>CM062292.1:114229233-114829233 GCA_031216915.1 Pictodentalium vernedei
GAGAAACGGGCAATTTTGTCCGAGAACCAGTCTTAAGTCTTTGACCTTGCCACCTGCAGAATCGCTGTTGATTCATTTTATTCGAAAAAATGTCGGTTCGAACACTCAAAACTCAAAGATTGCATTTAACATATCAGACATCACAAATTATGAGGTCTGAAATGTGTTTTCAAAAGTGTGTGTGCAGGCATCATTATATCTGGAGGATGGAAAATGTACAAGTATTTTAATTTAAATACGGTGCGAACTAGCCGCTCTGTTTAAATTTCGTGCTTTTCAAACTGAAAGTTAAACTAAAATAGAAGTTTGAACTCGGCTTAACTTACTTTTCATGCACTATTGCCACTAGACTATCGCATGTGGACATCGGTCAATTCTGTTCTGTACTGTATCAAAAAGTACACACTGGACGAGTAAAGACCTTAACCTTCCGGGGCATTCATTCGATCGTTTAGAGTAACTGAGGCAATTCAAGATTTCATTCTGAGTGAACTCTGTAGTCTTGCCCTTGGTAAGTTAGCACTTTATTTTTCAACATTATAAAGTTTCTGACTTGAAATTTAGCCTTCTTTTTATTTCATGTCAAGTCTTGATAACCTATGTTTGAAATGGACTGCACTTACAAATAAAGGCTTTAGGTTGTCTACATTTACTACAGAAAAACAAAGGGAGAAATATATTGCACGATAAATAACTGCAAGAAAATGTCATGTCTCTTGGCTCCACAACTTCACAAGTAATTTAGTTTGTACACCTTTTTTACAACCCACCCATCTATAACCTGACAGCATTTTCTCGAAAGCTCACGAAATGAGTATCCAACAGTCTTAAAGGCTGAAAGAGAAATAAGGTGTAGGGGGGGGGGGGGGGGGGGGGGGGGGTGGGGGGGGGGGCGTTGTTCTCACCAGAAAGCTCCAACTTATTTTGGTTGATAATATTCAGATTTATTAATGTTCATATTAGATTTTGTACTAGTACTATACTTCACCAGTTTGTTATCTGAACAGTTTTGTCAATATTCTTTTCTTGGTATAGTTCAAAACAAAATAATTTCTTATGTATCTGCTCCAATATCTTGTCAATCTTAAATTTGGAGTTTGGTATTTTGAATTTGCATTAGGTAAGTAGTTTTAAAGAGGACTGATAGAAAGTGGCTAAAATGATAGGCTTTTGGAGGACATTTTCTTGGGGATGAGCTGTCCAATCAAACTGCCCTGAACTATTGTTTCAAAATCAAAACGCAGGCTCTTGCCTCGTATTTGCCTATGAAAATTCTCGGCCCACGGCCCTGATATTTGCCAAAATTATAAAAATAGCCCCCTCCCTCTGAACAATCTGTTCTGAAAATACTAGTCCCTCTCAATGAAAACTACAAAATTAGCTGCTTATTGTTGAAGGAGGATGAGAGGGCCCCCATCCCATCTCATACACCCATGTAGCTAAGTCATATAGGTGGCATTCGATTTAAGTTTTGTTGCTGAGAATTAAATTTAAAGCAAAATAATATCCTTGTATAAAACAGAAATACTAAAATACTCGCAAAAATCCTTAATTGTCATATAAAAATACACATCAATCTGTGTCCGGAAAATATTGTCATATTGTCTATGTTTTAAATATTCTAATAATTATTTTGAATTTCATGGAAATCATCTCATAAAATTGACAATATATTGCATTCATCAGACCACACATATTTACCCCCCCCCCTCTCTTCGTGGTTTCATTCCCACCCCACTCAAGACTTTTAAGAATTCCAGTAGTGGGAAGCTGGTAACATTTTTTAATTTCCCCAGTTCAAACTCCAGAAAGTCATATTTTAGCAATAATACATCCTCCCTAAATAACCTCCCCCCCACTCCCGCCCCAACAAAAAAAAAAATTAAATTAAATAAACGTGTTGCCCCAGCACCCACTAGCACGTTAAAAAAACATTGGTTCCACAAATGTAAACTACGGAGTTTTTCTTATAAAACCAGGCTTTTCATTCTTCCAAATTTATTTTCCTTATTCAGCTAGTGTGGGGCGGAGGGGGGGGGGGGGTGTCATCTAGTAAGGGTGGAATTGGTGATAGTTAATTAGTAACTGCATGTACTAGCTGTCAAACATCTTCAGGCGCTGTCGGCGTGTCGCCGTCTGAACGTTCTGCTTCATTGCCGAAGTGTGAATCAAATAGGATTACACAGTAGACCTCGTAGGCCTATCGTCTCGTCGGCAGCATGCAGCGGTAAGGGCAACATTGTAACAAAGTTTTTTTAGAACTGCACTAGTGGCGGGCTGCAATATCGAAACCCAATTGGACTGTTTTGCCCTAAAATGAATTAAGTTTTCCTCGGTTTTCAATAACAAAAGCAAAGGTTGAGTTTCACTGTTTAATATCTTGACAGAGATATGAGTCTTTCATGACTTTAAATAAGTTTTTAGCATAGTTGTGCATCAAACATTTTGTAATGAGAATGGGTAATTCCGACAGATAAATATAGCCGATGGTTCTCATTGGTTATGTTCCACTGAACGCTGCAAACGAGAAGAACCAGTCTAACGAGAGAACTTGTGCACACGAAGGGTACTTTTTATCGGATCGCACTAGAGCTTTCTGGTTAAAATTACCGCATGCCCCTAAAATCCATGTGATCGTGACAAATACAGTTACGGGTGTGTAATAAAGTTTTTTATGTAAATCTGATAATTTGATCCGGAGATATTAACCCTTTATCCATCAAATTAGACACTCCTCCAGTCCATTTCTATATGTACCCATACAATGTATGGTGTACATAATGTCAGCATCCGTGGTGGCCCTCCGTCATATAGCTTTCTACTAGTTGTGCGTATGGGTACACATCTGACAATTTCATCGGCCTATTTTTTGGAAACGCTTCAACAGAATGATTTCATTTTTGGTAAACTACCATAGAACGATGACTTACAGATCAGGTTTGAGTTTTATGCTTATTGCATTATTCTTGTTTGAGTTACGGCCCTTGGAAATGTGGGAAAAAGCACCAAAATATCAGTTTTCCAGAGTTTTTTTGAAAATGCTTCAACGGAATGATTTCATTTTTTGTAAACTACTATAGAACGATGACTTACTGATCAAGTTTGAGTTTCATGCTGATTGCATTATTCTTGTTTGAGTTATGGCCCTTGGAAATATGGAAAAGCACCAAAATGTCAGTTTTCCGGACTTTTTCTGGAAACGCTTCAACGGAATGATTTCATTTTTGGTAGTCTACTATAGAACGATGGCTTACAGATCAAGTTTGAGTTTCATGCTGATTGCCTTATTCTTGTGTCAGTTATGGCCCTTGCAAATATGGAAAAATGCCAAAATATCAGTTTTCCGGACTTTTTCTGGAAACGCTTCAACGGAATGATTTCATTTTTGGTAACCTACTATAGAACGATGACTTACAGATCAAGTTTCATTTACACTCTGTCCATCCAACCGTCAGTCTGTCAGTCAGTCTGTCGGTCATACTTTAGTTTTCCGGACTTTTTTTTGGAAACGCTTCAACGGAATGATTTCATTTTTGGTAACCTACTATAGAACGATGACTTACAGATCAAGTTTCATTTGCACTCTGTCCATCCATCAGTCTGTCAGTCATACTTTAGTTTTCCGGACTTTTTTTTGGAAATGCATCAACCAAATGATTTCGTTCTTGGTAACCTTCTATAGAACGATGACTTACAGATCAAGTTTGAGTTTC
The DNA here is from genome assembly GCA_031216915.1 of Pictodentalium vernedei. NCBI lineage: Eukaryota > Metazoa > Mollusca > Scaphopoda > Dentaliida > Dentaliidae > Pictodentalium > Pictodentalium vernedei. The sequence continues at coordinate 114,232,947 of CM062292.1, forward strand.
ATGCTGATTGCATTATTCTTGTGTGAGTTATGGCCCTTGAAAATATGGAAAAGCGCCAAAATATCAGTTTTCTGGACTTTTTTTGGAAATGCTTCAACGGAATTCATGCTGATCACATCTAGGTTATATCATTTGTATAATTATTAATGCTCAGTAGTCCGGTAGGGGACATTGTATTGCTTCAGCGATACGTGCGCTCTTGTTCAAATTTCATATGTAGGTTTGGAGTCATATCTAGATGGGAACTTTCAAATTTTGCTGAATTTTGTTGAAAAACATGGCCGCCATAGGCCATCTTGGATTTGGCATATAAATTGTCAATAATTCCATTAGCACACCCTATAGGTCGCATCCCTCACCTAATTTTTTTCAGATTTCATGTGTAGCGTAGGTGTGGTGTCTTTTCTGTGGAAACTTGATTAAGTGACTTGGCATTGCTGGAGCTTTCTATTTAGTTCAATCCCTTCTTGGACAAGATGAGCTGCAGTGTCATTGACACTTTCATTTGTTTTCATAGATGCTGAGTTCCTTGCGGCAAATAAGAAATAGTGCATCAAAAAAGAAAGAAAAAGTTCGACTAGAGAGACAGAGTAGAAGTTTTACATCCCGATCACCATCTCCTGACAATTTACATGAAAGTGGCATTTTCAGTACAGTTCCATCTTCAAAATATTCTGCTGACCACGACAACTTGTAAGTGTATTCAATTGTTAATAGTTTTTCTTCTGAATAATGTGGTTTATTTCATAAGTAGCAATCTTCTACATTATACAAACTTGAGAGACATTTTCTCTGTATTCCCATTCTGCACCAAATTTCATGTAATAAATTGAGGTTTAAACCTGAAAGAATTATACCTATAAGCCTCCCCTCCCCCCCCCCCCCCAAAAAAAAAAAATGTTTTCATTCTTGTGTAATCTCTCACTGAAATTGAACCCACTCATGGATGTTTATATTGCCTTGTAGTGTCTTCCAGGGAGACTTGACACTTTTTACATTTATTGATTGATGGAAATCCAGAGAGAATAACTAAAGACAATCTATATATTGTGGCTTTGCATTTGTTTCAAGGCAAGTCTTGGCTGCAAGCCTGGAAATAAGCAGACTGTCTTACGCAGAATGAGGTCCCCAGCAGATGAATTTGGTGGTGTGCAGGGTAGCATCACAAAATTTACCCTCTGTGAACCTCAATCTGAATCCAGGTGTCAAGCCCAAACAGAAAGAGGTACCCAGAGGATTCTAGCCCATTGGGATTGCCTCAGCAAATTCAGCTCTGGGGACCTCATTCTGCAAATGACAGATTACTTATTTTCTGGCTTGCTTGGCTGCCTGTATAGGCAGACAAGACCTTCCTAGAAATGACTGTCAAGGCTCTAAGAATTTAACTTGCCTGTTTCCCCCAGAGGCTGTTTGTCGGGGCACCTGTTCTGATGCGGTAAAAAGTGATACATACAGATTATCACCACAGTGTGTGTCTCCGGGAATTCAGATCAAGTCGAGTTGTAGGAACAGAATAGTATTTCAACGAGCCCATTAGGGCGAGTTGAAATGCGATTCTGTGCCTACGAGACTTGATCAGAATTTCTGGAGACACACACTGTGGTGATGATAAATTTATATCACAATATTGACCACAAAATGGGTTATAAAACTATTTTAAGAGGAACTTTTTAATTTGCCTTATCGATGGAAAGACTCAAATTGAAAAATAGAATAGCATTCATTGATCTCCATATTGAGGTCAGTGATGACGTTACACTTCAGAGAAAATTACGTCACTGGGATTCACTTTACTGAATACTGTCTTGCGAAGTGGAGCAACTGTGTGTTTCGTCAACATGAATTTGGTTGTAACTTTTGCAACAATTACTGGTGAATTAAATATCCCTCTTGGTGTAAGGGTTTATTATATTTTAAAATATGCTGTTCATCGTTTATTGAGGTGGAGTTTTCCACATTTCATAGCGAAAGATAATCCTTTAACTTCAAGAGAGAAGCCTCGACTCGAGCGTTCAGGAAAATCCCAATAATAGGCTACAAACCAGCCCAAGATGCCGAAAAGTGCGCATAATTTAACTATTCGTTGAGTTAACTTCCCCAGTGACATTATAGCATGCCGTGCATAATAAATACGTTACAGGGTGTTTAGTTGGCAGATATAGTGTCATATACGGCTCAGAGAAAACAGTATTAGGTTCAGCTTCACCTCATCTAATATTGTTTTCTCTGAAGGGAAAAATGCGAAGCGATCGAAAAATGATATTAATGCCGTTGTTTTGGCAACAGCAGAATCACGCGCTTGTATCGGGGGCCCTTGATACGGATTCGGAACAAGGGCCTAGATGCATTAAACTTTAGTTGCATAGCGGTGCAAAAACGCCCTGATCGTGGGATAAAAAGTGGGAATAGGTCCTTGAGAGTTGAAATTAAATGAGTTAATTTGTATAATTATGCACTTTCTGTATATTCTGTGTGTGAAAAGTTAGCAGAAAGCCTCTCAATCCATGCTTATTGCATGCACACAAAAAAATTAAAAATAAAACCCTCCCTCCAACACTGATTTGAAAAAGAAATTTCCAGAGAATCAATTAATTTATTTTGTGTGGTCAAATTGCAGTAACTTCCCTAATATCACACTTTTGCTATGATGCTGAGCATCTGCACACTAAAGACAAAATTTCAAACTGCAAATTTTTTCCACAATGCAACTGAAAATTTAACCAATTCAATTAGCCCTGTCAAACAATACTGAAGAAGTTAAACTTTTAGTTGCATTTTTGTGAAAGATTGCTTCTTCAAATTTTGATACTTTGACATCAGTGTAGGGAAGGTTAACCCTTTGAACACTGGTGGTATCTTCCATGCCAGTTAAATGGCAGAAAATGGAATAGTCCATATCCATAATTTAGGGGTAGAGCAATTAATATTTTCAACGTGCAGCCTGAAGGCTGCACGTTGAAAATATTAATTGTTCTTCCCCACATGTTCACTAAGTAGCTATCCTACTTAATGAAATTATGACGTATCATGTTACTGGACCGGAAAAGCAGTCTCTTGTGTTGAAAGAGTTAAAATGCAATGCTTCCATCATACTGAAAAATAATAAAAATTGAAGGTACATTGGGAGCATGGTGGTTCAATCACTTCAGTGGTTACGGCATTGGACCGCAAGCCAAAAGGTCCACTGTTCACTCCACACCAGGGGTTCTGGAATTGTATCCTTGAGGAAGGCTCTTAATCCTGATTGTCCAACTGGGGGCTCAGTGGTGCTGTGTACTAAGGCGTACCTCACATCAGTGATGCACTTGTCTTAAACCAATGCTAACCCTTCTTGTGCAGAGTTAGTACATTGGGGAGTCTGACAGTTGCTCAGTGGTTCTGTGGGTACCCTGGCTTCCTCTGTCTGTAAAACTGTCTGACATCAGGTGATGCTGGTTGTCAAAAGTGTCGTTAGACCCCCAATAAAAAAAAAAAAATTGGGGAATCTTTCTTAAGAGTCCTTTTTTCTGGCAAGGGGTTATTAAAAATCCTTCAAATTGTGAGAGTAACTTGAGTTTTTTAAGCTTTGCCTTCACTGATAAAATGTAGTTTTGTGACATACTGTTGGAGAGGGCTGTCTGAATCCTTTACAACAGATGCAGTACACAACAGCTTTACATGAGATTTAGTGTTCCAAATTACGCAAAGTGGCTTTGGCACTAGTACAGTTTACCCTATACCTACAAGTAATATATACACAGAACGACATGCACATGGGTTAATCGATATGGCATGAGTGCTAGCGTGGAAGGATAAAATGAGAGGCCACAGGACTCAAGTTTTATCCTTCCGCGATGGCACAAGTGCCATGTCGATTAACCCATTCACATGTGCGTGTTGTTTTGTGTTTATAACACACCTCCACTTCTATAAAACAGTTATTAGAAGTACACTCAGCAATTCATTTGACAACTATTAACAAAAAGAACGCATCTCATAGCCAGCCAGATTTGCGAGGGGAACCGGTGTTACTATTTTGTCCCCTGAGTTCCAATGTGTTCTATGTTCCCACTGGCACATAGAACACATTGGAACTCAGGGTATGATTTTAAGCCTTCGCTAGTGATTCAAATTGTAATTGCAGTGCACGATCTATAGAAAATTCCAGCGTAATTTCGCTTCTATTTAAAAATAGTACTCCAACGATGTCCGTTCCGCACGTGGGACAGGAACAAGTGTTTTGGGGTGCCTTTGTTATCACTGTGTTATGAGAACAAATATTTTGGGGTTCAGTCAGACCCACTCTGGGACTCGAAAGTTTTCTTTTCTAGTTTAGCATCTGACTGTCTCCCACCTTTACAATACTTTACCTATACATTTTTTACAGGCTACGGTCAGTATTTATGTACAGACCGTTACAAAACTTTATATGTACCTTTATTATCAGGTCATTAGTACTCATTACCTAGATGTTTATCATTGCTGTATCACATACTATACATGTACATGTCTTAACAAGTTGAGCTACATTGTCATTTACACTTTCCTTCATTTTCTGCATCGTTTAGTGTTGCTGTAGATGGGGATTTCATAGAAGAGGCATGTAATAAAATGAATTTTCCTAACAATATTATTCACAAAAAACACCATTCAAATTTTATTTTTTCAGTATTTGTCTCCAAAACATAACTTATGATCCTGATTGGAATGAGCTTGTTGAGCTCATTCCAATGAAATGTCATAAGTTATTTTTTAGCTCAACTTTGGCGAAGCTAAATTTGAGCTTTTGTCATGGCTCGTCGTCCGTCTGTCTGTACGTCAACAATTGGATATGGCTTGGGCTAGAGGCCGTATTTATGAACCGATCTTTACGAAACTTCTTGGGTACCTTTGTTATGACTGTGGGACGAGAACGAGTGTTTTCGGGTGCGATCCGAAATTCAAGATGGCTGCCAGCCGCCATTTTGTACCGACGATGCAGAAATCTGTTTTTTGTACAGAACTTCCATATGAAAGCTCTGATTTGAATAATTTTTTGTATGAATGTTTAGTACCATGAGATACATCACATATACAGGTTTTTTTCTCGTGCTTAAATTATGCAAATTAGACTAACTTTGATTTATTTAGTGTTACTTTCAGCACTGTCAGTGCAAATGCCAATACGGCTCGGGCTAGAGGCCGCATTTATGAACCGATCTTTACGAAACTTCTTGGGTACCTTTGTTATCACCGTGGGACGAGAAGGAGTGTTTTGGGATCCGGTCCGAAATTCAAGATGGCCACTGGCAGCCATTTTGTTCAGAATTAGGGGCAATCAGATTTTTGCGCAGAACATCCACATGAAAGCTCTGATTTGAATAATTTTCTGTATGAATGTTTAATACCATGGGATACATCACATATAATACGTTTTTTTTTCTGGTGCAGAAATTATGCACATGAGATGAACTTTGATTTTTTCAGTGCTACTTACACACAGTAAGTACACATGTCAATACGGCTCGGGCTAGAGGCTGTATTTATCAACCGATCTTCACGAAACTTCTTGGGTACCTCTGTTATCACCTTGGGACGAGAACTAGTGTTTCTGAGTGTGGGCCTGAAATTCAAGATGGCTGCCAGTGGCCATTTTGTACCGAAATTAGTTCTAATAAGTTTTTTGTACACAACTTCTATACGGCTCAGGCTAGAGGCCGTTTTTATGAACCGATCTTTACGAAACTTCTTGGGTACCTTTGTTATCACTGTGGGATGAGTGTTTTGGGGTGTGGTCCAAAATTCAAGATGGCCACCAGCAGCCAGTTTGAACCAAAATTAGTGCAATCAATCTTTTGTACAGAATTTCTGCATGAAAGTTCTGATTTGAATAAATTTTTGTATGAATGTTTAGTAACATGGAATACATCACATATAGTATGGGTATTTTTCTCGTGCAAAATTTATGCAAATTAGATGAATTTTGATTTATTTAGTGCTACTAATACTCTGTAAGTGCACATGTCAATACGGCTCTGGCTAGAGGCTGTATTTATCAACCGATCTTCACGAAACTTCTTGGGTACCTTTGTTATCACCTTGGGATGAGAACGAGTGTTTCTGAGTGCGGTCTAAAATTCAAGATGGCTGCCAGTGGCCATTTTGTACCCAAATTAGGTCCAATCAGTTTTTTGTCACAACTTCTATACAGCTCGTATTTATGAACTGATCTTCACGAAACTTCTTGGGTACCTTTGTTTTCACTTAGGACAGGAATGAGTGTGTTTTGGGGTGCCTTTGTTATCACTGTGCTATGAGAACAAATATTTTGGGGTTCAGTCAGACCCACTCTGGGACTCAAAGATTTCTTTTCTAGTTTAGCATCTGACTGTCACCCACCTTTACAATACTTTACCTATACATTTGTTACAGGCTACGGCCAGTATTTATGTACAGACCATTACAATACTTTATATGTACCTTTGTTATCAGGTCATTACCTAGATGTTTGTCATTGCTGTGTTACATACTATACATGTACATGTCTTGACAAGTTGAGCCACAATGTCATTGACACTTTCATTTCAAGTTCCTCATTTAGATTTGTTTACCCAGGATATTTAAACAATCAGATGTATTCAAGTAAAAAATTTTCAAAATAAAAATAACGTTCTGACTGCATGTTCCTTGACAGATACTTCCCACAACTGGTCATATAACGATTGAGTGTGCTAAACTTATTAGCTATTTAAAAACTTTTTTTTGTATTATTCTTCGCAGTTTAGTCATTATATGAAGTTCGATCATCATAACCTTGACACTGATCGGTGTCAATTTGTTTTTGACCAATTGCATGCCGTAAAAATTAAAAAGCAAATTGGGGTTGGTATCTGGCCAACTAACAGTGATGCCTTGCTGGCAACGAAGAGAACGCAGCAATTATCCAGTTGAAGAGTGCTTTTAGTTAAATGTGTAGAAGTGATGTTACATGGGAGGTGTGTGATAAAGACAGAACTACACATACGTATGAATGGATTAACCCATTCAATTGCATGTGCAGTTCTGTATAAATATTAATATTATCCTCCAAAGGTTGTTACGTTACTTCCTTTGAATTTCCATAACAATGATATAAATATCACAGGAAGTGAAGAAATTTAAATTCTGCTGTTTCAGAAATTGTCAAGAATGAAAAAAATGCATGAATAGTACTATTTATACTCTGCAGAAAGAAACTGATTTTTAGCTCAACTTTGGCGAAGCCAAATTTGAGCTTTTGTCATGGCCCGTCGTCCGTCTGGCCGTACATCAACAATTGGATACGGCTCGAACTAGAGGCCGTATTTATGAACCGATCTTTACGAAACTTCTTGGGTACCTTTGTTATGACCGTGGGACGAGAATGAGTGTTTTTGGGTGCGGTCCGAAATTCAAGATGGCTGCCAGCCACCATTTTGTACCGCCGATGCAGAAATCTGTTTTTTGTACAGAACTTCCATATGAAAGCTCTGATTTGAATAATTTTTTGTATGAATGTTTAGTACCATGGGATACATCACATATAATACGGGTTTTTTTCTCGTGCGTAAATTGTGCAAATTAGACTAATTTTGATGTTTTTTGGTGTTACTTTCAGCACTGTAAGTACACATGTCAATACGGCTCGGGCTAGAGTCTGTATTTATGAACTGATCTTCACGAAACATTTTGGGTACCTTTGTTAGAACGAGTGTTTCTGGGTGTGGTCTAAAATTCAAGATGGCTGCCAGTGGCCATTTTGTACCAAAATTAGGTCTAATCAGTTTTTTGTACACAACTTCTATACAGCTCAGACTAGAGGCCATATTTATGAACCAATCTTTACAAAACTTCTTGGGTACCTTTGTTATCACTGTGGGATGAGAGCGAGTGTTTTTGGGTGTGGTCCGAAAATTCAAGATGGCCACCAGCAGCCATTTTGTACCAAATTTAGTGCAATCAGTCTTTTGTACAGAACTTCTGTATGAAAGTTCTGATTTGAATAAATTTTTGTATGAATGTTTAGTAACATGGAATACATCACATATTGTAAGGGGTTTTTTTTCGTGCAGAAATTATGCAAATTAGATGAACTTTGATTTATTCAGTGCTACTTACACAATGTAAGCACACATGTCAATACGGCTCAGGGTAGAGGCTGTATTTATGAACCGATCTTCACAAAACTTCTTGGGTACCTTTGTTATCACCTTGGGATGAGAATGAATGTTTCTGGGTGCGGTCCAAAGTTCAAGATGGCTGCCAGTGGCCATTTTGTACCGAAATTAGGTCCAATCAGTTTTTTGTCACAAGTTCTATACAGCTCGTATTTATGAACTGATCTTCACAAAACTTCTTGGGTACCTTTGTTTTCACCTTGGGACAGGAACGAGTGTGTTTTGGGGTGCCTTTGTTATCACTGTGCTATGAGAACAAATATTTTGGCGTTCAGTCAGACCCACTCTGGGGCTCAAAGATTTCTTTTCTAGTTTAGCATCTGACTGTCACCCACCTTTACAATACTTTACAAAAACATTTGTTACAGGCAACGGTCAGTATTTATGTACAGACCGTTACAATACTTTATATGTACCTTTGTTATCAGGTCATTTCCTAGATGTTTGACATTGCTGTGTCACATACTATAAATGTACATGTCTTGACAAGTTGTGCTACAGTGTCATTGACACTTTCATTTCAAGTGTCGTCTCCTCGTTGTGTACATGTCTTTGTCTTGACAAGTTGAGCTACAGTGTCATTGACACTTTCATTGTTTCTCCATCAAATCACACTCCAGCAGAAAATAAGTACCAAGGAGTGCCATATTTATGTATGTTCACTTTATACACAGAATGACACATGCGTTTGAATGGGTTAATCGATACGGCAGGAGTGCCCATGCAGAATCTTAAAACAGTAGGCCACCGGCCTAAAGTTTTATCCTTCCACGATGGTACAAGTGCTATATCGATTAATCTGTTCACACACATGTGTCATTCTGTGTTTATTACATGCCTTCACATCTATAAAAGCAATTACTAGAAGGACACTCAGCAATTCATTTGACAACATAGTCTCTTGAGTTCCAATGTGTTCTATGTGCCAGTAGGCACATAGAACACATTGGCACTCAGTGGACGCACTATCAACAAAAACAACACATTTTATCATCAACCAGATTTGCGAGGAGAACCCATGTTACTATTTTTAGCTATTGCTAGTGATTCAAATTGTAATTGCGGTGTATGATTTGTGGAAAATTCTAGTGAATTTCCCCTTCCATATATAAATAGTCTGTCAACCATTTCCGTTCTACACGTGTGCGGAACAGATTTTCATTTTCCTCATGGTTTAGTGTTGCTGAAACAGACCTGTAATAAAAATGAATTCCAGTATATTATAGTCAATTGAACAATAAATGTGAGAGGAATCAAGGAAACAACATGTGTTGGAGAATGAGGACGAAAAATATATGCTAGAAGTGTGAAGACATGGTTTCTGTTCTGGCTTGTTATATTTATTCTGACGTGGGGTACCTTTTAGAATTCACAGCTAGTATGTGTCACAGCTGATTTGAATACAAAATTGATTATTGTATATTGATAAACACTTGATAAGAATTTTGAATAAAATATATAGGAAGAAGTCAAGGAGACAGTTTGGATTATTGTCATACTAGGTCGCTGATCAACATTTAAAATAACTTCTAAGCTGAAAAGAAAATACCTGGCAGTAACTGTTAATTATTCTCTCAAATGCAACTTATAGAATGAGTGGGGTTGATGAATATTTCATAGTGTTTTGTGGCAACAAGCTTATTCAATTTCCTTCAGTAGTAAACATCATGTACTCATAGCTAATGGTTTAACCCATAGATATTTCAGTTCAGGTGTGATATTAGGCTTTGTTAGCATGAATCCACTTCTTGGATATTTCCTGGCCACTGGTATTAGTGCAGACCTAAAATTTATCATTTGGTTGAAAGAAATCTTTGTGTCCAGGTATTTATGGTTTGAGGACACCATTGCAGTAGCTGGGTTCCTGCAGGCCTTGGCTTCAAGGAATGACCTTGAATTTGACTGAGTGCCTTTCAAGGTCTTGAAATTCTGAGAAAAGGACCAGGAGGCCTCGAAATGCCTTGAATATTCTCGATATAAAAACATGCCACAATTTGTGAAGAAATAGTTCTAATTAGGACCCTCCTCCCACATTCCTTTAATTGACTAGTGATGGTGGGGGGGGTGGGGGGGGCCTTGAAAATTCTTGAAGATGGTTATTTATTGTATGGCCGTGAAAAATGTCAGGAAACTGCCTTCAATCGCCTTGGAATTTTATCAGTCCTTGTCTGCAGGATTCATGAACAGAAGAATATTGAGAATATGGATAAATGTTGAGATTTTCCTTGCTATAAATACAAATGGAGCCATATTTTTGGTTTTATTGCCTTTACCCTTAACTGGTACAGTGCTAAATTATTTTTCAAAGGTGATTGTAATGTGGGTATTTTTTTCAAAGGCTGACCAGATATACGGTTACAAACTGATTACCAATGTTGCCGATGGAATATGCTGTTGGCAGGATAACTGCAATGTTAATATTGTATGCAGTGTAGCCCACTTAATTGGATATCTTTTACCTGAATAATCCTGTTAATTTAATATAATTTCCCAACACACAACCATTTACCATACCTCCAGTACAAATTTGACCTGTTAATTGAATATAGGTTATAGAGTAAACTTCTGTTAATTGAAAAAAAATCTTGTAACCTGTCAAGAAATTACCCTGACTCTGCCCAGTTTTCCTTTGTTTATAGACCGATTTGGCATCAGTGCACCCAAAACAGGCATTTAATCTATTATATCTTGTTTGACAGAGCTCATGGTGCTTTGTCAAACAAGATATAATAGAATAAAAGTTTATCTCTAGAATACAGAAAAGTAACACAATCCCTGTTAATTGAATACTCATGTTAATTGAATAATTTTAATTGGCAAGGTGGCTATTCAATTAACAGGGTTCCACTGTATTATCTATAGTATAAAACGCCAATTTATTCCCCTGAATGCGAATGTTACTGCGATAATTAATCAAGTTTGCAATGGTTGAACACTTGCGGAGCATGAAAATATCATAGACTGTTATATGACTATCATTCAGTTTTTGTGTCAGAGGACATGCCACTTTCATAATCATGTTTTGCTGTTGTGCATGTATCGAATGCATGTCATATGCATTCTAACACATCATGATCCTACTTTCAGTTTCTTATCAACCTACTCACAATTGTTTACTACAGGCTTGCACTACAGTGGAAGTCCCTAACTCGGATAAAATACTCTCTATTTTTGTCTTTCCCAAGCAAGTTGGGAAAGAAAAGTGGTGCAAAAGCACCAATAAAAATACGCCAAAACTGGGTCGAGTGCAACCGGCGCAGACCCAGTACGGGACGCTCTCTCCCAAGTACAACTCCACGACTTCCGTTGCCAGTGCGCATATACCGTCTCTAAAGACTCATTCTTTTTGAAATCCACTTCGTGTCGAGATGTTTTTGCACGCTTATCAGTGTTCCACCAGCTCGATGTTTGATGATTCCTGATTCATTATACCACAGTGTATCCTTTGTATTCTCAGGAACAGTGTTTTATATTCTCTTTTTTCTATTATATGTCCATAATGTATATTTATTTGCTCTCTCTCGGGTCGCGCGCGATTTTCGCGGGCCACGCGGTTCGGACTTAGATTTTCACAATTATTGTTCATGCTTTTTTTGCAAATTTTTCTAATTGTGTTAGAGTTAGGTGTCAGCGGGGTACCACTCCTGCAGTGTTTCTTCTTTCTGTTGAGAGTAGTCTTCCTGTTGGGTGGTTCCCGGTCGACCGTCTGGGGTCTTTGTTTCTGTCACCTTTCTCTCTTTGGGGGTGTTCTGTTTTCTGATCTCACCTTCTCTGCTCCTCTCACCTCTTTCATGCCTAGGACAATTCCTTGTGGGCAGTGTCTGCTGCCTAAGCATGTGGACGATGTACATTCGTCGTGTTCCTCCTGTAATGGGTGTTCGGCCGGGCGGCCGTGTGGTGTCTGTGACACGGTCTTCCACCTTTTGGGCGTCTGTAAATCGAGTCGTTCGTTCTCGTGGCCGTGCCTCCCGCTCCCGCGGGAAAGGAGAACGTGGTCGTTCGGGGCCTCCCGAGCCGACTTTGTCTGGTGAGAGTTATTCCTCCTCCGTGGGGGATGTGCAGTCTTTTCCTGTGGTGGATACTGCGGGAGCCGTTGAGTGTTCTGGTGTAGAGATGCCTGGTTCCGGGACTACGGTCCCCCTCCAGTCGACATCTGAGGCTGTCACTAGGGTTGTGACTCCTCCTTCGGAGCCGAGCCGGTGTGCTCTCTCCATTATTTCACCAGCCTCAACGACTCTCGACGTATCTACTACTGCTGCTGGTCCGTCTGCTTCGTTGTCTGTTTCAGCCGGCCTCGGCTTTTCGCTGCAGGGGACTGCAGAACTGTCCGATACTGTCGACGTGGGATATCGGCCCCAGCCTTCCCTGACTTCAACTCGGCGAAGTCGGAAGGGGCTGCCGGCCGAGCCCATCGCTGTGGTCTCGTCGCCGTCGAGTACCACAGTTGTGTCTTTGGATTCGGATGTTCGTAGTGGAAACACTATGAACTCTGTGGCGTTTCCGTCCACTCACTCTGGTCACACGACCAGTTTTGGGGGACCAACGCCTTTTGTGCAGCCTGGACCTTCTGCCCCGCAGAGGTCCGCGGTGACTCTCATGAGTTCTCGCAATATTGATCCTCGGGGTGCATCGTACCCCTATACACGTCTGCCTTCAGATGTTTCGGCTGCCGCCCGTCGTCCCGCGTCGGGTGTTTTGGAGGATCGTGACCCTTCGCTGGTTAAGAGGGTCAGAGGTGAAGCCACTTTGCCGGTTCGCTCCCCTGTCGAACCGGTCGGTACAGGCAGTGAGCTTAGGGAGGCCCTCTCCTTACTCACTCAGGTTCTCTCAAAGAGCCTTCCTGTTGCTTCCAGCGAGGCTATGGGTGGTTTCCAGGCGCCTCCTATGGCGCCGCCTCCCGGGATTGGAAACAGGCCGGTTTCCGATTCCTCTGGTGTCCCGACACCATGGGAGGCGTCGGCTGGTTTGCCCACGATGGGCTATGTGTCTTCCGACTCTGGGGAGGAGTCCGACATGCTTGAGGTCGAGGGCCAGCAGTCTTCGGACTTGGGGGCGGCTCTTGACTTTGTGTTTGGGTTTCTGCCTGAGCTCAAACCTGCTAACCAGCCGACAGTGTCAGCCTGGCCGCGATCATCGGTCGCGCGCCAACAGCCTATGGAGCAACCTGCTTCTGGGCACCTTCGACCGTGCCAGTCGGTACAGGTGGTTGAAGCTTTTTCAGCATTGGATGCCAAGCTGAATTCCAAGGCTTTGAAGACTTCGTTCTTCACCAGGGTTGACACCTTTTTGCCTCCTGTGCGTTATCGTTCCTACGATTCCGCCCATCCGTCAGTCTGCCAGACTTTGACGGTTCTGGATCAGGACTCCACTTCCCTCGGGCTTTCCAAGCCCAAGTCTGCCGTCATTCCAATGACGACTCTGGAGTCCACGTTGGGCTTATCTAGAGAGATGCTTGGCATGCTTTCTCTCTCAGATCACGTCGTCTCAGCTTTGGCTGCTTATCTGCCTCCAGATAAGTTTGACGAGGTACAGGCTCCTTTGCGTGTGCTGTCCAAGGCGCTTATGCACCTTACTCACACGCATGCCTGTAACACGGCCAATTTGGAATTAGTTCGAAGGGACGCTGTGCTGGACACAGGACGATCCCTTCCCGAGGAGCAGCGTGCTACTCTTCGATCTGCTTCTTTGGCAGGTCCGCAACTTTTCCATGGTTCCGTGTCGACGGTCCGGGATGACGTCCTACGTCATTCCAAAGATCAGCTGCTGTTTCGTCAGCTTGATCAGCCTTCTCGGGGAGGCAAGGGCCGTTCCAAGCCTAACAAGTACCCTTCTGCTTCCTCTGTGAAGCAAAAGGCTGGTCCTTCTGCCGCCGCCTCTGCTTCTTACTCACGGGGTAAAGGTAGGGGTCGGCAGAATCGAGGGAAGTCTCAGGATTCTTCATTTAGCAGAGGAGGTGGTTTCTCCTCTCGCGGGCCTTGTCGGGGCTCGAAATGAAGGTCCTCACCTCGACTCGTCCCAGGTTGGAGGAAGGATAGCAGAGTTTGCAGACCATTGGACCACCATCACATCCGATCCATGGGTGTTAGATGTTGTTCGGTCTGGGCTGCGCATATCCTTCCGACGGCACCCCACTCTGTCAAGGGTGCCTCTTCCAACCACAGTTCCTTCAGACGTTTTACGTCGGGAACTTTTGTCCACGGAGATTGCCAATCTCCTGGCAAAGGGGGCGATCGAGGTCGTCAAGAACGTTCAGTCAGTGGGTTTCTATTCCCGCCTGTTCTTGGTGCCGAAGAAGGACGGCCGACTCCGACCGGTTATCGATCTGAGCATCCTGAACCAGTCTATCATTGCTCCCAAGTTCAGCATGGAGACTTTCAGGTCGGTCCGCCAATCAATTCACCAGGGAGATTTCGCAGCCAGCATCGACCTGCGAGACGCTTACTTCCACGTTCCGATGCATCGGGCGTCACGGAAGTATCTCAGGTTCGCTTTTCTGGGGCGAGTTTACCAGTTCAAGGCCATGCCTTTCGGCCTCAACCTGGCTCCTTGGGCGTTCACCAGACTGATGTCGCATGTGATAGCGTTCCATCGCACACAGTCCAGGGTGACTACTTCGGCATATCTGGACGATATCCTCCAGAGGCATTCCAATGCTGCCTTACTGGAATCGGATGTCGCCACTCTGTTGAGCTTGCTCACGTCGCTAGGATTCAGAGTCAACGAGGAGAAGTCGGACCTGGTCCCTTCTCAGTCGTTTTGTCATCTGGGGATGTCTTTCCAAACCAAATTCAATTTGGTGGCTGTTCCCCAGGCCAAGGCTGTGATTCTCTCAGCTTTTGCTCTGACTCTGTCCCAGTCCAGGTCCGCGACCGCTCGGAGTTTTCTCCGGCTGATCGGTCTCTGCGGTTCGGTGACGGATCTCATTCCTCTAGGTCGGCTGCGTGTCAGACCTCTCCAACACTTTCTGCTCAGTCGTTGGAGACCGAATGTAGATTCTCTGGATCAGGTGCTTCCGTTTCCGGACTCTCTGTATCCTCACCTTCTTCCCTGGACAGATGTTCAGTGGATTACGCAGGGTGTTCCGCTGGACTTACCCACGTCCGATCGCGTTCTGACGGCAGATGCCAGCGATCTCGGATGGGGTGCGACGTTGGATCCTCTCGGTCTTTCCCTACACGGGATGTGGGACCAGGATCAAGCAGCTCTACACATCAACCAGAAGGAGCTTCTTGCTCTTCTTCTGAGTTTCAGGCAGTGGATCCCTCACTTGTCGAATCGCCAGGTCCTTCTACTATCCGACAATTCGACAGTGGTTGCTTACATTCGGAACCAGGGCGGCACGCACTCGCTTCCGATGTACGAGTTAGCTCGGGATCTTTTACTGCTCGCTCAGGAGGTTCACGCCGGGGTGGTTGTTCGTCACATTCCCGGTCGTCTGAACGTCCTAGCCGACTCCCTGTCCCGACAGGGCAGGGTTATTTCCACCGAGTGGATGCTTCACAGGGCAGTGTTCCAGTCGCTTTGCGATCTCTGGGGACGTCCCCACATCGATCTCTTTGCGACTCGTTGGAACCATCAGGTGGACACTTTCGTGTCCCCGTGTCCAGATCCTCTGGCTTTTGCCGTGGACGCTCTGTCACTCGATTGGAACGGTCTAGTCGGCTACGCCTTCCCGCCGGTTCCGATTCTTCCTCAGGTTCTCGCCAAAATTCGAACCTGCAGTTGTCGAATCATTCTGATCGCTCCCCTGTCGCCTCAGCGGGTGTGGATCAATCAGCTCCGCTCGCTGATGGCGGCGGTTCCGGCACGTCTCCCGCTACGTCGCGACCTTCTTTGTCAAGGTCGCCCGAGGAGGTTTCACGTCGACCCGACTTCATTGTGCCTTCACGCATATCTTTTGTCAGGTCCTGTCTCCTCCGTAGAGGTTTTTCGAGACGAGCAGTGGAGTGCATTTCTTCTTCAAGGAGGCACTCCACTGGTTTAGCTTATGCAGCTAAATGGAAGGTCTTCTGTCGATGGTGTGCTGATCACTCTGTTGATTATGCCAATCCTTCGATTTCACAGATTGCGGAGTTTCTGGTATATCTGTTTGATTCTCGGGGTCTCTAGCCTGTTACCATCAAGGGTTACAGGTCTATGCTTTCAGAGACTTTTTCTTATGTGGGGAAGCGTCGTATCGGCACTAATCCTTACCTCTCCAAGCTTGTTCGGCACTTTTCTTTGAAAAGGCCTCGGACTTTGCAGCTTACTCCACGATGGAATCTTTCGTGGGTGCTGCTTTGCTTGGGGGGGGGGGGGGGGGGGGGGGGGCGCCGTTCGAACCTTTATCCCAGGTGGATATGCAATTTCTCACATACAAGACGGCTTTTCTGATGGCATTTGCTTCGGCCAGACGGGTTAGTGAGCTTCACGCCCTCTCGGTTGACCCGGCCTTTTTTAGGAGTTCTCCCAACAGTGTTACTTTTACCACTGATTGCTCCTTTTTGGCTAAGAATCAGTTACCAGATACTACTCCTCCTCCTATCTGTATCAGGGCTCTTCCCTCTGTTGAGGGTACTCGCCCTTTGCTCTGTCCGGTCCGTGCTATTCGCATTTATCTTGATCGGACACGCTTCATACGGAAGGGCAGAAAACGTTTTTTTCTGTCTCTCATTCCGGGTCGACAGAAGATCTCTCCTCAATCCATTTCTCGATGGATTTGTCTTGCTATTCGTACGGCTTATAGTCGTTTAGCAGCTGGCGATTGTATTACCAATCGTATTTCTGCCCACGAGGTGCGGGCACTGTCTACCTCTTGGGCTTATTCTAACTCCGTCAAGTTGTCGGGTGTTATGCAGGCAGCCTACTGGAGAAATGCTTCTACTTTCTCCACCTTTTATTTACGCCAGTTGCAGGAGCAGTCGGAGGACCTTTTTGCCTTGGGTCCTCTTTCTTCTGCTCAGGCTGTTGTCTGCCATAGCCATTAGGCTTCTTGAAGGTCAGTTTCAGCCTTGTGCTGTTACTGCCCTTTTTTCTGTCTGTGTGTCACACAGGCTCATATGTCTCTTTTCATTGTCCTTTACCAATGATTGCGACATTATGGTTGATAAGCCTCGGGACCTCTTCCTTCTGCTTCACGGTTCCAGTGCACTAGGGTTATGTGGGGGTTGGTTATGCGATTCCCTCCAGCCTTTTGTCTATTCAGCCTGTAGTAAACAATTGTGAGTAGGTTGATAAGAAATCTAAATTTTATAGTAAATTTCCTTTCTTATTATACCTACCACAATTGTTTACATGGAGGCCCTCCCGTCTTCTTTACGGGTAAAGAATCTTTCCTCCCCGCTGATCACATAACTCTAACGTTTACGGATTCAAAAAGAATGAGTCTTTAGAGACGGTATATGTGCACTGGCAACGGAAGTCGTGGAGTTGTACTTGGGAGAGAGCGTCTCGTACTGGGTCTGCGCCGGTTGCACTCGACCCAGTTTTGGCTTATTTTTATTGGTGCTTTTGCACCACTTTTCTTTCCCAACTTGCTTGGGAAAGACAAAAATAGAGAGTATTTTATCCGAGTTAGGGACTTCCACTGTAGTGCAAGCCTGTAGTAAACAATTGTGGTAGGTATAATAAGAAAGGAAATTTACTATAAAATTTAGATTTTTGCTTAATTATACAGTCTACTGTCAGTGACCCACATAGTTGTACACAGGGATCGATAATGGGCCCCTTTCCCTAGGAGAATTAGGTGGTGTTTTTTTCCCAATTTCAAACCCAAACTTCCCAATCTGTATCACTTGAATGCCTACACCAACAGTGGTGGATTACCTTCTGGACGTGTCATTTATTTCCAGATCACTTTGAAACTTGGTATGCTTGTTTGGGGTGACCTCTATATAGGAGCTATTGATTTTCTTCCATTTCCGTCCAAAAATGTTGCCTCTGCCAACGTTCTTTGAACTTAGTTTAGTCAGACCTCAATATTTCCCTTTGGCGCTCCCTGCAGGGCACATTTATCATCAGATTGCTTTGTTTGGAATGCTTGTTTGGGGTGACCTCTAGATTGGAGCTATCGATTTTCTTCCATTTCTGTCAAAAAATGTTGCTGCTGGCAACAACCATTGAACTTTGTTTAGTCAGGCCTCAATATATGCCTTTGGTACTCCCTACAGGGCACATTTATTATCAGATCAGTTTGAAACTTGGTATGCATGTTTGGAGTGACCTCTAGATGGGAGCTATCAATTTTCTTCCATTTCCGTTAAAACATGTTGCCACTGGCAACGTTCTTAGAACTTAGTTAAGTCGGACCTCAATTTTTAGCTCAACTTTGGCGAAGCCAAATTTGAGGTTTTGTCATGGCCCGTCGTCCGTCTGTCCGTACGGCAACAATTGGATACGGCTCGGGCTAGAGGCCGTATTTATGAACTGATCTTTACGAAACTTCTTGGGTACCTTTGTTATGACCGTGGGATGAGAACGATTGTTTTTGGGTGCAGTCCGAAATTCAAGATGGCTGCCAGCCGCCATTTTGTACGACAATGCAGAAATCTGTTTTTTGTACAGAACTTCCATATGAAAGCTCTGATTTGAAAATAATTTTTGTATGAATGTTTAGTACCATGAGATACATCACATATCATACGGGGGTTTTTTCTCGTGCTTAAATTATGCAAATTAGACTAACTTTGATTTATTTAGTGTTACTTTCAGCACTGTCAGTGCAAATGCCAATATGGCTCGGGCTAGAGGCCGCATTTATGAACCGATCTTTACGAAACTTCGTGGGTACCTTTGTTATCACCGTGGGACGAGAACACGTGTTTTTGGGTCCGGTCCGAAATTCAAGATGGCCGCTGGCAGCCATTTTGTTCAAAATTAGGGGCAATCAAATTTTTGCGCAGAACTTCCACATGAAAGCTCTGATTTGAATAATTTTTTGTATGAATGTTTAGTACCATGGGATACATCACATACAATACAGGTTTTTTTCTCGTGCAGAAATTATGCAAATTAGATGAACTTTGTTTTTTTCAGTGCTACTTACACACAGTAAGTACACATGTCAATACGGCTCGGGCTAGAGTCTGTATTTATCAACCAATCTTCACAAAACTTCTTGGGTACCTCTGTTATCACCTTGGGACGAGAACAAGTGTTTCTGAGTGCGAAATTCAAGATGGCTGCCAGTGGCCATTTTGTACCGAAATTAGGTCTAATCATTTTTTTTGTACACAACTTCTATACGGCTCAGGCTAGATGCCGTTTTTATGAACCGATCTTTACGAAACTTCTTGGGTACCTTTGTTATCACAGTGGGATGAGAACGAGTGTTTTGGGGTGTAGTCCGAAATTCAAGATGGCCACCAGCAGCCAGTTTGTACCAAAATTAGTGCAATCAGTCTTTTGTACAGAACTTCTGTATGAAAGTTCTGATTTGAATAAATTTTTGTATGAATGTTTAGTAACATGGAATACATCACATATAGTATGGGTTTTTTTCTCGTGCAGAAATTATGCAAATTAGATGAATTTTGATTTGTTTAGTGCTACTTATACACTGTAAGTGCACATGTCAATACGGCACTGGCTAGAGGCTGTATTTATCAACCGATCTTCACGAAACTTCTTGGGTACCTTTGTTATCACCTTGGGACGAGAACGAGTGTTTCTGAGTGTGGTCCAAAATTCAAGATGGCTGCCAGTGGCCATTTTGTACCGAAATTAGGTCCAATCAGTTTTTTGTCACAACTTCTATACAGCTCGTATTTATGAACTGATCTTCACAAAATTTCTTGGGTACCTTTGTTTTCACCTTGGGACAGGAATGAGTGTGTTTTGGGGTGCCTTTGTTATCACTGTGCTATGAGATCAAATATTTTGGGGTTCAGTCAGACCCACTCTGGAACTCATAGTTCAGCATCTGACTGTCACCCACCTTTACAATACTTTACCTATACATTTGTTACAGGCTACGGCCAGTATTTATGTACATACTGTTACAATACTTTATATGTACCTTTGTTATCAGGTCATTACCTAGATGTTTGTCATTGCTGTGTTACATACTATACATGTCCATGTTGTGACAAGTTGAGCTACAGTGTCATTGACACTTGCATTCACTTTGGCACACCCCACAGGGCACATTTATGATCGGATTGCTTTGAAACCTGGCATGCTTGTTGGGGGTGACCTCTAGATGGGAGCTATTGATTTTCTTCCATTTCCGTCAAAAAATCTTGCTGCTGTCAATGACCTTTGAACTTAGTTTAGTCAGACATCAATGTATTCCTTTGGCAAGCCCTATGATCAGATCGGTTTGAAACTTGGTATGCTTGTTTGAATCAACCTCTAGATGAGAGCTATCAATTTTCTTCAGTTTCTGTCAAAAAATGTTGCTGCTGGCAATGAACTTAGTGCAGTTATGCATCAATATTTCACTTTGGCACACCCTGCAGTGCACATTTTTGACCGGATCGCTTTGAAACTTGGTGTGCTTGTTTGGGGTGACCTCCAGCGGGGAACTATCGATTTTCTTCAATGTCCTTTGATCTTAATTAAGTCAGGTATCAATATATTCCTTCGGCATGCTCCACAGTGCACCTTTATGATTAGATAGGTTTGAAACTTGCTATGCTTGTTTGGGATTACCTCTAGATGGGTGCTATTGATTTTCTTCGATTTCCATAAAAAAATGTTGCCGCTGGCAATAGCCTTCGATGAACCTAGTGCAGTTATGCATCAATATTTCCCTTTGGCACTCCCGGTAGTCCCCATTTATGATCAGATCGCTTTGAAACCTGGTGTGTCTGTTTGAGGAGACCTATAGATGGGAGCTATCCTGTTTCTTCTATTTTTGTCAAAAAATGTTGCAGCTGGAGACACCCTTTGAACTTAGTTCAGTTGGACCTTAATATTTCCCTTTGGCACACCATACATTGAACATTTATGATCGGATTGCATTGAAACCTTGTATGTTTGTGGTCACCTCAAGATAGGAGCTATTTATTTTCTTCCTTGTCCGTCAAAAAATGTTGCCATTGGCAACAGCCTTTGATGAACTAAGTGCAGTTATGCATCAATATTTTCCTTTGGCACACCCTGCAGGGCACATTTATGATCAGATCACTTTGAAACTTGGTATGCTTGTTTGGGTTGACCTCTAGATAGGAGCTATTTATTTTCTTCCTTGTCCGTCAAAAAATGTTGCCATTGGCAACAGCCTTTGACGAACTTAGTGCAGTTAAGCATCAATATTTCCCTTTGATACACCCTGCAGGGCAACTTTATGATTGGATCGCTTGGAAACTTGGTGTGCTTGTGTGGGGTGACATCTATATGGGAGCTATAGATTTCCTTCCATTTCTGTTGAAAAATGTTGCTGCTGACCTTTGAACTTAGTTTAGTCAGACCTCAATATTTCCCTTTGACACACCCTCCAGGGCACATTTATGATCAGATCACTTTGAAACTTGGAATGTGTGTTCGGGGTGACCTCTAGGTGTGAGCTATTGATTCTTTTTCATTTCCATAAAATATTATTGTCGTTAACACCAGCCTTTGAACTTATTCCTTTGGCACTCTCTGCAGGCAATATTTATGAATTTCCATAAAAAAGAAAAAAATATTTCCACGAGCAATAATCTTCAAACTTAGTGCATTTGTGCATTAACATCTTCCTTTGGCATGCCTCAGAGGGCACCTTCATTATCAGGTTGTTTTGAAACTTTGTATGCTTAGGCCTGAAAAAGATATATGTTTGTTTCCACTAACAGGATGAAAAAAAACAGGGTCGGTAGCTTGGAAAAACTTCTTTCTTTTTTTTTCCAGAATGCAGTTCCCTTAACTCAGTTTAAACTTTTTCAACATAAAATAGGCCTCTGTGTAGTGCTGTGCAGTTTTAAGGTATACCGACTATAATCGATAAAATTGTCAGTACCGTCACCGATACTGGCAAATTGAATCATATTTGGTACCTGAAAAAGTTGGTTTTATCCTGGTGAGGTGGTACACAAATTTCAACTTGCTTTAAATTAATATCAGGTTTACAAGAAGTGATTTTACTTCACTAGTGTGGATTAATGTTGGTTTAAATTTGGGTCTTTTGCCTTTTGTACCACCCTGTCTGCCCTCACAGTCCATGAAACATTTATGTATTACTTTTCTTCAACTGTTCAAGTTTTTTGTCTCAACAGTGACCATTATTATGCAAGTGTTTACATCTAATTTGAAACAAATACATGGACTGTATTCCAGTAAGCATGCATAGTTAATCACATTGTATAAAAATCACATTGTATATTTCGACCAATGGCATGCCTGCTATTTAAAACCTGGAAATTTTCCTTCTGAAATACCAAGGGATTCCCTGTAAATTTACACTTGTACTTTAAAGTGATTGGCTGTTTGCACATGCTGACATCATGATAGCATCGTGCCTTCAAAATGCTGTGCTCAAAAGTGTTTCATACAAGACCAAAGCAAGGAACTTTATTGTCTTCAAATAAACAAAAGCAAATCATTTGTGCTTTCTTAGCCAAGACAAATACGATGTTACTTAACCAGTCCATTACCACAATCACTTAAAAAGTAAATTTATTTCAAGTGCTGAGGTGTGCTAATTTTAACACTTCTTGACCTCATGTCATGATAAAGTGAGGCATGTGAATGCACAATTCAGAATACGAGGACTGCTGAGTATTATATTATGAAGTAGTTCCGTAGCTCGATAGGCTTTTATATAAAATAGGGTTTCTTTTTTATAAAATCTTAATTTTTTGATGATCAATATATGTGGCGCGACGTAGAAAGTGGCAAAAATGCCACTGTTTTTTTTTCACTTTTTTTTTTGCAATTTCAATAAAATGCTTAGACTCGGTTTGAAATAGGGTCCGTCGGGTTACCGGAAACAAACATCATTTCTTTTAGGCCTTATGCAGGGTGACAAAGATAGGAGCTATTGATTTTCTTTTCATTTCCATCAAAAATTGTTGTTAGCAACAATCTTTGAATTTATTGCATTTGCGCATCAACATTCTTCTTTGACATGGCCTAAAGGGCACATTTATCTTAGAATTGTTTTTGAACTTGGTATGCTCATTAGGCAGGACCTCCTGATAAGAGCTATTGATTAGCATTCATTTCTGTGAAAAAAGTTGCTGTTTATAATAATCTCTGAATGAACTTACTGCATTTGTGTATCAACCTTTAGCCAGCCTTACAGTTTACATTTAAAAATGCATGGATTACTCTGACGTTGTGTTTTGCACACACAATGCTGTTATTAATAATAAATAATAAATGCATACGTGGACATAACTGCCCATACATGGATTATGACCAGTCCACGGCAACTGTACTGCATGTTGCAGTGATTATATATCCACAGATGCTGAATGTGACCTTAGCCACCAATACATGAATACTGGTAAAACAAAACCTGGTAAGCAGCATCTCGGTGGAAGTCTTGCAAAGTGGGTATCATAGATGTTAAAGTCTGCTTAGTCTTGTACTCATACTTGTATTATGGTTATGATTTAACCACAGATGCTGAAAATATATTGTAAATACCAATAATAAACACCCATAGAAACAAGGATGAGAGTTCAGTCAATTAGCTGATTTCACCCAGTTTATTATCAAATTGCTGAAATTTTATTTTCTATAAAACTACATGAAAATGGTATTAAAAACCAATTCCATGTAGATTTATAGAAATAAAATGTCTACCAAGTTATACTTTAGGCCTTTAACCCTTTACCCATCGCAGACGATTTCAAAATTTATTATTTTAAATATCATTTTTTAAATTTTTCAAAAAATGTCAACAAAATCATATCATGTGACCCCTCTTTGGAACGAGCTCGACGAGCTCGCTCCAAAGTGGGGGGCACATGATATGGTTTTGTTGGAATTTTTCGAAATCAGCTGCTGAATTTGCATATTACGCAGACGGATGCTGGCGATTCGTTGGGTAAAGGGTTAAAAAAAAATTCTTGTTTCTCAGGCAATTTTTCCTGAATTTTATGATGAGGGAGAGAGGCTTTTTTTCTTTCTGTCCACAAAACAGTTCTGAAAATAGTTGGAATCAGAAATTTAATTATTCTCACAACATTATGTGGCAAACCAGTGTTTTCAGCAGTGAACATTTCCCATAATATAGATGAAAATTTAACCAACTACATCTCCTCACAGAGCTCTGTCAAACAAGGTACAGTTGGTTAAATATTTGTTCCACAAGTTCAAAATAGTATGATAGAAGAGATTTCCAGGTGAAAAAAAAGGTAATGAGGCAGATTTTCTATGATGAGGGAGGTGTATGAGAAACAAGAATTTTTTTAATGGCCTTACCTGTATGCCCTCTTTTTTTATGAAGAAACATCATTTTCACAAATTTTCAGGTTAAAATATGAGAGTTTCAGCTTATTTCATATATTTTAGATACCTTCCACTATCATTCCTGTATATAGTATTTTCGTGTCAGTACATTAAATGTGCTCATAAACTAGCAACAGCAGAATTTTTATGCTTGTCAGCTCACCTTGCCTAAAAGGCCATGTGAGCTTTTCACATCACTTGGCATCCGTCGTCGTCCGGCGTCCATAAACTTTTTACATTTTCATCTTCTTCTCTGTAACTGTTGACCTGGTGTGAACCAACCTTGGCGAGAATGGTCTATGGGAGGTCCTCTACAAACGGTCCTCATTTTATTCCCGTCGGATGAAAAACATGGCTTCTAGAGGCATTCTTTGATTCTGGTTGGTGGATTTTCAAAAATATTCTCCTCTGAAACCACCAGGCCAAATGTTTTGAAACTTCACATAAATGATGACTGGGACCCCTTCTACCAACGATCCTCATTTAATGTTGATCAGGTCACAAACATGGCCGCAATTGCAGCGTATAGTTACTATAGAAACCCTATGAGAAATCACATTTTCATCTTTGGAACTACTGAGCTGACGTGAACCAAACGCAGCAGGAATAGTTTATGGGAGGTCTTCTACAAATGCTCGTCATTTTTAGCTCAACTTTGACGAAGTCAAATTTGAGCTATTGTCATGGCCCGTCGTCCGTCTGTCCGTACGTCAACAATTGGCTATGGCTCGGGCTAGAGGTCGTATTTATGAACCGATCTTTACGAAACTTCTTGTGTTCCTTTGTTATGACCCTGGGACAGGAACAAGTGTTTTTAGGTGTGGTCCGAAATTCAAGATGGCTGCCAGTGGCCATTTTGTACCGATGATGCAAAAATCAGTTTTTTGTACAGAACTTCTGTATGAAAGTTCTGATTTGAATAAAGTTTTGTATAAATGTTTAGTACCATGGGATACATCACATATAATACGGGTTTTTTTCTCGTGCGTAAATTATGCAAATTAGACTGACTTTGATTTATTTAGTGTTACTTTCAGAGCTGTAAGTGCCAAGCTGCTATGGCTCGGGCTAGAGGCCGTATTTATGAACCAATCTTTACGAAACTTCTTGGGTACCTTTGTTATGACCGTGGGATGAGAACGAGTGTTTTTGGGTGCAGTCCGAAATTCAAGATGGCTGCCAGCAGCCATTTTGTAGCGACGATGCAGAAATCTGTTTTTTGTACAGAACTTCCATATGAAAGCTCTGATTTGAATAATTTTTCGTATGAATGTTTAGTACCATGAGATACATTACATATCATATGGGTTTTTTTCTCGTGCTTATATTATGCAAATTAGACTAACTTTGATGTTTTTTTGTGTTACTTTCAGCACTGTAAGTGCAAATCCCTATACGGCTCGGGCTAGAGGCTGTATTTATGAACCGATCTTTACGAAACTTCTTGGGTACCTTTGTTATCACCGTGGGACGAGAACGAGTGTTTTGGGGTCCGGTCCGAAATTCAAGATGGCCGATGGCAGCCATTTTGTACGAAATTTGGTGCAATCAGATTTTTGCACAGAACTTCCATATGAAAGCGCTGATTTGAATAATTTTTTGTGTGAATGTTTAGTACCATGGGATACATCACATATAATTTGGGGTTTTTTCTCGTGCAGAAATTATGCAAATTAGATGAACTTTGATTTTTTCAGTGCTGCTTACACACAGTAAGTACACATGTCAATACGGCTCGGGCTAGAGTCTGTATTTATGAACCGATCTTCACGAAACGTCTTGGGTACCTTTGTTATCACCTTGGGACGAGAACGAGTGTTTCTGGGTGCGGTCCAAAATTCAAGATGGCTGCCAGTGGCCATTTTGTATCGAAATTAGGTCTAATCAGTTTTTTGTACACAACTTCTATACGGCTCAGGCTAGATGCCGTATTTATGAACCGATCTTTACGAAACTTCTTGGGTACCTTTGTTATTACCGTGGGATGAGAACGAGTGTTTTTGGGTGTGGTCCGAATTTCAAGATGGCCACCAGCAGCCATTTTGTACCAAAATTAGTGCAATCAGTCTTTTGTACAGAACTTCTGTATGAAAGTTCTGATTTGAATAAATTTTTGTATGAATGTTTAGTAACATGGAATACATCACATATAGTACAGGTTTTTTTCTCGTGCAGAAATTATGCAAATTAGATGAACTTTGATTTATTCAGTGCTACTTATACTCTGTAAGTGCACATGTCAATACGGCTCGGGCTAAAGGCTGTATTTATGAACCGATCTTCACAAAACTTCTTGGGTGCCTTTGTTATCACCTTGGGACGAGAACGAGTGTTTCTGGGCGCGGTCCAAATTCAAGATGGCTGCCAGTGGCCATTTTGTACCAAAATTAAGTCCAATCAGTTTTTTGTCACAACTTCTACACAGCTCATATTTGTGAACTGATCTTCACGAAACTTCTTGGGTACCTTTGTTTTCACCTTGGGACAGGAATGAGTGTGTTTTGGGGTGCCTTTGTTATCACTGTGCTATGAGAACAAATATTTTGGGGTTCAGTCAGCCCCACTGTGGGACTCAAAGATTTTTTCTAGTTTAGCATCTGACTGTCACCCACCTTTACAATACTTTACCTATACATTTGTTACAGGCAATGCTCAGTATTTATGTACAGACCGTTACAATACTTTATATGTACCTTTGTTATCAGGTCATTACCTAGATGTTTGTCATTGCTGTGTCACATACTATACATGTACATGTCTTTGTCTTGACAAGTTGAGCTACAGTGTCATTGACACTTTCATTATTACCATGCATCAAAAAACATGGCTGCCAGAAGCATTTTTTGATTCCGATTGGGGGATTTTGAAAAATCTTCTCCTCTGAAACCACAGAGCCAAATGTTTTGAAACTTTGCATGGTTGATGACTGAGACACCCTCTACCAATAATCCTCATTTAATGTTGATGGGTTGCAAAAATGGCTGCAATTGCGGCTGATAGTTACTATAGAAACCCTATGGGAAATCACATTTTCATCTTCTTCGAAACTACTGAGCTGATGTGAACCAAACCTGGCAGGGATAGTCTATGGCAGGTCCTCTACAATGTCTACTCATTTTGTTACCGTGCATCGAAAAATATGGCTGCCAGAAGCATTTTTTTATTCTGATTGATGGATTTTCAAAAATCTTCTCCTGAAACCACATGGCCAGATGTTTTGAAACTTTGCATGGTTGATCACTGGGACACTCTCTACCAACTTTCCTCTTTTAATGTTGATTGTTTTGCAAACATGGCTCCCCGTGGGAACCCCGGGAAGTAAGCAGCACTTGTTTACTGTGGTAAACCAGTTCTGCTTTACTAGTAAAATAGGACCCAGTCACCAATGCTTGGGGTGAAAGTCCTCTAAAATGGGCAACATGTTGATCAACGATTGACTAAACTTGACTTCATCCCCATGTTGTGTCACGATTAGCCATGGTGCATAAATATGTGACGTTAACCACCAACAAACAAACAAACATTTGCAAACATGGCCACAATTGCAGCTTATAATCGCAATAGAAACCCAATGGGAAATCACATTTTCATCTTCTCTCTGGAACTACTGAGCCAACGTGAACCAAACTTGGCAGGAATGGTCTATAGGAGGCCCTGTACAAACGATCCTCTTTTTGTTCCCGTTGGAAAATATGGCCACCAAAGACATTCTCTGATTCTGATTGATAGATTTTGCAAAAATATTCCCCTCTGAAATTACGAAGTCAAATGTTTTGAAACTTCACATGATTGAGAACTGGGACACCTTCTACCAATGATCCTCATGTAATATTGATGTAATGTTACAAACATGGCCACAACTGCTGCTCATAGTTATCATGGAAAGCCAAAGGGAAATCACATTTTTATACGCAGTTTCAGGTGAGCAATTACAGGCTCTTTAAAGCCTCCAGTTTCTGAGTCATTTTTGTTTGGGCAATGGCTGGATTTCTGCATGTCTCTTCATATGGCTGGAGATTTGTTAGTATTTATTTCTGTTTACTTGTCATGTGCTAAATTATTATTCAAGGATGATTTGTAACATGAGTATTTTTCAGATACCATAATAGCAGCAAAAATGACATCCAATAATCGTGAAAAAATAAGCACCACTGTGGAAATGTAAGAAATTTTTTAAATGTTATTAGGTCAAGGTTCAATCTGCGTAATAAACATATTCCAGGATTATTTGGGTACATTTATTTTAACCTTTTTACCTAACACAGTATTTTTAAAAATAAATTAAATTTCACATTTTTCAAAAACAAATTTCACAATTTTTTTCAATAAAACCACACAAATGTGGATATCATTAGAACCAGCTCGATGAGCTGGTTCAAATGATATCCATATTTATATAGTATTATTGATATTTAGATTTAGATATTTTAGGCTTTGGTAGGCGTATTCTGCTTAATTTTCTGAGTATTTTTCAGATAAAATGCTACCAGTAAAACAGACATCCAGTAATCGTGAAAAAATAAGCACCACTGTGGAAATTGAGAAAATTTTAAAAATATTATTAGGCCAATGTTCAGTCCGTATAATGAACATATTCCAGGATTATTTCGGAAAACATTTCTTTTAACCCTTTACCTAACACAGTATTTTTCAAAAATAAATTAAATTTCACATTTTTCGAAAACAAATTTCACAATTTTTCAATAAAATCATACAAATATTGATATGATTAGAACCAGCTCGATGAGCTGGTTCTAATAATATCCATATTTGTATAGTTTTATTGAGAAACTTCCAGTATATTTTAGGCTGTGGTAGGCTTACCTGGTTAATTTTCTGAGTATTTTTCAGATAAAATGCTACCAGTAAAACTGACATACAATAATCGTGAAAAAATTAGCACCACTGTGGAAATTGAATAAATTTTTAAAATGTCATTGGGCCAAGGTTCAGCCTGTATAATGAACATATTCCAGGATTATTTGGATACATTTTTTTAACCCTTACCTAACACAGTATTTTTTTAAAAATAAATTAAATTTCACATTTTCGAAAACAAATTTCACAATTTTTCAATAAAATCATACAAATATGGATATCGTTAGAAGCAGCTCAATGAGTATATATGGGGGCACGGTGGCTCAGTTGGTAGAGGTGCAGGCTGCAAGCCGAGAGGTCCTCGGTTCGAATCCCACCTGCGGCAACCACGTTGTGTCCTTGGGCAAGACACTTCACCCCCATTGCCCACGTGGGGGCATCGTGGCGTTGTGTACTAAGATGTACTGCACGTCGATGGTGCACCTGTCTTCAACCAATGCTAACCCTGCTTGTTGGAGTTGGTATGTTGGGGGCGCTGACAGTTGCTCGGTGGTTCTCTCCGGGTACTCCGGCTTCCTTCACCCGTAAAACTGTCATGGTCATGTTTAGCCATTATGCAGAAATTTGTGACCTTGAACACCAATAAATATATAAATAAATAAATAATGAGTATATATATATTTGTATAGTTATATTGAGAAACTTCCGAGATATTTTAGGTTGTGGTAGGCTTATTCTGGTTAATTTTCTGGGTGTTTTTGCCCGCTATGTAAGGAAAAGGGTTAAATTAGTTGATTGTAACAAGGGGAGCCTTAGTTTAGTAAATGTTTTTGTAAATAATGGTTTGGTATTATTTATTGGGGATTGCCTGCAGGCACTCTCCATTAAATTGTAACTATATTTTATAAAACCATTTTTTTCCTATTGCTGAGCAAAACAACAAGCCAGTGCATTCATTGTAAATCAACTTCAGCAACTTTCAGCACTTTTCAATACAGCCATGATGGTAACTAACCCAGGTAGCCCACATTTTGCCTGCTATTTGCGACTGGCATACCAAACTGTATTCCTTAGTTTATGAATGTATTTTGTTTCTTTTTTAACAGCAATAATATTGAAAATCCATTTGAAACCAGGTCAAAACTTAGTGTAGGTCCTACACGTGCCAAAACCATTGAGAATGAAGATGGAAAGAATGGTCCTGTTCGCTTAGATTTTTCACCTCATAACGGAGTTACTTTTCGAGAGAATAGAAATTCTGATGTTCAGATTGTAGGTAAAGGATATAATGAAGACAATTACTTTACAGATAAAAATTCCCCAGTTGTGAATAATCGTGCCAGAGACAGACGACGAGTTCCGAAAGGTGAGAATATTAATGGATATAATCGATTGTTGGTTTGAGATTGCAGTGATTAAAATTTGCTTATTAAATACTTTTTTTTAAAATATGTATTGCACCTTGTTCAGTTTGGAAAGTAATAATTTTCTCATTGCCAACTTTTAGACAGCACAGTAAAAGGTGATAAATGTGACTGGTCTTATTTTTTTATTATTTGATGAATAACAGAAGACATTTACTCAGTTGTTTTCTTAAATTTTCAAATTCTCAGACAGAACCAATTACTATTGGTGAATGATATTTGGTTTACGTTTGCCTTTGCAGATAAATGCTGTAAACCCTTCACCCTGTGGAATGATAAAATATGGTCTGCATTATCCACAAAAATCAACATCTTAATTACTTTTATACCTCCGCCAATTTGGAGAAGGGGCATGTAAGTGTTACCCCGACGATAACTTTTGTTTGACTGAACGAAATGAAACACTTTTATACAGATTTATAACCACATAATACAAGTTGGGATTGATAGTGGGCTTGGTCCGATAATTTAGTAGCAGAGTTATGACCCTTTTCTGAGGTTTTTCATTGAGGCATAAAGTGGGGGCATAAGTGTCCCATTGACACATTTGGTGGCCTGCTGTATTGGAGCTATGGTGTAATGGAGACAAGATAAGATAAGATCTTTATTAATTCAATATCAACAAAGATGAATGACTAGAAACTCATGCTTAGCAGTGGTGGGTGTGGCCATAGATAGCCACCTTTAGCATTGCACTTTTTAGCTCATCTTGACAAAGTCAAGCTGAGCTAATCTCATCGCTCTCCGTCCGTTGTCCGTCAACACCATGTTTTGTGGTCTTCTCCTCCAAAGCCACTGGGCCAATTCAAGTGAAAGTTTGTGTGAGTGATGGTCCCAAAGGGGCATTTCATTTTTGTTCAACTCAGCATGCCCAGCCCCATAGGGAGGGAGTGGGGGAAAATGCTCCAATATATTTTAAAAATCTTCTTCTCATGAACCAGTGTGTACAATGACTTGATATTTGCTATGGAGCTTCCATATGAGGTGTAGAATCAAGTTTGTTCAAACGAAGTTCGTGAAGTAATATTTGGCTTTGTAAAAGGAGGGGTAAGATTTTTGGCCCCGCCCAAAATTTCTATTTTCTGAACCGATGGTCCGGTATGAACCAAATTTGGTTTGTGGTAGTATTGGGTCATAAGTACTTGACCCATGCAAAAAAAAAAATTCCCGCATCCCCATGGGAACCCTGGGAGCTAAAAATAGAAATATTTTCAAACGCCCATATTTCCCAAACCCCACGGAACAGAGAGCTTTTATTTGGTATGAAGTATCCTTATGACCAGTAGAATTGAATGATAAAAAAAAATTGCCATCGGTTATGTTAGGGTGTTTTGTAATGGGCATAAAAAAAATGCTGAGTCAGCATATTTGCAAAAATTTTAAAAAATCTTTTCTCCAGAACCAATCACCAGAATCTTTTGATATTTGGTATACAGCATTCATAGGGGGGTCAGATAAAAGTTTGTTGAAATAAAGGTCATTGGTTTATATTTGGGCTCTCTACAGGAGCCCGAAGTTTTAAGATAGGGTAATATGAGGAATATTCTTTAAAAATCTTCTTCTTCAGAACCACCAGTCAGATATTTGGTATACATCATTGTTATGAGGGTCAGATTCTAGATTGTTCAAAGCAAGTCCCTAGGTTAATATTTGGGCTTCCTACGGAAGCCCAAATTTTATCTTTGTTCAATATGGAGGGTAATTTAAAAAAATCTTCTTCTTCAGATCCATCAGTCAGAATGTTTTGATATTTGGTATGCAACATCTCTATGGGGGTCAGATTCAAGTTTGTTCAAATCAGATCCCTAGGTATATATTTGGGCTCACTAAGGTAGCCCAAATTTTTACTTAGTGCAATATGAGGAAATTTCTTTAAAAATCTTCTTCTTCAGCTCCACCAGTCGGAATGCTTTTATATTTGGTATACAACATCTCTAGGGTGGAGGGGGGGGGGGGGGGGGGGGGGTCAGATTCCAGGTTGTTCAATTCGAGTGCCTAGGTTAATATTTGGGCTCCATATGGGAACATGAAATTTAACTTAGTACAATATGAGGGAATTTCTTCAAAAATCTTCTTCAGATTCACTTGTCAGAATGCTTTCACATTTGGTATACAACATCTCTAGGGGGGTCAGATTCAAGTTTGTTCAAATCGGATCCATAGGTTAATATTTGGGCTCGCTATGGTAGCCCAAATTTGAACTTAGTGCAATTCGAAGAAATTTCTTTACAATTTCTCTTCAGATCCAACAGTCAGAATGCTTTCATATTCGGTACACAACATCTCTAGGGAAGTCAGATTTAACTGTGTTCAAATCAAGAGCCTGGGTTAATATTTGGGCTCTCTGTGGGAGCCAGAATTGGCCATTTTGCTGATGAATTAAAAATTTTGTATTCAGTACCCTCTAGAGGTATTAAGATTAATCCACATAGGTTGTATCAAGGGGCTTCATAGGGGAGCTCTACATTTTACTTATGATCAACTGAAGAAAAGGCATGATGCCCAGATTATTTTTGTCACTCCTGAGGGATTGTGTTCTGTACAAGATGAGCGCTTCAGGCCCCGTGGGGCCTCTTGTTTTGTTATGAGACCTCATTGGAACAAACTCATTGAAAAAATTGTTATCCCCGCATTTTAAAAAATGCGGGGATATTGTCATGATCTCCGTCCGTACGTCCATACGGCCGTACGTCCGTACTTCCGTACGTCCGGTTTTGTAATTCGAAACGCTGTAACTTTCTACAGTTGTTCGATAGGGTCTGTGCAACCCAAAAATACAACTTTTAAATTTTTGTGCCACCAGGTGGCTTCTGTGGAGCCACTTAAAAAATGCGTTATTTTTTCACTTTTTTGCTGAATAGTCCCAACCTATGTAATTCGGAGTTCTAAAATTACACTAGGGTGTTGCTAAATGATCTGTAGATATGTAGGAAGGTTTCGGATTTTTCGGGTGCCACGTGGCTGTGCCACCGTAGCCACTTTTGTGTTTTCTTAGACCGTTTCCGGCAAAAGGCTCGTAGGATATGTAATTCGAAATGCTAAATCCATGCTCAGATGTTGCAGTAGGGTCTATAGATGCGCACGAAGGTTTCGGATTTTTCGGGTGCCACGTGGCTGTGCCACCGTAGCCACTTTTGTGTTTTCTTAGACCGTTTCCGGCAAAAGGCTCATAGGATATGTAATTCGAAACGCTAAATCCATGCTCAGAAGTTGCAGTAGGGGCTATAGATGCGCAGGAAGGTTTCAGATTTTTCGGGTGCCACGTGGCTGTGCCACCGTTGCCACTTTTGTGTTTTCTTGAACCGTTTCCGGTGAAAGGCTCGTAGGGTATGTAATTCGAAATGCTAAAACCATGCTCATATGTTGCAGTAGGGTCTATAGATGCACACAAAGGTTTCGGATTTTTCGGGTGCCACGTGGCTGTGCCACTGTAGCCACTTTCGTGTTTTCTTAGATCCTTTCCGGCGAAAGGCTCGTAGGGAATGTAATTCGAAATGCTCAAACCATGCTCATATGTTGCAGTAGGGACTATAGATGTGCACAAAGGTTTTGGATTTTTCGGGTGCCACGTGGCTGTGCCACTTTAGCCACTTTTATGTTTTCTTAGACCGTTTCCGCCGAAAGTCTCGTAGGGTATGTAATTCGAAATGCTAAAACTATTCTCAGATGTTGCAGTATGGTCTATAGATGCGTACAAAGGTTTTGGATTTTTTGGGTGCCACGTGGCTGTGCCACCGTTGCCACTTTTGTGTTTTCTTAGACCTTTTCCAGTGAAAGGCTCGTAGGGTATGTAATTCGAAATGCTAAATCCATGCTCAGATGTTGCAGTATGGTCTATAGATGCGTACGAAGGTTTCGGATTTTTCGGGTGCCACGTGGCTGTGCCACCGTAGCCACTTTCATGTTTTTCTTAGATCGTTTCCGGCGAAAGGCTCGTAGGGAAAGTAATTCGAAATGCTAAAACCATGCTCATATGTTGCAGTAGGGACTGTAGATGTGCACAAAGGTTTCAGATTTTTCGGGTGCCATGTGGCTGTGCCACTTTAGCCACTTTTATGTTTTCTTAGACCGTTTCCGCCGAAAGTCTCGTAGGGTATGTAATTCGAAATGCTAAAACTATTCTCAGATGTTGCAGTATGGTCTATAGATGCGTACGAAGGTTTCGGATTTTTTGGGTGCCACAGGCTGTGCCACCGTTGCCACTTTTGTGTTTTCTTAGACCTTTTCCGGCGAAAGGCTCGTAGGGTATGTAATTCAGAATGCTAAATCGATGCTCAGATGTTGCAGTACGGTCTACAGATGCGTACGAAGGTTTTGGATTTTCCGGGTGCCACGTGGCTATGCCACTGTAGCCACGTTTGTGTTTTCTTAGACCGTTTCCGGCGAAAGGCTCGTACGGTATGTAATTCAAAATGCTAAAACCATGCTCATATGTTGCATTAGGGTCTATAGATGCGTATGAAGGTTTCGGATTTTTCAGGTGCCACGCGGCTGTGCCACCGTTGCCACGTTCGTGTTTTCTTAGATCGTTTCCGGCGAAATGGTCCTAGGGTATGTAATTCGAAACGGTAAAACCACGCTCAGATGTTGCAGTAGGGACTATAGATGCGCACAAAGGTTTTGGATTTTTCGAGTGCCACGTGGCTGTGCCACCACTGCCACTTTCATGTTTTTCTTACACTGTTGTCGGGGGGTCAGATTCAAGTTTGTTCAAATCGGATCCATAGGTTAATATTTGGGCTCGCTATGGTAGCCCAAATTTGAACTTAGTGCAATTCGAAGAAATTTCTTTACAATTTCTCTTCAGATCCAACAGTCAGAATGCTTTCATATTCGGTACACAACATCTCTAGGGAAGTCAGATTTAACTGTGTTCAAATCAAGAGCCTGGGTTAATATTTGGGCTCTCTGTGGGAGCCAGAATTGGCCATTTTGCTGATGAATTAAAAATTTTGTATTCAGTACCCTCTAGAGGTATTAAGATTAATCCACATAGGTTGTATCAAGGGGCTTCATAGGGGAGCTCTACATTTTACTTATGATCAACTGAAGAAAAGGCATGATGCCCAGATTATTTTTGTCACTCCTGAGGGATTGTGTTCTGTACAAGATGAGCGCTTCAGGCCCCGTGGGGCCTCTTGTTTTGTTATGAGACCTCATTGGAACAAACTCATTGAAAAAATTGTTATCCCCGCATTTTAAAAAATGCGGGGATATTGTCATGATCTCCGTCCGTACGTCCATACGGCCGTACGTCCGTACTTCCGTACGTCCGGTTTTGTAATTCGAAACGCTGTAACTTTCTACAGTTGTTCGATAGGGTCTGTGCAACCCAAAAATACAACTTTTAAATTTTTGTGCCACCAGGTGGCTTCTGTGGAGCCACTTAAAAAATGCGTTATTTTTTCACTTTTTTGCTGAATAGTCCCAACCTATGTAATTCGGAGTTCTAAAATTACACTAGGGTGTTGCTAAATGATCTGTAGATATGTAGGAAGGTTTCGGATTTTTCGGGTGCCACGTGGCTGTGCCACCGTAGCCACTTTTGTGTTTTCTTAGACCGTTTCCGGCAAAAGGCTCGTAGGATATGTAATTCGAAATGCTAAATCCATGCTCAGATGTTGCAGTAGGGTCTATAGATGCGCACGAAGGTTTCGGATTTTTCGGGTGCCACGTGGCTGTGCCACCGTAGCCACTTTTGTGTTTTCTTAGACCGTTTCCGGCAAAAGGCTCATAGGATATGTAATTCGAAACGCTAAATCCATGCTCAGAAGTTGCAGTAGGGGCTATAGATGCGCAGGAAGGTTTCAGATTTTTCGGGTGCCACGTGGCTGTGCCACCGTTGCCACTTTTGTGTTTTCTTGAACCGTTTCCGGTGAAAGGCTCGTAGGGTATGTAATTCGAAATGCTAAAACCATGCTCATATGTTGCAGTAGGGTCTATAGATGCACACAAAGGTTTCGGATTTTTCGGGTGCCACGTGGCTGTGCCACTGTAGCCACTTTCGTGTTTTCTTAGATCCTTTCCGGCGAAAGGCTCGTAGGGAATGTAATTCGAAATGCTCAAACCATGCTCATATGTTGCAGTAGGGACTATAGATGTGCACAAAGGTTTTGGATTTTTCGGGTGCCACGTGGCTGTGCCACTTTAGCCACTTTTATGTTTTCTTAGACCGTTTCCGCCGAAAGTCTCGTAGGGTATGTAATTCGAAATGCTAAAACTATTCTCAGATGTTGCAGTATGGTCTATAGATGCGTACAAAGGTTTTGGATTTTTTGGGTGCCACGTGGCTGTGCCACCGTTGCCACTTTTGTGTTTTCTTAGACCTTTTCCAGTGAAAGGCTCGTAGGGTATGTAATTCGAAATGCTAAATCCATGCTCAGATGTTGCAGTATGGTCTATAGATGCGTACGAAGGTTTCGGATTTTTCGGGTGCCACGTGGCTGTGCCACCGTAGCCACTTTCATGTTTTTCTTAGATCGTTTCCGGCGAAAGGCTCGTAGGGAAAGTAATTCGAAATGCTAAAACCATGCTCATATGTTGCAGTAGGGACTGTAGATGTGCACAAAGGTTTCAGATTTTTCGGGTGCCATGTGGCTGTGCCACTTTAGCCACTTTTATGTTTTCTTAGACCGTTTCCGCCGAAAGTCTCGTAGGGTATGTAATTCGAAATGCTAAAACTATTCTCAGATGTTGCAGTATGGTCTATAGATGCGTACGAAGGTTTCGGATTTTTTGGGTGCCACAGGCTGTGCCACCGTTGCCACTTTTGTGTTTTCTTAGACCTTTTCCGGCGAAAGGCTCGTAGGGTATGTAATTCAGAATGCTAAATCGATGCTCAGATGTTGCAGTACGGTCTACAGATGCGTACGAAGGTTTTGGATTTTCCGGGTGCCACGTGGCTATGCCACTGTAGCCACGTTTGTGTTTTCTTAGACCGTTTCCGGCGAAAGGCTCGTACGGTATGTAATTCAAAATGCTAAAACCATGCTCATATGTTGCATTAGGGTCTATAGATGCGTATGAAGGTTTCGGATTTTTCAGGTGCCACGCGGCTGTGCCACCGTTGCCACGTTCGTGTTTTCTTAGATCGTTTCCGGCGAAATGGTCCTAGGGTATGTAATTCGAAACGGTAAAACCACGCTCAGATGTTGCAGTAGGGACTATAGATGCGCACAAAGGTTTTGGATTTTTCGAGTGCCACGTGGCTGTGCCACCACTGCCACTTTCATGTTTTTCTTACACTGTTGTCGGCGAAAGTCTCGTAGGGTATGTAATTCGAAATGCTAAAACTATTCTCAGATGTTGCAGTATGGTCTATAGATGCGTACGAAGTTTTCGGATTTTTTTTGTGCCACGTGGCTGTGCCACCGTAGCCACTTTTGTGTTTTCTTAGACCTTTTCCGACGAAAAGCTTGTAGGGTATGTAATTCGAAACGCTAAATCCATGCTCATATGTTGCAGTAGGGTCTATAGATGCGTACGAAGGTTTCGGATTTTTTGGGTGCCACGTGGCTGTGCCACCGTAGCCACTTTTGTGTTTTCTTAGATCGTTTCCGGCGAAATGGTCCTAGGGTATGTAATTCGAAACGGTAAAACCATGCTCAGATGTTGCAGTAGGGACTATAGATGCGCACAAAGGTTTCGGATTTTTTGAGTGCCACGTGGCTGTGCCACCATTGCCACTTTCATGTTTTTCTTACACTGTTTCTGGCGAAAGTCTCGTAGTGTATGTAATTCGAAACGCTAAAACAATTCTCAGATGTTGCAGTATGGTCTATAGATGCGCACAAAGGTTTCGGATTTTTTGGGTGCCATGTGGCTGTGCCACCGTTGCCACTTTTGTGTTTTCTTAGACCGTTTGTGGCGAAAGGCTCCTAGGGTATGTAATTCAAAACGCTAAAACCATGCTCAAATGTTGCAGTAGGATCTGTAGATGTGCACGAAGGTTTCGGATTTTTCAGGTGCCACGTGGCTGTGCCACCGTTGCCACTTTTGTGTTTTATTAGACCGTTTGTGGCGAAAGGCTCCTAGGGTATGTAATTCGAAATGCTAAAACCATGCTCAAATGTTGCAGTAGGGTCTGTAGATGCGCACGAATGTTTCGGATTTTTCAGATGCCAAGTGGCTGTGCCACCGTTTCCACTTTTGTGTTTTCTTAGATCGTTTCCGGCGAAAGGCTCCTAGGGTATGTAATTCGAAATGCTAAAACCATGCTCAAATGTTGCAATGGGGTCTGTAGATGCGCACAAAGGTTTTGAATTTTTCAGGTGCCACGTGGCTCTGCCACTGTTGCCACTTTTGTGTTTTCTTAGACCGTTTCTGGCGAAAGGCTCCTAGAGTATGTAATTCGAAACGCCAAAACCATGCTCAAATGTTGCAGTGGGGTCTGCAGATGCGCACAAAGGTTTCAGATTTTTCAGGTGCCACATGGCTGTGCCACCGTTGGCACTTTTGTGTTTTCTTAGACCGTTTCCGGCGAAAGGCTCGTAGGGTATGTAATTCGAAATGCTAAAACCATGCTCAAATGTTGCAGTGGGGTCTGTAGATGTGCACGAAGGTTTCGGATTTTCCAGGTGCCACATGGCTGTGACACCGTTGCCACTTTTGTGTTTTCTTAGACAGTTTCCGGTGAAAGGCTCCTGGGGTATGTAATTCGAAACTCTAAAACCATGCTCAAATGTTGCAGTGGGGTCTGTAGATGTGCACAAAGGTTTCGGATTTTTCAGCTGCCTAGTGGCGTGACGGTTGCCACTTTCGCGTTCTCTTAGACCGTTTCTGGCGAAAGGCTCCTCGGGTATGTAATTCGAAATCCTAAAACCATGCTCAAATGCTGCAGTAGGGTCTGTAGATGCGCACGAAGGTTTCGGATTTTTGGGGTGCCACGTGGCTGTGCCACTGTTGCCTCTTTCATGTTTTCTTAGACCATTTCCGGCGAAAGGCTCCTACAGTAAGTATTTCGAAATGGTAAAACCATGCTCAAATGTTGCAGTAGGGTCTGTAGATATGCACGAAGATTTTGGATTTTTCGGGTGCCACGTGGCTGTGCCACGATTGCCACTTTTGTGTTTTCTTAGACCGTTTCGAGCAAAAGGCTCCTAGAGTATGTAATCTGAAACGCTAAAAACATGCTGGATGTTGCAGTAGAGTCTGTAAATGCACAGGAAGGTTTCAGATTTTTGGGGTGCTACGTGGCTGTGTCACTGTTGCCACTTTTGTGTTTTCTTAGACCGTTTCTGGTGAAAGGCTCCTAGGGTATGTAATTCGAGATGCTAAACGCATGCTCAAATGTTGCAGTAAGGTCTGTAGATGCGTACAAAGGTTTCAGATTTTTCAGGTGCCATGTGTCGGTGCCACCGTTTTTCTTTCGTGTTTTCTTAGATCATTTCCGGCAAAAAGCTCCCAGAGTATGTAATTTGAAATGCTAAAACTATGCTCAAATGTTGCAGTAGGGTCTGTAGATGTGAAGGAAGGTTTCGGACTTTTGGGGTGCCACGTGGCTGTGCCACCGTTGGCACTTTCATGTTTTCTTAGACCGTTTCCGACGAAAGGCTCCCAGGATACATGTATGTAATTCGGAACACTAAAACCATGCTCAAATGTTGCAGTGGAGTCTGTAGGTGCGCACGAAGCTGTGTCACCTGTGCCACTCAATATGATTTTAGTGTGTCATATAATACATTTCATCTTTGTATCAAGCATTCATACAAAGTCAAGGATGCAAATGCGGGGATACACTATAGTGTGCTTTGCACACAAGTCACACCATCTAGTTCTTTATTGCTCTAAGTTAAAATTCGGACTCGATCCAGTACTATGACCCATTAATTCTGCATTCCAAATTTGAGTTAAATCAAAGAGAAAATAGAAATCTTGTGTTGCAATCGAGAAATAACCTTAGATGCTGATAGTGATCTCCAATATCAGTGAATATATAAATTAAGATGAAGAATGACGTCAAGAAAAAATTAACCTTTTTAGCTCACCTGACTGCAAGTCAGTGTGAGCTGTTGCCATCACTTGGCATCTGTCGTCCGTTAACTTTTGCAAACTTGGCTTTTTCTTCACAGCCATTCAGCCAAATTCATACATATATTGCACAAACCATCCCTGGAGTATACCTTTTCTATTTTGTTCAAATGAAGCAGCTGCCTTCTTCGGGCTCTGGTCAGTGATGCCAAAGCCTAAAAATCTTTAAAAATCTTCTCATGAACCACCAGAGAGATCGCCTTGATATATGGTATGGAACACTCTTTGGTGTTGAGGATTAAAGTTTGTTCAAGGGAAGTTGGTAGATCAATATTTGGGCTCTCTGTGGGCACATACCCATTTAGGGCTCTGCCCAAAATTTCTGTTTCAAGAATCGATGGGCCGATTTGAACCAAATTTATCAGGTAGTATAAGTGAGTCCAAAGTACTTAATTGATGCCCAAACTTTTTTTTCGTAGCCCCGTGGGTTCCCCAAGGGCAAAAAATAGAAAAAAATCAAATGCCCATATTTTCCAAACTACACAGAACCGAGAACTGTTATTTGGTATGAAGAATCCTTTTGACCAGTAGAATGGATAAAAAAAAAAAGGCCATCGGTTGTGTCAGGGTGTTCTGTAAGGGTGTTTAAAAAAATGAGGAGTCAGCATATTTGCAAAAATTGAAAAAAAAATTTCTTCAGAACCGCTTATCAGAATCTTTTGATATTTGGTATACAGCATCCATAGGGCAGGCAAATACAAGTGTGTTCAAATCGAGCCCCTCGGTTCATATTTGGACTCAACACAGGAGTCAAAATAATTAACTTAGGGCACTATGGGGAATAAGCTTTAAAAATCATCTTCTTCAGATCAAACAGTCAGATTCTTTTGGTATTTGGTATACAACTTCTCTACAGGGGTCAGATTAAAGTTTGTTCAAATTGAGTCCCTGGGTTAATATTTGGGCTTCCTATGGGAGCCCAAATATTAATTTGGTGCAGTTGGGGAATAGTCTTCAAAAATCTTCTTCTTTAGAACAACCCATCAGATTCTTTTGATATTTGGTATGCAACATCTCAAGGGGGGTTAAATTCAAGTTTGTTCTAACAGGATCCCTGGATGAATATTTGGGCTCTTTATTGGAGCCCAAATTTTAACTTAGTGCAATAAGAGAAAATTTCTTTAAAAATCTTCTTTTTCTTACCCACTAGTTAGAATCCTTTCATATTTTGTATGTGACATCTCTAGATCTAGCTGTAAGATTTCAGTTTGTTCAAATCGAGTCCCTGGGTTAATATTTGGGCTTCCTATGGGAGCCCAATTATTAACTTGGGGCAGTATGGGGGATGTCCTTTAAAAATCTTCTTCTTCAGGTCCACCAGTCAGATTCTTTTGATATTTGGTATGCAACATCTTTAGGGGGGTTAGATTCAAGTTTGTTCAAATGGGATCCCTGGATGAATATTTGGGCTCTTTATTGGGGCCCAAATATTAACTTAATGCAATATGAGAAAATTGTTTTAAAAATCTTCTTTTTCAGACCTGCTAGTGAGAATCCTTTCATATTTGGTATGTGACATCTCTAGAAGTGTAAGATTTGAATTTGTTCAAATCGAGTCCCTGGGTTAATATTTGTGTTTCCTGTGGGATCCTGAATATTAACTTGGTGCAATATGGGGAATAATCTTTAAAAATCTTCTTCAAACTCACCAGTCGGATTCTTTTGATATTTGGTATGCAGCATCTCGGAAGGGAGGGGTGGGGTGGGGTGGGGGGGGGTAAATTCAAGTTTGTTCAAATGGGTTCCCTGGCTGAATATTTGGGCTCTTTATTGGAGCCCAAATTTTAACTTAGTGCAATATGAGAAAATTTCTTAAAAAATCCTCTTCAGATCCACAAGTGAGAATCCTTCTATATTTTGTATGTGACATCTCTTGAGGTGTAAGGTTCAAATTTGTTCAAATCGAGTTCCTGGGTTAATATTTGGGTTCCCCAAGGGAGCCCAAATATTTACTTAGTGCAGTATGGGGAATTATCATTTAAAATCATCTCCTTCAGATCCAGCAGTTAGATTCTTTCGATATTTGGTGTACAACACCTCTGGGAGGGTTAGATTGAGCGTTGTTCAAATCAGGTTCTGGGTTAATATTTGTGCTTTTTATTGAAGCTCAAAGTTTAACTTAGTGCAATATGAGAAAATTTCTTGAAAATTCTTCAGGTCCACCTGTGAGAATCCTTTCATATTTGGTATGTAACATCTCTTGGGGTGTCAGATTCAAGTTTGTTCAAATTGAGTCACTTGTTTTTTCTGGGTTTTTTTTTATTTTTATTTTTTTTTTTTGGGGGGGGGGGGGGGGCTAGAGAGAACCAAAGTAGTTGAAAACAAAACAAACATTTTTTAGCTTAGTGCAATATGAGAAAATTTCTTGAAAATTCTTCTTCAGGGCCACTAGAGAGAATCCTTTCATATTTGGTGTGTAACATCTCTGGGGGTGTCAAATTCAAGTTTGTTCAAATTGAGTCTTTTCTGGCTTGTTTTTTATGGGTTTTTTAAAAACTCTTTTTTGGGGGGTGGGGTGGGGGCTAGAGAGAACCACAGTAGTTGAAAACAAAACAAAAATTTTGTTCAGTTGTTGTTTTTTAATACTTCACAGAACAAAGCTTGCTAGGAAGCTTTCCTAGGACCAGCAGAAAAGAATGGCCAGAAAAGTTGCCTTTGGTTGTGTCATAGCAAATCAAAAAGTTGCTCTTGCTGCTGATCTCTTACCGATACACTCATCTCTTTTGATAATTTGAGCCAGGTGAGCATTTTAGGCTCACTTGAGCCTCTGGTTCGTTGAAGCTGACAATATCAGCCCTCAGTATGATTTCTTAGAAAGCTCTGTGGGAGTTTTTTCCTAGAACTATGTTAACAGTCCATTATCTATCATTGAAATGAAAGGAATATAGTAAAGACCTGCAGTCCTTAAAATTTGTTCTAAATTTCAAGAATCGGTTTTGATTCTCGCAATTCCTGCCGTATAATTCAGTTTTCATTTCTTAAATAACTGAGAATTTGAAAGCACGGTTAGACCCTTATGAGTGCAACCAGTACATATTTCATAGTAAATAACAAACCCCATATTGATTTTTTACCACAATTTTACCACAAGAGTTTTACACTTAAAGGGCCTAGTTCCAATTTTGGTGATTTTTTTTTGTGTTCCACAAAGATGTAGAACACATTTTCTAACATACAGAATTTTAGTGGTCTTACAAATGGTTGTCATAGTGCTGT
Source organism: Pictodentalium vernedei (assembly GCA_031216915.1). Lineage (NCBI taxonomy): Eukaryota > Metazoa > Mollusca > Scaphopoda > Dentaliida > Dentaliidae > Pictodentalium > Pictodentalium vernedei. The sequence continues at coordinate 114,276,943 of CM062292.1, forward strand.
TTCAGTGGTTTCTAGCTTAGCCTGGGCTACCAGTATAGTTAGCCAAGACTTCACTAGGCACCACTGCTAGGTCAAAGTGTTGCATTACAATTAGTGAGTAAAAAATAAGTAGAATTCTCCAGGTCTTTAACCCTTTACCCAACGCAGACGATTTCAAAATTTATTTTTTTTAAATATCATTTTTAAATTTTTTTCAAAACAAATTCGACAAAACCATATGTGACCTCTCACTGGAACAAGCTCAACGAGCTCATTCCAAAGGGGGTCACATGATATGGTTTTGTTGAAATTTTTCGAAAAATAATATTTTTTCAGCTGCTGAATTTGCATATTATGCGGGCGGATGTGTGCGATTTGTTGAGTAAAGGGTTAAAGGCATTTTCCAAATCTATAATGAGAATCAAATAAACATTTTGCGAGAATCAGAATTGATTCTCAATGTTTTTCTCTTGACGATCATTTGCAGGAATCGATTCTGATTCTCACATGAATTTTAACTGCTAGAGTGCTAAAATATTTTAGGCCACCAAAATTTGTTCACATGTCTATATGCCTTGTGACAATTTATAGGAGAGTGCCTGTGGGCACTCTTCTATAAATTTTAACAATGCAATTCTTAACAGACTAAATAATATCACTTCCAAGATAATATGAAATATAGCCACTGAATTTGAAGCCTTTAAGTTAAAGGATGTGCACTTCAGAATAAAGCCCAAATATGAGCTTCCAGCACCCTTCCACTTAAGCCATGATCTCCATCCATCTTTCCCTTCATCCATCCCCTCCCTTTATCAATCAACCCATCCAGCTGGAAGCTTGTTTATGCATTAACTTGAACAATAGTTATTTGTATACTGCTTTATGTTAACAGTATCTTGAACAAATTTGAAAACTGAGTGAATTTTATTCCTTGTTTGAGGAATTTTTCTTGAAATTTAATTGTTTATGCAATACTTAGAAAGGTAAACATCAGACTTTAATAAATATATACATATGTTTGTATGCTGCTTTCTATTGAGAATGTCTTCGACATGTTCTGTACCATTATGCCCCCATGGAAGTCCTAGGAAGTGGTTGAATGTTTGTTTACTGTGGTAAGCATGTTCTTCTTTTCTGGTAAAATTGGACCCAGTAACCAGTCGACAGCATAGGTCCGAAAGATTGGCTAAACTTGATTTCATATCAATATTGTGGTCATGATATATGCAGAAAGTGACCTTAACCAGACATCAAAAGATTCTGACTGGTGGGTCTGAAGAAGAATATTTTTTAAGTTCATTTCTCATATAGCACCATGCAGGCATGCAGCATGCCCACTGCTCTCTTGAGGAAAATTCAGACTCTGACCATCTCAGGCTCATACCTAAGCCTAGGATCAGGTTTGGATCTGGGGTGGTCAAGAACCCAACAATAGCGACATTGAGATTTAAGAAGGCAATTGCACTTCTTGGAAGATTGAGTAGGGCGTGTATTTGTGATCCCATACTTTCTAGAATGCAAGACCTGGTGGCATGTGTTGTATCTTTTTTCTTTCCCATATCAATTACAATGTATTTTGATATTCCACAGCCCCTGACACTTCTTCGAGCATGATGGGAAGGAGAGTAATAACTAATAATTCATCACTAAAGGAGTGATGAAAAACCATAATCTTTGACTTTGAAATTGTAGTCGTTTATTAGTGATGAACCGTTTAAATAAACTTGCTGTGAACCGATTACTGATTATTTCACTAAAGCTCTCGATTCTGATGCAGATTCCGATGGTTTGAACAGGGCGCAGAAAAAATCTGTTGTTTATTGTACCACTATATTTTGTTGATAAATCACCAATTACGAAAGTTTAATAGCACATGTGTTATCAGACTATGCATGTTTAGTGCTGGGCAATATTAGCCAAAATAACATTTGAAGGGTTTTTTTTGGAAAGAAGATCGCGATTAACCCTTTACCCAGCGCAGACGATGTCAAAATTTATTAATTTAAATATCGTTTTTTAATTTTTTTCGAAAAATTTCAACAAAACCATATGTGACCCATCATTGGAACGAGCATGTTCCAAAGAGGGGTCACATGATATGGTTTTGTTGAAATTTTTCGAAAAATATTATTTTTTTCAGCTGCTGAATCTGCATATTACGCAGGCGGATACGGGCGATTTGTTGGGTAAAGGGTTAATGATATAATCACATGATATTGTTCTCTTGTAAAGGTTATGTTTATTCTGGTAAATAGTGTTAATACAGTTTTGTGTATGAATACAATACACTCGGCTGCATTAACTAGAAATATACTGAGCACACATACTTCATGTCTCAATTTATTACTAACTTTGATGTAAATGTGTGTTGTGAATTTGTGCCCATGCATAGTTTACAGATGTATGTGACCTTAAACACCAATAAATAAATAAATAAATAAATAAATAAATATGGTTTACAGATCGATAGCCAAGGGACGTATCAGAATTTAATGTTCATTTTCAACTTTTTACCTCCCTTGAAGTGTTCCTCCAGTATTTACTGTGCAGTCAACATTGGAGAGAAACTTCAGGGGAGGTAACTGAATTAAAAAAAAGAATTTGACAAGCTGAAAACGTGGTTGTGACAGCCATGCGACATACATGTTGCATTACAATCATCTGTCATTGAAAAAAAGATTGTTTTTGAGTATTTTTCTCCAATTTTATCCCCGATTGTGTTGTAATGTCTGCACCATGAAACACTGCAGACTACCGTCTGAACACATTGTATTTATTCGTTAATGATATGTACTCAAAACAACAATTGTGCAGCATCAGGGTTGAATGCCAGTGACCAAACAGCCAGGAAACAGTGCCAATCTCAAACCAATTGCAGATGGTGACTCCTGTTATATCTCGGCTCTGTAGATTCTAATATTCTGTTAGGCACTACATCATTGAAATGGCCAGATATCAAAAAGATTTTTTAAAAGTCAGAGTTAAATATAGAATAATCGGAAACTGCCATTTTTTAACTACTGATTGTCATAATCGGCTGATGCCCCATAACTGTCCGGTTCCGATTGCTGCTTTTGATTATCGGTTCATCTCTATCGATTATGGGTGTTTCCGACTTATTGATTAATCATGAAAGGCCTAATTTTCAGCTATTTTTGCAGCCATTTTGCTACCCATCACCTAGAGTGACATCCAGTACAGTATTTTTTGTTATTTGATGATAGATCCTCACATCAATTTTAAAAGCTTTTGACCCTACAAAAAATTCAGGATTCAATTTTTAACCCTTCAACAAGATTCAAATGCCAAAAAAAATTCTTGAACAGGAATAAAAAAGTTGAAAATCTGTTTCTTAGGCCCCACCGCATGGTCCTTTTTGTTGCCGCATGCTATTTTTTTTATAACCATTACAAACTTATCTCTTGAATGCCACTGGCGGATATTCCTGCCCAGTAGAGGGTTTCTCTTGACACTGAAATAAGAATAATTTGGGCACAATTAATCAAATTTTAGCCCCTTTAATTAATTGGATCTTTTCACCAATGATTTGTTGAATTAAATTTAGATGAATTTTTTCATCAAATCCAGTCATGTCTTCTTCACAGCTGCCATGACAAGATTTGATGAAAAATATTTTGAACATACTCAGCGGGCAAAGAGTTAAAAAAAATAAAAATTCAATGGTTTGTATTTGATGTTTTACGGGAATACCCAAGTTTATAAAATTGATAAATTGGTTCCTTGAGTGCAACAAGGCCTTTTAAAGCATTGCAAAGCCTTCTTGCACTCAAGGACACTATACACTACCACACATGCTATTCTATAGATTATGGGGCCTAAAACATGAAACAAACAAAGAACATGAACTTTTGATGGCAAAGAAATAATTACAAAAATTAAAAATAAAATAAAAAAACACTTGATACAATTTTACAAAAAATGGCCTGAGAAACAGATCTACTTTGTTCAGCCATAACTAAAACATTTTAGTCTTAAAAACATAGCTCATGACCTACATTGGAATGAGATCGATGAGTTCCAAAGGTGAATCATATGTCTTGGAGGCAAAAATTGAAGAAATAAAATTTGAATGGTGATTTTTAGCTTAACTTGACAAAGTCAAGATAAGCTATTGCCATCATGCATGCGGAAGTCTGTTAGTCTCTGATTCTGGGAGTCTGTGAGTCTGTTCACATTTTCCTTTAGCACAGGCTACTCCCCCTAGTTCTAGTCTGATCATCATAAAATTTAATATGCATGTTTGAGGTCATGTCTAGATGAGAACATCCCCTTTTGGCCGCCACCGGTCAACCGTGATGGCTGCCTGAGCCCAAAACTCTTTAGCACAGTCTATAGGTCGTATTTATGAAGGGATTCCTTTGTAACTTGGTAGAATGCCTCTGTATAATATCTAGATGAGAATGTCCCCTTTTGGTCATGATCTGTCAACCGTGTTGGCTGCCCATGTCCAAAACCCAAAAACTTTTAGCACAGTTTACAGGTCATATTTAATATGGAGGGATTTCATCGTAACTTGGTAGGATGGCTCTGTATGATGTCTAGATGAGAACTTCCTCATTTTGTCGCGATCTGTCAACTGTGACGACTGCCCAAGCCCGAAACCCGAAAACCTTTAGCACAGTCTACAGGTTGTATTTATGGAGGGATTTTATTGTAACTTGGTAGGTTGACTCCATATGATGTCTAGATGAGAACGTCCCCTTTTGGTCGCGATTGGTCAACTGTGATGGCTGCAGGGGCCTTCAGCACAGTCTACAGGTCATATTTATGAAGGGATTTCATTGTAATTTGTTAGGATGACTCCTGGTAATCTCTAGATAAGAACGTCCCCTTTTGGTCGCAATCATTCTGCCGTGATGGCTGCCCAAGCCCAAAACCCGAAAACCTTTAGCGCTGTCTGCAGGTCGTATTTATGGATGCCTTTCCTTGTAACTTGGTAGAATGACTCCATATAATGGTCGCGATTGGTCAACTGTGACGACTACAGGGGCCCGAAGCCTGAAAACCTTTAGCACAGTCTACAGGTTTTATTTATGAAGGGATTTTATTGTAACTTGGTAGGATGACTCCAGATAATTCCTAGATGAGAACTTCCCCTTTTGGTTGTGATCATTCAACCATGATGGCTGCTCGAGCCCGAAACCCGAAAAACACAGGCTACAGGTCGTATTGATGAAGGGATTTCATTGTAACTTGGTAGGATGACTCGGTATAATGTCTAGATGAGGACGTCCCCCTTTTGGTTGCGATCGGTCAACTGTGATAGCTACACAAGCCCGTTCCCCACTGGAAACCCAGGAAGTGAAGCAGTGCCTGTTCACTGCAGCAAACAGGCTCTGTTTCACTTGTAAAATAGGACCCAGTCACCAATGCTTGGGAGGTGCAAACCCTCTCTGAAATGGGCAACATGGCTTATTAATGCTCACCCCTGGTCTTGAGTTGATACTCATGTTGTGGTCATGATTAGCCATTGTGCAAAAATATGTGACCTTAAAATTTTGAAGGGATTTCATTGTAACTTGATAGGATGACTCGTTTTGGAATAATTTCACTGTAACTTGGTAACTTCCGTTGACATACATTAACTGTGAGGGCCACAAACATTAAATGTGAGGGCCACATTAACCCACCCCTCTATTCTTTAGTACAGTCTACACCTCATTATTTTTATTGAAAGCATAGCATACAGGGAACAGAAATTAACATATTCCCAGTTATCATAATTCTTGTCTTATTTCATAATCCTTTCATAAACATTGAACACTATCCTTTTCATCAAACAGAACACACAGACAAGTTAAGCTACAATGTCATTGACACTTTCATTGAGAATGGTTCTGGCCAGATTTTGCCATTGCATCAGTTAAAACGTTAAAAGAAGTTTCCCTGAAATGAGGCACGGTTGTATCATTAATAGGAGGTGGGGGTTGGGGGGGGGGAATAAATCTTAACATGTTCCTGAACAAAATTTTTCTCTTCTGACACAGTGCACTCTTGCAAGATTTATTTTAAATTATGACATTGTTTGTTGTTTGTAGTTTGTGAATACTCTTTCTGAATTTGATCACAATTGCTCATCCACTACTAAAAAGCAAGACATGTGAATAAATGTTTCGTCTGTATCTTTGTTGTTTGTTATATAACCCTTTACCTAACAAATTGGAAACATCTGCCTGTGTTATTTTCAAGTTGAGCAGTTGAAAAAAAACATTTTTTTAAAAGAATTTCAACAAAACCATATCATGTGACCCTCTCGTTGGAACGAACTTGGTTCGTTCCAATGAGCACCTGATATGGTTTTCTTGAAATTTTCTAAAAATAATTAATACTAAAAATAACAAATTTTGATATTGTATGCATTGGGTAAAGGGTTAACACACATTTTCACCATTATTTCCAAATATGGAAATCAGTTGATGATTAACCTTTTGGCTTAAAGTCAAATTTTAACGAACTGGGGGGTCACATAACAGGTGCTCCACTGTTCATCAGTGTCAAGCTTTCAAGAGAATTGTCGTATCTTGATGGTGAGTGCTAATGCTTTCTGAGCTGCCTATTACAGTGGAATCCTGTTAATTGAATAGCTGCTTTGCCAAAGGAAAATATTCAATTAGCAGGAGTATACAATTAACAGGATTTGGGTCATTTTTATACATCCGTTAATAAAAACGGTTGTATTATGTTATCAGTCTGTCCGTCTGTCTGTCCGTAAACAATTTGGTTTCCATTCATTTAAAGTCGAACACCTTGACTGATCGACATCAAACTTTCAGAAGTTGTTTTTAGCATTAAAATACAGGTCAAGTTCGATATTGGTGTTTCTCAGTCCATCTGCTGCAGAGATATGGCCCTTTGAAAACACAATTTTTCTAAAAAAATTGGTTTCCGTTCATTTAAAGCTGACGGATTGACACCAAATTTTTCAGATGTTGTTTTTAGCAATGAAATACAGGTCAAGTCCGATATTGGTGTTTCTCAGTCCATCCACTGCAGAGTTATGTCTCTTTGAAAACACAATCTTTTGAAAAAAATTGGTTTCCCTTCATTTAAAGTCGAATGCCTTGATGGATCGACATCAAACTTCAGATGTTGTTTGTAGCAATAAAATACAGGTCAAGTTCGATATTGGTGTTTCTCAGTCCATCCGCTGCAGAGTTATGGCCCTTTGAAAACACAATTTTTGAAAAAAAATTGGTTTCCGTTCTTTTAAAGCCGAACGCCTTGACGGATTGACACCAAATTTTTCAGATGTTGATTTTATGCACCCGTTTGAAAAACGGGATGTATTATGTGAATGGTCTCTCCACCCGTCTGACTGTCTGTCTGTCCATGGACACATTTCGTTTCCGGACGATAACTTTAGGTGTAATGGTTTGAACTGAGTTAAATTTGGCATGTGAATTTAGTATGACAAAATACAGGTTGGGTTCGATTTCCGTTTCTAGCGGCCCATTTGCAGTAGAGTTATGGCCCTTTTTTTATGGGAATTTAGCCCAACTTTTTGTTTCCGGATGATAACTTTAGTTTGCCTTGACCAATTTATTTCAAATTTTCAGATTTTTGTTTTTGACCACAAAATACAGCTCAAGTTCACTTTTGACCACAATTGCATATACCTTTCCAGAGTTATTCCCCTTGAATGATTGCAAATTTGTGGATTTTGTGGTTTCCGGATGATAACTTTAGTTTGCCTTGACCGATTTTTTTCAAATTCTCAGATTTTGTTTTTTATCACAAAGCGTAGCTCAAGTTCACCTTTGGTCATAATCGCATGTACCGTTCCATAGTTATTCCCCTTGAATGATTGCAAATTTGTGAATTATGTGGTTTCCGGATGATAACTTTAGTTTGCCTTGACTAATTTGTTTCAAATTCTCAGATTTTGTTTATGACCACAAAGCACAGCTCAAGTTCACTTTCGGCCAAAATCGCATGTACCTTTCCAGAGTGATAACTTTAGTTTGCCTTGACTAATTTGTTTCAAATTCTCAGATTTTGTTTATGACCACAAAGCACAGCTCAAGTTCACTTTCAGCCAAAATCGCATGTACCTTTCCAGAGTTATTCCTCTTGAATTTGTGCATTTTGTGTTTTCCGGATTATAACTTTAGTATGGCCTGACTGATTTTTTATACGCCTGTTGAAAAACCGTCGAATTATGGAATCAGTCTGTCTGTCTGTCCATTTGTCCATCCATTTGTCCATCCGTCGGTCTGTCCATTCGTCAACATTTGGTTTCCAGATGATAACTTTGGTATTTTTTTTTCGATTGACTCCTAAACTTGGTATGTGGTTTAATCAAAACAAAAGACAGGTCAAGTTCGAATATGGGGTCAGTTCGAACTTTGAAGTTCCCCTGAATTATGGACCTTGTTGAACATAGAATGCATCAAATATTTGGTTTCCGGATGATAACTTTTATTATTTGTTTTCCGATTGGTTCCAAACTTGGTATGTTGTTTAATCACAACAAAATACAGGTCAAGTTCGAATATGGGGTTGGTCCAAACAATTTTTCCCCTCACCCCCATCCTTACCCCAAACCTTCAAAAATACAAAACGGGCGTATATTGTTCCGCTACGCGGTGCTCTTGTTCTTTCTTCCAGTTACAAACTGAGCTAACAAGTTATTTTAGATCAAATGCCCATATTGTACTCACGCCAAAAATTTCTATTGATGTGGGGAATTTCGTGGCTCTTGAAGTTATTCTTTGATAGATAAGAAGATTTTTTCATTGAATTAACAGGTGTTTTCTCTCTAACCTGTATGCAGTTAACAGGTCAAATTTGTACTTAAAGTATGGTAAATAATTTGTTTGGTGTTTGTAAGTTATCTACAATTAATTGTGCTCCACAGTACTTCACAATCAAGCATTGACCCAAACTCACCAAGTTATCACATCGGAGATGTATTGTAAAGATGTCGGCCATGAAGGGTTAATGGTGAACTGGTTTTGATTGAGTGACTAGATATTTAATAGTGTTTGCACTTAGTTTGTGATTCAGTCTGTCTACTTGAAGCATCTCTGGAATAAATACCTATCCCTGCCCCCAAGAAAATTTTTTTTTTTAGTTTGTGAATACTCTTAACCCTTACTACATCCCTTTCAAAGATGGGGGGGATTATTTTTCTTCAAAATTTTGCCTGCCTGTTTTATATTATTTGGCGTTCCCTTGCAGTTAGCCCGAAGTGTGCTACATGCTCCAATACCGAATGCTGCAAACTCATCAAATAAATCAGGAGAGGAAAAAAAGTTAGCCATGTATACGTGATGACCCCTTTCCCTTATTGGTACGCAGAGTTCAGAAACCACATCCTGAGTTGTGGTTGTTTTGCCACAAATGTTCCCAGTGTACAAAAGCCAGTTGTAACAATAACCAGTTTTGGATTCGCACAAAGTCCAAGCTTTGATACCCTACTTATGGGTTTTTTTTAGGCATGTACTGCACAAATGGTGCTCTTCCTTTATATGCTAAAAGTGACTCGTCCACTGCCATTTCCAGTTCAGGGGTGTATAAGTTTTTTAATTTTTCAATCAAAAAATCAATAACTGGATGAATTATGCTACTCAATGAATCCATTGCCTGAATTCGAAGCGTTCCCATAGTTTTCAACTTTCCAATTGCTTGTATGGGTAAACTTCCGCTACTGAAAATATATCACTTGTAATTATGTCTCGCAGACTACTGTTGTGTCTTGCACACACAAGCTTTCACTCATGGTCTCCTTAAACCAAAAATGGCCCTCGTAAACCAAAAAATAACCCACCTGGGCTCATTTGAGGTGAATCAAAAATGGCTCTCCTGGAGTCATTTAAGGAGAACCATAATAGCCCATCTGGAATTTTGATAATGGCAGGCCTGTAAAAGTAATATAAATTATATTTGATCTCAAATCATCTGCATACGGCTCATAGAAAATTAGATTGGTGGTAAACATAAAATTTATTGAGTTTTGAAACCTCAAAGTTCACATGGGAAAAATGATGGGTAAATTATGTTAATTAGCCTACTTCTGGCACATTCTCTGAAAGTGTCACATGCTCAGAGATAACCCTGTGCATTGGCAGTTCTGTTTTTTGTCAACAATAAAATGGTTAAGTTAAAATAGACCATATCCTGTTAAATGGATGGCAGGGGGGACGCGGTGGCTCAGTTGATTAGAGGTGCAGGCTGCAAGCCGAGAGGTCCTCGGTTCGAATCCCACCTGTGGAAACCGCGTTGTGTCCTTGGGCAAGACACTTCACCCCCATTGCCCACGTGGGGGCACGGTGACGTTGTGTACTAAGGCGTACTGCACGTCGATGGTGCACCTGTCTTCAACCAATGCTAACCCTGCTTGTGTGGAGTTTGTATGTTGGGGAGCTGACAGTTGCTCACCGTTGCTCGGTGGTTCTCTCCAGGTACTCCGGCTTCCTCCACCCGTAAAACTGTCACGGCCATGGTTAGCCATCGTGCAGAAGTATGTGACCTTAAACACCAATAAATAAATAAATAAATAAATGGATGGCAGGTAACTATTGAAAGTTTTTTAAACTTATTGCGAATGATTTGTACACTATTTGAACTTACTATAAGGAATCGTGCAGTACTGCAGGTCTCTCAGGTATAAACTGTCAAGTTTACGCTGCATTCCCAATGCGCAATTGTTATAATCAACATGTGTTTTCCCATGTGTATTTTGTGTACACAACAAATCCCAAGATGCAATATTGCAAACTTTCAAATCCCATTATGCAGCCATCTCCCTTCAAAAACATCAGTCGCATGTCTTGACTGAGATGAAATTAAATCAGGGATCAGCCCAGGGACCAGCCGTGAGGGCGACTAGGGCGATTAAGTCGCCCTTCTAAGCCCAAAGTTGCCTAGAAAAATAGTCGGGGCGATTACAAGTCGCCCTCTAAAAATTGGCCAAAATGAGAAAAGGCTGAACTGAGTGATGCGAGGTTTACATGAAATCGAGTATTTTCAAAAATCGAATGTGCTCGAGTGTGATAAATGGGCATTTTAATTCGTCAAATAAACGTCCATTTATTTGAAATCACACGACAAGCAATTGTCCATTGTCGCTTTTGGCGGATTTTTTTATTTCTATTTTGTTGCGTTCCAGTGGGAGCTTCAAGTGTCGAAACGAAAATAGGTGACTTACGCGACTCAACAAACAACCCAGTTTGAAAGTAGGTTACCTCGCTTAGGATGCCGAAAATGTATACACAACGGATGTATTTTATAACACATTATTTTCATTTCGATTTGCTGACTACTGTTAACTGTTGGGCTGTCTATTCCCAGAAAAACACGAATGGAATTGAAACACATGAAAAAAAGCGTTAGTGATGTTAAGAAAAGCTTTGTACAGGACACAAGTGTGCATGTGGACGATCTTGAAAAAGGGTCCTCCTAAACATCGGAATGACATGAAATGATGCGGAATGACACCGGAATGCCATAAAAATGATACGGAATGAGATTTCTTTTACAAAATACTCGACCCCAGAATGTATTTTGTTTATTAACTAACAAAGTACCTCCCAAGCAACCTTCTTACATCTGGTCCTGTTCACACTTTCAGACTTAGGAAATTATTAGCTTAGAAGACTTTGTTGAAAGGCAACCACAGGAGGGTGATGGGGGATTGGCACAAAGAAGAGGTGAGGGGCCATGAAGGAGAAGGTAGCAGTGGGGGATTTTCAGTCAATAATTACATTGTGATTTTTTTAACCTGGCACAGATGCATCATAGACAACTGGACCTGGATTATTTGTACGTTAATGGAGGACCATAAATTGAAAATATGAAGGGTCGGCGGGGGTGGTACATGAATATTCTTAATTTTCCCCACTTGCCTATGAAGTCTCCCTACATGACTCTGCAGTCTCCCTATTTTTTCTGGAGGGAGACTTGAAGTCTCCCTAAAATTCCCCCCTAGGCTGGTCCCTGGATCAGCCAAGAGGACGACGTGAAGTTGGCAATATCTTCGCCTTGGCATAGCTCACTTTGCCCTATTTCTGTGTTTGGGCAAAATCAAAGTAAAAAACAAACCCCTACAGTCGAAATTAGGAGAGATATTGTGAAAACAATGAAGTGAGTGAGTTACCAATAAAAGTGATCGTATATCACGACTTCAATAATAGTTATCAGAATCACAAGAAATATGATTTGTGTTCCTTTTTATTCCTTTGTCATTTGAAGCTGGAATCTTTAAAAAACTGGGGTAGACTATTTTGAAGTGATGGGATAATTATCAAAATAAGCACAACAATTGCATATTATCCCTCAAAACCAGGACGAGAGCTTAGCAACTCCTTAAAAAATAAGGAAATGTTGATTTTAGCAAAAATGTAGCTTTTCTCGTAAATTTTTGCATCTTGACAAGGCACCAAATCTCACTGACAGAACAAGGCGGATTCCACCAGTGGTGGAGCCACAGTTTGAAATCCTGGAGGACCATGCTGGTGAAGAGTTGGTGGAGAGGGGGGGGGGGGGGAGGTGGATGGAATCTCAGGACTGAGGGTATTGAACTTGTCAGGTCAGGTAAGGAAATCAAAAAGAATCTTTTAAAATTTGGGGATGGGAGGAGCAAGTTGGATTGTTTTTTTTTTTGGAAGGGGGGGGGGGGGGGAATGGGCTCCCTAGATACCCCATGGCTCCACCATTGTTGCCCACCACAATATGTCCATTAGCTGAGAAGAGTGGTGAACACTGAGTAACCCAGGTGTCTCAACACGCTGTAGGAGCCTCATGTCTTGGATGGCAAATACAGACACATTTTATGTGTACATTACCCTCTAAAATATGGATTTCTACATTATATTTTCAAAAACCGAACCAAAACCAAGTTTTTGAGTGAAACCAAAACCAAATCGAAATGCAAATTTCAAAACCGCCCAGCCCTAATAGAATGCCTACCTAATAGAATGTGAGTCATGCATCAGTTTACTGATATGATTGTGACATTACTTTAAAATCGGAAAAACATAAAATTTCATCAGCAATTACTATCTGTTCTTGTAACTTATGTGTACTTCTTGAAGAACAGGTCTTTTGTTTTCTGATAGGAATTTCCTTGAAAATCCTTCAGTATCTTCAGAATTTCCTTGAAAATATTTCAGTTTCTCATCTCTAAATCCTTGTAAATATACCAGGGGCCAATACTATAAAACTTTTACAATTGTATTTTCTAGTTATGACTTTAAATGGATTGAAATGAATGATGAGCATTTTCAACGATCTTTTAAAATGCTTATGATTCATTTTAGTCAGTTATATTAATTGGTAGAAAATACAATTCTAGAAAATACAATTGTAAAAGTTTTATAGTATTGGCTCCAGGAAGATCTGAAAACTCCTTGAAATGACAACTTATTCAAGTGCAGGAACCTTCAGTTAGCATGCTTCATGTATACAAATCTTTTGTTTTCAAAACACAGTTTACTAGCACAGTTTTCTAATCACTTCTCTTTGTTATCATTTGCTTTCAGGCTCTCTTGCCTCCCCCTTAGGCATTGCATCCATGCAGGGTTATGGGGCTGTAGATTCAGATGATGAACAATCTCCAGTTCCACCAGATAACATTGGTGTAGTAGGCAAGGGTAGGTCACTTGTAGAAAAATCTTTAAAAAAATTTAAAAAATCATCAATCAGGAAAATTGCATGTTTACTCTTTTGAGTTAATTTTCATTTTACTTGAGAAAGCTATTGAAATTCCTATTCATCCATTAGTTATGAGCTGTATTTTCTCTGTGCATCTTTAGGATGGTTCCCTAGCAAGTTTTAACTCCCTTGCAGTTCTAGTAAAACTTTTTACATTATCTTCATCACTTCTGCACTTACGGAAATAATGGAGAAGAAGTGAAAGAATGCTTGTGATTTGTTAGGAAATTTACTGACAAATTTGAAAATAGGTAATCCTTAACCTTACAAAGCTGCAACAAATTTGAAATAGTTAATCCTTTACCTAACATAGTAAGATAGGAATGGATAGAGCATTGAACTTTCAACAGGAAGGTCGATGGGTCAATCCTGACCTATTGTAACAGTTGTAAGCAATACCCCGATTGCCGACGTGGGGGCACTGTGGCACTATGTACTATAGCATACTGCACTTTGATTGTGCATTTGCCTTCAACCACTGCTAACCCAGCTTGTGCAGAGTTAGAACGTTTGGTGACGGTGCAGAGATGCACGGTATATTGATAAACTGATATATACCGGTATTAAAACCAATGTCGATTGAATACCGGTGTATTTACAAAAATACTGGTTTATCATCATTATTTATTTATCCCACAATTTAATTTTCAAGATGTCTTGAGTTTTTTAACTGCAGCCCCGAATGAATAATATTATCCCCTTACCCAAGGAATTGTCTGCATGTGCTCACGTAATGTACAATTTCAGCAGTTGAAAAAATAATGTTAAAAATTTCAACAAAACTATATCATGTGACCCCTCATTGGAACGAGCTCGTTTAGCTCATTCCAATGAGGGGTCACATGATATTGTTTTGTAGAATTGTTTTTGTTTTTTGGAAAATCTGATTAACTTTTATTTTAAAATAATAAATTTTGATGTTGTCTGCCTTTGGTAAAAGTTTTTCGAACTGCGTCATCAAGGCATGCTAATTCATTACGACTGTGATGCCTCAAGCCTTGATTGTGGTACTTATGTTCATTTTTCTGAACAGTTTTCGATATACCGGTATACCGCGGTATTTTTCTGAATACCAATACCGGTATTCAGTTTTGAATATCGTGCAGCCCTATGACGGTGCACTTGCCATCAAACAACACTAACCCTGCATATGGAGAGTTAGAAGGTTGGGGATCCTGACAGTTGCCCATCACAGCTTAGTGGTTCTCTTCAGGTACTCTGGCTTCCTCTGCCTGTAAAACTTTGCAACACGATGTGACCGTGGCTGTTGAAAGTGCCATTAAACCCCAATAAAACAAATCCTAATGCAGAGCCAAAGACAGCCAGCTCTCTTCACAAAAATCGTCATCTAAATTTTAATATATTTTCATCTCAAAAACATAGCTTATGATTCCTCATTGGAACGAGCTCATTAATCTCATTCCAGTGAGGGTAATAAGTTATGTTTTTAGCTGTGACATGCTCGCCGTGGGAACCCCAAGAAGTGAAGCGCTATTCACAAAAATCTGTTCTAATTTTTTTTTTTCTATTTTTGGATCCAAATCATAGTAGCTGATGCCCTCTCATTGAGCATGTTCCAATGAGAGTTCTTAAGCTATTTTTTGAGTCAATAAGGAAAACCATTTTTTGCAGGTGTTGTCTTCTAGTCAGGTTCTAGTCAGGTTAAACCCCTGTCACACTCTGCTGCGATCAGGTCGGCGCTTGCATTGTGCTGGAAAAGTATCAAAATATGAATAACATGCAGGAAGAGCAAGGAAAATTGTCAAACTTTTAAAACAAGGTAGCTCTTAGTATGCTCCTGTCCTGCTTATCACATTTTCATTGCACTCTTAGTACGACCCATTGCCTTCCGACTTTGTCAAGTCTCACATGCTCTCACTGTGCTTCCTCTACACAGTAAACGTACTTAGTGCATCCAAGTCGGTGCCATTACATTGCCAGTACGTTCTAAATACGTTTGCAAAACGTTCTCTGCATGGGCACGGAGAGTATAAATAGAGCCTCCTGCACGCTCCAGTCATCAGTCTGTTTTCGGCACTTTGTGTGTGTGTAGGTGAGCAGATTGCATTTCAAAGTGGGATCATACTGAAAACCTGCTGCAAACGTTGGAAGAATGCTATTTTTCATGCTTGGACATATAACGAGTGCCATAATCATAGTGGCAGCACCGTGTGAACGTTCTATGAGTGCAGTAACAGCACAATAAGGATGGGAGAGAGACGTAGTGAGCATAATAAGGATGGGAGAGGCATCTCGCCAATCGGTAATTTTTCAGTGCAATGCAAGTGCCGGCCTGATCGCAGCAGAGTGTTTAAATAAAAGCTAAATGGAAATCTTCTCCCATAAAGGACCAATCTACTCCATGCATTAACCCTCTGCCAAATGCACACAATATCAATATTTGTTGTTTTAATTACTAAGGGTTTTTTCTTCAAATTTTTCAGGCAATTTCGGGAGCGCAGTGGCTAAGTAGGTAGAGGTGCAGGCTGCAAGCGGAGAGGTCCTCGGTTCGAATCCCACCTGCGGCAACCGCGTTGTGTCCTTGGGCAAGACACTTCATCTCCACTGCCCGCGTGGGGGCACGATGACGCCGTGTACTAAGGCGTACTGCACGTCGGTGGTACGCATGACTTCAACCAATCTAACCCTGCCTGTGCTGCTGTGCGGAGTTACGATGTTGGGGAGCTGGCAGCTGCTCGTCGTTGCTCGTGGTTCTCTCCGGGTACTCCGGCTTCCTCCACCCGTAAAACTGTCACGGTCATGATTAGCCATTGTGTATAAATATGTGACCTTAAACATCAATAAATAAATAAATTTCAGGCAATTTCAAATCTCCATATCATGTTACCCATCATAAGATTGAGCTCGGCAAGCTCCTAACAATGAGGAGGTATATGATGTTACCCATCATAAGATCGAGCTTGGCTAGCTCCTAACAATGAGGAGGTATATGATATGGTTTTGTTCAAATTAAAAAAAAAAATTTCAACAGTATGTGAGCAGATGAGGCCGATTCGTTCCTTGAAAGGTTAAAAAATCTTGAAGTGGCATTTGTAGGTTTTAATTTTCTAGTAGACAGTCTCTGAGCTTTTTATTCTTTGATAATGTATCAAATGATTTGAGGCATTTGTACACTTTCAAGTGGGAATTAGTTCTTTGTGTTCCATTTTTTGAATGCCTTGTTTCTGATCTTGTGATTATTTTATATTTATAATAGCTTTTGGTTACTAATGTTTCTTTCTAACCTTGCTTGTCTGCACAACTTAAATCATTTAGTTGTTTTTTTTAATAATTGTTGATGTTTTCAAACACTGAGTAATCATTATTTTGGTATAAAGAATGTATTTTTATGTACCTTCTAACTACATACTGTAACCTTTTGAAAATGTTTGCAGCAGTTCTGCAAAATTACATCACGCGTTTGTATTTCATTTGTTTGATAGGCTAATTTCCTTGTCTATTTAGCAGCCATAATTCTCAGAAACTTAAAAATATTTTTCCATAGGCCTAAAAAAGTTAAAAATCTGTTTCTCAGGCCCTTCCACGTGGTCCTTTTGTCTGCGCATGCTCTCTTTTTATAACCAGTTCAAATTTTAAAAAATCAAAATCAAATGGTTTATGTCTGATATTTTACCTAAGTTAATAAAATTGATAAATTTGTCCCTTGAGTACTAGAAGGCTGTGCTATGCTTCAGTGCACCACCACCCATGCTATTCTGTAGATTATGAGGCCTAAAGCATAAAACAAACCAAGAACATGAACTTTGACAGAGAAGAAATAATTACAAAAATAAAAAATAAAATAAAAAAATGCCCACTCCTTGCAACTTTATATAAAAAATGGCCTCAGAAACAGAAGATCTACTTGATGGGACCTTATCAAATGACAGAGCCTTTCCAACAAATCAGCCATTTATACAATGTAACAATCAAATACACCCAGTGCTTCATCGAGCTCATTCCAGTGAGGAGTGATAAGCTGTGTTTTTAAAAATAGAATGAACATTTTGAGTTATTAGATCACCTGACTTAAGTCAGGTTGAAGTACAGTGAATTCTCTTCATCTGTCCGATGTTAGTGAATGTGGTATTTATGACTAATGGTACTTCTCCAAAACCTCTCGACTGATTTCATTGAAATTAGAGAATGTCCATGAAAATGGTATTCACAACTACTGGCACAAGGATGTCCATGAAAATGGTATTCACAACTACTGGCACAAGGATGTCCGTGAAAATGGTATTCACAACTAATGGCACTTCTCCAAAACCTCTGGACCAATTTCAGTGAAATTAAAGGGAATTGTTTTTTATGACAACAAATTTTGATTTTGTTCAAATTAAACTTCTGCTCTCAGTACAGAGTGATGGACAATGGAATGAAATTTAAAAAAAACTCTTGGGATCCAATGGATTGAATTTCTTGATGCCTCGTATTCAGCTTCTGTATGAGGTGTACACTTAAGTTTTTTCAAGGGAAGTTTGAGGAACAGTACTTCTAATTGTTCTGGCAGGAGCAAGTTTTATTACTCCACCCAAATGTTGCAGTCCTCAAACTCGAGTTGATTTGAATGAGAGTTGGTTTAACCCATCGTAAATGGGTGATATATATTTAAATTATACCCCCCAAAATGCCCTGGTTCACTGTGGGGCTAAAAATAGAACAAAATTTCAGTCTGCTTTTTCCCCAAACTATGCTGCATGAGCGATTGGTTTTTCATATGAAAAGGAGTGGCATGATCAGAATGATAAAAAAAATCCTGATCAGTTTTATTGGGGGGGGGGGGGGGGGGGGGGGGTGGCATATTGGGGGAGCCACCATTTTAGCACAGTGTGGGAAAACATTCAAAAACCTTCTTCCCCAAAATGACTGATATAACATCCTTGTAAAGATGATTCACAAGTTTGTTCAAATCAAGTCATTCTTGTCATATATTTTGGGCTGTTATGAGGCCCCCAGATTTTAACATTGTGGTTAATGGAGACAACATTTAAAAAAGCTACTCTCAAACTACTGCTCATAATACCACTATAATTGATATACAGTGGAAGCCTGTTCATTGAATAGCCTTTTTGCCAGACAAAAAATTAGCAGGAGTCAACAAATAACAGGAATTGAGTCATTTTCCTATCATGTAGTTAGAAACTGAGCATTTATTGTATTGTATCTTATTTGACAGAGCTCATTGAGCTCTGTCAAACAAGATATAATAGATTAAATGCCTATTTTGGATGTATTGAGGCTAAAATGTCTGTAAATGTGGGGAATTGAGTCAATGTCTATTAAAAAATGTATAATTAAGTGGGCTCCACTGTACAACATTATTGTAAGAATTGTGTCCATATTTGTTGAAACTAAACCCCAGGGGTCAGATTTATGGGTGTTGCGGGACCCTTAAGTTTTAACAGGGCGGACAATGGGAAAACATTAAAAACTCTTATCACAAACCTTTATTTCTGAAATAGAGTGCATTTGTAATGAAGATTTATCAATTTATTCAAGTCAGTACCCTGGGATCATAATTAGGGGATCCAGGAACTCAGATTTCAACACTGAATAATGGCAAAAACATTTTAAAAATCTTCTCCCAAACCACAGAACCAAAAGTTGGCATACTGTACTGACCTCGTAATAAATCCACAATCGAAAATGACCACACTTACCTAGTTTTCAAATTTCAGTTTCAGAGGCCTCTCCTTGTAAATAAGGCCAGTCCCAGAGTTTGGAATGATAACATTGATGACTAGTGTTCAACTGATTACCAAAAATGGCTGCTGATTGATTACTGGTTATTTGTGCTCACAAACGCCCGATTCCGATGCCAATTATGATTGTAATACAGTGCACTACTAGACAAGTCGAGGCGCGAAAGAACTACATTAAATTGAACATATTTTACAATGTTTGCAGTTGTTAACTTCTATACTATTAAAAAAAAGTAGGGGATATCCAAACTGATGTTGATATTTTTGGAAAATGATGCTGGATTCGCGTGATTGGACACATCAATATGTTACCAAGTTTAGTGTGGATCATGAATGTCACCATCCCACGAAAACTTCTTGCAGGTTTTTCGCACAAGCGCCATGTTAATGTCTGTGGGGTACGTTTTGAAATTTTCATTTGTACTGGACAGGCTTTTCGGAGGTCTCATCGTTCTTTTCTTGGTATAAACTTGTTCATGAATAGTTTCTGGTCAAAATGTAACTTTTGAGGTATGCGAAGACTGACACGTGACAAATGTTTTCGTGCCTTTGGCATGTTGGAAGCTGGCAACAGACAGACTGCAGTGGCTTAAATTCTCAACATTACTCAAACAGTGATTAACAGGTTGTGGTCATTCTACCGTCAGACAGGCAATGTTGATGATAGACGTCAGTCAGGTCGTCCAAGGGTGACAACTGCTAACCAGGATCGTTTCATCCTAACCACAGCATTATGTAACCACCATCAAAGTGCCTCGGAAATTGGACAGCAGCTATACTGAGCGACAGATGTGCTAGTCAGTGGTCAGACTATCTAAAATTGCCTGCACAGCAGGAATTCCTATGCTCGATGAGCTCGAATAATTCCACGTTTGCCTGAACGTCACTTCTCAGCAAGGCGTAATTGGTGTGGAGCATGCATGACAGGGCTGAGACAATCGTCGGTGGAGCAACGTCATGTTTTCCGATGAATCGAGGTTCACTCTCGACTTCCCCGACATGCGAAACACAGTGTGTGAGCGGCGGAACGAACGATAACATCACGTAACCGTTAGGCAGCATGATCGTTTTGGTGTGGAGAGGCATAACCATGACAAGCAGAACAGCATTACATGTTATCCAAAGGCATGTCACAGGGCAGTACTACCGTGACAACATGTTAGTAACTCATGTTATGCCATTTGCTTGACGTCACAACCGTCGATTCATTTTCCAAGATGACAATGCAAGAGCACACAGGGCCCATGTCGCTACAGAGTTCCTCCAGGAGCAGAACATCACTTCACTGCCTTGGACAGCACTAAGTCCAGACCTTTCACCAATCGAGCACATCTGGGATATGCTTAGCAGGCGCCTACGACAATGCCAACAGCCCCCTACCAATGTCCAGGAACTCACCGCTGCACTGCAGTACGAATGGAATAGCATCAGTCAAGCTGATATTGGACTTCTGGTGAGGAGTATGCCACGTTGGATCCGCACTTGTCTTGCAAACCGTGGAGGATTTACAAAGTATTGAGGTCTTGGACTGAATGTGGTAAATTCTCTGACTGACCGTCTATGTCTTCTACAACTGAGTGCATGGAATGTGTGCTTGTCAGACACCCAACTATCGCTGAAATCATTCACCAGATGTCACAGTGCAATGCCTCAACTGTCTTTTTGATGAAAATATAAATATATTTCTTCACATATCTCACTTTTATCAAATATCCCCTACTTTTTTTTAATAGTATAGATAAGTCGAGGCTCGAAAGAACTACATTACATTCAACAGTGTTTACAGTCCGAGCTGCAGTCTGTTCATCCTAATCAGCGGCATTACTTTTGATCTTGAAGTCAGTCAGAAAATTGACATTGTAAAAAAGAAAAAAACACTACTGTTGCTATTTTAGCTGCAGATACTGTCACAAGCTGCATAAAACTTAGACTTTGTGCTTTGTGAATGATTCAAATGGAAACTAACCAGATCGGATCGGAACTCAATAAAGAATAATGCAAGTGGTGTTCAAAAGTTTAAGTTTCACATTCCAATGTATGTCAAAACATTTGCGTCTTTGCGACTAAAAGTATTAATTTCAAACTTTTTTTTCATTTTCAGCCATTCCCCACCATCACACACACAAAATTTAGCCCAGTCATTGTTTTGGCTCATAATGCACAGAGCCACGTGCACCACCCAAGTGCGTGCTACTGTTTTTTTTTTACTGTGACCCGAGTCAATGGCATGCATCCTTAATGTTTCCGGTATCAACTGCTGATTGCCGCGAGTACTCTCAATTGTAAGCGTTACATGTCGTTTAATTTGTATATCAATCTAGAGAGATTAAGAATACACGTTGTTGTTTCTCAACTTTATTGAATCGTATCATTGACATCATTTTACATTAATAATTGAACAATTGCAGAAGATAATAAAATGAGGTTTATAAATCATCACAAAATGCTTGGCAACAATCGGTTGAACCGATGTTCCAGGAGCCGTTTCCATTGTCATCCGATTGTGGTAGCTGGTTCCGATCATCGGTTGAACACTATCGATGACAGCCATGCTGATAAGTTATTGCAATAACAAAGAAACCTTTACCCAACACACACACCTCAAAATTTTTTATTTTGATTTTTTAGCTCCTTTTCTGATATCGAGTTGTCCATCCCTTCGTCCGTCCATCTGCCGTCCGGCATCAACATTTTGTTTGTCCAAGCCATAATTTCTTTACCACTGGATATTTTTTAACAAAACTTTATACCAGTATGTATTGTCAATAGGCAGTGTGCCATCAATCACAATAAGGTCTGTATCTATGAAGGTCAAGGTCACAGGCGACATGGTAAAGGTAACACTCAGGAAAACGTCAACATTTTGTTTGTCCGAGCCATAATTTCTTTACCACTGGATATTTTTTAACAAAACTTTATAACAGTATGTATTGTCACTAGGCGGTGTGCCATCAATCACAATAAGGTCTGTATCCATCAATGTTAAGGTCACAGGCTACCTGGTCAAAGTAACACCAATGTATTTGCCAAATTTTATTATGTTTTCAATTTTTGTCTAAAAAACAAAGCTAATGAGCCTTCATTGAAAAAGCTCAACAAACTTGTTCCAATGAGGGGCCATAAGCTATGTTTTTAGCTGCGACGAGCAGCTCTATATGTGGCAATGCCGGTCTGTCTGTCGGTTGGTCTGTCACCAACGAGTTTGAAAAACACCATAACTCCTAAAATACTTGATGGAATGACACCATACATGGTATGCAAGTGTATCTTCATGATGTCTACACCCTCTCAATAGTGCATGTCATTCGGATAATTTCTGTCACATTTATGGACTTGTCACCAACGAGTTTTTTTGTCACCAACAAGTTTTTTGTCACCAACGAGTTTTAAAACATCATTGGCTTTGCATGAATCGTCGCAGCTTCGGCACTGTGACAGTGCTTCTAGTTGAGACAAAAAATGATGATGTTGTCTGCTATCCGTGTTGGGTAAAGGGTTATCAGAATCGGAGATTGGGGATGAAATGTTACCCTGTATATGGCTCCCCCTGAAAGTAGTTGCTCTGGGCGGAGCTATCTTGGCCGAGAGGCCTCTTGGGTTTTTGGGGGTTTTTTCCAAATGTTTCAAAAAATTTCTACAAAACCATATCATGTGACTACTCTTCAGAACAAACTCAGTGAGTTCATGCCAGTGAGGGGTCACATGATATTGTTTCAATTTTTTTTTTCAACTGTTCAGTATGTACATTAAGCATGTGCTTGAGGGTGACTTATTTGGTATTTCGAAAATAAGCCCATCTATAGATTTTTGCTTGCCCTCTTTTACTTCATGCACTCCCTGGACTTATTCCCAGGTCAGTACGGTATATCATATTTCTGAGGATTATTTTCAATTGTACTCCAATCAAGCCCATATCATATTTAGGGATGTTATGGGACCTCCCAATTTTAATACTGTTGATAATCTAGAAAACATTTTAAAAATCATCTCCCAAACCTCTGCTCCAATTCCCACCATATTTGAAAAATAACTTCATTGTAAGGAGGATTACTCAGTTTGTTGAGACCCCCTCCCCCCCCCCCCCCCCCCCCCCTTCCCCTGGGAGCATATTTATGCAAGTCACTTGGCATCACATTGTAACAAAAATCTTCTCCAATACCACAGCTCCAAAAGCTTTCATAATATATGACATATTGCATTGATTGCACGGGACGAATCAAGTATTGTTGTGGAATATTTTTCCATACATTAAATCTTGACACTGAATTGACAGTCATATGTATTTTCATCCCAGACATGCTCTTTTATGAAGAATGTGATTAAATAGTAAGTTGTTGTTGAAATATATTGATTTTTGCAGAAGAGAAAAGTTCCTTAGAGCATGTGTGATGGAAGGAAAGGTTTTGACATGCTATAACATGAAATTGTATCCATTTGGATAGATGAATTGGAAAACTTGCTCCTGGACAACCAGGTCCTTTTTAGCACACCTGACTGAAAATTGGGGTGACCTATAGGGATCATTCTCCATCTGTGAACATCCTGTTTGGACTTCCAAACTTCTGAGCCAATTTCAGTGAAATGTGGGCAAGGGGGGGGAGGGGATACTGGAATCACCTAGGTCCGTCTGTCCGTCCATCCGTAGAATAATTATGTCTCCCCTCACATAATGTTTTACCCTGAATTCTTCTCCTCCTTGTTGTTGTTGTTGTTCTTCTTCTCCTCATACAATCGTGTCCGGGCCAGAACTTTTTTTTATCTTTTGACCTAGGCTTATGATATTTAGCATGTGGGTGTATCACCATGAGACGATGTGTCGTATACTATCATAACCCACACATGTCCTTGACTTTTGTCCTCAAGGTCAAATTATTGATTTTTTTTTTATCTTTTGATCTAGGCTTATGATATTTGGCCTGTGGGTGTATATCACCATGAGACCATGTATCATCATGACCCACATATGACATTGACCTCAACCCACATATGCCCTTGACCTTTAACCTCAAGGCCAAATTATTGATTTTCTTTTATCTTTTGACCAAGTCTTATGATATTTGTTATGTGGGTGTATCACCATGAGACGATGTACCATCATGACCCACATTGACCTTTGACCTCATCCCACATATGACCTTGACCTGAAGGTCAAATTATTGATTTTTTTTTTGTCTTTTGACCTAGGTTTATGATATTTGGCATGTGGGTGTATCACCATGAGACGATTTACCATCATGATCCACATATGACATTGACCTTTGATCTCAAAGTCAAATCACTGTTTTTTTGGCAAGAAAGCTTGTCCGGGCAAGAACTTATTTACCTTTTCACCTTGGCTTATGATATTTGACATGCGAGTGTATCACCATAAGATGATGTATCGCGTACCTTCATGACCCATATATGACATTGACCTCAAGGTCAGATTACTGATTTTTGGCAGGTAGGCTCCTCCATTCCAGAACCTTTTTACCTTTTATCTCAGTTTATGATATTAGAACATGTGGGTGTATCACCATGATACAATGTGTCACGTACCATCATGATCCACATATGATCTTGACCTTTGACATCAAGGTCACGTTATTGACTTTTTTTTAACCTTTTGACCTAGGTATATGATTTTTGGCATGTGAGTGTATCACCAAAAGATGATGTGTCACATACCATCATGACCTACCTTGACCTTTGACCTCAAGGTCAAATTATTGATTTTTCTTATCTTTTCACCAAGGCTTATAATATTTGGCATGTGGGTGTATCAACATAAGACAACATTGTATCATGTACTGTTTTGATGACAGATGACCTTGATCTTTGACATCAAGGTCAAATTAATGAATTGTTAAGCTAGGTTTATGATATTTGGCATATGAATGCAACAGCCAGGCTGATGTGTCACATTCTTTCTTGACCTTCCATGATCTTCACATTTGACCTTTAGTTTGATCTTTGTTAGTCGTAAGTTGGAAGCATGGAACTAATTGAAGGGGAGACGTGTTTTAGTTCACTAAAACAGTTCCCTCTAGTTTTGTTTGGAGATTCTCTTGAACGTTCATGGACCAATCTGCCCGAAACATGGTATGAATGTTCACTACCATGGGAACCTGCGCCCCTGCAATTATAGTTCCAGTCGGATTATTTTTTCAGAATTATGCCCCTTTTCAACTTGAAATAGTAGGCCCAGAATTTTGTCCGGAGATTTTCTCAGATGTTTAAGGGTCGATTCCTTTGAAACTTGATATGGATGTTTACTTCCATTGGAATCTGTGTACCTGCGATTGTAGTTTTGATCAGACCTTTCTTGCCAGAGTTATGCCCTTTTTTCACCTTAGAAGATTTTCTGAGATGTTTATGGGTCGATTCCTTTGAAACTTGGTATGGATATGTACTACCATAGGATCCTGTGCACTTGCGATTATAGTTTCAATCAGACTTTTTTTTGACAGATTTTTGCTCCCTTCTTCAGTCTTAGAATGCCTGAATTGCCTAGAATTTTGTCCGGAGATTTTCTCGGGTATTTATCAGTTGATTCTTTCTTGGTATGGATATTTACTACCATGGGAACCTGTGCACCTGCGATTATAGTTTTGATTGGACCTTTTTTGCCCGAGTTATGCCCCTTTTCATCTTAGAATGTGCAAAATTTGTCCGGAGATTTTCTCAGAAGTTCAGGAACGTGGTGACTCAGTGGTAGACTGTTGGACTTCTATGCTAGAGGCCCCGAGTTCGATCTCCATCTGGGACGACCCGCATAGCGTCCTTGGGCAAGGCACTTTATCCGGTTGCCTACATGGGGCAACCATGAAAGGAGTACGTACTAAGGCGTACTGCACGACGATGGTGCACATGTCTTCAACCACTGTAACCCTGCTTAAGCAGAGCTTGAACAGTGTTAGAATGTTGGGGAACTGACAGTTGCTCATCGATGCTCGGTGGTTCTCTCCGGGTACTCCGGCTTCCTCCATCCGTAAAACTGTGATGGTCACGTTTAGCCATTGTACATAAGTATGTGACCTTAAACACCAATAAATAAATAATAAATTCTCAGAAGTTCATGGGTTGATTCCTTTGAAACTTGGTGTGGATGTTCACTACCACAGGAACCTGTGGACCTGCTGTTATAGTTTCGATTGGACCTGTTTTGCCAGTGTTATGCCCCATTTCATCATAGAATGCGTGAGTTTTGTCCAGAGATTTTCTCAGTTGTTTACAGGTTGATTCCTTTGAAACTTGGTATGGATGTTCACTACCATGGGAACCTGTGCACCTGCAGTTATAGTTTTGATCATACTTTTTTTGCTAGAGTTATGCTCCTTTTCGTCTTAGAATAATGGCAGCGGGGGGTATGGACAGGCCCATCTGGGACAGTCACACCTCTAGTTTGTTCTGACATCTTATTTTGTCTTTCCTCAAATCAACTTGCCATAAGGAATAGGGAGGGGATAGGGGGAAATGCTACCAAATTTTAAAAAAAATTCTCTTGAACCTATTGGTACAATGACTTGATACTTGGCACTGAGATTCCTTTTGCGATGCAGAGTAAAGTAATAAAAATTTCTATTTTATGAACAGATTTAACCCCCTCCCTTTTGAAAAAAAATCTGGTAAAGGATTAAAATAGTGGATTCCCAGCATACTTTTTAGGGTACTTTTAGTGGCTTCAGTTGCATAGTTCGGAAGCAAATTATCCTAGTTAATGAACCTCAGAAGGTGGATCATTACTTGTTTACTGCAGTTAAAAAGTTCTGCTTTACGGGTAAAATAGAAGCTGGAACTGACACCTGGTGTGGAAGTCCTCTGAAGTGACAGCATAGGTATAAACCTTTTGCTAAACTTGACTTCATGCGTACGTTGTGTCATGATAAAGCCAAAGATACTAAAAGTGACCTTGAACACAAATAAATTTGATCCTAGTTAACTGGGTGAATGCTAAATTATTTTCCAAAGGTGATTTGAAACACTAGTCTTTTTTTTTCAAAGACACTATGCTACCAGCATGAGTACCCGTAGTTTAGCAATATTTTGTTCATAAATAATTGATTAGTTACAATTTGTTGGAGAGTGCCAATAGGCCCTCTCCAATAAATTGCAACCAAACAATTTTATCTAAAAATATTTTCATCTACTATGCCTACAAGGTAATGCATACAGTGTAAAGCCACTATAGTGGATTCCAGCTCTTTTGAATAGAGCCATGATAATGGTTTCTAGCACTCAACCAGTTATTGGTATTGATTGAATCTTCTCCGTCAGTTGTATACTCCTTTCAAACCATTATGCATACATTTTTGTAAAAAGATAAACTTTGCTGCCCGTGAGCAGACAAGAAAGTAAATACAAGTGGTGGAATATCAGAAATATTTAATCCTGCAGCCCCATAACACTGTGGGATTAACGTTTTGCTTACACGAAAGAAAGATGACAATTGTGAACAAATTCTTGAATAACTAATTTTTTGTATTTTTTTTGGGGTGTCAAAAATATAGCTTGCCAGACTCATTCCAATGAGGGATCATATGCAATGTTTTGAGGTGAAAAATGAAAAAAAAAAAAAAAAAAGTGAATGGTGATTTTTTGTCAAAAGCGCTGACCAGTTTTACCCACTAAGTTGGGTAAAGGGTTAAATTATCATTGAATCTTTCTCTAAAAGGAAAATAGAGTCGTCTTTTTCCCTGTTGACGTTATATACACAGTGCATAAGTCAATACCCTTCAAGGCATCGTGGTTGAAAAGGTTGTGAAAAAGTGTCATTTTTTGGAACATTGTTGATTTTTAGCTCATCTTGAAAAAGTCAAGCTGAGCTAATCTCATCGCTCTCCGTCCGTCGTCCGTCAACACCATGTTTGGGTCTTCTCCTCCGAAGCCACTGGGCCAATTCAAGTGAAAGTTTGTGTGAGTGATGGTCCCAAAGGGGCATTTCATTTTTGTTCAACTCAGCATGCCCAGCCCCATAGGGAGGGAGTGGGGGAAAATGCTCCAAAATATTTTTAAAATCTTCTTCTCAAGAACCAGTGTGTACAATGACTTGATATTTGCTATGGAGCTTCCATATGAGGTGAAGAATCAAGTCTGTTCAAACGAAGTTCGTGAAGTAATATTTGGCTTTGTAATAGGAGGGGTAAGATTTTTGGCCCCGCCCAAAATTTCTATTTTCTGAACCGATGGTCCGGTATGAACCAAATTTGTTTTGTGGTAGTATTGGGTCATAAGTACTTGACCCATGCAAAAAAAAAAATTCCCGCATCCCCATGGGAACCCTGGGAGCTAAAAATAGAAATATTTTCAAACGCCCATATTTCCCAAACCCCACGGAACAGAGAGCTTTTATTTGGTATGAAGTATCATTATGACCAGTAGAATTGAATGGTTAAAAAAAATTGCCATTGGTGTTTTTAGGGTGTTCTGTAAAGGGCATCGAAAAAATGCTGAGTCAGCATATTTGCAAAAATTTTTAAAAATCTTTTCTCCGGAACCAATCATCAGAATCTTTTGATATTTGGTATACAGCATTCATAGGGGGGTCAGATAAAAGTTTGTTGAAATAAAGCTCATTGGTTCATATTTGGGCTCTCTACAGGAGCCCGAAGTTTTAACATAGGGTAATATGGGGAATATTCTTTAAAAATCTTCTTCTTCAGAACTACCGGTCAGAATCTTTTAATATTTGGTATACATCATTGTTATGAGGGTCAGATTCTAGATTGTTCAAACCAACTCCCCAGGTTAATATTTGGGCTTCCTACGGAAGCCCAAATTTGATCTTTGTTCAATATGGAGGGTAATTTAAAAAAATCTTCTTCTTCAGATCCATCAGTCAGAATGCTTTGATATTTGGTATGCAACATCTCTATGGGGGTCAGATTCAAGTTTGTTCAAATCAGATCCCTAGGTATATATTTGGGCTCACTATGGTAGCCCAAATTTTTACTTAGTGCAATATGAGGAAATTTCTTTAAAAATCTTCTTCTTCAGATCCACCAGTCGGAATGATTTTATATTTGGTATGCAACATCTCTAGGGGGGTCAGATTCCAGGTTGTTCAATTCGAGTGCCTAGGTTAAATTTGGGCTTCATATGGGAACATGAAATTTAACTTAGTACAATATGAGGGAATTTCTTCAAAAATCTTCTTCTTCAGATTCACTTGTCAGAATGCTTTCACATTTGGTATACAACATCTCTAGGGGGGTCAAATTCAAGTTTGTTCAAATCGGATCCATAGGTTAATATTTGGGCTCGCTATGGTAGCCCAAATTTGAACTTAGTGCAATTCGAATAAATTTCTTTGCAATTTCTCTTCTTCAGATCCAACAGTCAGAATGCTTTCATATTCGGTACACAACATCTCGAGGGAAGTCAGATTTAACTGTGTTCAAATCAAGAGCCTGGGTTAATATTTGGGCTCTCTGTGGGAGCCAGAATTGGCCATTTTGCTGAAGAATTAAAAATTTTGTATTCAGTACCCTCTAGAGGTAATAAGATTAATCCACATAGGTTGTATCAAGGGGCTTCATAGAGGAGCTCTACATTTTACTTATGATCAAATGAAGAAAAGGCATGAGATTATTTTTGTCACTCCTGAGGGACTCAAGGATTGACAGAGTAGCCTATGGAGATGGCTTGCTTAATGTAGACTCATTCTTGGACTCTGTTTAAATTGTGTTCTGTACAAGATGAGCGCTTCAGGCCCCATGGGGCCTCTTGTTTGCTTTCTAATTGAAAGTTCTTTTAGTTTTTAAATGCAAGTCTCAAATACTATTGAAAATCCCTGGAAAAAGGGTTTTTGAAAGTTCACATTGAGTTTGTAAATTTGTGGGTGTACTGATTGTGGTTGATACTGTGTTGGAAAGAGATGATAGAGCCCTTTCCAATACTGTGTCCTGTAACAGCATTCCTTTCACAAGTGGGAGCGGGGTGATTCATTGCTTAGAGCATTGGACTTGTGATCGAAAAGTCCATGGTTCTGTCCTGTCACCCTTCATCTGCAGTGTATCCTTGGGCAAGACACATCATCATGATTGCCACTCTGGGAGAACATGGCACTGTGAACTAAAGTACAGAGCATGATGACCGTACACATGCCTTCAACTGCTGCTAACTCTGCTCCTGCCAGGTTGGTAAGTTGGAGAGTCCAATAGTTACTTGCCTTTGATCAGTGGTTCTCTTCAGGCACTCTGGTTTTCTCCACCCATAAAACAGTCCAACATGAGATGACCCTGGCTGTTGGAAGTTTTCTTAAACTCCAACAAACAAAACATTTGCACAAGTGAAGTTGCACACATTTTTTTTATCGCATTCTGGAATAGATCATGACAGAAAAGCAGTTTAAGGGTTAAGAAATATCTTTATTCCCAAGATTAACCCTTTCAACATGGGCACCCTGGAAGGTATCATTTCATTCAATACTGTCAAGGGTGTAATGGGTGAAATCATCCTGGTTTGTTGGGAGGTTCAGTAATAATTTAATTCAACAGGTCTGTCAAGCTGTTGGATTAAATTTTTACCAATCCTCGCTTCAGATATTTTTCTTAACTTGACAACTTTGTTATAAGCTATTACTATCACACGTGCGCATGTCTGAGTCTGTTCTCATTTTCTTTAGCACAGGCTACACCCTGCAGTTCTTGTCCGATCATCACAAAATTTCATATGCAGGTTTGAAGTCATGTCTGGATGAGAACTCCCCCTTTTGTATGCGATTTGTCAACCATGATGGCTGCACTGGCCCAAAACCTGAAAACCTTTAGCGCATTCTACAGGTCGTATTTGTGAAGGGTTTTCATTGTAACTCGGTAGGAGGACTTTGTATAATGTCAAGATGAGAACGCCTTATTTTGGTCGGGTTCAGTGAACCGTGACGGCCACAAGGGCACGTTACCTAGATTCCTTTAGCACAGTCTACACAGCTTGCATTTATGAAGGGATTTCATTGTAAACTGGTAGGATGACTCGGTATAATGTCTAGATGAGAATGTCCTATTTTGGCCATGATCGGTCAACCGTGACAGCCACACAGGCATGTGACCTAGATTTGTTTCGCACGTTCTACAGTTCATATTTATGACGTGATTTCATTGTAACTTGGAAGGATAACTCGGTATAATATCTAGATGAGACTATCCTGTTTTGGTCACAATCAGTCATCCGTTAACGCCACCTGGTAATGTGCTATAGATTCCTTTAGCACTGTCTACAGGTTGTTTTTTATGAAGGGATTTCATTGTAACTTGTTAGGATAACTTGGTATGATATCTAGATGAGACTGTCCTATTTTCATCATGATCGGTCAACCATGACTGGCAGACTGTCATGTGGCCTAGATTCCTTTAGCAAAGTCTACGAGATATATTTATGAAGGGATTTCATTGTAACTTGGTAGGATGACTTGTTTTGGAATAATTTTGCTGTGACTTGGTAACTTTGGTTGACATACATTAACTCTGAGGGCCACAGTAACCCAGGCCTCAATTCGGTAGTACATTCTTCACCTCAAATTATTCTTATTGAAACCATAGCATGTAGGCAATGTTTCTGCTGGGAGGCAGAAGGTGCACTTAGCAGCCCCATTATCTAAACCAACTTTTTCCATATTAATTTAGTAGTGGCTATTGTTTTCTGGAGACACACAGAGAAATTGCAGAAGTATTAACTGGTAGAGTGCTGGAAGCCCATATTTGGGCTTTATTCTGAAGTGCACATGCCGCAACTTAAAGGCTTCGTATTCTGTGTTTGTGCTTCATATTATTTTGGAATTAAAATTTAGTTTGTGAGTATTTGACCTGTTACAATTTATGGGAGAGTGCCACTAGACACTCTCCCATAAATTGTAACAAGGTAAAGAGACATGGACAAATTTGGATGACCAAAAATAATCTAGCACTCAACCAGTTAATAAGACTCCCGATGGCAATGTTTTGCTGCTGCAAAATATTGCCTGCGGGAAGACATATTGAATACTTTGTTGTTCTGGAAGAGAAAGCTTCAGATTTGCTGATATGGTAGCCAAGGAAGTACATTTGAGAGATGATTTTATTCCATGAGAGCAGCTAATTGATACAAGCTCTCAAGAATGATGAGACCATTGTTGAAACATAGTTTAAAAAAGCCCCCCATGTCAGAGAGCTGAGTTATCCTGAGTACATTCTATAACAGTACTTATAAGTCATGATAATGGAGATGCTCGTGAATTTTCATCCCCGACACGGCCTCATCATTTTTGACCTAGCGGAAACACTGATATAGGGAACAGAAATTAACACATTCTCAATTATCACAATTCTTGTCTTATTTCCTAATCCTTTCATAAACATTGAATATTATCCTTTTCATCAAACACTACACACAGTCAAGTTAACCCTTTACCCAACGTAATGGCAAAAACCGGCCAGTGCTATTCAAAAAAATCGCCAATTAATTTTCATTATTTGTTTCATTTTTTATCTCAAAAACATAGGTGATGACCCTTCATTGGAACAAGCTCGACGAGCTCGTTCCAAGAATTCAAGAATTTTTTTGGCAAGTGTCATCTGCTTTTCATGTTAGGTAAAGGGTTAAGCTAAAGTGTCATTGACACTTTCATTTGTTTTTAGCTTAACTTGACATAGTCAAGATAAGCTATTGCCATCACACATGCGGAAGACTGTTAGTCTGTGAGTCTGCTCACATTTTCCTTCAGTATGGGCTACACCCCGCAGTTCTTGTCTGATCATCACGAAATTTCACATGCTGGTTTGGGGTCATGTCTAGATGAGAAAGTCCCCTTTTGGTGTCGATCGGTCAACCGGTATGGCTGCCCGAGCCCAAAACCATTAGCACAGTCTACAGGTCGTTTTTATGAAGGGATTTCATTGTAACTGGGTAGGATGCCTCTGTATAATGCCTAGATGAGAACGTCCCCTTTTGGGCA
Source organism: Pictodentalium vernedei (assembly GCA_031216915.1). Lineage (NCBI taxonomy): Eukaryota > Metazoa > Mollusca > Scaphopoda > Dentaliida > Dentaliidae > Pictodentalium > Pictodentalium vernedei. Next base: position 114,310,210 of record CM062292.1, read on the forward strand.
TGATCTGTCAACTGTGATGGCTGCCCAAGCCCGAAATCAAAAAACTTTTTGCTCAGTCTGCAGGTCATGTTTAATATGGAGGAATTTCATTGTAACTTGGTAGGATGACTCCTTATGATGTCTAGATGAGAATTTCCCTATTTGGGCATGATCTGCCAACCGTGACGACTGCCCAAGCCCAAAACCAGAAAACCTTTAGCACAGTCTACAGGTCATATTTATTGAGGAATTTCATTGTAACTTGGTGGGTTGACTTCATATAATGTCTAGATGAGAAAGTCCCCTTTTGGTCCTGATTGGGCAACTGTGATGGCTACAGGGGCCCGAAGCCCTTTAGCACAGTCTACAGGTCATATTTATGAAGGGATTTCATTGTAACTTGAGGGATGACTCCAAATAATGTCTAGATGAGAACATCCCATTTTGATCGCGATCATTCAGCCTTGATGGTTGCCGGAGCCCAAAAACCTACAGGTCATATTTATGGAAAGATTTCATTGTAACCTGTTAGGTTGACTCCATATAATGCGTAGATGACATGCCCTTTTGGTCGTGATTGGTCAACTGTAATGGCTACAGGTGCCAAAGCCCGAAAACCTTGAACACAGTCTACAGGTCATATTTATAAAGGGATTTCATTGTAACTTCGTAGGATCACTCCAGATGATGTCCAGATGAGATTGTCCCCTTTGGTTGCGATCATTCAACCATGATGGCTGCCCAAAGCCCGAAAACCTTTAGCACAGTTTTCAGGTCATATTTATGAAGGGATTTCATTGTAACTGGATAGGTTGACTTCATTTTAATGTCTAGATGAGAACGTCCCCTTTTGGACATGATTGGGCGACTGTGACGGCTACAGGGGCCCGAAGCCCGAAAACCTTTAGAACAGTCTACAGGTCATAATTATGAAGGGATTTCATTGTAGCTTGGTAGGACGAATCCAAATAATGTCTAGATGAGAACATCCCCTTTTCGTCGCGATCTTTCAGCCTTTATGGCTGCCCGAGCCCAAAGAACTTTAGCATAGTCTATAGGTCGTATTTATGGAAGAATTTCATTGTAGCTTGTTAGGTTGACTCCATAGAATGCCTAGATGATGTCATCCCCTTTTGGTCGTGATTGGTCAACTGTGATGGCTACAGGTGCCCGAAGCCCGAAAACCTTGAGCACAGTCTGCAGGTCATATTTATGAAGGGATTTCATTGTAACTTGGTAGGTTAACTTCATATAATGTCTAGATGAGAACGTTCCCTTTGGACGCAATCGGGAAACTGACAGCTGCAGGTGCCCGAAGCCCGAAAACCTTTAGCACAGTCTGCAGGCCATATTTATGAAGGGATTTCAATGTAACTTAATAGGATGACTCATTTTGGAATAATTTCACTGTAACTTAGTAACTTTCGTTAATATACGTTAACTGTGAGGGCCACATACATTAACTGTGAGGTCATATTAACCCACCCCACAACTCTTTAGTACAGTGTACACCTCATATTATTTTTATCAAAAACATAGCATACAGGGAACAGAAATGAACATATTCCCAATTATCACAATTCTTGTCTTATTTCATAATCCTTTCATAAACATTGAACATTATTTTTTTCATCAAACACAACACACAAGTTAAGCTACAGTATCATTGACACTTTCATTTATATCGTCTTCTCGTCCAGTACCATTTTTTTTTCACAAAAATTTATGCACACTGCGTTGAAAGAGTTAATGTTTGTGTACCCAGCTAAAAATTTACTTGTGAGATTAATGCTTGTGTACCCAGCTAAAAATTTACTTGTGTACCCAGCTAAAAATTTACTTGAATTAAAAGTACACAGTTACATTATGATCAAAGTTATAATAGTTCTTGTGGCAATGAATCAATATTTTTCTGTTTTCTTGCAATCAATAAAGCCATTATTCTTCAGTGGGTGGTATTAAAATAGATTTTCAAGCACTGTCGTTTGAAGTGGCCGACTTTGAACTAAAAAGCCTAGAACTGCCCGCTTCAGCAAAACTGCTGATGCTTTTGTCAAAGTTTAGCTCAACCCTTTCCCAACATAGAGTGTGTAATAGTTGGCATCATCTGCATTGTGTCATTGGGAAAGACACTTACCCAGGGGTTCTTCTACCCTCTTTGGGAAAGAGTCCGGGGGCCATACATTTGAGAAATTCCTGCCATGAAGGCTTCAATTGGGAATTTGTTTGGAAGAAGAAACACACAAAGAATAAGAAAGGTTACCTTCATATTGAGCTGAGAACATTAATACAGAAGCTACTACATGTATAGTGTATGTAGTTTTATAACAAACAGCCACGTGAAATAATGATCAGTCTTTGTAATCTATTATAAATTGTTGTATTTGCTACACTTGGGCCATCAACATTCTGTGGCTCAGCAGTTGTGTCTAGGCAAGACTTGGCTGCCTATATAGACTTGCCTAGAGACAACTGACATAGATCTTGTGATGTAACTTGCAAATGTATCTAAAAACTGCCCATTGAGGCACCTGTTTTGTTGCAGTAAAAAGTGATTCAAGTCAAAATAAGGCCTTCAAGAGTTAAAAGAAGAATTAAATTTTTATTTGAATGATGACCAAGATTGGCTAATTTTGGGCTTGAATTGGGAAAAAACCTGCCAAAATGCAGTTGGGAAAGGGTCCCATGTTCAGATCCTGTAGACACCCAAAATGCCCTCTGCTTCATCCCTACTGTTCAAATGGGTGCATAGTGCTAAGGCATACTTCACATCAATGGTACACATGCCTTCATTCAGTGCTCCCCCTCTTAGCCCAATTAGTAAGTGAAAGAGTCTGATTGTTGGGACCCACAAAGTAGATTTTTTTTTTGTAATTATGTAATTATTTCTTTGCCATCAAAAGTTCATGTTATTGGTTTGTTTTATTAGCTCACCTGACTGAAAGACAGGGTGAGCTATTCTGAACACTTTTAGTCCATCGTACATCGTGAAGGTGGTGTTTGGGCCTTTTTTTCCCAAACCACTGGCCACACTTTAATGAAATTCACATGAGTAGTGGTTATATAGGAGCATTTGGATATTTCTTCAAATTGGGTTTCTGCTCGTATTGAGGAGGGGGTGGGGCCAAAATACTCCAATTTTTTAGCTCTGCTGACAAAGTCAGCACAGCTTTTCTTATACTGATTCGTCCGTCGTCTGTCGTCCGTCTGTCCGTCCGTCGTCAACATTTTATTTGTCCGAGCCATAATTTCTAAACCGCTGAATATTTTTCCACCAAACTTCATAACAATATGTATTATCAATAGACGGTGTGTCATCAATTATTCTGCGGTCTGTAAATCCACAGGGTCAAGGTCACAGGTGACAGGATCAAGAAAATCTTAAGATATTTTTGATATTTGTTTGTCCAAGCCATAATTTCTGAACCGCTGAATATTTTTCGGCTAAAGTTTGTAACAATATTAGTATTAGAAAACATGCCCATGCGATCAGTGGCCCTCAGCGGAGCTCTCTAGGGGTGACAGGCCTCTTGTTTTAAAATCTTCTTCTCATGAACCAGCAGTAGTAGAGACTTGATATTTGGTATACAGCTTCCTTTGAGGTGTAGACTCAAGTTTGTTCAAGAGAAGTTTGAGGTGCAATATTTGTCGTCATTACAGGAGGGGCAATAATTTTTTTTCCCGCTCAAAATTTCTATTTTACAAACTGAGAGGGTGATTTGAATCAAATTTGATATGAAATATTAATGGGTCATAAGTACTTGATTTATGCCCAAAATTCTTTTTCAAAATGCCCTGTGGGAACCCCAGGAGCTAAAATAGAAATATATTCATACTCCCATATTTCCCAAACCACACGGAACAGAGAGCTGTTATTTGGTTTGAAGCCTCCTTAGGACCAGTAGAATGGAATGGTAAAAAAATGCCATCGGTTATGCTAGGGTGTTCTGTAGAGGGCATCGAAAAAATGCTGAATCAGCATATTTGCAAAAATACATTTTCAAATCTTTTCTCCAAAACCAATGGTCAGAATCTTTTGATATTTGGTTTACAGCATCCATATGGAGCTCAGATACAAGTGTGTTAAAATGAAGCCCATTGATTCATATTTGGGCTCAATACAGGAGCCCAAATTTTTAACTTAGGGCAATATGGGGAATATTCTTTAAAAATCTTCTTCAGAACCACCAGTCAAAATCTTTTAATGTTTGGTATACATCATTGTTATGAGAGTCAGATTCAAGATTATTCAAATCAAGTCCCTAGGTTAATATTTGGGCTTCCTATGGAAGCCCAAATTTTAACTTAGTGCAAAATGGGGGATAATTTTTAAAAACCTTCTTCAGATCCACCAGTCAGAATGCTTTCATATTTAGTATACAACATCTCTAGGGAGGTCAGATTCAAGTTTGTTCAAATTGGGCCCCGAAGTATATATTTAGGCTTGCTATGGTAGCCCAAATTGGAACACAGTGCAATATGAGGAAATTTCCTAAAAAATCTTCTTCAGAGCCACCAGTCGGAATGCTTTCATATTTGGTTTCCAACATTTCTAGGGGGGTCAGATTCAAGTTTGTTCAAGGCGAGTGCCTGGGTTAATATTTGGGCTCTATGTGGGAAACTGAAATTTAACTTCGTACAATATGAGGGAATTTTTTCAAAAATCTTCTTCAGATTCACCTGTCAGAATGCTTTCATATTTGGTATACAACATCTCTAGGGGGGTCAGATTCAAGTTTGTTCAAATCAGGTCCATAGGCTAATATTTGGGCTCGCTGTGGTAGCCCAAATTTTAACTTAGTGCAATATGACAAAATTTTTTTACAATTTTTCTCATTCACATCCAACAGTCACAATGCTTTCATATTTGATATACAACATCTCTAGGGGAGTCAAATTCAATTTTGTTCAAATTGGTTCCCTGGGTTAATATTTGGGTTCCCCATGGTAGCCCAAATTTTAACTTAGGGTTATATGAGGAAATTTCTTTAAATATCTTCTTCTTTAGATCCACCAGTCAGAATAATTTCATATTTAGTATACAGTATACAACATCTCTCAGGGGTCAGATTCAAGTTTGTTCAAATCAGGTCCATAGGCTAATATTTGGGCTCGCTGTGGTAGCCCAAATTTTAACTTAGTGCATTATGAAGAAATTTCTTTACAATTTTTCTTATTCACATCCAACAGTCACAATACTTTCATATTTGGTGTCCAACATCTCTAGGGAGGTCTGATTCAACTCCGTTCAAATCGAGAGCCTGGGTTAATATTTGGGCTCCCAATGGGAGCCAGAATTGGCCATGTTGCTGAAGAGTTTGAAATTTTGTATTCAGTACCCTCTAGAGTGTGTAAGATTAATCCACATAGGTTGTACCAAGGGGCTTCATAGGGGAGCACCACATTTTACATTATGATCAACTGAAGAAAAAGCATGATGCTCAGACTATTTTAGTCACTCCTGAGGGGCTCAAGGATTGACAATGTTTCCTATGGAGATGGATTGCTCAATGTAGACTCATTCTTGTTTTGCTACCCTGGCCTCATTGCTTTCCACCCACTTGAGTTTTCTACCCATGTATGCAGCACATTTGACTTTTTTGCCCATTATGGCCTTTTTAGCTCACCTGACTGAAAGTAAGGGTGAGCTATTCTGAACACTTTTAGTCCATCGTACGTCGTGAAGGTGGTGTTTGGGCCTTTTTTTCCCAAACCACTGGCCACACTTTAATGAAATTCACATGAGTAGTGGTTATATAGGAGCATTTGGATATTTCTTCAAATTGGGTTTCTGCTCGTATTGAGGAGGGGGTGGGGCCAAAATACTCCAATTTTTTTTAAAATCTTTTCATGAACCAGCTGTAGTAGAGACTTGATATGTGGTATACAGCTTCCTTTTGAGGTATAGACTGACATTTGTTCAAGAGAAGTTTGAGGGGAAATATTTGTCGTTGTTACGGGTGGGGCAAGAATATTTGCCCCAACCAAAATTTCTATTCTCCAAACCGTGAGGCCGATTTGAACCAAATTGAATATGAAGTATTAATGGGTCATAAGTACTTGATTTATGCAAAAAAAAATTTCAAAATGACCCGTGGGAGCCACAGGAGCTAAAAATAGAAAAAATTTAAAACGCCCATATCTCCAAAATTACACGGCACTGAGAATTCTTATTTGGTGTGAAGCTTCCTTAGGACCAACAGAATGGAATGGTCCAAAAAATTGCTATTGGTTTTATCATAGGGTACTTTTTCGGGACTTTGAAAAATGCGGAGTCAGCATTTTTTAACACTGTGGATAATGGGGAAAATATTTAAGACTCTTCTCCAAAACCACTGCTCTAAAAGCTTTCAAATTTCACATCTTTTGAAGATTGTTTCACAGGTTTGTTGAAATCGAATCACTGGGTCCATATTTGGACTCTCTATGGGAACCCAAATGTTTAAATTTGTGCAGTATGAGGAATATTCTTTAAAAATCTTCTTCTTCAGATCCGCCAATCAGAATCTTTTGATATTTGGTATGCAGCATCCTTAGGGAGGTGAGATTCAAGTTTTTTCAAGCCAAATCTCTGGGTTCATATTTGGGCTCCCTGTGGGAGCCCAAATTAAAACTTAGTTCAATATGAGGAATTTTCTTTACAAATCGTCTTCTTCATATCCAGCAGTCGGAACGTTTTGATGTACAGTATCCTTAGGGAGGTGTGATTCAAGTTTGTTCAAGCCAAGTCTCTGAGTTGATATGTGGGCTCCCTGTGGGTGACCGAATTGTAACTTAGTTCAATGTGAGGAACATTCTTTAAAAATCTTCTTCTTCACATCCACCAGTCAGAATCTTTTGATATTTGGTATACTATATCGTTAGAGAGGTGAGATTCAAATTTGTTGAAACCAAGCCCCTGGGTTAATATTTGGGCTCCCTGTGGAAGGCCGAATTATAACTTAGTTCAACATGAGGAATATTTTTTTAAAATATTTTTCTTCAGATCCAGTTGTCAGAATCTTTTGATATTGGGAATACAGCATCCTTAGGGAGGTGAGATTCAAGTTTGTTCAAGCCAAGTTCCTGGGTTCATATTTGGGCTCCATATGTGAGCCCAAATTATAACTTAGTTCAATATGAAGAATATTTTTAAAAACATTTTTTTTTTCGGATCCACCGATCAGAATGTTTTGTTATTTGGTATATGGTTTTCTTAATGGGGCAGATGCAAGTTTGTTCAAATCAGGACCCTCGGTTAATAGTTGTCAGTGTCAGGTGAGCGCTCTCAGGCCCCTTGGGGCCTCTTGTGTTTTAGGCCTCACAGTCTACAGAAAAATAGGGGTGGTGATGTATTTCATCCCTTGAGTGGAAGAAATCAGGCTTGTTGCACTCGATAGAAAAATTTATCAATTTTATTAACTTGAGTAAAATATCCTTTAATTGTTATTTTCTTCAGTTTGCGTTTGTTATAAAAGGAGAGCATGTGGCAGCCAAAAGGACCATGTGGGAGGACCCTAGAAATAGATTTTTAATTTTTTTTTAGGCCTTACAGCAACTTATACTGCTTGGTGGTTCTCTCCAGGTACTATAGCTTACATCATTTGTAAATCAGTTGGACATGATATGACCCTGGTTGTTGAAAGTGTCATAAAACCCAGTTAAATAAATAACTGACTCAGTACTAATAGAGAAGATCAATATCTGCCCAATATGACAAATGTCCCCACCCCAACCTTTGTGTATAAAAGAAATCACAAATGGAACATTAGCAGTGCACAAGCCTTGTCAGAAAATGCCTGATCTGAACTCACTTCAACGCTAAATAAATGGACATTGGTATATTAAGCCCTTGACCATTTATGTTCAGATTGACTTTAATAGTAAGTATCAATTGTAATATTAACCCTCTGCATGCTGTTGTCAAAATACCCAAGTTTTCAGCCGCAAATTTTTTCCACAATGCAATTGAGAATTTGAAAAATTATGTCTTGTTTGAGAGATATAATTTGTTAAATTTTTCATGCTGCATGGGCAATATGGGGGTCAATGACGATAAATTTGAAATGCTACCAGAGTGCTAGGAGTTAAAAATATCATAAATCTAATTTACTGGTTGAGTGCTCAATTATTTTTCAAAGGTCATTTGTAACACGCATATTTTGTTTTCAAAGTTATTATGCCGCCAACGAGGGTAGTCTTAGTTTAGCAATATTTTGTTCATAAATAATTATTTGGTAACAATTTGTTGGTGAGTGCCCTGTGGCACTCTCCAATAAATTGTAACAAAACAATGTATTAACATTTTTCTTACTAGTGCCAAGCAAACATCCATCTAATGCATACTGAGTAAAGCCACTATAGTGGCTTTCACCTTCAATAAAGCCAGGACAGTGGTTTCTAGCACTTAACCAGTTAACCCTTTACCCAACGCAGACGATATCAAAATTTATTATTTTAAATATCATTTTTTTAATTTTTAGCTCAACTTTGACGAAGTCAAATTTGAGCTATTGTCATGGCCCGTCGTCCGTCGTCCGTCTGTCCGTCTGTCCGTACGTCAACAATTGGCTATGGCTCGGGCTAGAGGTCGTATTTATGAACCGATCTTTACGAAACTTCTTGTGTACCTTTGTTATGACCCTGGGACGGGAACGAGTGTTTTTAGGTGTGGTCCGAAATTCAAGATGGCTGCCAGTGGCCATTTTGTACCGATGATGCAAAAATCAGTTTTTTGTACAGAACTTCTGTATGAAAGTTCTGATTTGAATAAAGTTTTGTATAAATGTTTAGTACCATGGGATACATCACATATAATACGGGTTTTTTTCTCGTGCGTAAATTATGCAAATTAGACTGACTTTGATTTATTTAGTGTTACTTTCAGAGCTGTAAGTGCCAAGCTGCTATGGCTCGGGCTAGAGGCCGTATTTATGAACCGATCTTTACGAAACTTCTTGGGTACCTTTGTTATGACCGTGGGACGAGAACGAGTGTTTTTGGGTGCGGTCCGAAATTCAAGATGGCTGCCAGCCGCCATTTTGTACCGATGATGCAGAAATCTGTTTTTTGTACAGAACTTCCATATGAAAGCTCTGATTTGAATAATTTTTTGTATGAATGTTTAGTACCATGGGATACATCACATATAATACGGGTTTTTTTCTTGTACGTAAATTGTGCAAATTAGACTAATTTTGATGTTTTTTGGGGTTACTTTCAGCACTGTAAGTGCAAATACCAATACGGCTCGGGCTAGAGGCCGTATTTATGAACCGATCTTTACGAAACTTCTTGGGTACCTTTGGTATCACCGTGGAACGAGAACGAGTGTTTTTGGGTCCGGTGTCCCACGGTATCTTCCCCCCCTGTGTATCTTCCCCTCCGGGGGAAGATACACTAGTGCATCTTCCCCCCCGCAGGGGAAGATACACTAGTGTATCTTCCCCCCCACCCTGGGTATCTCCCCCCCCCCCCCCCCAATATTTTTTTTAACATTGATAACATCAGGCATGACTATTCATGGTGTGGAGGGGATCCCTAGATTTGAGTACCATATTATTATTTTTTCTGACATTCCAGGTTTGACAGGTTTTTTCATGAAAAAAATTCACTCAGACAAAAAATATTTTTCAATTCAGATCTTTATTGGCTTTTTGACAAGCAAAAAATATGTACACATTTTGAAATTATAATATCAGAACAAGATCTAACAAAATGAACATCATCAGGACCTTTATGGAAGGCTAAGAGTGGGGGGGGGGGGGGAAGATGCACAGGTCTGTGTATCTTCCCCCACCCACCCACATATTCACCTCTCAATGTTATTATTTTGAAATTATAATAACATATTCCCTCATCTTTTTTGTTATTTAGAAATTATAATAACATTGCACGCCTTTCAGTGAAAGGTTTATGTTATCAGAAAAGTGTTTATCAAAATGAACATCGTGGGGAGCACTTCATGGAAGGCTAAAGGAGGGGGGTGGGGAAGATACACAGGTCTGTGTATCTTCCCCCCACCCACATATTCACCTATCATTGTTATTATTTTGAAATTATAATAACATTCCATGCCTTTCAGGGAAAGGTCCATAATATCTGAACAAGGTCTAACAAAATGAACATCATGGGGAGCACTTTATGGCAGGCTAAGGTGGGGGGGGGGGGGGGGAAGATGCACAGGCCTGTGTATCTTCCCCCACCCATAACATATTCACTCATCATTGTTATTTAGAAATTATAATAACATTGCACGTCTTTCAGTGAAATGATTATGTTATCAGAAAAGTGTTTATCAAAATAAACATCGTGGGAAGTACTTTATGGAAGGCTAAGAGAGGGGGGGGGGGGGGGGGAAGATACACAGGTCTGTGTATCTTCCCCCCCACCCACATATTCACCTATCATTGTTATTATTTTGAAATTATAACAGCAGTCCATGCCTTTCAGGGAAAGGTCCATAATATCTGACTGAATATGAAACTTGTGTAAAGAATATGAAGACTTTAGTATGATACCCTCATGTTTCTGAAAGCCATGATAGTTGCTTCCAGCACTCAACCAGTTAACGGGGATATACAATTATTACCACTTAAGAAGGCATTCTCTAGTAAATTAACACAAATTTCAGTGGCCTTAATGCGCGTTAATAAACCCGAAAGTTATGTTCAACGTTACCCTCACCACGGAAATCAGAAAAAAAAATTAGGAGTGGAGGGGAATATACACAGGCCTGTAAGTCTTATGAACAGGTAGATACCCAGTCCCATGAATCTTCCCAGGCCGCCATAGCACCACTCCACTTGACTTTCCTTTGTATAATAATGCTTTATAACTTTAAATATTTTGTTGTTTTTTTTACTCACAGGTGGGGGGGAAGATACCCAGGGTGGAGGGGAAGATACACTAGTGTATCTTCCCCCCCGGGGGGGAAGATACACAGGGGGGGAAGATACCCTGTTACACCGGTCCGAAATTCAAGATGGCCGATGGCAGCCATTTTGTACAAAATTAGGTGCAATCAGATTTTTGCACAGAACTTCCATATGAAAGCCCTGATTTGAATAATTATTTTGTGTGAATGTTTAGTACCATGGGATGCATCACATATAATACGGGTTTTTTTCTCGTGCAGAAATTATGCAAATTAGATGAACTTTGATTTTTTCAGTGCGACTTACACACAGTAAGTACACATGTCAATACGGCTCAGACTAGAGTCTGTATTTATGAACTGATCTTCACGAAATGTCTTGGGTACCTTTGTTATCACCTTGGGACGAGAACGAGTGTTTCTGGGTGCGGTCTAAAATTCAAGATGGCTGCCAGTGGCCATTTTGTACCGAAATTAGGTCTAATCAGTTTTTTGTACACATCTTCTATACAGCTCAGACTAGAGGCCATATTTATGAACCAATCTTTACGAAACTTCTTGGGTACCTTTGTTATCACCGTGGGATGAGTGCGAGTGTTTTTGGGTGTGGTCCAAAATTCAAGATGGCCACCAGCAGCCATTTTGTACCAAAATTAGTACAATCAGTCTTTTGTATAGAACTTCTGTATGAAAGTTCTGGTTTGAATAAATTTTTGTATGAATGTTTAGTAACATGGAATACATCACATATTATAAGGGTTTTTTTTCGTGCCGAAATTATGCAAATTAGATGAACTTTGATTTATTCAGTGCTACTTACACAATGTAAGCACACATGTCAATACGGCTCAGGGTAGAGGCTGTATTTATGAACCGATCTTCACAAAACTTCTTGGGGTACCTTTGTTATCTCCTTGGGATGAGAATGAGTGTTTCTGGGTACGGTCCAAAATTCAAGATGGCTGCCAGTGGCCATTTTGTACCGAAATTAGGTCCAATCAGTTTTTTGTCACAAGTTCTATACAGCTCGTATTTATGAACTGATCTTCACAAAACTTCTTGAGTACTTTTGTTTTCACCTTGGGACAGGAACGAGTGTGTTTTGGGGTGCCTTTGTTATCACTGTGCTATGAGAACAAATATTTTGGGGTTCAGTCAGACCCACTCTGGGACTCAAAGATTTTTTCTAGTTCAGCATCTGACTGTCACCCACCTTTACAATACTTTACCTATACATTTGTTACAGGCAACGGTCAGTATTCATGTACAGACCGTTACAATACTTTATATGTACCTTTGTTATCAGGTCATTACCTAGATGTTTGTCATTGCTGTGTCACATACTATACATGTACATGTCTTTGTCTTGACAAGTTGAGCTACAGTGTCATTGACACTTTCATTTCAAAATATTTCAACAAAACCATATCATGTGACCCCTCATTGGAACAAGCTCAATGAGCTCGTTCCAATGAGGGGTCACATGATATGGTTTTGTTGAAATATTTTGAAAATTTCATTTTTTCAACTGCTCAATTTGCATATTACGTGGGCGGATGCGAACAATTCGTTAGGTAAAGAGTTAAGTTGTATGCAGAGCTTTTGGTAAAGAATACATTTCGGTACAGTCTGAATCAATTGGTGTATTTTCATTGCTTTGCAAATATGATTTCATTATTGATAAACCCAATGACTTTTGTAAGATACTGATGTCAAAATGAAGTACTGTCAATAACAGTCATTTAGGAGTTTGTGAAGTTGAGTTATATGCTCGGAAATAAATGAAATATGAAGCAGTTGACAGTAATGTTCTTAAATGTTTCTTGTTTGTGCTTCAAACATGTCTATTGTTTTGTAAGGTGAAGCTAGGGGGTATTATGTCATTATTATGGAACAAGCTGGGAAGACTGCTGACAGATATTGTCACAAAGGCAACATTCTCTGTCATCAGAATAGGGATTATTCTTCCACTGATTAACCCTTTACCCAACGCAGACAGTATCAAAATTTATTATTTTAAATATCATTTTTTTGAATTTTTCAAAAAAATTTAACAAAACCATATTATGTGACCTCTCATTGGAACGAGCTCAACGAGCTCGAGGGGTCACATGATATGGTTTTGTTGAAATTTTTTGAAAAATAATATTTTTTCAGCTGCTGAATTTGCATATTACATGGGCAAAATATTTTCCTGTAAAATGGATCAGTCAACTTAGGAAAGATCTACTTGTTTCATTTGTTTAGAATTTTTCATCAAATACAGTCATGGCTGCTTTACAGCAGCCATGACTGGCTTTAATAAAAAAAAAAAATTTTAAAAAAACAAGCTATGTTTTTGAGAGAGACAATGGAAAATTTTTTGCTATTAAAGCAATTTTTTGCAGTGTTATCTTCTGGTTATGTAAGGTAAAGAGCTCTGTTAAACAAGATTGAATGGGTTAAATTCCTAGGTGCATTATAGGAAAATTTGATATTTCTGTTTTGACATCAGTATGCAAACTGTTATGCAGGACCCACTATATTTTAATAAAGAATGTTGCCTTTGTTTCTTATGATGACTTTGCAGGTCTGGAAGTCTTCAGCATTGAAAGTGTGATGTGTTAAATGTGGAAAATGTTTTTAATGATTTTCTCCTAATTATTACATTTTGTAGGAATGTTTGAAACTGGTCCACCACCATCTGATAATCCTGTTAGTGTGGGCAACATAAATTCTTCAGGTGATCGGAGAGGTTCCAAACCATCTGCAAAAAGCATGCCAACTGGTGTAATTGGAGTTGGAATGAATCGTTCAGAATCAAATGATGGATTGAATACAGATAGTTTAGACATTGACGAGGTATGTGTATGAAATCTAATGGATCTGAATTTTGTTAACCACAATTTCTGAGAAGTGGTGTAGAAAATATCTTTCTTGAAGTTGTTTTCTCTCAGTGCATAGTTTTGTTGTGCTGTTTCAAATGTGCCAAAAAAAGAATAAAGAGGCCTAAAAAAGTTAAAAATCTGTTTCTCAGGCCCTCTGCATTTTCGCTGCCATGTTCTCTCTTTTTATATCCAATACAAACTTAAAAAAAGAAAAAATTAAATGGTTTATGTCTTGATATTTTACCCAACTTAATAGAAATTGATAAATTTGTTCTTTGAGTGCAACAAGTCTTTGCAAGAGAAGCCTTCTTGCACTCAAGGGACGAAATACACCCCCACCCATGCTGTTCTGTAGATTATGAGACCTAAAACATAAAACAAACCAAGAACATTAACTTTTGATGGCAAAGAAATAATTACAAAAATAAAATTAAAAAATGCGTAGCCACATCCAGTTTTACAAAAACTGGCATTAGAAACATCTAATTTGTGGGGCCTTAACACTTCTATTCTTTTTCAGGAGACAAACATTGTAGACATAAATAAACAACTCAGGGACAAAATAGCTGTAAGACAACAGCAGAAACAAGAGGAAGTAGAGTACCGTAGGGCAGAGAGACAGAATTCTAAAGAACATGAAGAAAAGTTACTTAAGGAACGAGAGCGGCAGCAAGAAAAGTTGAAGCGCCTCAACAGCAGTGACAGTTTAACAAATAGTTTAAGCTGTAAGAAATTTTTTTTTGTAATAAATATGTTCCATTTATAGTTTGCTTTATGACAAACAAATATCATTAATCCTTAACTGGTGGAGTGCCGGAAGTCTATTTTTGGTCTTTATTCGGAAGTACATGTACCACAACTCAAATAGTTCATATTCTGTGGATGAGCTTCATGCTATCTTTGAAGTGACATTATTTAGTCTGTAATCATTATCCCCGCATTTTCAAAAATATGGGGATATAGTCATGAACTCCGTCCGTACGTCACACCCTGAAAGGCTCTTAGGGTATTTAAATCGAAACATTTGAACTGTGCTAATGTGTTCAGGTAGCAGCACTAGATGTGCATGAAGGTTTCGGAATTTTGATTTGACCCCAGGTGGTTCCAGTGGAGCCACTTTTATCGTTAGAAAATCAGTTTTCATCAAAAGTCTCCTAGGGTATTTAATTTGAAACACTTAAACTATGCTAATGTGTTCAGGTAACATCTCTAGATGTGCATGAAGGTTTCGAAATTTTGATTTGACCCCAGGTGGTTCCAGTGGAACCACTTTTATCATTAGAAAATCAGTTTTCATCGAAATCTCCTAGGGTATTTAATTCGAATCGTTAAAACTATGCTAAAGTGTTCAGGTAACATCTCTAGATGTGCATGATGGTTTCGGAATTTTGATTTGGCCCCAGGTGGTTCCAGTGGAACCACTTTTATCGTTCGAAAATCAGTTTTCTTCGAAAGGCTCCCAGCGAATATAATTCGAAATGTTTAAACTATGATAATGTATTCAGGTAACATCTCTAGATGTGCATAAAGGTTTCAGAATTTTGATTTGGCCCCAGGTGGTTCCAGTGGAACCACTTTCATCGTTAGAAAATCAGTTTTCATCGAAAGGTTCCTAGGGTATTTAATTCGTAACTTTTAAACTATGCTAAGGTTTTCAGGTAGCATCACTAGATGTGCATGTAGGGTTCGGAATTTTGATTTGGCCCAAGGTGGTTCCAGTGGACCCAATTTTATCATTAGAAAATCAGATTTCCTCAAAAGGCTCCTAGGGTATTTAATTCGAAACGTTTAAACTATGCTGATGTGTTTGTGTTCAGGTAACATTTCTAGATGTGCATAAAGGTTTCGGAATTTTCAATTTAGCCCCAGGTGGTTCCAGTGGAACCATTTTTAGCTCAACTTGACAAAGTCAAGCTGATCTATTGCCATCACTTCTTGTCCGTCGGCATACGTTAGTACGTACGTCCACAATTTCCTTTGGCACACCTCACAGGTCGCATTTATGGTCAGATCGCTTTGAAACTTGGTATGCTTGTTTGGGGTGACCTCTAGATGGGAGCTATCGATTTTCTTCAATTTCCGTCCAAAAATGTTACCGCGTCCAACGTTTTAGAAGTTAGTTTAGTGAGACCACAATATATCACTTTTGCACACGCTACAGGACACATTTATGATTGGATTGCTTTGAAACTTGGTATGCTTGTTTGGGGTGACCTCTAGATGGGAGTTATCGATTTTCTTCAATTTCCATCAAAAAATGTTACCGCGGCCAACGTTCTTAGAACTTAGTTTAGTCAAACCTCAATATTTCCCTTTGGCACACCCTACAGGGCACATTTATGATCGGATTGCTTTGAAACCGGGTATGCCTGTTTGGGGAGACTTCTAGAAGGGAGCTATCGATTTTCTTCAATTTCTGTCAAAAAATGTTGCCTCGGCCAACGTTTGTAGAACTAAGTTTAGTCAGAAGACCTCAATATTTCCCTTTGGTACACCCTACAGGGCATATTTATGATCGGATTGCTTTGAAATCTGGCATACTTGTTTGGGGTGACCTCTATATGGGAGCTGTCGATTTTCTTCAATTTCCGTCAAAAATTGTTGCTGCGTCCAACGTTCTTAGAAGTTAGTTTAGTGAGACCACAATATATCCCTTTTGCACATGCTACAGGACACATTTATGATTGGATTGCTTTGAAACCTGGTATGCTTGTTTAGGGTGACCTCTAGATGGGAGCTATCGATTTTCTTCAATTTCCGTAAAAAAATGTTGCCCTGGCCAACGTTCTTAGAACTTAGTTTAGTCAAACCACAATATTTCCCTTTGGCACACCCTACAGGTCACATTTATGATTGGATTGCTTTGAAACCTGGTATGCTTATTTGGGGTAACCTCTAGATGGGAGCTATCAACTTTTTTCCATTTCCGTCAAAAAATGTTGCCGTGGCCAACGTTCTTAGAACTTCGTTTAGTCAGAAGACCTCAATATTTCCCTTTGGCACACCCTACAGGCAGGGACCAGCCTAGGAGGAAATTTTAGGGAGACTCCATGTCTCCCTCCAGAAAAAATAGGGAGACTGCAGAGTCATGTAGGGAGACTTCATAGGCAAGTGGGGAAAATTAAGAATATTCATGTACCACCCCCGCTGCCCCTTCATATTTTCAATTTGTGGTCTTCCATTAATGTCCCAATAATCCAGGTCCAGTTGTCTATGAGGCATCTATGCCAGGTTAAAAGATCACAAAGTAATTATTGACTGAAAATCCCCCACTGCTACCCTCTCCTTCATGACCCCCTCCCCTCTTCTTTGTGCCAATCCCCCAGCACCCTCCTGTGGTTGCCTTTCACCAAAGTCTACTAAGCTAATAATTTCCTAAGTCTGAAAGTGTGAACAGGACCAGATGTAAGAAGGTTGCTTGGGAGGTACTTTGTTAGTAAAGAAACAAAATACATTCTGGGGTCGAGTACTTTGTAAAAGAAATGTCATGCCGCATCATTTTTATGGCATTTTGGTGTCATTTCGTGTCATTCCGTTGTTTAGGAGGACCCTTTTTCAAGATCGTCCACATGCACTCTTGTGACCTGTACAAAGCTTTTCTTGTCATCACTAAAGCTTTTTTCATGTGTTTCAATTCCATTCGTGTTTTTGTGGGAATAGACGGCCCAACAGTTAACAGTCGTCAGCAAAACGAAATAAAAATACTGTGTTATAAAATACATCCGTTGTGTATACATTTTCGGCATCCTAAGCGACGTAACCTACTTTCAAACTGAGTTATTTTGTTGAGTCGCGTAAGTCACCTATTTTCGTTTCGACATTTGAAGCTCAGAGCGAAACGCAACAAAATAGAAATAAAAAAATCCGCCAAAAGAGACGATGGACAATTGATTGTCGTGTGATTTCATTAAATGGACGTTTATTTGACGAATTAAAATGCCCATTTATCACACTCGAGCACATTCGATTTTTGAAAATAATCGTTTTCATGCAAAGCTCGCATCACTCAGTTCAGCCTTTCCTCATTTTGGCCAATTTTTAGAGGGCGACTTGTAATCGCCCCGACTATTTTTCTAGGCGACTTTGAGCTTAGAAGGGCGACATAATCGCCCTAGTCGCCCTCACAGCTGGTCCCTGCCTACAGGACACATTTATGATCAGATTGCTTTGAAACCTGGCATGCTTGTTTGGGGTGACCTCTAGATGGGAGCTGTCAATTTTCTTCCATTTCCGTCAAAACATGTTGCCACGGCCAACGTTCTTAGAACTTAGTTTAGTCAGAAGACCTCAATATTTCCCTTTGGTACACCCTACAGGGCACATTTATGATCGGATTGCTTTGTAACCTGGTATGCTTGTTTGGAGAGACCTCTAGATGGGAGCTATCGATTTTCTTCCATTTCCGTCCGTCAAAAAATGTTGCCGCTGGCAACGATCTTTGAACTTAATTTAGACAGGCATCAATATATTCCTTTGGCATGCCCTACAGGACACATTTATGATCAGATCGGTTTGAAACTTTGTATGCCTGTTTGGGGCTAGATGTGTATGAAGGTTTTGGAATTTTGATTTGGCCCCAGGTGGTTCCAGTGGAACCACTTTTATCGTTAGAATATCAGTTTTCATCGAAAGGCTCCTAGGTTATTTAATTTGAAACTTTTAAACTATGCTAAGGTGTTCAGGTAGCATCACTAGATGTGCATGAAGGTTTTGGAATTCTTATTTGGCCCCATGTGGTTCCAGTGGAACCACTTTTATCGATAGAAAATCAGTTTTCATTGAAAGGCTCCTTGGGTATTTAATTCGAAACATTAAAACTATGCTAAGGTGTTGCTAAGGAAATGCGGGGATACACCATTGTGTGCTTTGCACACAAATAACTTGACCTAGTTTGTCTTTTTACAATTTATAGGAGAGTGCTTGGGGGCGCGGTGGCATTGCGGCAACCGGTTCTCATCAGATCACCGAAGTTAAGCAACGTCGAGCCCAGTTAGTCCTCGGATGGGTGACCGTCTGAGTGATCAATTCGGACTCCCGCATTGTGTCCTTGGGCAAGGCACTTAACCCCGATTTTCCACATGGGGGGCACGATGACGCTGTGTACTAAGGCGTACTGTACGTCTATGGTGCGCATGTCTTCAATCAATCTAACCCTGCCTGTGCTGCAGTGCGGAGTTACGATGTTGGGGAGCTGGCAGCTGCTCATCGTTGCTCGGTGGTTCTCTCAGGGTACTCCAGCTTCCTCCACCCGTAAAACTGTCACGGTCATGATTAGCCATTGTGTATAAGTATGTGACCTTAAACACCAATAAATAAATAAATAGGAGAGTGCTCTCCCATAAATTGTAACAAGGCCAAGACCTGTGAACAAATGTTGACAACTAAAAAAAATTTTGGCACTCTACCAGTTAAAGGTCTAATTCCAACTTGGGTCACTTTTCCTGCACCAAAACAGGTGCCCCAACATTCAATCTTTGGATATGCTTGAAGTTTACATCTCAACTAACTTGGCAGTTGTTTCTAGGCAAATCTTGGCTGCCTACATAGGAGCCAAGAATTGCCTAGAAACAACTGCAAAACTATAGGATGTAGACTATCCAAGTCTAGCAAAACTGAATCTAAATTTCCATGCCATTAACTCCTAGCACTCTGGTCATGCAACAGAATTTTCTCCAATCACGCTGTTTTTCTCTTGTGTAACAATGAATTTAACCAGTTATATCTTGTTTGACAGAGCTCACTGAGCTCTGTCAAACAAGATATATCTGGTTAAATATCACGCTGCATTATGGGAAATATTTGCTGCTGGAAACTTTGCCATTTTGACATCAGAGTGCAGAGTGTTAACTGGTAAAGTGCTGAGTTTTTTCTGATAACAAATCAAAGTTCATCATATACTGCTCTATTACATTTAATTGGATAGTGCCTTATAGGCACTATCCAATTAAATGTCAGAGAGCAAGGTATTGTATAAAAAATCTGATGCATATCAGGGACAATAAAGGATTCCTCAGGTAGAATGTAGCTACAGACAGTTATTGCCGGTCACTTTTAGTAAAGCCCATAATAGGGCTTCCAGCACTCAACCAGTTAAGGGTTAACTCATATCCGGCTGAGAATTTTCAAAATATTTTTCATCAAATTTCGACATGGCTGCTCTGAAGCAATTGAGAAATTTGGTCAAATATGCCCAAATCATACTTGGTTCAGTTGCAAGAGATTTCATGTTCTTGGCAGGTATATCCATCAATCAGCCAGCAGAATGCAAGTAGTTAAATAATAATACTTGAAATACAGTGTTTTCCCACTTAACAGTTTTAGCATTGTGGGCAAATCTGACCAGCTCGGTTTCTTTCATTGGTTGCAATAACGATTGGATGGGCTCAGTTTGGAAAGAGATCAGTGTAACATCGTACTGTTTTTATCTTTAGAGACGGGGGCATGGCCAGGCCAAATGAACTGCTGGCACAAAATATATTTTTGCTGCTAATGGCAGTAGAAAAATATTTTATTCTCCCATCCCTCTTCATTTCACCTTGTGTTTGGTTAACCTTGTGTATTATTTATAGGTGAAAGTTCAGGGTTTTTCCCAGGGACAAAAATTAACTTCTCAAACCACTCAGAGCACCTGGGTATTTTTTGAAGCCCAAGTAGTTTTAGGGATTTAAGGTATAAATGTATATAAAGTTGACATTTCTCAAGAAAAGGGTGTGTGGGTGGATGGAGGTAACATAGGGTTCTCTGATTTTAACACTGAGTAATGGCGGAATTTGAGAAATGTTAAAAAAATCTTCTCAACTACTGATCCAAATACTTTATGTTTGATATATAATGTCTTTTGATTATTCAGATGCTTTACAAGTTTGGTTTTAACACCGTGGGAAATAGAAAAAGATGAAAATGTCTTCTCTCAAACAACTGCAACAAATGCTTTCTTATTTGATATACAGTGGAGCCCACTTAATTGGATATCTCTTAATTGTATATCCCTACTAACTGAATATAATTTTCAAACAGAAAAGCATTTACCATACCTTCAGTACAAATTTGATCTGTTAATTGCATATGGGTTGTAGAGTAAACTCCTGTTGATTGTATATAAATTTTTAAAATATTTTGAAAAAATTACTGTGACACACACCAAATTCCCTTTATTTATCAACCTTTTTGGCCTCACTACATCCAATACAGGCATTTATTCTATTATATCTTGTTTGACAGAGCTATATGAGCTCTGTCAAACAAGATATAATAGAATAAATGCTCAGTTTACCTCCAGAACATAGGAAACTGACCAAATCCCTGTTAATTTATACTCCTGTTAATTGAATAGTTCTCACTGGCAAAATGGATATTCAGTTAAGAGGATTCTACTGTATAGCATCTTTGTAAGGATGATTGTTCAAATCAAGCCCCTGCAGTAATATTAAATCCTTAAGGGCCTGGAGATTTGTGTGCTTTTTTGTGTACATTGACAGACCATTTACTGTGACTTTACAGTTATTTCTAAGCAAGTCTTGGCTGCCTACAGTACGTGATGAGTGGATTGTAAGTAAATCACCCACGGAGTGGAGTTATCACCCACGCTATAACTTTAAAAGTTTGTACATATCGACAAAAAACACAAGCAATGTTTCAGCCAATGGGCCTCTGGGTTTAACCCGGAGGTCCATTGGCTGAAACTTTGCTTTTGCTGGTTATGCTATGCAACAAATTTGAAATTATTGCTTGGGTGGAATCTCCACTCTGCGGGTGATTTAGTGATAATATACTCTCCACGTACTGTATATAATATGGCAGCCAGGACTTGCCGAGAAACAACTGCTAAGACACTTGGAATGTAACTTGGAAGTTTACTCAAAGACTGCATGCTGGGGCACCAGTTCTGTTGCAGAAAAAGTGATTAAAGTTGGAATTAGGCCCTTAAGGTTGAAGGTTGTAATGGGACTTCAAGATTTTATCACTGTTTGTAATGTGGGATAACAATAGTAAACATGTTTTAGCCAAAACTGCTGCTCCAAATGCTTCCATGTTTGATATATAACATTGCTGTGAGGATGATTTACAAATTTGGAAAGAAGACACTTCTTATTAGCTCACCTGACTGCAACTCAGTGTGAGGTACTGCCATTACTTGGCATCCGTCGTCCGTTAACTTTTGCAAACCTGGCTTCTTCTTCACACTTCACAACCATTCAGCCAAATTCAAACATATATTGCACAAACCATCCCTGAGGTATACCCTTTCTATTTTGTTAAATTGAAGCTGCTGCCTTATTCGTGCTCTGAGCAATGATGCCAAAGCTTAAAAATCTTCTTCTCATGAACCACCAGAGAGATTGCCTTGATATATGGTATGTAACACTCTTTGGTGTTGAAGATTAAAGTTTGTTCAAGAGAAGTTAGTAGATCAATATTTGGGCTCTCTGTGGGCACATACCCATTTTGGGCTGTGCCCAAAATTTCTATTTCAAGAACCGATGGGCCGATTTGAACCAAATTTGGCATGTGGCATGAGTGGGTCCAAAGTACTTGATTGATGTCCAAATTTTTTTTTCGTTGCCCCATGGATACCCCAGGGGATAAAAATAGAAAAAAATTCAAATGCCCATATTTTCCAAACTACATGGAACAGAGAACTGTTATTTGGTATGAAGCATCCTTTTGACTGGTAGAATGGATTTAAAAAAAGATGGCCATCAGTTGTGTCAGGGTGTTCTTTAGGGGTGTCTGAAAAAATGCTGAGTCAGCATATTTGCAAAAAAAATGAAAAAGTCTTCTTCAGAACCGCAGATCAGAATCTTTTGATATTTGGTATACAGCATCCATATGACGGTCAAATGCAAGTGTGTTCAAATTGACCCCCTCGGTTCATATTTGGGCTCAACGGAGGAGCCCAAATAATTAACCTAGGGCGCTATGGGGAATAAGCTTTAAAAATCTTCTTCAGATCAAACAGTCAGATTCTTTTGATACTTGGTAGAGAGAACCACAGTAGTTTAAAACAAAACAAAAAATTTGTTCGGTTGTTGTTTTTAGCTCATCTTGACAAAGTCAAGCTGAGCTAATCTCATCGCTCTCCGTCCGTCGTCCGTCAACACCATGTTTGGGTCTTCTCCTCCAAAGCCACTGGGCCAATTCAAGTGAAAGTTTGTGTGAGTGATGGTCCCGAAGGGGCATTTCTTTTTTGTTCAACTCGACATGCCCAGCCCCATAGGGAGGGAGTGGGGGAAAATGCTCCAAAATATTTTTAAAATCTTCTCAAGAAACAGTGTGTACAGTGACTTGATATTTGCTATGGAGCTTCCATATGAGGTGTAGAATCAAGTTTGTTCAAACGAAGTTCGTGAAGTAATATTTGGCTTTGTAATAGGAGGGGTAAGATTTTTGGCCCCGCCCAAAATTTTTATTTTCTGAACCGATGGTCCAGTATGAACCAAATTTGGTTTGTGGTATTATTGGGTCATAAGTACTTGACCCATGCAAAAAAAAAAAATTCCCGCATCCCCATGGGAACCCTGGGAGCTAAAAATAGAAATATTTTCAAATGCCCATATTTCCCAAACCACACGGAACAGAGAGCTGTTATTTGGTATGAAGTATCCTTAGGACCAGTAGAATTGAATGGTAAAAAAAACTGCCATCGGTTATGTTAGGGTGTTCTGTGAGGGGAACGAAAAAATGCTGAGTGAGCACATTTGCAAAAATCTGAAATCTTTTCTCCAGAAACAATCGTCAGAATCTTTTGATATTTGGTATATAGCATTCATAGGGGGGGGGGGGGTCAGATAAAAGTTTGTTGAAATAAAGCTCATTGGTTCATATTTGGGCTCTCTACAGGAGCCCGAAGTTTTAACATAGGGTAATATGGGAAATATTCTTTAAAAATCTTCTTCTTCAGAACCACCAGTCAGAATCTTTTAATGTTTGGTATACATCATTGTTATGAGGGTCAGATTCAAGATTGTTCAAATCAAGTCCCTAGGTTAATATTTGGGCTTCCTACGGAAGCCCAAATTTTATCTTTGTTCAATATGGAGGGTAATTTTAAAAAATCTTCTTCTTCAGATCCACAAGTCAGAATGCTTTGATATTTGGTACGCAACATCTCTAAGGGGGTCAGATTCAGTTTGTTCAAATCAGATCCTTAGGTTTATATTTGGGCTCACTATTGTAGCCCAAATTTTTACTTAGTGCAATATGAGGAAATTTCTTTAAAAATCTTCTTCAGATCCACCAGTCAGAATGCTTTCATATTTGGTATACAACATCTCTAGGGGGGTCAGATTCCAGGTTGTTCAATTTGAGTGCCTAGGTTAATATTTGGGCTCCATATAGGAACATGAAATTTAACAGTACAATATGAGGGAATTTCTTCAAAAATCTTCTTCAGATCCACTCATCAGAATGCTTTCATATTTGGTATACAACATCTCTAGGGGGGTCAGATTCAAGTTTGTTCAAATCGGATCCATAGGTTAATATTTGGGCTCGCTATGGTAGCCCAAATTTGAACATAGTGCAATTCGAAGAAATTTCTTTACAATTTCTCTTCTTCAGATCCAACAGTCAGAATGCTTTCATATTCGATACACAACATTTCTAGGGAAGTCAGATTCAACTGTGTTCAAATCAAGCGCCTGGGTTAATATTTGGGCTCTCTATGGGAGCCGGAATTGGCCATTTTGCAGAAACAATTAAAAATTTTGTATTCAGTACCCTCTAGAGGTGTGTAACGAAGATTAATCCACATAGGTTGTATCAAGGGGCTTCATAGGGGAGCTCTACATTTTACTTTATGATCAACTGAAGAAAAGGCGTGATGCCCGGTTTATTTTTGTCACTCCTGAGGGACTCAAGGATTGACAGTGTAGCCTATGGAGATGGTTTGCGGAATGTTCTCATTCTTCGACTCTGTTTATATTGTGTTCTGTTCGAGATGAGCGCTTAAGGCCCCTTCTTGCCTCATGTTTAATACTTCACAGAACAGAGCTCGCTAGGAAGCTTTCCTAGGACCAGCAGAAATGAATCGTCAAGTTGCCATTGGTTGTGTCATAGCGAATCAAAAAATTGCTCTTGCTGCTGATCACTTTCTGATACACTCATCTGTTTTGACAATTTGGGCCAGGTGAGCATTTTAGGCTCACTTGAGCCTCTGGTAATTATTTATATTTATTTATTTATTTGTGTTTAAGGTCATATACTTATGCGCAATAGCTAATCGTGACCGTGACAGTTTGACGGGTGGAGGAAGCCGGAGTACCCGGAGAGAACCACCGAGCAGTGACAAGCAGTTGTCAGCTCTCCAACATCATAACTCTGAACTCTGCACTGCCGCACAGGCAGGGTTACATTGGTTGAAGATATGTGCACCATTGACGTGCAGTACGCCTTAGTACATAGCGTCATCGTGCCCCCCATGTAGGCAATCAGGGTTAAGTGCCCTACCCAAGGACACCAGGCAGAAGTGCGAATCAGTCGCTGAAATGGTCACCCATGCATCTACTAACTGTGCTTGACGTTGCTTAACTTCGGTGATCAGACGAGAACCGGTTATCGCGACACCACCGCGCCAACACTTCTTATAAAATTTTCTCTGAGGTGCAATCTTCTAAAGCCAATTGAAAAACTTCCTGAGTTTACTTAAGCTGAAATAGAAGACTGAAAACCTCTCCAGCACAGGCTACTTATAATAGATGCATAAAAAATGGAAAACATCTCCCCAAAATGTGCAGATTTTGACAATTTTAACAACTTTGCCACCTTATTTTAAAAGTGATTAACTGAATAAGTTAGCCAAGTGTGTTTGGATAATGTAGTAAGTTTCTTAAAATGTGGTGTTTACAAAAAATGCCTGGTGATTTTTCAGAAAATGTTTACATTGTGGATATATGTGTGCATTGAAGATAATTTTAATGTGAAATACCCATTCAGCTATATTAATTACAAGGTGAGAAATTCACTAAACACTGGCATTTCTACCAGAATAACTGTAACAAGACCACAGCAATTCCAAGGCTCAATCCTTGATTGTTTTAACAGAATGTTTATTATGAAAATAACTTCATTGGCTCCGGAATGGAAGTGTTGATTTTTGTAATGTTGTACTGAAGTGTTTAGAAAAAATGAAGTCCTTCACTGAGTATTTTCTTTCCTTTTTCTTCTAGCTTTACATATCAATTCAATTCCAAATACACCAAAAAATGCAACTGTCAGACCGAGACCAAGGAAATCACCAGGGTAAGTTTACTTTTCATAAAATTGGGTTATTTTCTGATATGTTTCTTTTTCTTCCAAATCTCAAATAAATCTAACAAAGAGCCCCCAAACAAAAAACTGCGAACTTGTCTTATCAGCAGAAAATGTATCACTTGAATAATTTGTAATTACAACTTTGTATTTCATCTTCTGAACTCATTGCCCAATTCTAGTTGTTTATCTCTTTACATTTGTTGTGTGCAACATAAGAAGGAAAAACTATCAACTTCAAACTTGGTATGTGATTACATACAGAAAATGTATCAGTTGAATAATTTGTAATTACAACTTGGTATTTCATCTTCTGAACTCATTGCCTAATTCCAGTTGTTTATCTCTTTACATTTGTTGTTTGCAACATAAGAAGGAAAAACTATTAACTTCAAACTTGGTATGTGATTAAAAGTATTATAAAGGAGATTCCTTTTGAGTTTTATTGAACTCATAAAAAAGTAATGGTCGATGAGCTCAATGAGGAGTTACATGATATGGTTTTGTTGAAACTTTTGGAAAAAAAAAAAATTTTCACTGCTAAATTTGAAAATTATGCGGGTGGATGCAGCTGATTCGTTAGGTAAAGGGTCAAGTAATGGAACATTATTCTGAACATGCAAAATGCTATATTAAAAATTGATGCATATTCCTTTACAATAATTAAAATTGAAACTTTTCTGAGCATTTTTATTGGAAATAACCAAAGAATTTGATATTATGCAAAAAAATTCTGTTGGTGTCAAGAAGCTTGTCATAAGTTTGTGCAGTTGAATGCAAAAAATTACATTATTTATACAAGCTAATCAAATCTTGAACAAAAATATCAAGTGTCTCTATCCTATAATAATACTGAAGGTTACTACACACTAAATCCTTTCAGAACTACAACTTCAACAGCTGTAGACTCTTGATGACTGCAGCAACAATTGTAGAGTAGTTGAATCAACAATTTTTGCATCTCTGAGGGAACCCAAAGAAGTGGAGCAGTGCTTGTTTACTGTTGTAACCAAGTCTTTAACCCTTTACCCAACAAATTGGCCACATCCACCCCCGGATTATGCAAGTTCAGCAGTTGAGAAAATATTATTTTTTACAAAAATTTCAATCAAACCATATCATGTGACCCCTCTTTGGAACGAGCTCATTCCAATTAAGGGTCACATGATATGGTTTGGTTGAAATTTTTTTAAAAATTTAAAAAATTGATATTTAAAATAACACATTTTGATATTGTCTGCGTTGGGTAAAGGGTTAAAGGTAAATAAAATAGGACCCAGAGCCAATGCCTGGTTAAGTCCTCTAAGTGGATAGCATAGGTATAAAAATGATAGGTTAAACTTGACTTCATCTATATGTTGCAGTCATGAGATGGTCAAAGATGCTGAAAGTAACCTCAAACACGAATAAATAAATAAATTAAAAAATAAATAAATAACAGCTTTCTCAAAGAAGAGACAATGGGATACTTGTTCTCTAACAAAATTGTCTGTTTCCTTCTGATATCAAGTCCACAAAACATTTATCCTTGATAAATCCCATTGAACTCATTGACTCTTTACCCAACGCTGACGATATCAAAATTTATTATTTTAATTTTTGTTTTTTCATATTTTTCTATTGTGCTTGAGACTAGTAATCGTTAATCCATTCAACATCAAAGACCAGCCGACCAGGTGACTTGGGTGAAGAGGTCACCTTGTACTGGCCAAATTCACCCTGCTTTCAGTAAAAAAGTGACTCTGAAGTTGCTTTGTCAAAATTCGTACCACCTTGAAATTAGGTGATTCTGCACAAAACTTCAGCAAAAAGTATTAAATGATGTTTGTGCTAATTTTTATAACTAAAGTATAATCAAAATAAAAAAAAATTGTTGATTGATCGAATAATTCAAACCCAACATGTTATATGTTTACAGTGAAAGTAGGTGACAATGTTGAACCAGTAAAAATACATGTGATTTTGTGTTCGAATAATAGTTCCAAACCGAAATTCCACTTTATTTCTCGTGTGAGATCTGAAAACATGACTGTATTATTGACATTGTATAAGCGCAATTCACTGGCTACATTTGGTTACAAAGATGTATATAAACTTTGTACATGACAAGAATTATATACCTGCTGAAATTTTTGCTGCAGCCTATTTTTATTATTTCTAAATTAATGACATGGATAAAGATGTATTTTCTCAACTTAGTTAGTTATTCACATGTGAGAAAAATATAATGAAGCAATCAAGCAAAAACTCATTATCACTCTCCTTCTGGCTCACTTCTCCGTTTTCATTTTACTTCTTCCTAAAATCTGTAGAGGGGGAAATGACCTCTCAATTTACCCTCTAGGTGGGTCACTGTTCACCAGTTCAACAAAAGTGCAGTTCTATATTTATTGTCTATTGAGTGCAACAAGGCACCATCTACAACAATTTTGTATTTCAGATGGTGTGTTCTTGTACTCAATGTACGAAACAGTACGGCTAGGCAATATTTCCACAGATGCAATAATGTTACATTCCAAACACTAATTATAGGAATACTCATAAAAAATTTAATTAATGAAGCACTGTTACAACTCTGTGCTTCATTAATTAAAATTTTGCTGATCATGATTTTTATTACCTGGTAAATGCATGCCATCACTGCCCATGTGTGGATTACGACCAGTCCATGGTGGCTATACTGTATATAATTATACTTAAATTTTATTTATCAGTCCATGTGTCTGTGTGTGCGTCCGTGCTTGCGTCTGTTCCACATTGGTTTCCCGATGATAACTTTAGTTATGGTATGCCAAATCAAATGAAATTTGGTACGTGGGTGTATCAACATAAATACAGGTCCAGTTCGAATTGAGGTGCGGTCTGTCAATTTTTGCCAGAGTTATGCCCCTTTTTCGACTGAAAAAATAATTTTTAGCTCAACTTTGAGATAGTCAAATTTGTTTTTGGTTTCCCAATGATACCTTTAGTTATCGTTGGCCAAATCAAATGAAATTTGGTATGCAGGTATATCAACATAAAATACAGGTCAAGTTAGAATCAGGGTGCGATCCGACAATTTTTGTCAGAGTTATGCCCCCTTTTCGACTTCAAAAATTCATTTTCCTTTCTTTCGCGATGATAACTTTAGTTGTAGTTGGCCGAATCAAATGAAATTTGGTATGCAGGTGTATCAACATAAAATACAGGTCAAGTTCAATTCGGGGTTTGGACTGACATTTTTGCCAGAGTTATTTCCCTTCTTCGACTGAAAAATTCAATTTTTTCAAACACCTTGAAGTGCACACTTTTTTTCGGGGGACATGTGGCTGGGCAGCTTTTTATTTTGTCGTTGAAACATAATTATTCAATGCATTTCGATCAAAGATCTCTTCAGAAGAGATCTACGATCGAGTGCATAAAATAATTAGTTTCTCCAACAAAACAAAAATTTAAACATATATTTTCTACATTGATGTTTTATTCATTTCATAAGGATTATATAAACACCTGGAACTTATTTAAGCACCCCGTTTTTAGCTCACTGAAGGGAGCTCAACTTATCACTTGCCGTCCGTCGTTGTCGTGAACATTTTTCAAACGACTTCTCCTCTGAAACCACTGGTCCGATTTTTACGAAACTTCATGTGGATGTTCATTACTATATGGCAATTCATGTTTGTTCAAATGAAATGGCCACGTCCCATGGGGGCTCTGTATGGGGCATAACTCTGATAGCACTGTATGAATTATAGAAAAATTATTAAAAAATCTTCTTCTCCAGGACCAGTCGGCAGAATCCTTTGATACTTAGTATGCAGCATCTTGGTATGGGTCTGATTCAAGTTTGTTCAAAGCGGCCCCCTGGATTCATATTTGGGTTCACTATAGAAGCCCAAATTCGAACTTAGTGCATTTCAGGCAAATTTCTTGAAAAATCTTCTTCTCCAGATCCAGCAGGCAGATTCTTTTGATATTTGGTATGTAACATTGTTTGGTGGATCTGATTCAAGTTTGTTCGAATCGGCCCCCTGGATTCATATTTGGGCTCACTATAGAAGCCCAAATTCGAACTTAGTGTATTTCAGGCAAATTTCTTGAAAAATGTTCTTCTCCAGATCCAGCAGGCAGATTCTTTTGATATTTGGTATAAAACATTGTTTTGTGGATCTGATTCAAGTTTGTTCAAATCGGCCCCCTGGATTCACATTTGGGCTCAGTATAGAAGCCCAAATTCGAACTTAGTGCATTTCAGGCAAATTTCTTAAAAAATCTTCTCCAGATCCAGCAGGCAGAATGTTTTGCTATTTGGTATGCAACATTGTGGGGTGGATCTGATTCAAGTTTGTTCAAATCGGCCCCCTGGATTCATATTTGGGTTCACTATAGAAGCCCAAATTCGAACTTAGTGCATTTCAGGCAAATTTCTTGAAAAATCTTCTTCTCCAGATCCAGCAGGCAGATTCTTTTGATATTTGGTATGCAACATTGTTTGGTGGATCTGATTCAAGTTTGTTCGAATCGGCCCCCTGGATTCATATTTGGGCTCACTATAGAAGCCCAAATTCGAACTTAGTGTATTTCAGGCAAATTTCTTGAAAAATGTTCTTCTCCAGATCCAGCAGGCAGATTCTTTTGATATTTGGTATAAAACATTGTTTTGTGGATCTGATTCAAGTTTGTTCAAATCGGCCCCCTGGATTCACATTTGGGCTCAGTATAGAAGCCCAAATTCGAACTTAGTGCATTTCAGGCAAATTTCTTAAAAAATCTTCTCCAGATCCAGCAGGCAGAATGTTTTGCTATTTGGTATGCAACATTGTGGGGTGGATCTGATTCAAGTTTGTTCAAATCGGCCCCCTGGATTCATATTTGGGCTCACTATAAAAGCTCGAATTCGAACTTAGTGCATTTCAGGCAAATTTCTTAAAAAATCTTCTCCAGATCCAGCAGGCAGAATGTTTTGATATTTGGTATGCAATATTGTGGGGTGGATCTGATTCAAGTTTGTTCAAATTGGCCCCCTGGATTCATATTTGGGCTCACTATAGAAGCCCAAATTCGAACTTAGTGCATTTCAGGCAAATTTCTTGAAAAATCTTTTTCTCCTGATCCAGCAGGCAGATTCTTTTGATATTTGGTATGCAACATTGCTTGGTGGATCTGATTCAAGTTTGTTCAAATCGGCCCCCCTGGATTCACATTTGGGCTCAGTATAGAAGCCCAAATTCGAACTTAGTGCATTTCAGGAAAATTTCTTAAAAAATCTTCTTCTCCAGATCCAGCAGGCAGAATCTTTTGATATTTGGTATGCAACATTGTGGGGTGGATCTGATTCAAGTTTGTTCAAATCCCCCCCCCCCCCCCCTCCTGGGTTCATATTTTTGAACTCCGTGCATTTCAGGCAAATTGCTTTAAAAATCTTCTCAAGATCCAGCAGGCAGAATCTTTTGATATTGGGTATGCAGCATGCTTAGTGGGGTGAGATTCAAGTGTGTTCAAGCCAAGTCCCTGGGTTCATATTTGGGCTCACTGTGGTAGCCTGAATTATAACTTTGTTCAAACTGAGGAATTTTAAAAAAAAATCTTCTTCAGATCCAGCAGTCAGAATGTTTTGATATTTGGTATGCAGCATCTTTAGGGGGGTGAGAATCAAGTTTGTTCAAACCATGTCCCTAGGTCCATATTTGGGCTCACTGTGGGAGCCCAAATGATAACTTAGTTCAAAATGAGGAATTTTCTTTAAAAATCTTCTTCTTCAGATCCAGCAGTCAGAATGTTTTGATATTTGGTATGGAGCATCCTTGGGGGGGAGGGGAGGGGTGAGATTCAAGTTTGTTCAAGCCATATCCCTAGGTCCATATTTGGGCTCACTGTGGGAGCTTGAATTGTAACTTAGTTCGAAATGAGGAATTTTCTTTAAAAATCTTCTTCTTCAGATCCAGCAGTCGGAATGTTTTGATATGTGGTGTGTAGCATCCTTAGTGGGGTGAGATTCAAGTTTGTTAAAGCCAAGTCCCTGGGTTCATATTTGGCCTCACTGTGGGAGCCTAAATGATAATAAATGTCAAAATGAGGAATTTTCTTTAAAAATCTTCTTCAGATCCAGCAGATGAATGCTTTTGATATTTGGTATGCAGCATCCTTAGGGGGGTAAGATTCAAGTTTGTTCAAGCCATGTCCCTAGTTCCATAAAATTTGTCTCTCATGACTTCATTCCTTTGTTGTGTTGATGAACCAGGTCTAACTGAATGTGACCCCAAATACTTCTTTGAACCACTTTGTGTGAATCACTTTGCCTGGTGAGCGATTAAGACCCCTTGGGGCCTCTTGTGTATGTGTACCCACACCATGTATGGTACACATAATGTCGGCATACTGTGTGGCCCTCTGTCGTTCGTCCATCCTTTGTCTGTCCATCCATCTGTCTGTCTGTCCATCCGGCATCTGAATCCATTTCTTTGGCATTTGATAACTTGAAAAATATTGCTTGGATTGTCATGTTACTTTATATTTGTGTTCAGGTTACTGATGTGCCGAGCTGTATAGGTTTTGATGTAAATCTGATAATTTGATCCTGAGATATTAACCCTTTATCTTTCAAATTGAAAATTCCTCCAATCCCTTTTTGAAAAATATTGCTTGGATTGTCATGTTACTTTATATATATCTTCAGGTTACTGATGTTCCAAACTGTATAGTTTTGGGTGAAATCTGATAATTTGATCCTGAGATATTACCCCTTTATCCTTCAAATTGAGAATTCCTCCAATCCCTTTGGCATGAGATAACTCCAAAAATATCTGTCCGATTGTCATGTTACTTTATATATGTGTTCAGTTTACTGATGTGCCGAGCTGTATAGATTTTGGTGTAAATCTGATAATTTGATCCTGTGATATTAACCCTTTATCCTTCAAATTGAGAACTCCTCCAATCCATTTCTTCGTCATGCGATAACTCAAAAAATATTAATCCGATTA
This sequence comes from Pictodentalium vernedei, assembly GCA_031216915.1. Classification (NCBI taxonomy): domain Eukaryota; kingdom Metazoa; phylum Mollusca; class Scaphopoda; order Dentaliida; family Dentaliidae; genus Pictodentalium; species Pictodentalium vernedei. The sequence continues at coordinate 114,343,122 of CM062292.1, forward strand.
TCAGGTTACTTTATATATGTATTCATGTTACTGATGTGCTGTGCTGTATAGTTTTTTATATAAATCTAATAATTTGATCCGGAGATATTAACCCTTTATCCATCAAATTAGGCACTCCTCCAATCTATTTCTATATGTACCCAAACCCTGTATGGTGTATATAAAGTCGGCATCCTGGGTGGCCCTCCATCATTCGTCCATCCTTTGTCCATCCATCTGTCTGTCTGGTTTGTCCATCCATCTGTCTGTCTATCTGTCTGGTCATCCGTTCCTCTGGCATCTGTATCCATTTCTTTGGCATTCGATAACTTGAAAAATTTTGCTTGGATTGTCATGTTACTTTAGATTTGTGTTCAGGTTACTGATGTGCCGAGCTGTATAGTTTTTGGTGTAAATCTGATAATTCGATCCTGAGATATTAACCCTTTATCCATCAAATTGAGAGAGAAACTCAGAAAATATCAATCCGTTTTGTCATGTTACTTTATATATATGTTTAGGTTACTGATGTGCCAAACTGTATAGTTTTTGGTGTAATTTGATCCTGAGATATTAACCCTTTATCCTTTAAATTGAGAATTCCGCCAATCCCTTTGGCATGAGATAACTCAAAAAATAAATACTTTCAGATAACAAAGAGGGTGAGGTGACAAAATGCCCTCACATGGATTTTACCTGTCCACAAAATTGGTCCTGAGAAAATAACAGCTTTCTACTAGTTGCACGTAAGGGTGCACATCTGACAATTTAATCGGCCTATTTTTTACACTGTGGTGTTCTTAAATACTCATTACTTTCATGCTATCTTTAAGATGGCCAAAAGTGATTGTTTGCAGAAAGAATGGTCTACTGACAATGAAAGACAAAACAGTGATGAAAATATGCAGTATTTTAATGGCTGTAATTAGACATATCTCACTGATGTTTTTGATGGAAAAATGTTGTCTCGACAAGTATGGTGCTGGAATGGTCCATGATGAAACAATGCCAGTAATTATTGACAAAAACTGTAACTTGTGATCTGAACACAGTACCAGTATCTGATGTCAGTAGCGATTCTATCCACCATGTGCCCGGATGACAGCCCGAACCCTCCACCTAATGCTACCAGTGAGCCTTCTGACACGGTCCAGAGGCAACTGCTGCCACTGCTCATGCAATGCAGCATCCAAATCAGCCAAATTCTGTACAGGCGGACACTTCCCTTGCCCCCAACAAAGAAAGTTCCAGATGTGTTCTAAGGGATTCAAATCGGGGCTCATTGCAGGCCGAAGTAGTGTTGTAATAGCATTGTTCTGAAGGAATGCTCTCACAGCATGGGAATAATGTGGCCTTGTATTGTTGTCCATGAATACAGGGCAAGTAGCCAATGAATGGGTGGTTGTCAAAATGAAGCACGACAGCCAGATTGAGAATGTCTCGGACGTACTGATGACCATGGAGATTCCATGTACAGTCACCATACCAATTACAATCATGAGAGAGGCATCCCCAAATCATTACTGATCCTCCACCATAAGGAACAGTAGGTCCGATGTTCCTGGGCATGTAAGCAATATTTCTATGCCTCCACACTCTCATGTGACCATCTGTGACGTGAAGCTGGAACCTACTGTTGTCTGACAATGCACTCTCCTCCATGTCCTGAGATTCCAATGTTGTTGTGCCATACACCACTCCAAACGTCTTCTTTGATGCTGATCGGACAGAGCTGGATGCTTGATGACCCTTCTGGACCTCATACCCAGTGCTTTGAGACGATTTCGGACAGTTCTGTTGCACAAATGCTTGTTGGGGATCCAAAAGCATTTCAAAACCCCACTTGAAGCAAAGGGTTCACGCCTAACAAGGTGTGCCAGACTCTGATCTTCCCGAGGCAAGGTCTTTCAGGGTTGTTCAGGCCTTGGTCGGTCCTTAACATCGTTGGTTTGTTGAGTTTTTCAGACAAGTCTGCTGATGACAGAATGACTATGGCCAAGTTGCCTTTCAATAGCTTTGAATGACATGCCTGTTGCATGCATGCTAACGATTTGCCATCTTAGTGCCTCTGACAGTTAGCTCCTTGCCATGTCAACATTTACTTATAAAAGAATTGACAAATTTTCTTGTTTTATACCCAGATATTGCTTGTGGATGATAGTGTTTTTTATGACATTCGTGGGTAGTTTGCTTCACGTGGACAAGGGAATGTGTTTGGGGTACGCTATCAACCGGAAACATCCATGTTTCATGAGATAAAATGTACTGCAAGACATAGCAATCGTTAAAACATAATAATCAGTAACAGCAACTTCACTGTCATGAAACATTTCAGGGGGTGCATAATTGAGTTCCAGGTGTGTACATAGAATATAAATAGAGTGTCTCAGAAGTTTTTATTCTACAATTATTATTAATTATTTGACCCATGGGCCTTGGTGATCGGATTTGATCATTAACCCTTTATGCAACGCAGACGATATCAAAATTTATTATTTTAAATATAATTTTTTTAATTTTTTCGAAAAATTTCAGCACAACCATATCATGTGACCTCTCATTGGAACAAGCTCAACGAGCTTGTTCCAGAGAGGGGTCATATGATATGGTTTTGTCGAAATTTATTGAAAAATAATATTTTTTCAGCTGCTGAATTTGCATATTACGCGGGTGGATGTGGCCGATTTGTTGGCTAAAGGGTTAATGGTACTATTGGAATAAAAAAATTATTTTGACGCACTATATATTTTTATATATCCCATAATAATTTTTACATTGTCTTTGAGTAAAAGTAATATTTGTGACAGAAAGTATCAGATTTAGTGCTTTTCACCATGACTGGAGCATTGCGCCATAATGCTTTTTATAAATATGACTGTAGTGACATAAAACATGCAGCAAGTATAAATTTTTTCAGTGTTAAACCTGTGGGGAAAGTTTATTTCCTCAGGATGGGAATAAAGCAGAAATTTAACTTGGGCTTGCATCCCAAAAGTAAATACCCATTTATGGGAGAAATGCCTGTAAGTTTTATCTTGATTTATTTTGCTTTTAGCTCAGTCACACCTTCTAGTCACCCAACATCTGCATCATCACATTCTGTTATGGATTCAGAGAATCCTGATGAGTGGACTCCTTTCAGAGATCCAGAAAGTATTTTAAGACAAGCACAGAAAAATATATCTCAGGATGGCTGGTATGAAATTTTATTCTACACAATAGACACAACTTTATTTTAACGTGTGTAGTAGAGCTTATTTCAGGTAGTCAAGTTTTCCTTGTTAGTACTTGCTTTGTTACCATTTATTTCAGAACACCTGGAAGTGTAAGGTGGTCACCACTAAGTATTTGTCTTCAGTATTGTCTGAAAGAAAAGAATTATGCTTCGCCATTGACACATAAGGTCCTAATTTCGACTGACAGACTCCGCAATTTCGGAACATGTGCCCAAACATGCCATCCTCAGAGTTCATATGGGTCCTGGAAAGTCATGAAAATTGAAAAATATTTTTCCAGGCATGGAAGTCATGTAAAAATAGGGGTATTTTTACTTGTCTGGAAAAGTCATGAAAATTACCCCTGAAATGTAACACAGATATCAAACTTTTCTACAATCGCAGCCATAAAGTATTGCAAAGTTCAATTCAGCATGAAGAATGAGAACTGCTTAACCCTTAAGGGCCTGGACAAATTTCTTCAATACCCACTAGACCACCACCTCCACATTGCCAGTAGCTAAGCAGTGACTTTTAATCAAGCCTTGGCTACCCATTCAGGTAGTAGAGTAGACCTATTTTGGACACTTGGGGTGGCTCCATATTCATTTCTATAGCGGACAGACATACAGACATTCTAAAATATAGTGTAGATGGTTTGGTGAAGTTTGTCCAACATTATCTTTATTATCATGTGTTAACCATTTACCTAACATAAAGGCCGAAACCGGCCAGCGCTATTCTCAAAACTCGCCAATTAATTTTCATTATATTTTCAATGTTTGTCTCACAAACATACCTTGTGACCCATCTTTGGGACAAGCTCATCGAGCTTGTTCCAATGAGAGGTCATAACCTATGTTTTTGAGATAAAAAAATGAAAAAAATCAGTTATTCAAGAATTTTATTTGCAAGTGTCGTCGTCTGCTTTTCATGTTAGGTATAGGGTTAACAGGAATAATCAATGTACCTGATTATGTTGTTTTACTACACACTGGTTATAAATTGAGCAATCAGTCTATTATGTAATCTTTTTTCTAAAAGGTGCAGGGAAACCCCTTGAAAACTGTACTTAAATAATAGTGGGTCTCATTTTGGTTAGAATCTGTACTTATTAGCTGTGGAATTTGTGTGTGTCTTTTGCTTAAATTAGGACTTTTATCCCCTTAAATAATACCCTCTCTTAGAACTGACTCTTGGATAGCACTCATGACAGTGATTCCCATGGGTCATTGCTAGTTCGAGGATTAATGGTTTGGAGTACAGAGACAAGAATTTCATGTGTTTGTTGAAACATTTGGGATGATTAAAATAATTTATGGGATCATGGTGGCTCATTGGTTGGAGCATTGGACTTAATACCGAAAGGTCAACAATTCAGTCCTGCCCTTCACCATCTGCATTGTGTTCTTGGACAAGACACTTAATTGTGATTGCCAATGTGGGAATACAGTGGCACTGTGAACAATGTTGCTGCACTTGCCTTCAACTTCTGCTAACACTGCTTGTTGCGAGTTTGTAAGCTGGAGAGTCTTGACAGTATCTCAGTGGTTGTATCAGTTAACACATTTTACTACCATGGCTATTTCTGTCAGACACGATGTGACCCTGAATGTTGAAAGTTGAAAGTGTTGTTTGTAAGGTTTGATTATGGGCAACAGGAATTTCACAGCTCTGCGCTTCTAGGTTCCTGAAAGTCAGTCACGATACCCGGGAAATTCTTGGACCATGGTATCAATGATTGCATATTATATTTTATGAAATTACAGGGAATATCAGTTTCTTCCAAGACTACCATCACTCACCGTTGGAACTATGATTTAATCTCGAAAATGGGAATTTCCTGGTTACCGGGTCTGAAAATGAGTGCTGAAACGGTGTGAAGAAGAATCAAATTCATAGACTCGAATCAGGAATCAGAATGCAACCTTTGATTCTTGGTTCTGTCCTATGAATTTCAAAGCTATCGGTACTGATATTCATTTGTACACATGTTATTAACTAGAGTGGTAACCGATAATATAATTGTTTTGAGATTTGATATCTGTTTGAAAAAGAAAACTACTTTTTAAATTTTTTTGTTCACAGGGAACAGAAATGCACAGGGGTCAATATGATCAGACGATTAGCAAAGTTTCACCCAGATGTTCTGTGTTCACAACTTCATTCCGTTATTCTTGCTTTATTAAATGAGGTAAAATAATTTTTATTTTTTTATCCCATATTGAGAATTCCAAGAGGAAGCTATACAAATAATAATTTCTCTTCTATTAACTATTCAGATTCATTGTAACAAAGTAATAGATGTGACTTGTGGTAACCGGGTCTCGTCAGTTTACTGAAGTTAAGCAACATCGAGCCCAGTTTGTCCTTGGATGGGTGACCATCTGAGCAATCGATTTGGACTCCCGCATTGTGTCTTTGGGCAAGGCACTTCACACTGATTATCCACATGGAGGCACGATGATGCCGTGTACTAAGGTATTCTGCACGTCGATGGTGCACATGTCTTCAACCAATCTAACCCTGCATGTGCTGCAGTGTGGAGTTACGATGTTGGGGAGTTGGCACCTGCTGTCCTGCTCGTCATTTTTCGGGGGTTCTCTGCAGGTACTCCAGCTTCCTCCAGCCATAAAACTGTCACTGAGACAATATGACCCTGGCTGCTAAAGTGTCATTAAACCTTAAAAGAAATTAAATTAAAATTAAATAGATGCGACTAAATAGCATGACAGTTCTTTTTCATTTTGTTCTTTTCAAATAGTTCTTGTCACTGGAATTGATTCTTGGAAAGTCAGCTCTCAGAAGAGCTTTCCAAGAACCAAAATTCATCCTGGCCCTTATCAGTGAATGGAGAATTGGAGAGAACTATTGAAGGTTAAGAATCTGTTTCTCAGGCCCTCCTGCATGGTCATTTTGGCTGCCACATGCTCTCTTTTTATAAGCAATGCAAACTTAAAAAAATATAAATTAAATGGTTTATGTTTGATATTATACACATGTTAATAAAATCGATAATTTTGTCCCTTGAGTGCTACAAGGCTTTGCAATTCTTTAGCATTGCGAAGCCTTCTTGCACTCAAGGAACGAAATACACTATCATCACCCATGCTATTTTGTAGATTATAAGGCCTAACGCCCAGAACAGATGTCAAACTTTTGGGGAATCTAATTCAAATTCCTGAATTAGATCTGCTAAAAATGTGACTGTCTGTTGCAACGTCGAGCTAGTGACGTGCTACCGATTAGCTTTGTCGAGTCAACGTCGATCCTAATTCCAGAATTAATTTCGTTCCAAATATATCCGAGTTTACAACAGACATCGAGCCAACATCGAACCTATTTCATTGCAAATGAGCTGTGTGATCTGTATTTAGTAGTTTTCGTCAGTTGCCTCTGTGTTGTGGACTAGGGAATTCCCGTCATCAAGGAAAACACTGGTGCATTACATCATCAAGTTTCATTTACATGTGGAAAGAATCGATACAAACATGTTGATGAATGAAGAAGAAAGGTACGGATTTATGTATAACAATTCTCTTTTAACATTTTGTTTATATTGTTAAGAAAAATTATCACTAGATTATCACTACATTAAATGATTTTATTTTACTACCAGTAAGAAGTAACCGATACCTACACCACAGGCTTCGCTAGTGGATATTACCAGTGACGGAGCCATTGGGAGGGGGGGGGGGGGGGACTAGGGGACAATGGCTCCCATTTAAAATTCACAAAGCCCTCCCATCCTAGATCAGGCCATAGTTACCTCAGCTTATGAATATCAATTTCAGTGGCAGCTGAAGAGTGTGTGGCGCCAGCAAACATACTTAGGCAATGGGCCCCATATATACCTTTGGCATATATGGGGCCTCTTGCTTAAGTATGTCCTTGTGGAGTAGGGGAGACACTCACATAGGCCAGATATCGCAGGCCTGCAGTGGAGTGGTTAGAGTAGGGGGGTGTCCCTCTCCTGTTGGTGGGGGTCCGGGGGGCTCCTCCGGGAAAATTATTAAAAAGCAATGCTCTGAGACGAATCTAGGGCTTTGTGACCACTAAATAAACTGTATGTTTGCATTCACCCTGCCCACATTTTTCACTGGTTAGGTAGTTAGTGCGAGTTTTTTTTATATAATAGAATTAGCCAGTATCTGGAGCTTTCGGCAACTTGACCTTTATCAATGATGTTAGATAAATACAGTCTACATCATGCAGGTAGACTTCCGGACAACCAACCTTAGCATCTTGCGTGATATAGTCTGTATTTTTATGATCATTCCTTTCTTTTGGAAGCCCCTTTAGATCGCTAAAGACCACTCCAAGTGGGTGAGTCGCCTCTTATCAAATTACGTATGTGCAACTCATTCCAAAAAACAACTCTGGTACCAATTTCTCCCAGTAAGACACCTAATCCCTGGCCTCAATGAGACCATTTCCCACCAATGGCCTACCATTACTGTGAGCCCTGGTAGGCCTAAGAAGGTAAGTGGTCTTACTGAGACTGATTCATGATCCTCGCTGAGAAAGGTATGAGTAGGAAAAAGTCTTGCAGGTGCCTCATCACCTATGCTAGACAGGAACTACCACTCTTACATGTTTTATCCTTTCAGTCATTTGCTGGAAACAGCCCACCCCACCCCACCCCACCCCTGCCCCCAAAATGTACCTGTGCCTCTCACCCCAAGCACCTTTGAATTACTGGATTTGCCACTGGATTTTACTACATGTGTATATATTATGGTCTGGAGCAGTACCTATTCAAATTTATTATACCCCACGCAACGAAGTTGCTGGGGTATAATGTTTTTGACTGGTTCGTCCGTCAGTCCTGCTTGTTTTCCAGACTTTTTTTCTACACGCTTCCAGATATTGAGCTGATTTTTTGGTATGTGAGTCTAACATGGTGGCTTACAGATCAGGTTTGCATTTTTTCCACTCCACTGATTTTTACCAAAATTACGGCCCTTGGACTCGGAAAAATTCATCAAAATTACAGTTTTCCGGACTTTTTTTCTACACGCCTCCAGATATTGAGCTGATTTTTGGTATGTGAGCCTAACATGGTGGCCTACAGATCAAGTTCGCATTTTTTTCCGCTCCACTGATTTTTACCAAAATTACGGCCCTTGGACTCTGAAAAATTACAGTTTTCTGGACTTTTTTTCTACACGCTTCCAGATATTGAGCTGATTTTTGGTATGTTAGTCTAACATGGTGGCCTACAGATCAAGTTTGCATTTTGTTCCGCTCCACTGATTTTTACCGAAATTACGGCCCTTGAACTTTGAAAAGTTCATCAAAATTACAGTTTTCCGGACTTTTTTCTACATGCTTCCAGATATTGAGCTGTTTTTGGGTATGTTAGTCTAACATGGTGGCCTACAGATCAAGTTTGCATTTTGTTCCGCTCCACTGATTTTTACCGAAATTACGGCCCTTGAACTTTGAAAAGTTCATCAAAATTACAGTTTTGCAGACTTTTTTCCTACACGCTTCCAGATATTGAGATGATTTTTGGTATGTTAGTCTAACATGGTGACCTACAGAACAAGTTTGCGTTTTGTTCCGCTCCACTGATTTTTACCAAAATTACGACCCTTGGACTCTGAAAAATGCATTAAAATTACAGTTTTGCAGACTTTTTCTACACGCTTCCAGATATTGAGCTGATGTTTGGTATGTTAGTCTGACATGGTGGCCTACAGATCAAGTTTGCATTTTGTTCCGCTCCACTGATTTTTACCGAAATTACGGCCCTTGAACTTTGAAAAGTTCATCAAAATTACAGTTTTCCGGACTTTTTTCCTACACGCTTCCAGATATTGAGCTGATTTTTGATATGTTAGTCTAACATGGTGGCCTACAGAACAAGTTTGGGTTTTGTTCCGCTTCACAGATTTTTACCAAAATTACGGCCCCACAGACTTTGAAAAGTTCATCAAAATTACAGTTTTCCGGGCTTTTTCTCTGCTTGAATTCTTTCAATACCGTTGAAACTACAGAACACTGTTTTCTGCAGTATTCCTAGAATCTATGTTTATTTTTAAAAAATGATTAGAGCTTGAAATATCGGGGTGCGTGGGGTATGTGAACGTGCTCACTAAGTTTTTCTTGTTTTGTCACGGTCTGGGTTAGATAAACCCCCAACTCCACCTCCGAAACCACATCTTTTGTATCCATGTATCCAACACAAGTCATTCCACAGTCAAACAGCAGAAGATAATTTCCAATGCAGTTCTAATAATTTCACTGTTTCCAGGAAACGACCTGATTGTTTTGGGGTTTTTTTCTTTCTTTTTTTTGTATTTGAGTCACGGTTGTCTGTCAACACTCTTCTCGTTCCAAAATGTCTCCTTCAATGCATCCTGGATTTTAACTATCAACGCATTCTTCTCGTCCCCACTTGCCCTACTTCTGGGTGTCATACTAACAATGGATAGTATTTCCTCTCTCCGGAATCTGTCATTAGTGGCAGGGTCAACAGTGAGATCAAGCTTTCTGAACATGGTTTCCTTTTTTTCCAAGCAAATGTTATGAAGGAGAACGTTGGCTAAAACTGCATACTTTGCCCTTGATGGGGGACTTTCCTTCTTTCTCAAGAGTTCCTCCCCATCTGACCAAAGACACACTCGACAATCATGCGCGCCCTGCTAAGGCGGTAGTTGAAATATGCCCTGCTGATCGGTTCAAATCAAGTTGCCTCGCCCCTTGGTAGGGCCATGCCCAAAAAGTGTGGCTAAATCTTAAAAAATCTTCTTCTCATGAACCAGCAGTAGCAGAGACTTGATATTAGGTGTGCAGCTTCCTTTTGAGGTGTAGATTCAGATTTGTTCAAGAGAAGTTTGTGAGGCTATATTTGTTGTCGTTATGGGAGGGACAAGAATTTTTGGACCTCCCACAATTTCTATTTTTCAAACCGAGAGGCAGATTTGAACCAAATTTGATATGAGGGCTTATTGAGTCATAAGTACTTAATTTATGCCCAAATTTCTTTTCCGTCGCCCCATGGGAACCTCAGGAGCTAAAAATAGAAAAAAATTAAAATGCCCATATCTCCAAAACTACACAGTACTGATAATTCTTATTTGGTGTGAAGCTTCCTTAGGACCAACAGAATGGATTGGTAAAAAAAAATTGCTATCGGTTTTATCATGGGGTACTTTTTTGGGCTCTTAAAAAGTGTGGAGTCAGCATTTTTTTAACACTGTGGGTAATGGGAAAAACCTATAAGACTACTTTTCTCCCACACCACTGCTCCAAAAGCTTTCAAATTTCACATATAACATCTTTCTAAGATTGTTTCACATGTTTATTGAAATCAATTCCCTGGGTCCATTTTTGGGCTCTCTGTTGGAGCCCAAATGTTTAAATTAGTGCAGTATGAGGAACATTCTTTAAAAATCTTCTTCTTCAGATCTAGCAATAAGAATCTTTTGATATTTGGTATGCAGCATCCTTAGGGGGAGAGATTCAAGTTCGTTCAAGCCAAGTCTCTGGGTTCATATTTAGGCTGAAAATTTGTTGTCCTGGTCCGGACTCCGAAATTTTTGACCCAAATCCAGAAATGAGTTTTTTTGTTTTTATGCATTTTGGACAATTTTAAGACAGAAAAAAAAAAAATTTTACCCTGAAAATTTGGGGTTTGGGTGGATCTTAAAAAATTTGGGCCAAATTCCGGAAATTAGTTTTTTGGTTTTTTTATGCGTTTTGGTCAATTTTAAGAAGAAAAAAAAAAAATATTAGTCTGAAAATGTTTTGTTTGGGACTTCGAAAATTTCCGAACAAAAATAACAAAAATCTGTTTTTTATGCATTTATCTCAATTTTGGGATATAATTGTGCAGGAACTGAAAATAGAAGGAAAATTCTGTGTATTATGTGGGCACAATTGCTTCATCTAGTTGGTATATGCGTTTCTTAAGGGCGTATGCAGCTTATTCAAGTCAAGTCCCTGGTTTGATATTTAGACTACCATGTCAGGTGAGCGCCCTCAGGCCCCCTGGGGCCTCTTGTTATTTCAGAGCGAGACCCCTAGTTTCAAGAATAAATTTTCATTAAATGAGCAGTGAAAATTGTGAAGTTGAACTGAATGTCACTATTACAGCCAATAAATTTTCTTCATTGAGCCATATAAAAATATAAAACTCAGTATTTTTGCACAGAAATCTCGCTCTTGTGCACTTCAAGTAGCTAAGTATGTCCATTTTCCATCTTGTAACTTCTGTCCATCTATCTGTCTGTCCGTCAAGAAGATTTTCGTGTCCACTCCATAACTCTGAGATACTTTTGATTACTTTTTGTCCGTTGCGAAGGTGGTGTTTGGGTCTTTTTCTCCCAAACCACTGGCCACATTTTAATGAAATTTCACACGATTCGTGGTTATATAGAGGCATTTAGGTTTTTTTTTCAAATTTTGTTTCGGCCATTGTTAAGGAGGGGTGGGGCCAAAATGCCCCAATTTTTTATATGCCCGTTTGAAAAACGGACGTATTATGTTATGGCACTGTCCACTGTCTATCTGTCCGCCCAGGGACAGTTGTATTCTGTGCTCTACAGAGCACGATTTCAATCGGATTTAAAAAATATTTGATATACTGCACAACCAGAATAAGATCTCACGCAAGTTCGAATTTGGTTCATGTTCGACAGTTTTCCTAGTAGTTATTCCCCCTTTACTTAGAAATCGATCAAATTATGCTTTCCGTGCTCTACAGACCGTCAACTTAATCAGATTCTTTTCAAATTTAATACACAGCTTCATGGCCATAATATCTCGCACAAGTTCATATTTGGGTAGTATTGGGTTGTTTTCTTAGGAGTTATTGCCCTTTTCATACTTAGAAATCAGTCAAATTATGCTTTCTGGGCTCTACAGTCCGTGAACTTAATCAGATTCTTTTGAAATTTAATATGCAGCTTCATGAGCATGGTATCTTGCACAAGTGCAAATTCAGGTCATGTTTGTCGATTTCCATAGGAGTTATTGCCCTTTAATACTTAGAAATCGGGCAAATTATGCTTTTCGTGCTCTACAGACCTTGAACTTAATCAGATTCTTTTCAAATTTAATACACAGCTTCATGGGCATAATATCTCGTTATGTAAATCTAATAATTTGATCCGGAGATATTAACCCTATATCCATTAAATTACGCACTCCTCCAATCCATTTCTATATGTACCCATACATGTATGGTGTACATAATGTCGGCACTCAGGTTGGCCCTCCGTCATACAGCTTTCTACTAGTTGTGCGTATGGGTACACATCTGACGATTTCATCGGCCTATTTTTTTTATTTTGTGAAGACCTAAGATCGCTTAATATGAAGGGCAGGGGATTGGGCAATGATTGGATGGGGGGGGGGGGGGGGGGGGGGGGACAGACATAGTCGAGTCAACAAAAATTTCAAACTTTACCCCAAAGAAACTTGTGCATGGTCCAATTTTGATGGGCGTATGGTATGTTGCCCTGCTAGGCGGTGCTCTTGTTTAAAAATCTTTTCATGAATCAGCTGAGACTTGATATTTGGTATACAGGTTCCTTTTGAGGTGTAGACTCGAGTTTGTTCAAGAGAAGTTCGAGGAGCAATATTTATCTTCATTACGAGAGGGGCAAGAATTTTTGCCCCGTCCAAAATTTCTATTTTCAAACTGAAAGGTCGATTTGAACTAAACTGGATATGAAGTATTAATGGGTCATAAGTAATTGATTTATGTCCCAAAAAATTTTCAAAATGCCCTGTGGGAACCACAGGAGCTAAAAAAAAAGAAAAAATTTCAAATGCCCATATCTTCAAAACTACAAGGCACTGAGTATTCTTAATGGTGTGAAGCTTTCTTAGCACCAACAGAATGGAGTGGTCCAAAAGAATTGCTATCGGTTTTATCATAGGGTACTTTTTGGGGACTTTGGAAAATGCTGAGTCAGCATTTTTTGACACTGTAGGTAATGGGGAAAACATTTAACACACTTCTTCTCCCAAACCACTGCTCCAAAAGCTTTCACATTTCACATATAACATCTTTGGAAGATTGCTTCGCATGTTTGTTGAAATCAAATCCCTGGGTCCATATTTGGGCTCTCTATGTGAGCCCAAATGTTTAAATTAGTGCAGTATGAGGAATATTCTTTAAAAATCTTCTTCTTCTGATCTACCAATCAGAATCTTTTGATATTTTGTATGCAGCATCCTTAGGGGAGTGAGATACAAGTTTGTTCAAGCCAGGTCTCTGTTCATATTTGGGCTCCCTGTGGGGGCCCAAATTATAACTTAAATCAATATGAGAGGGAGACAATGTGTCATGCACAAGGAATGTTTTGTTCACTCAGTGTCACAAGTCATGGTAATTCTCTCATTTGAATCAAGAAACTCTACTTTTCATGTCTGCTCCATAACTTTTATGTATGTCGTGTCGTACAAATAAAATTGTGCTCAGTGATTAAGGATGGTGATGTGTCAATTCAACATATCAATTTATCGGCGAGTTGCCATGTCGAGGGCCTAATCACTTCCAAGTGACAATCTCTTGTTTGCATTCTGGTACATGGTTTCTAGGTCAAGTTCAGTTTTTGATTTAAAGGATTTTTTGTGATGTAAACCTGTATTAATTATATATGGGAGATTAATCAGTCAATAAATACAGTGGAGCCCACTTAATTGGGTATCTCTTAACTGGATAACCCTGTTAATTGAATAAAATTTCCCCACTCAAAACCATTTACCATACCTCCAATACAAATTCGACCTGTTAATTGAATAAAGATTATAGAGTAAACTCCTGTTCATTGAATATAAAATCTTGTATCCTGTCGAAAAATTACCCTGACTCTCCCCAGTTTTCCATTTTTATAGACCTATTTGGCCTCAGTACATCGAATACAGACTTTCAATCTATTGTATCTTGTTTGGCAGAGCTCATGGAGTTCTGTCAAACATGATATAATAGAATAAATGCTAAGTTTATCTCTAGAATACAGAAAAGTGACACAATCCCTGTTAATTTAATACACCTGTTAATTGAATAATTTTTATTGGCAAAGTGGCTGTTCAATTAACAGGATTCCACTGTACAAGAAAAAAACCCAAAACCTTAACTCTTAAAGGCCGAGAGATTTTAAAATATACTTGCCACATTCTGGCAGCCGACATCCTTTGTATTTGCAGTTGCTTCTAGCCAAATCTTGGCTGCCTATATAGTCGGCCAAGGCCTGCATAGAAACAACTACCAAAGTACTTTGAATACAACTTGCAAGTTCATTCAAAGAATGCATGATGATAAAGGGTTTTGTTGCAATAAAAGTAATCAGTCAAAATTGGGCCCCTAAGGGTTTACCCTTAAAGGCCTATTTCCGACTTTTACAACCTCAGAACAGGTGCCCTTAACATGCCATCATAAGGAGGTCTGTTGATAACAGACAAATTAGGTAGGCAGTGGTTTCTAGCGAAGACTTGACTGGAAATCACTACTAAGCCTCTGGACGTATAAAGGCTGTGGGCTGGTGGAAATTCAGGACACTTGTCCAGGCCTTTTAACTAAGGGTTAAAAAAATAAAATTAAATGAAAACTGCACACACATATTAGGCAACAATTCTGATCGAAGTTCGACATTTTTTGGATCATTTTTTGCGACTTAAACATTTTCGTGATAATTTATAAATGAGCATACAATAAAATGAAATTTTGGCTGAAATGAATACTAAAAAAATGGATGGAAAGGATACTCCATTATGAAAAATTTTGTAAATAATTTGTTGTCTTTTACTAAATTATATGTTGTTCAAATGATTTCAGATATCTCTTTCATGCAGTGTCTAAAAATACATGTTGAAATGGTTTGTTGGAAATGCTAGTTATGTTTTTAATTTGTAAAACCGTTTTCTTTCGTTAAATTTCTTTTAAAATATACCTTATAATCACTTATTGGCAGATGCCACATTAGGAGATAACTGGGATATTGTCAGCTTTGATGTAAAAAGAAATCAACAGGACAGATTTTCATCTATATTGCTTGGATAATTTGGAAATGTATGTGGTGAAGGTGTAGTTTTTCCTGTGGATTCATTAACAACTGAAGAAATTATACTTTTCAGGTGAAGAACTTGAGGTCACAAGTTTCAAGACTGGCTATTGCTGCATTGGGAGAGATGTTTTCTAATCTTAAGAGAAATATGGATACTGTTAGTATTATATTCTTTGTGTTTCACCTCTTGATTGTTCTTTCCTCCCCGTGGAAACATCAGGAAATGAAGCCAGGGTTTGTAGTTTACTCCCTGGAAACGAACAATGAACAAAACGTTTTTTAAGGTCCCAGAAACCAGAAAAATTGAATATTTTTAGTGGTACCAGAAGGTAACCCCCCATGTGTCCCTTATATATGTTGCTAAAAAACATTTACTCATTACCCAGTTGAAGTGCAAAAAACGGCCAGCACTATTCATAAAATTATATTATTTTTGTAATATTTTGTCTTAAAAATATAGCTTAGGCCTAAAAAAATAAAAAATCTGTTTCTCAGGCCCTCCTGCATGGTCCTTTTGGCTGCCGTATGCTCTCTTTTTATAACCAATTTAAACTTTAAAAAAATAAAAATTAAATGGTTTATGTCTGATATTTTACCCAAGTTAAAAAAATTGATGAATTTGTCCCTTGAGTGCAAGAAGGCTTTGCAATGCTTTAGCATTGCAAAGTCTTCTTGCACTCAAGGGATGAAATACACCACCACCCATGCTATTCTGTAGATTATGAGGCCTAAAACTTGAACCAAGAACATGAACTTTTGATGGCAAAAAAGTAATTACTGAAATAAAATATAAAATAAAAAAACGCTCACCTGCATGCAATTTCACAAATAATGGCCTGAGAAACAAGATCTACTTTGTGTGGCCTTATAACCCCTCATTGGAATGGCTGATCAAGCCATTCCAATAAGAGGTCATAATCAGTGTTTTGAGACCTAAAATGGAAATTTTTATTTACTGAAGAAAAGCTTTTTTGCAATTGTCTTTTATTTTGTTGGGGGCAAAGGATTAAAAAATTCCAATATTTACCTTATCTGAAGGTATGATAAAATGAAGGAACTTAATATACAGAAGTTGAAATTATCCATATGTGAATTTCTATCAAAGTGCATAAATTTGACTTTTGGATGTTCCTGTGGGTAAGGGGTTGAAATTCCCCATTAGAACTCCAGGAAGTGAAGAGGTGCTTATTACTGCAATAAATAAATTGTTTCACTGGTATAATAGGATTGGGTGACCAATGCCTGTGTGTGAGTTCTCTGAACAGTTGACTTAACTTGAAAATACTTGTGATGTAGTCATGCTGAAACCTTATGTGCTGAAAAGTGATCTTGAACACTCATAGACATAAACAAATAAACAAAGGATTGAAATGGAGAAGCTTGTCAAGTTTGCATAGCCAAAACAGGCTTATCCATAACATTTTGCTGAAATGTTACTCCCCAAATCTGCTTTTGCAAAATACCAGTTTCAAGACATAATAATTTGCCAAGTTCCACTTCGGTGGTCTGAATATTTACAAAACACAAGTAAGAGGACCAGCCAAATTGTTAAGTCTAAAGTCAAGTAATGTCAAATACCACTTTCTCACAGTAAATTTGCAAAATGCCAAATTCAACAACTGATAATTTCCCAGATGCCAATTCTGAGGCTTAGATATTTTCAAAATACAGTATGGCCGCCGTGGACTGGTCACTTTCCACGGGTGGGCATTATTTCCACGGACATAATAATATTATATTCTGAACATTAATTATAGGAATAATTATCAAAAATTGAATTAATGAAGCACTGGGTACAACCCGGTGCCTCATTAATTAAAATTTTGCTGATGTGGATTTTTATTGCCTGGTAAATGAATGTGTGGACATCACTGCCCACGTGTGGATTACGACCTGTCCACGGTGACTGTACTGTACCTTTTCAAAAGTTTTGATAATATTCCAGATACCCATTTCAAGACTTGACAATTTCTGGAAAATTTCCTCTATTATTTGATGATATGCCACATTTCAAATTAACTGTGCCTTGTTTCAAGGACCATAAAATTATACTGCCTTATCCAATTGACAAGGTTCAAAATCCATCAAATGTCAATCCTGAGGCCTCTGTATTTTGTTCTATATTGTTCATTCCTATGGCATATTTCCGTACACCTTTTCTAAGGTCTGATAATTTCCCAAAGTTAAAATTATATACGTGAGATAATGCTTAACTCTTTCAACATGAGAGGCCACTTTTCCGGTCCAGGAACACGATACGTCATAATTTCATTAAGTAGGATGGCTACTAAGTGAATGTGTGTGGTAAAACAATTAATATTTTCAACGCGCAGCCTGAAGGCTGCATGTAAAATATTAATTGCTTCACCCCCAAATAATGGATATGGACTCTTAACAGGCATGGAAGATACCACCAGTGTTGAAAGGGTTAAAGGCCAAATTATGACTTTGACCATCTTTTATGCAACAGGACAAGTGCTCCATCATGCAATCTCTCTGTGAACTTACAAGTTATATTCTTACAACCTTGGCAGTTGTTTTTAGCCAAGTTTTGGCTGTCTGCCTAGACACAAACTGTACTGCCCTCAAGACATGGACTGTGAAAGTATATCAAAAATGTGTAAAAATCTCCAGGCCCTTAAGGATTTAAAACAAAAAACGTATTCAATTAAATCTCCAGAGAATTATTTCACATACAAAATATGTTAACCATTAAAGGCTTGGGAGATTTTTATACATCTTTGCTGCACTTTGACAGTTGGCATCCTGTCTGTTGTCCATCCTACATGAACATGGTGTTTGCGTCTTCTCCACCAAAACCGCTGAACCGATTTAAGTGATATTTGAGATAATAGTTTGTTATGACATCGCATTTTGATTTTGTTTAAATCAAGTTGCCTCATCCCTAGGTAGGGTCATGCCAAAAAATTGTGCTTAAATCTTAAAAAATCTTCTTCACATGAACAAGCAGTAGCAGAGACATGATATTTGGTGTGCAGCTTCCTTTGAGGTGTAGACTCAGATTTGTTCAAGAGAAGTTCGAAGAGCTATATTTTCTGTCGTTATGAGAGGGGCAAGAATTTTCGCCTCGCCCAAAATTTCTATTTTCCAAACCGAGAGGCTGATTTGAACCAAATTTGATTTGAAGGCTTATTGGGTCATAAGTACTTAATTTATGCAAACAAAATTTTTCCTATCACCCCATGGGAACCGCAGAAGCTAAAAATAGAAAAAAATAAAACGTCCATATCTCCAAAACTACACAGCACTGAGAATTCTTATATGGTGTGAAGCTTCCTTAGAACCAACAGAATGGAATGGTAAAAAAAAATTGCTATTGGTTTTATCAAAGGGTACTTTTCCAGGACTTTGAAAAAGTGCTAAGTCAGCATTTTTTAAAACTGAGTAATGGGGAAAAACATTAAAGAATCTTCTTCCCCCATACCATTGCTCCAAATGCTTTTATTTTTCACATATAATATCTTTGGAGGATTCATTCACATGTTTGTTGAAATCAAATCCCAGGGTCCATATTTGGGCTCTCAATGGGAGACCAAAAGTTCAGATTATTGCAATATGAGGAGTATTCTTTAAAAATCTTCTTCTGACCCACCAATCAAATTATTTTGATATTTAGTATTCAGCATCCTTAGGAGGGTGAGATTCAAGTTTGTTCAAGCCAAGTCCCTGGGTTCATATTTGGCCTCCCTGTGGGAGCTCGAAACAATAACTTAGTTCAATATGAGGATATTCTTTAAAAAAAATATTCTTCAGATCCAGTAGTCAGAATCTTTTGATATTTGGTATACAGCAAACTTATGGAGATGAGATTCAAGTTTGTTCAAGCCAAGTCCCTGGGTTCATATTTGGGCACCTTGTGAAAGCCCAAATTATTACTTGGTTCAATATGAGGAATATTCTTTAAAAATCCTCTTTTTTTTCAGATCCATTGGTCAGAATCTGGATATTTGTTATAAGCTTTTCAGAGGAGGGGCAGATGCAGCTTGTTCAAATCAATTTCCTGGGTTGATATTTAGGCTACCATGTCAGGTGAGCACCCTCAGGCCCCCTTGTCTCAAATAGATAGCTTAAGACATAGAGGGAGTCATAAGCTACGTTTTCGCCGGGGCCAAAAATGAAGGTTTTTAGGTATTCAAAACTATTTTAGACATGTGTCATCTGCACTTTGTGTTTGGTAAAGGGTTAAATCAGAACTGATTGAGTTAACCCTTTACCCATCGTAACGGCCAAAACCGGCCAGCGCTATTCTCAAAAATCGCCAATTAATTTTCAAAATATTTTCATTTTTGTCTCAAAAACATAGGTTATGACCCCTCGTTGGAACAAGCTCGTCGAGCTCGTTCCAACGAGGGGTCATAACCTATGTTTTTGAGACAAAAAATGAAAAAAATTAGTTATTCAAGAATTATTTTTGCAAGTGTCGTCTGCTTTTCATGTTAGGTAAAGGGTTAAAATCCAAATTCATGTGTTATAAGTTCTGCTTATAGATGTTGGAACATTTACATTTATTTATCTTTTTTTTCTTTTTTCTTGTAGGATTTGGACAAAGTAACAAAGGATTTATTAGCAAAAAGTGGAGAAACAAATGGTTTCATTAGAGATGATGTCGATCGGTCTTTGTCACTTATGGTTATGAATGTAACACCTCAGAGAGCTCTGTTAGCAGTGATTCTTGGAGGAGCCACGTATGTTAATTACATGGCAATACACTGCAAATTGTATGAGTATGATGCAAACTGTCTGGTATCTCCAAGTTAAGTGAAAGGTCAAATACGGGGTGATGAAGTTAGCCATGGCACCAAAACAAACTTAATACAAATGTAGCATTTTTATTCTAACACCTCCAAAGCTTCTGAAATCACTTTCTTTTTAAACAGGAATTTTGCAAAAGCATTTCTTGACAGAAGTATTGGCTGAAAATAATTGAGGTAACTCATTTTATTTATGTCTCAAACCATAATAAGTAGATAGTGCCTCTGATGCAGATTAGAAACTAATTGAGGCAAAGTCATCATACTCCACACAAATGTTGTGACATAAAGCAAATTTATTGCACATAATGCAAGGTTCCCACGAGTCATGGTATTGTCTGGAAAGTTATGGAATTAAATTTGGGAAATTGCAGGCACCTGAACAGACTTAAAAAGGTTGAGAAAAGTTTAGGAAAACGAATACTTTTACTGGTCATTTAACAGGTTTTCAGTCAAATTTGCCCAGCAGCCCCCTTTGCTGTTAGTCAGATTTGGTTGTAGACCATTTGGTATACCAGCCAATCCCCCTTTTACATCTATTGGAGTGGGGTGTATAGTAATCACCTTTTTTATGTCCTTCCATCTGACTGTCCATTTCACTATTTCTGGACTTTGTGCCCTTGAATGTACAATGTGCATGCTTCATACATAGGTTGCATGTAATGTGGCTCTGGTTGGGATTGCTTCTGGTTTCCATATAATTACTTTAGCATCCTTTCACATAAACAACTTCATCATCATATCCAGATTGGCTATAAGCTGTCAATGATTGTGTTTGGGCTCATTGGTCATGTTCACAGCTACTATAAATAGAATTTTGGTTTCCATTCACTAACTTCAGTTTCCTCTTGCATACAAAACTATAATGTCATAAACAGATTGTCTATAAGGTGTGATTAGCACTGTTTTGTGGTTAGTAGGTGAGTCCTTTGATTTTGAAAATGGGAGGCATGCTGTATACTGCGCACTGCAATTTGAATGCATATAACCTAACATGTATTATAGACATTTTAATCACTCACTAGGTAGAGCCGAGACATGCTGTTCTCTGATTAGAAAAAAATTAAAATGTTGGTGCACAAGTGTGACAGCTCGTCTCAAAATCGAAAGAGTCCTCTGAAAAAATTTTTTTCTAAAACAAGATATTCTGTACATAAGCTGTGACGAGTGTATTGGAACATTCTTTGCTAACAGGCTTAACGTTCTGACCGATCTTTTGAAAAACAATGCAGTATGGACTAAACTGCTGAATAATAAATCCAGAATTAAAGGTTCTTAATACTACAAAGTTAATACTGATTTCATTTGTGTTCTTGTTATTAACTCATCTGATGGAGCTCAACTAATCACTTGCTGTTCCTCATTGTCTGAACTTTAGCTTATTGACTTCTCAAATTTTAACTTAGTGCAATACGAGGAAAATCATGCACTGGCACTTACCACAACAGACCACAATGACCAAATTTGTGTTGTTGGCATTGAACAAGGATTATAGGCCTCCAAATTTGAGATGTCCTCAGCATTTATTCAAAATGAAAATCTTAGTAAAATCTGTGGATGCAAAATGTATTTTAGCTGTACTTAAGCTCATGATTTTTAGCTTAACTTGACATAGTCAAGATAAGCTATTGCCATCACGCGTGCAGAAGTCTGTTCGTCTGTTAGTCTGTGAGTCTGTTCACATTTTCCTTTAGCACGGGCTACACCCCGAAGTTCTTGTCTGATCGAAATTTCATATGCAGGTTTGAGGTCATGTCTAGATGAGAACGTCCCCTTTTGGCCGCGATCGGGCAACCGGTATGGCTGCCCGAGCCCAAAACCCGAAAACCATTAGCACAGTCTACAGGTCATATTTATGAAGGGATTTCATTGTAACTTGGTAGGATGCCTCTGTATAATGCCTAGATGAGAACGTCCCCTTTTGGGCATGATCCGTCAACCATGATGGCTGCCCAAGCCCGAAACCCAAAAAACTTTTAGCACAGTCTGCAGGTCATGTTTAATATGGTGGGATTTCATTGTAACTTGGTAGAATGACTCCTTATGATGTCTAGATGAGAATTTCTCCATTTGGGCATGATCTGCCAACCATGATGACTGCCCGAGCCAAAACCCGAAAACCTTTAGTACAGTCTACAGGTCATATTTATTGAGGAATTTCATTGTAACTTGGGGGGTTGACTTCATATATTGTCTGGATGAGAAGGTCCTGTTTTGGACGTGACTGGGCAACTATGACGGCTACAGGGGCCCGAAGCCCGAAAACCTTTAGCACAGTCTACAGGTCATATTTATGAAGGGATTTCATTGTAACTTGGTAGGATGACTCCAAATAATGTCTAGATGAGAACGTCCCATTTTGATCTCGATCATTCAGCCTTGATGGGTGCCCGAGCCCAAAAACCTTTAGCATAGGCAAAAGGTCATATTTATGGAAGGATTTCATTGTAACCTGTTAAGTTGACTCCATATAATGCCTAGATGATGACATCCCCTTTTGGTCGCGATTGGTCAGCTGTGATGGCTACAGGTGCCCAAAGCCTGAAAACCTTGAGCACAGTCCACAGGTCATATTTATGAAGGGATTTCATTGTAACTTCGTAGGATCACTCCAGATGATGCCCAGATGAGATTGTCCCCTTTGGTTGCGATCATTCAACCAGGAGGGCTGCCCGAGCCCGAAAACCTTTAGCACAGTCTACAGGTCATATTTATGAAGGGATTTCATTGTAACTTGGTAGGTTGACTTCATATAATGTCTAGAGGAGAACGTCCTCTTTTGGACATGATTGGGCAACTGTGACGGCTACAGGTGCCCGAAGTCCGAAAACCTTTAGAACATTCTACAGGTCATAATTATGAAGGGATTTCACTGTAGCTTGGTA
The DNA here is from genome assembly GCA_031216915.1 of Pictodentalium vernedei. Classification (NCBI taxonomy): domain Eukaryota; kingdom Metazoa; phylum Mollusca; class Scaphopoda; order Dentaliida; family Dentaliidae; genus Pictodentalium; species Pictodentalium vernedei. The sequence continues at coordinate 114,365,996 of CM062292.1, forward strand.
GGATGACTCCAAATAAAGTCTAGATGAGAACGTCGCCTTTTGGTCGTGATCATTCAGCTTTTATGGCTGCCCGAGCCCAAAGACCTTTAGCATAGTCTTTCGGTCATATTTATGGAAGGATTTCATTATGACCTGTTAGGTTTACTCCATAGAATGCCTAGATGATGACATCCCCTTTTGGTCGTGATTGGCCAACTGTTAGGGCTACAGGTGCCCGAAAATCTTGAGCTCCGTCTACAGGTCATATTTATGAAGGGATTTTATTGTAACTTTGTAGATTTCATTGTAACTTTGTAGGATCACTCCTGATGATGCCCAGATGAGAATGTCCCCCTTTTGGTTGCGATCATTCAACCATTATGGCTGCCCGAGCCCAAAGCCTGAATACCTTTAGCACAGTCTACAGGTCATATTTATGAAAGGATTTCATTGTAACTTGGTAGGCTGACTTCATATAATGTCTAGATGAGAACATCCCCTTTTGGACACGATTGGGCAACTGTGATGGCTACAGGGGCCCGAAATCCTTTAGAACAGTCTACTGGTCATAATTATGAAGGGATTTCATTGTAGCTTGGTAGGATGACTCCAAATAATGTCTAGATGAGAACATCCCCTTTTGGTCGCGATCATTCAGCCTTGATGGCTGCCAGAGCCCAAGACCCAAAAACCTTAAGCATAGTCTATAGGTCATATTTATGGAAGGATTTCATTGTAACCTGTTAGTTTGACTCCATATAATGCCTAGATGATGACATCCCCTTTTGGTCGTGATTGATCAACTGTGACGGCTTCAGGGGCCCGAAGCCCAAAAACCTTGAGTACAGTCTACAGGTCATATTTATGAAGGAATTTCATTGTAACTTCGTAGGATCACTCCAGATGATGCCCAGATGAGAATGTCTCCTTTTGATGGCTGCCCGAGCCCAAAGCCCAAAAACCTTTAGCACAGTCTACAGGTCATATTTATGAAGGGATTCCATTGTAACTTGGTAGGTTGACTTCATATAATGTCTAGATGAGAACGTACCCTTTGGACGCAATTGGGAAACTGACGGCTACAGGAGCCTGAAGCCCGAAAACCTTTAGCACAGTCTACAGGCCATATTTATGAAGGGATTTCAATGTAACTTGATAGGATGACTCATTTTGGAATAATTTCACTGTAACTTGGTAACTTTCGTTAATATACGTTAACCGTGAGGGTCACATACATTAACTGTGAGGTCATATTAACCCACCCCTCAGCTCTTTAGTACAGTGTACACCTCATATTATTTTTATCAAAAACATAGCATACAGGGACCAGAAATGAACATATTCCCAATTATCACAATTCTTGTCTTATTTCATAATCCTTTTATAAACATTGAACATTATCCTTTTCATCAAATACAACACACAAGTTAAGCTACAGTATCACTGACACTTTCATTTTTAAATCAAACACGCTTCCATTGTGTAACAGAACCCATGTTAATAATGATGTGCTGTAAAAGTTCTTGAATTAATTTCTTTTGGTCTAGAATTTTTTAAAAATTGGAACGCAAGCATTTCATGGACATCTGAGAACAATAGCACACAGAATGGCTGCTGTGGACTGGTCACTTTCCACGTGTGGGTAATATTTCCACAGACCCAATAATATTAGATTCCAAACACTAATGTATAAGAATAATCAGCAAAATTTGAATTTATGAAGCACTGAGAACAACTCGATGCCTCATTAATTAAAATTTTGCTGATGGTGATTTTTATTACCTGGTTACCCCATGTGCGGACATCACTACTCATGCCTAGATTATGAGCAGCCCACAGCTGGTGCAGAGTAAGTAACATAAAAAAGGATTATGCCAACAAAAATAGGTTATTCAAACTCTTTTCGCATAACCATTTCTAAATGAATGTGAATTTCTGATTTTTAAAGGCCTGAACTTTTGAATGTTTGTTCAGCAACATAGTTTGATAGGTTCATCACATGAGTTTTCGTCATAACTGAAAAATGTGTTCCTTTGACACTGAATCCGTTGAGTATTTCAATTAATTTTATCAACTTAGAAATAAATAATTTGCTTCTGTTTGCGAAACTGTTCACTTATATATTTTTTAATGTTTATTTCCAGACATAAAAATGTTCAAGTCAGAAAAACATCAGCTCAATTTTTAACTGATATAGTTGCCAGAATGGGTCCAGGAAAAATATTAAGTGGTGTCAAAGACATAACCGACAGAGTGCTTCCAACTGCGGCTCAACTGAGTATGGACCAAAATCCAGAAACAAGGTTTTATTCATATTCTTTATTAGACATATTAATGAATTCATGTTAAACTTCCATACAATTCCACTTTACCCAAATTTATGCATTTAAGGAATGATCGTTTCTTTTTGTCTATTTCTTGAGTTATGAACCCCAAAAAACAAAGTCCAAACTGTGTAAATGGGCTATGCCCATTTACACAGTTTGGACTTTGTTTTTTGGGGTTCATAACTCAAGAAATAGACAAAAAGAAACGATCATTCCTTATAATTAAATGTTTGCGACCCAAATAAATAGTGTTACTCGTCCTCTGCTTCAGCGAACAAAGACTTAAAAACTAAAACTGATAGACATATTATTTTTCTGACATAAAAGAGGGTGCATATTATTGAAATGCAGGTAGCCAATTGACACACTTTCCAAGTCAAATGCACTTATGTCATTAAATTTTTTTTATTGACCAATGAATTACGTAATACAAAGAAAACGTGATAAGCCACGCCTCCCTCAAATTTCATTCAACTGTTCACTTCACGTAAAAGTTACGTTCCATGGTAGGTGGAAGTAGGCCATCAATATTACATTGTATTTTGGTTTTGACCGTTTCCCGAGAACTGAAAAACACAGTTTGTAAAAGTGGAGTTAGATATAAAGCCAAATATTCTTCCTCAAATATAAAATCATTTTGATTTCCAAAAATTTCATTCAAATTAGCAATGTCAAAATTGCCGTATTCGTCTTGCGTGACCAGCCATTGTTTACAATCGATTTGGGTAAAACGATGAACGCAGACGATCACCCAGTGTGCGTAAAAATTGAAATGTCAAATAAATACAGTTGTGAAGAAAAAGAAAAATTGACCCACCACGGTCATTTAAATATTTTATAAATAATTTCATGGTGATAAATTAGTAATATAAATTTCTTTTTCTTTTTCACATTTAGAACGTGCCAGTGTTCTAACTTCTATTGATTTAACACCATGTTGCAACTCCGAAGACTGGTATTTTAGGGGTGTGGCTGGGGGCGGACCAAATTGTGTTTTTTTGGTTCATTGAGTTATGAAAAGAAAAAACAGAATCGTGTGAGCCAATCGTTTTATCTGAAAACGCATGAACCGAAAAAAAGTTTAATTATTATTATTTAAACCTTTACCTATTGCACCTATTGCTTAGCAACCATATCCAGTCAGCATTGTTCATTCAAATTTTATTGTTTTTTCTTCGAGTTTTGCCTTCAAAACATAGCTCAAGACCCCTATTACAAAAGCTCATTGACTTCCTTCAATCTGTTCCCATTTACCTAACTATCAAAATTATTATTTAACTTTTATGCACCGTAACAACCATTTATCCCATAAATGGCAGTTTATTCGAACAATAAAAGCCTTGGATAAATTTTTGCTTTATTCACCTAGTTGGGAAATAAATTTTCCCTGTAGGTTTAATACTGAAAGAATTTATTCCTACAGTAGAGATGGACTTGTTGACCTATGATCTCTACCGCATTCATGTTGTGACCTGTTTTATGCTTGTGGGAGACATAATGAACTGATGTTTATCAAACGCTGACCATCACTTAAATGTTTAGTTTTAGAATATATGACACATTTCAATTATTTTTAGACAGAAATGTATCACTGCGCCTTGTTTATTTTTGGCAGTTTTGCTTGTTGATTGAATTGGACCAATGTGATCCTTGCTTCTCACTGTGTTTTGTAGCGAGTAAAGCACGATGTTGCCGCGACTGCCCTGTGAAAGATTTATTGGATAAACAAAATAAACATAGTGTTTTCAAGTAAACATTTTACTCTACTCGTAGAATTAAGAATGAAACCAACTCGCCAGAGGTTCATCGGTTTCATTCTTAATCCTACTCATAGAATAAATTTTTTGTTTTGAAACACCATACATTTATTCTATATATCCCTCCAGAACTATTTATAAAAATTGGCCATTCAATTCAATTTTGAGGTCCAAAACATAGCATATTGGCTCATTCAGTTTGGAGCATTAATTAACCCTAAAAGCCTGCCCTGGACAATTGTCTGGATTTCACACATGACCACAATAAGTGCAGGTGCAGTATCTCAGCAGTGGATTCAGGCAGTCAAGACTTGACTTGAAATCACTACTTAGGTAATATTTCTTATTATCAGCAGGACCTCCTCATGATGGCATGTTAAGGTCAACTGCTCCGAGGTCAAAAAAGTTGGAAATAGGACTTTATGGGCTAAAGCAATGTGTTTGAGGCATGTGAATGAAAATGTTTATTCCAAAATTGTTTTGGGGGAAACGTTTTCTAGTTGTGTCAAGTCAAAGGTTAAATGTAATGTTTCCAAAAATATGGTTTAGGGTTTAACCATGGCAATTTGGTGTGTAGGTAGAATATTGGCATACAGGCTTGCTTTTAACTTTTTACTGGTACTTTAATAAATGATTCATATTTTGCGGATGTACTACACATGCTATTAGACATTTGATATTATGTTGAGAATGATTTGTCTTCTAACCGTTTTATCGAGAATATTTTGAATTTTAGTAGATGGTGTAAAACAATTTGGAAGTGAATTATGCTCATATTTCAAGCTTCCTATGACATATCATCTGGGGGCCAAACACCAATAAGTAACAAAATATTGGTCAAGGTCACTGGGGTCACCCAGCAATCACTGAGTGCATTTTTAAAAAATTCTGGAAATTACTTTTTGAGACCCCTTAATACTTTACTGAATCTCTTTTTTTTTTAATTTTGGTGCTTAATAAGGTGGGCAGAGCCCAAAATTCTGAAAGTGGATTGTGCTCATGTTTTAGGCATGGTATGACATATCTTGTTTTATATCAGTATAGATAGTTACCAACAGTTGTTTTTGACCACTTGTGCTATTTGTAAATTAAGTAGCATATAATCACAAACACAAATGTACTTATGGAAGACGAGGGCATAGATAATAGATCCCTCGAAGATCATCCAGAAATACATGTACATGTAGCCATCTTTTCTCGTGCACAAACCTCTTACGTAGTCTTGATCTGGTACTTTTTCCATACTGTCATTACCGGTTCTATTATGATGACACTGTCTAAAAGAAGTTCCGGATTATATGTTCCGGTCAGTTTATACTCATCACTTAGTACACTATACAGTTAACACTATTCATAGTATTGCTGGAGGCGGTATAAGCCTTGCTTTGTGTTGGTCTTGTTATTGTTAAGAGATTGTGATCTTAATTCCATTACAGGTATTATGCAAGGAAAATGCTCTTTATGTTGATGTCACATCCAGACTTTGATAAAATGCTGTCAAGATACTTGCCTGGTAATGTTTTGAGAAATGTTCAAGATATAGTCGAGAATCTGAGGGCAAAGGTAAGGAAAAATTAAGACTTTACTAGGAATCTTGTTGAATGGTCATTTCTATTTGCACTTCATTTATCATTGGCTCCCATTAACTGGATATTGCAAAATAGATAGACCCAGGTAATGACATACAACTTTCAAACTCCAAACCATTCAGTAACTTCAATACAAATATGACTGATCTGTTAATTGTATCAAAGTTACAGAATGAAGCCCTTTTGAATGAGGAAATATGTTTATTTGTTCTCAATACTTCCAATATGAAAGCATTTAATTTATTTTTTAATATAATAAAGCCTGTAAAAAAAAATTCTTGTTTCTTGAGTAGTTTATCCTCAATTTTATGTTGAGTGAGGGAGGCATTTATTATTTTTTATTTTTATTCACAAAACAGTTCTGAAAATAGTTGGAATCAGAAATTTAACTACTTACACTGTTATGTGGCAAACCAACACTTTCAGCAGTGAAAATCTCCCGTAATGTAGTTGAAACATTTCACCCAACTATATCTTGAAGGTATAGTTGGTTAAATATTTGTCCTACAAGTGCAAAATAGTGTCACAGAAGAGATTTCCAGATGAAAAAAAGGTGATGAGGCAGTTTTCTATGACGAGGGAGGTGTCTGAAAAACAGAAATATTTTTTTTGAGAGCCAAAGTGGTTGGGTTATAATTTGAATGTTGAAAAATGACCCAACTCTTGTTAATTCAAAATATTTTACTTTCAAAGTGGCTGTTCAGTTAACCTTTACCTAACAAATCAGCTACCTCTTCAGGCATAATTTCAAATTGAGGTTGAAAATATAATTATTTTAAAAATTAAAAAAAAAAAAATATTGTATGACCACTCATGGGTCACATGATATGGTTTGTTGATATTTTTTGACAAAATTGAAAAAAATATTTAAAATAATAAATTATGATATCCTATGCATTGGGTGAGGGATTAACATATTTATAATCTGCTTGGTTTAGCTCACAATCACAAGAAGAATGAAGCAGTGAAACTGACATTACCATTCAGGAAAGGAAAGCCAATTTCTGGCTTCTTGCACTGAATCAGTTAATAACCTTTTCATTTGGAGTTGATAAAAATCACAGCTGCTTTTACTGGTATGATACAGCCCAAATGAGTAGATAAGATAAGAAGCAATGCTGTGGTAAACTAATGGCAGTCTGGCATCACTTTCACCACAGCATTGCCAATTGCGGGGAATAATTTTGGTTAGTCTAAAATCTAATCAGAATTAGAAACAAGTTAATTGTAGGATATCATGAATTTTTTTTAGCTGCACAGTGTTGCTCAAAGTTGTCATGACATGCATGTGAGCAGACAATATGATGTGTAATAATATGTGATTGCATGATTTTTGTGCTGCATAAGAAAGAATCTCTACTGCGTTGAAATAATTTTAATCCTTCTAAGTTCTAATGTAATGACCCTATCCAGCAAGCATCAAATTCCAAACATTGCCCTTGATTCTTCATTATTTTTTTCAATTTTGCCTCCAAAACACAACTTTTGATCCCTTTTTGGATTGAGCTCGCGAAGGTTGTTAAGCCTTTACCCAACGTAACGGCCAAAACCGGCCAGCGCTATTCTCAAAAATCGCCTATTAATTTTAATTATTTTTTCATTTTTTGTCTCAAAAACATAGGTTATGACCCCTCATTGGAACGAGCTCGTCGAGCTCGTTCCAATGAGGGGTCATAACCTATGTTTTTGAGACAAAAAATGAAAAAAAATAGTTATTCAAGAATTTTTTTTGCAAGTGTCGTCTGCTTTTCATGTTAGGTAAAGGGTTAAATGGTCCCAGTCTATGATTTTTGAGTCAGCACATTCGCAAAAATTTTTAAAATCTTGTTCTGAACCACCAATCAGAATCTTTTGATATTTGGTATATAGCATTCAGGGGAAGGGGGATTCAGATACAAGTTTGCCCAAATTAAGCCCTTCAGTTTGTTTTTGGGCAACATGACAGGAGCCCAAATTTTCACTTGGTGCAGTATGAGAGATATTCTATAAAAATCTTTTTCACCAAAACTACCAATAAAAATATTTTGATATTTAAATAGTACAATGGGCAAATTCATGTTTGTTCAAATCAAGTCCCTTGGTTAATATTTGTGCTCTTTTTCAGAGCCCAAATTTTAACTTAGTTCAGTATGAGGAATAATCTTTGAAAATCTTCTCTGGATCCAGCAATCAGAATCTTTTGAGGTCAGATCTAACTTTGTTCAAATCAAGTCCCTGGGTTGATATTTTTGCTCCATATGGAAGCTTGAATTTTAATTTTTAAGTGCCATATGGGGAACATTCTTTACAAATCCTCTTCTTCAGATCCACCAGTCAGAATCTTTTGATATTTGGTTTATAATATCCTTATGGGGGTCAGATTCAAGTTTGTTTAATTAAATCAAGTCACTGGATTAATATTTGGGCTCCCTATTGGAGCCCAAATTTTAACTTAGTTCAATATGAAGAAGACCCTTTTAAAATCTGCTTCTTTAGATCTGCTAGTCAGGATCCTTTACTATTTTGTATAAAACATCCTTAGAGGGGTTGATATTTGGGCTCCATCTTGAAGTCTGAATTTTAACTTTGTGCCATACGGGGAATATTCTTTAAAAATCTTCTTCTCCAGAACCCCCAAACAAAATATTTTGATATTTAGTGTACACCAGGTGTGGTATGAAGAATAATCTTTAAAAATCTCCCTCTTCAGATCGACCACAGAATCTATTATTTGATATACTGCATCCTTTGTTCAAGTTAAGTCCCTAGGTTGATATTTGGGCTCCCTAGTTTTGTATTAATAGAAATTTGGGCATTATTTCTGTGATTGCATCTGAATACTAGAAAAAAATCATCTTACATGGAAATAATTACATGGCTTCATTCCTATGTAGTGTTAACTAACCATAGATGCTGATTAAATCCTTCTTGAAACAACTTTGTCAGGTGTTTACTGTAGTAGACAAATAGGGCTCTTCTGGTATAAGAGGACCCAGTAATAAATGCCTTGTGTTAGAGTTCTCAAAATTGGGCAGCACTGTTAAAAATGATCAGCTAAACTTGACTTTAGACTTGTGTTGTGGTCATGATAAGAACCACAGATGCTGAAAGAGACCTTGAACCACAATAACATGAAGATTCTCCGTCTTTCTCCGCTGATGATAGTTTATAATATGGTATATGGTAGCTGTGAGTTCTATTAAACCTTGGTATCAATAAATAAGCTATGATGCTGTACCTGTTACATATTGTTAGCAATCTTTCAATGGGTAGGTCAGAATAATTATTTTTATTTGGGGTCAAGTTTTCTAAAAAAAACTCTACCTAGAGTTGGTACGCAAGCGAGCGGATGCTTGTAATCTTTCTCAATAATGCGATAATGTGAACAGATGTATATGCTATGTGAGACTTTCTTAAAAATGTCTTGAATGAGTTTGAAAACTGATTACAGTTCAGCCATACTGAGTGGAGTTATGGCCCTGAATTATTTAATTTTGCCTGTTTTCAGCTCATTTGTGAGATAAAATGAACAAATATCAATGGATTTGGTTAATATTTGGTTTGTGAGACTTTCTCAATGGTGTCTTGAATGAGTTTAAAAACTGGTATGGTCAGCCATACTGAGCAGAGTTATGGCCCTTAATTAGTTAATTTTTGCTTGTTTTTGGCCTGTTAGTGCGTTAAGTTCAACAAATATCAATGGATTTGATTTTCTTGTAATGACAACCCTTACATGTGTGAAAAAACACAATCCCGCATCAGTAATGCATAATTCTTGTTCTCTTCTGAACCATGACTTATGATCCCTCCATCGGGTCGTTTCAACAAATGGTACGTTATTTTCTGGAAGAAACTATGTTTGCTGGTTCCATATAGATTTATAGTTGTTTTCCCTTTGATCCCCATTCCAACCTGGTCATCAGCTAAACCTTACTTTAAACTTGTGTTGTGGTCATGACAATAGCCACAGGTGCTGAAAGAAACCTTAAACCATAGTAACAAAAGGATTCTCTTTGGATTTCTTTTCTTGTGATAGTTTATAATATGGTATATGACAGCTGTGAATTCTATTAAACCTCAGTAAATAAGCTATGACCCTGTACTTATCACAGATTGTTAGCAACCGTTTCAAGGGGTAGGCCAGAATAATTATTTTTATTTTCTCTTCTAAAAAATGACATGATCCCCAAGTGAAATTGAGTAGTTTCAACAAATGATACGTTATTTTCTGGAAGAAAACTTCTTGTCAGTTCCATGTAGCTGTACATTTGTTGACCCTTTGATCCCTATTCCAACCTTGTCATTTTGTACTGCAGTAAAACAGGTGCCCCAACATGCTTTATAACAAAGTATCTCTGCAGTTGTTTCTAGGCAAGTCTTGGCTGCTTATGTAACTACAGAGCTCTGGATGGTGTCTGTAGTGTAATAAATGCCTATCATAATTTCCATGCCTATAAGGATTAAGTGCACCTCTGGAGTAGTATCATCAGTGTAGTGAAGATTCAATTTGATCCATTATGGTGAGGCACCAAAAAAAGTTTTACCATCTCATTAACCCTTTACCTAACGTAACGGCCCAAACTGGTCAGCGCTATTCACAAAAATCATCAATTAATTTTTATTATTATACCCCCACTTTTGAAGAAAATGGGGGGGGGGTATGCGGGATTGCATGTGTCCATCCGTGTATCTGTGCATCTGTCCGTCTATCCATGTGTGAGTCCATCCAGGAATATGAATAACTTTCATAAGTAAATTATTATGGAACTTGGTATGTAATTAAATTTTCTCCAAGACGAGAATGATTTTCGGTGTTGTCAGATTATTTTTTTTTTTTTATCACTTGTTCATTTATGCTTCATCAGTCCAGCAGTGCAGTGGGGGTTTAAATTGCCTTCAGCAATAGCTCTTGGTTTTTTTTTTCATTTTTTATCTCAAAAACATTGGTTATAACACCTCTTTGGAACGAGCTCGTTGAGCTCATTCCAAAGAGGGGTCATAACCTTTGTTTTTGAGACAAAAAATGAAAAAAATTAGTTATTCAAGAATTTTGTTTGCAAGTGTCGTCTGCTTTTCATGTTAGGTAAAGGGTTAAGATTTGTGAAACATTACATATGGTGGGTTGTTTATTTTCAGGGAATTGGAGATATGCCAAGTGAAACACCTTCAGCAAGGCACAGACCACAAGCAAGCAGGTCCAATTCAGCATACAGGTGTGTAATTAAAACATAGATTTTTGGGGGTTGTTGAATATTTCATTTTGTTTTATTAACTACTTCTCATTGCCAAAACTTTTTAAACAGTTAATACTGACAAAATGTACCGAAATATATGTGAAGTAGACTGGTTGAGTGCTGGCAGCCCAAATTTGGGTTTTATTCTGCCATGAAGGTGCCTCCACTTAAAAGATATCATATTCTGTGGCTGTACTTCATATTACCTTAGAAGTTGAATAATTTTGTCTGTTCGCATATGCCGTGTTACAATTTATGGGAGAGTGCCTATAGGCACTCTCCCATAAATTGTAACAAGGCAAAGACACATGAACAATTTTGATGACCAAAAATAATTTAGCACTCTACCAGTTAAAAAAGGTTGTAGATTTGGATGAATGGGAAATGACATTTAGTACTTGAAACCCTGAGAAGCAAAGTTTTAGCTTCACTCTATGCATTTGAAAGGATGGGTTGTATTCTTGAGTTCAGAACTGAGGACGGATAAGTTAACTTGCCTTCAGAGTAAAGGGAAGGAATCAAAATTGTAAATTTATGTTACTTAATAACAGAATGATTAGCTGATTTGGTGCATTTAATGAAATAATTCTTTTGCATATGAACATACACCAGTGGGTCGAGATTATATAAATAAAATGTTGCAAAATGAAGACTGTGAAGAAACATGAACAGAGAGGACAACTGAAACTTAATTTTTTCACATTTCTCTATTCAACAAGTCAGATCGGTTGTGTCGTGGGTAAGAAAGCTGACAGATTTTTGATCGTATCATGATCCATTCACGATGAAGTTGCAATTCTGTCTGCTTTTGTAATCACAGTAATGTTGTTGTACATGTATTGTGTATTCCCTTTTCACGTATTCATAATTATGAATCAGATCACTTTATTAATCCCTTTACACACTTTTTTTCAGTACCAATGAAAGTATTAGCACACCAGGGCCATCATCAAGGCGTTCTTTGCTGAGGACAGATGAAGCAACAGTGGAGTTAGTGAAAGAAATGACAAATTCAATATGTGCTAATGATTGGAAAGAAAGACTGACTGGAATAAAAACATTCCTGGAATTGTGTGAAAATAACCCAAATGTTGTAACTGCAAATAAAGTCAAGGTGTGTTTTTCGTGATTTTGGCCTTTTTGTGTAGTTTTTATCACACAGTTTGCAAGACTTGTCCATTGGCAGATGTTTCCAGTCGAGCCTTGTCTTATAAGCTCACAAACGTAAATCTTCACATATTTCTTCTCCAAATCTAATACCAGTGTTCACTCTGTAGGGCACCAATTTAACCAATTGCACTGAAAAATTTGATTTGGCACTTAAAATCGCCCAATTGGCTAAACATTTGGCACCCAAACTATAATTCTTTCCTGTATGAGAAAAAGCCACCTGCTTTAAAATAAATCTGGTAATTCAAGTAGAGATAGTAACTGGTTTTCACAAACTGAGGTCCAGTGATTGTGTCAATACAGTCTGGCTGGTGAGTCACCTGACGTAACAGCCATAACTGGCCATAATTGTTCACAAAAATTGCCAAGCACATTTTATTAGCTCACCTGACTGTGAAAGTCAGGGGGAGCGTAAGTGATCACTTTTTGTCTGTCATCCATCTGCCTGTCGTCTGTCCGGCATGAACTTTACATTTACAACTTTTCATAAACCACTGGGCTGAATTGAACCAAATTTGATGTGTATGTTCGTTATCATAAGTCAAATCAACTTTGTTCAAATAAAGTTGCCATGCCCACAGGGGGCATCACAAATGGCATTACTCTGATAGCACCCATAAGTTGTTTTCCAAAATTAAAAAAAACATCTTCCTCTCCAGAACCATCAATTAGAATCTTTTGATATTTGGTATATAACATCTCAGGGGGAAGGAGAGGGACGATAGTCCCTCAGTTAATAATTGGGCTGCCTGGAGGTGCCCAAATTTTAACTCAGTGCAATGTGAGGAAATTTCTTTAAAAATCTTCTTCAGATCCACCAGTCAGAATGCTTTCCTATTTGGTATACAACATCTCTTATGGGGGAGGGGGGGGGGGGGGGGGGGGGGGGGGCAGATTCAAGTTTGTTCAAATCATGTCCCTGTGTTAGTATTTGGGCTCTCTATTGGAGCCGGAATTGGCCATGCAGCTGAAGAATTAGAATTTTTTTTATTAAGTACCCTCTAGAGGTGTGTAACTAAGTTAATCCACAGTGTATCAAGGGGCTCCATAGGGGAGCTCCACTTATTACATTATGATCAACTGAAGAAAAGACATGGTGCTTGGACTGTTTTAGTCACTCCTGAGGGGCTCAAGGATTGACAATGTATCATCCTTTGGAGTTTGATTGCTTAATGTAGATTCATTCTTGGACTCTGTTTATAGCGGGTTCTCTTCATGGTGAGCGCTTCAGGCCCCATAGGGCCTCTTGTTTTTAAATTTTATGTACTTTGTTTTTGATGGTATTCTTTCTTTCTTTTTTTCAATGTATTTTGTTTCATTTCAGTTACTGTAGGATAAATATATAGTGTGTCAATGTCATTTTATTACCCTTTACCCAATGGACGCAGTATCAAAATTATGTATATTAGGCCATTAAAAAAAATGTCTGGGTTTTCAGGCTATTATGCCCAAAAAAGATGATATGGAAGGGAGGCTTTTTATTTTTATTTTTTTTTTTTTTATAAATCTCAAAAACATACCGCAAATTAACATAATTCTGTTCTTTTCTTTTAATATATAAAAACTTAATACATGTCCATGTTTAAAAATCAACCGACTTCTTTTGTACTATACATATACATGTACATGTGTTCCACAGGTCTTTCGTTTAATGACCTCATTCTGGGATCAATTCAATTGATTATATCATAAACCTTCAATATTTTATATTAAAGGGTTATGATATATTCAATTAAAATTAATTCCAGAATGGGTAATTATTCCACAAACAATTGTAACATACAAGTATTTAATAGTATGTGTACCATAGCACTAAATTATAAAGACAAGGGGAATACGAAAGTGATATTTAATGTTTGTTTTACACCATGGTTCCCACAGATGGCATACACATTACACAAAGAGAGCTTGTTTTAAAGTAAAAATTTTTATTCAGAAACATATATTAATATATTTCCCGTATCGGCTGATTCTCCGATTGTAGCTGTGGGGAATACTTGCTGTTCTCTCCCCCATCATATTTCGAGACGAATATTTGTGGGAAACGTTTGCTGCCTGTTTCAGCATCACCAATTTTCCAAATGGTTTGTCAATTAAAAGTTTATTAAAAATATCAGTTACAAGCATTTCTGCATCCGTCCACCCACCTGTACACACCGTAGTCGAAAATTTTCTTCAACCCAAACGTAATACAAACACTGAGAAAGAACATATTTTTCTTCATTTAAAAATAAGAATGTTACTAATTTTAAATATGAAATATCCCGATGTTGTACAGTGCTACTATAATAAATCCGGTCCTACTATCAAAAGACAGGAAAGTAAGTACCGGCATTACATTGCACGGTGATTCGCGATCATGATAACAATCTTTATATTTTATGGCAATAAAATATTTTGATGCGGCGGGTTTTAACTGCCGCGTGCATTGCCTGAGAACTCAGATATTTTTTTAGCTCACCGAAGGGAGCTTAACTTATCACCGGCCGGTGTTGTCCGTCATCGTGAACATTTTTCAAACAACTTCACCTCTGAAACCACTGGTCCGATTTTCACGAAACTTCATGTGGATGTTCATTACTATATGGCAGTTCATGTTTGTTCAAATGAAATGGCCACGTCCCATGGGGGCATTGTATGGGGCATAAATCTGATAACACCGTATGAATTATAGAAAAATTATTAAAAAATCTTCTTCTCCTGAACCAGTGGGCAGAATCTTTTGATACTTGGTATGTAGCATCTTGGTATGGGTCTGATTCAAGTTTGTTCAAATCGCCCCCCTGGATTCATATTTGGGCTCACTATAGAAGCCCAAATCTGAACTTAGTGCATTTCAGGCAAATTTCTTAAAAAATCTTCTCCAGCTCCAGCAGGCAGAATCTTTTGATATTTGGTATGCAACATTGTAGGGTGGATCTGATTCAAGTTTGTTCAAATCGGCCCCCCGGATTCACATTTGGGCTCAGTATAGAAGCCCGAATTCGAACTTAGTGCATTTCAGGCAAATTTCTTAAAAAATCTTCTTCTCCAGATCCAGCAGGCAGAATCTTTTGATATTTGATATGCAACATTGTGGGGTGGATCTGATGCAAGTTTGTTCAAATCGGCCCCCTGGATTCATATTTGGGCTCAGTATAGAAGCCTGAATTCGAACTTAGTGCATTTCAAGCAAATTTCTTTAAAAAATCTTCTTCTCCAGATCCAGCAGGCAGAATCTTTTGATATTTGCTATGCAACATTGTGGGGTGGATCTGATTCAAGTTTGTTCAAATTCCCCCCCCCCCCCCCCCCCCCTCCCCCTGGATTCATATTTGGGCTCACTATAAAAGCTTGAATTGGAACTTAGTGCATTTCAGGCAAATTTCCTAAAAAATCTTCTTCTCCAGATCCAGCAGGCAGAATCTTTTGATATTTGGTATGCAGCATTGTGGGGTGGATCTAATTCAAGTTTGTTCAAATCAGCCCCCTGGGTTCATATTTGGGCTCAGTATAGGAGCCCAAATTTGAACTTAGTGCATTTCAGGCAAATTTCTTTAAAAATCTTCTTCTCAAGATTCAGCAGGCAGAATCTTTTGATATTGGGTATGCAGCATGCTTAGGGGGGTGAGATTCAAGTTTGTTAAAGCCAAGTCTCTGGGTCCATATTTGGGCTCCCTGTGGGAGCCCGAATTATAACTTCGTCAATATGAGGAATTTTTCTTTAAAAGTCTTCTTCAGATTCAGCAGTCAGAATGTTTTGATATTTCGCATGCAGCATCAATATGAGGAATTTTTCTTTAAAAGTCTTCAGATTCAGCAGTCAGAATGTTTTGATATTTGGCATGCAGCATCCTTAGGGGGTGAGATTCAAGTTTGTTCAAGCCAAGTTCCTAGGTTCATATGGGAGCCCGAATGATAACTTAGTTCAAAATGAGGAATTTTCTTTAAAATCTTCTTCTTCAGATCCAGCAGATGAATGCTTTTGATATTTGGTATGCAGCATCCTTAGGGGAGTAAGATTCAAGTTTGTTCAAGCCATATCCCTAGTTCCATAAAATTTGTCTCTCATGACTTCATTCCTTTGTAGTGTTGATGAACCATGTCCAACTGAATGTGACCCCAAATACTTCTTTGAACCACTTTGTTTGAATCACTTTGCCCGGTGAGCGATTAAGGCCCCTTGGGGCCTCTTGTTTTAATAGCCTTAATTATATTTTTTCTTCAGACTTTTCCCAAAGTTTCAACAAATCCATATCATATGAACCATCATGTACTCGTTTCAATGATGAGTACCTGATATAGTTTTGTGGAAGTTTTTCTAAAAAAAAATTTCAACTGCTCAATTAGTAAATTAGGAAGGCAGGTGCAGCTGATTCTTTACCTCCACCTGACAAGTGTCAGAGTTTTTCTGGTAATGATTTGTCTGTCATTCTTCGTCTGTCATCAACATTTTGTTTGTCTGGGACATTACTTCTTAACCACTGAATATTTTTTGACAAAACTTTATAACAGTGTGTCATGAATTATATTGTGGAATGTGCCCCTCAAGGTCAAGGCCACAGGCCCTATGTTAAGGTGATTGTTAGAAAAACTTTCATATTTCACTGTCATTTTTGTCCAGTCCATATAACTTGGCTTGATTGATAATTCATACTTGGTACAATTATTGCTCATGACTGAAAGATGTCTTGCAACTTTGATCCAAGGTCATATCATCATGGTCAAGGTCACAGACAGCAAAACTTTGATATTGTTATACAGCCCTTGTCTGGTCTGTATAATTGAATCTATGTGACAGATTTTGTCCTGTGTATAGCTGTCCCTAAAAGTAGTGACCCTGAGACGAGTTGTATAGGCTGAGAGGCATCTTGTTAGGTAAAGGACTAAACTTTTACCAAACATGAAGAGGACACATGCCAGACAAATTCTCGAACAATTAAAAACTTTAATTTTTTGCCTTAAAAAATGTAGCTTATGACCCCTCTTTGAGCTCATTTCAGTGAGATGACAAGTGTGATACAAAATTTTTTTTTTTTAAATCATCCTTTATCAGGAAAAAAGTTAAGGACTCCGACACATACAATCAGTTGTAATCTGCTTGGCCTGTAATGCATTGCACTTTTTTTGTGGAAGAGTGTTGACATATGTGTCTTTACATCTTCTGTTAGTTATTAACTTTTCAGTATTAAACCTACAAGGAAAAATTATAAATGTGGTACATGTACAAGGATAAGGCAGAAATTTATCTCAGGCTTATAAAAGTCTTTTAAAAACAAATTCTTTCTCCAGCAATTTTTCTTGGATATTTGACAAGGGAGGGAGAATGTTTTTTTCTTTTTCGTTTAACCCTCAAACATTCTCCCTACACTTTGACAGTCTTCATCCTGTGCCTTTGCAGTTGTTTCTAAGCAAGTCATGACTGCCTCTACAGCCTAAAAACAACTTCCAAAGTACTTAGAATGTGACCTGCGAGTCGACCCATCATATTTATAACACATCAAAGTTTTAAAATAATTGGCTCTAGTCAGTGTAGATTTTGACTGGTTAAAAATAAAACCATTAAACCATCTTTTAATTTTTCTTTTTGACAAAATTTAAATGATCTGGGAGTTTTTTGACGAATTTAATAATGAGGGATGTGTCTGAGAAACAAGATTTTTTTTTTATAGGCATATCTGGAACGTTTTTCTGTTTGGAAATTGCTCAAATTCTTTTTCTGAGTCAACTGTGATCAGTAATTGTTCAGTCCTGGTAATTCATCCTTGTTTCCTCAGCAAAAAAACTGCTGTAGAAAACTGGTGCTTCTACGGCAATTGCTGTGGAGCCTGTTCGATTGTGTGAAATTCATCAGGGCTGGGCAGAATCTCAATTGCCATGTATATGTAGTATGCGGGGAAGTGAAAACTTCCAAGTAACTTTAACATGTGAAAGTAGTTCGAGATACATGTGTATATAATCACAATCAACATACAGAATCTTTCACTCAATTTGATCATGCCAATATCATGAACCATGTGAATGCGGAGAAAAAAACTTAAGCATGCGACTTGCTCAATATGTAGAGTATGAACGAAAATAAGATGCAGCATAACCACAAACTAAGTATCTCACTGCTTCTATGTTGATAACACCAGAATCTGACATCAGTTTCTGGAAAGCTGTGTAAGAGCTTTCCAGAAACTGATGTCAGATTCTGGTGCTATCAGCATAGAAGAAGCAGAACACACAGTTTCTTGTGGTTATGCTGCATCTTGTACTGTAAATTGTAAGATTAGCAATACAGCATAGTGCAACCCACATGGTTTGATTCCTTGTGTAACCTGGGAGTTGTGTAATTTCTGACACCCCAAGGCTTTTTGAAGAAGCCATCCTCAGCAGTATTTTTGCTGTGGATATTTTTTGTTTCCTCAGCATTTTCCTCTGTTGATTGCTGAGGGTGAATTACCAGAGCTGATTGTTTATATTTATTTTTTTGTTTACAGATTTTTGACAAGTTCTTGCCAAGGCTTCAAGATTCCAACAGTAAAGTCAATTTATTTGCCTTACAAGTCATGTTACAAATTATATCTTTGCTGAAAGATTCTCTAATTACTGTCATCAATATGGCTGTTGCAAATGTGACTCCAAATCTTTCTTCCAAGAATAAGGAGATCTACTCAACAGCACTGGACATACTTCATGCATTTATTGATAATATTGGTAAGATCCTACTTAAAGTCTTAATGATTTGTTTTTCTTTAAACTGAGAATTGTTAGTATCTTCCTAACTTGATGAATCATTTTAACCTTGGCATCAGGACTCAAAACACTTTGAATGGTAGCAGACATCTATACAAAAATATTTTTGATGAGCGGAACTTACTACAGACTAAGACGATAAGGTGAGGAAAAACTTACAAGAGGACGTACAGTGGCAAACATTAAACTTGCTGCCTTGCCATCCACATTTGGATATGGCTTTTTACACTGCGAGCACCAAAGGCGCCAAACCACTCATCAAGAGTTCCTTATCTGGGAAAATTTTACTCTGTAATGAGACATTTTGACACCTGTAGAGGTTCAAGCTTTTTTGGCAATGTTATCTTCAGTATATACCTGTCATTTCCACACTTTTCCCAATTTTCGCATTGGTTGCATCCTTTTGTGTACGTAGAGAACTGTGTACCTGCCACACTTAATCGAACCCACCTTTGTGAGATCGAGATTCACCATCATGGTGAATCTTCTTTTATAATCTGAAGATGAGAAAGCAATTAGCGATCTGATATTCCCACCATTAATAAAAAAAATATATATATTGCACTTGCAATTCTTTGAGATAATCTTTGCAATTCTTGACATTTTCAGCCTCATAGCCCAAACTGCTTAGGTGGGTGGAGTCGCGATTACATACATACAATGCATGCTGTGTTATATATATACTACTCAAAGTTTGCTAAGCACCAAGTATATCCAACTACATGTTTTACGTTTTAGTTGAAATATTCTTATGAAAAGTGTATATATTTTTTATTTAATTATATCTTTAATGATTTAAGTACAGAAATTAAGATATTATTTGTGTTTGACATTATTTTTTAGCATTTGAATACAATAACCATGGAAAATGGATATTATTGGTAAAAGAAGAAATTTTTCAATTTGCCAAAAAGTTGACGGAGCGAACTGGTATGGGTTCAATATCTAGTATGAGACCCATTACTGTTAATTACAGCTTGACAATGCCTTCTCATGCTCCCAATCAGGTTCCTGGTGGTCCTTTGTGGGATGTTGTTCCATTCTTGAACCAGCATGGCACCAAGCTCCTGGACACTTCTTGGCTGGACTGGATGGGCTGAAATTGCAATGTTGGCTGCATGGAATCACTCTCCTGGTCTTCTCCATACCCTAGAACACCTATCTGTGTGGTCTAGGCAGTACCTTGACTTATATGTAAAAAGGACAGGTCACCAATCTTCTCTGGTCCATCGAACTTGGTCCATGGCCCATTCATATCATGCCTGGCGGTGGTTCTGGGACAGCGGAATGCGAATACATGGTCTTCTCGATCAGAGACCACCTTCGTGCAACCTTGCCCAGATAGTCTGCGTCGAAAAATTTACCCCGGATGCATTCTGAAGGTCACTGCGAAGCTGGGTTGCTGTGGCAAAGCGGTTCCTACGGGCCTGAATGATCAAAAACCCGTCTTCAGCTGCAGATGTTGCCCTGTCTCTGCCACCACCATGCTGTCTTACTGGTGTGCCATACTGCTGAAATCTTGCCCAGGTTCTGGTGATAACCGTATGGTGCACACCAAGGGCTTCACCAACCTGACGATGGGTAGCCCCTTGCTCCACCATCCCTACAGCCCACCACATTTCTGCTTCAGACAAATGTTTTCTTACATTTGCATTTGCCATATTCAATCATTAAATCACAGGGGTTTGTGTTGAAATGAAGATTGAATACCCTACACATATCATGTACATGTAGACAGTACACGAAAACATGAAAATCAAGGGGTACATGCTTTCCATGCCTATCACACAAAGTCTGCCTGTCAAGAGAGCTAATGTAACACTAGGGACCATCTCAATACATTCCTCACTCATATCCACCAAAAATATCGCAAATATGTCACAAGCAAATTTCACAATGATGTTTCAAATATTTGGTGCTCCGCAAACTTTGAGTAGTATAGATTCTTTGCAATATGTTTGAAGAAAATTTATTCCTCAAAATATATCGTGTAACTAATCTTTCATTACTGAATCTGTCTGGTGATGTCTCAATCCTTAGACACCTGGACAATATCAAATGTTACCCAGCGTAATATTGACAACAAGCGGGTGTCACTTGCAGAAAATCTTTTTTGAATAATTCAGAATTTGTATTTTTTGCCTCCAAAACATAGCTTATTATGCCTCATTGGGATGGAACTATATTTTGGAGAAAAAATTGAAATAATAAAATTTGAAAGGCAAATTTTATAAATAGCCCTGACAAGATATTTCCTTTATGTTAGTTAAAAGGGTAACAGAATTTCTACTGTATCACAGTTTGTTCCTCTCTTGTCATGACAGTGATTTCTAATGAAAATTTAGTAGCCTGTTCACGTAACCAACACTGGATCAGAAACCACCTGCTAGACTAAGTTTATTTCAGCCTCAAATCTTTCTTACTGCATGTTGGGGCATTAGTCCCAAGACAACAAAATTTGGCCCAGTTGGAAATGGGTCTTGAAAGATTAAGCTGTTATTTGGACAAAATTGACATTTCAAAATCATTTTTGAGTAAATTGTAGTGCAATCATTAATATCCTAATTCCAAACGTTCTTAAGCATCACAGAAAATGTTTGTTTTGATTTTCAAAAATGCATTTGAATTAGTATTGTAATAGATATAATATATTTAATTTTTAGCCCGACTGTTTACAGTGAGAGCTATAGTCATGACTTTCGTCTGTCTGTCCATCTGTTAACATTTAGAGTTTTGGTTAAAGTTTGTGATTAAAGTTTTTACTGAAGGTTCAAGTGGGTTTTGGGGGTTTTTTTCCCTGTTTAGTCAGAATTACGGTTACAAGGTGGAAATTGTTACATTTTCAATTTTTGGGACCCACCACCCCCGGAATGCAAATTTTTGCTAGTCATATCTTGGACACCCACCCCTCCTGCACAGTTTTTCCTCAAAGACAATTGGGGACCCACCCCCAATTTATAAAATCTGTTTAACGAATTATTCAAATTACCTTAATCAAAAAAAAAAAAAAAAACTTTTCCCAAACATGAAAGGTGCCGCAAACCAACTTGTCCGATATCCCAGCCCTGCTCTTGGGCATCCAAGGCATCCCCAGCCACAAATGGCCCCAAAACAATCTCTCCGCATATAAAGCCACAACGGAAATGCAGCATCAGACCCCCAGGTAACCACTGGAACCCGCCTCCACCAACTGAATTGCAGATATACACCCATTCATGTTCCAAGCAACACAACCATTACCAAAAAGGATATGACCAAACCAGAATATGTGTTTTGGGGTTTGGTCCAAAATTCAAGATGGCCGCCAGTGGCCATTTTGTTCCAAAATTGGGTGTAATCAGTTTTTTGTACAGAACTTCTGTATGAAAGTTCAGATTTGAATAAATTTTTGTATGAATGTTTAGTAACATGCAATACATCACATATAATACGGGTTTTGTTCTCGTGCAAAAATTATGCAAATTAGGGAAACTTTGATTTATTCAGTGCTACTACTAATACACAGTAAGTGCACACTTTCTGTGTTTTTCATTTCCAGACTCAAATTTTCCTTACAGTCAGTCGATTTTGATGAAATTTGGGTAGTAGATCACTTTCATCAATTGTGGGTCCAAGTTCGAATATGGGCATTTTCTGTGCATATTTAATTAGGTTGCTTAAATTTGATTGGCTGATGGTTTCCAGACTCTAACTTTCCTTAGAGTCCACCGATTTCAATGAAATTTCATATATGGATTACTTTTATCAATACCTTAGTCAGGTTCGAATGTGGGAAATTTTGTACCGAAAATCTGTCCGTCTGCCTGTTCATCTGCCCATGCATCAACACACCTCTGACTAAAAGCCGTATTTATGAACTGATCTTCACGAAACTTTGTTATCATTGTGAGACCAGAATATGTCTTCATCATTACTTCTTTTGCAACTCTACAAAGTCATACTCTCCCAGTACCATATACAGACCACCATATTTTCTGGACATCACTTCCAAGGTTTCATTAACTTCCAATCACAAGCTTTACAGGTTGATTAACACTTTTCACATCAGTTTAATGTAATATGTCTTATACAGTCTTAATTTTTAGTGATTCTCTCGATTATACTCCACATCACTTTTCTTGCTTTGACCGTGATCTCCGTGAAAATAAATCTGATAACTACTGTCTGAAGCACATTCTGTTCTGTCTCTTCTAAATAACTTCCACTTGCAACTCAACTATATTCCACTGGATGCATTAATTCCCCTTGAAACTGCGGCCCAGCGGGAGACATGAATTCACTGAATTTGCTTTTTTTTTTTTTTTTTTTTTTTTTTTTCTTTTTTTTTTTTTCTTTCCTCCAATAAGCATTTTGAACTATTTACAGTCACTACATGCAGAACTTTTTTTAAACTCACATCAAGCTTGTTCCATTAATAGGTCATGAGGTATGTTTTGGAGTAGAGATATGAAAAAATAAAATTTTGAATAGCAAATTTTTTTTGTATATCACGAGTGCAGATTCGTTAGGTAAACGGTTAACAAAAAATGGCTCCGACTATTTTGTGTTAAAGCATTGCCATTGCTGGAACAGTCTGGCTGCATGCGTGACATCACTCTAGTTAATAGATATAATTTATTTCATTTTTAGATGGTGAAAAATTAATACAGCCTTTTGCCAATCAAGCCCAACAAGCAAATGTGAGAAGCAAACCAGAATTAGTTGAAAAAGTTGCTTGTAAGTATTAAAATTTTTACAATATTGACAGTTTATTATACCCCCCTCCCCATGAACGAAGTTCAGGGGTATATATAGGAATCACTTTGTTTGTCTGTCCACTACCAGAGGGTTTGTCGCGAATAAGGTTGGAATGCATGCCTACAAGGTCAAGGTCACAGACTTCAAGTGCACACACCCATATCCAAATAAATGTAAGTCATGTCCGACTCAGAACTTTTGATAGCCTTGAAGGATATTAATGATACTTGGTATTAATGTTGCCCACAACCTGAGGGTTTATCATGAATAAGGCTGGAATACTTGCTTACAATCAAGGTCATAGATTTCAAGTTCACATACCCATATCCAAATATACACAAGTTGTGTCTTGTTCAGAACTTTTGATAGCCTTGAAGGATATTAATGATACTGGGTATTAAAGTTGCCCACCACTAGAGGGTGTGTCACGAATAAGGTTGGCTAGAATGCCTGTCTGCAAGGTCAAGGTCACAGACTTAGTTCAAGTTTACATACCCTCACATCCAAATCCAACTATAACAAGTCGTGTACAGCTCAGACCTTTTGATGGCTTTGAAGGATATTAATGATACTTGGTATTATTGTTACGCACTATCGGAGAGTGTGTTGCGGGGGGTATTCTTGGTCCCAAGTTGGGACAGGCCACATCTAGTTGACGCTATCAGTAATTAGGTTTTTATTAATAAGCTTATTTACGTTTGATTTATTTTATCTCTTTTTAGGGATTTAATAAGGATTTATTTCAATATTATGTAAAACATTTTATTACTTTCCAAAGTGTGATTTACTGGGATTTCCCGGTTCGATTATAAACGATAACTTAACAAGTGAATTATGCAATCAACAATTGGGTCATGTAGCCATGCGCGCAAACGATGATGCTTTGCCGTGGGTGTAATGGGGACTTCATTGTTTTTTTGCTTCTTTTTTTTTTATTTTTTAACCCTTTACCTAACATGAAAAGTAGATGACACTAGCAAAAAAATTCTTGAATAACTAATTTTTTCATTTTTTTGTCTCAAAAACATAGGTTATGACCCCCCCCCCCCCCCCTCCCATTGGAACGAGCTCAATGAGCTCCTTTCAATGAGGGGTCATAACCTGTGTCTTAGAGAAAAAAAAATGGCGATTTTTGAGAATAGTGATGGCCGGTTTTGGCCGTTATGTTAGGTAAAGGGTTATATAATATAATTATCGTTAATAAAGAAAAGTAATAAACAGAGTAATTGCTTGACTGGACTGGTTACGTGAAATAATTCATTTGAGGCGAGGGACTAGATTGTAAAACACTCCTGCACATTCGTGCACTCATGTTTGTACAACGTCCCTCACCTCTCATGAATTATTTCACAAAACCAGTCCAGTCAAGCGATTACTCTCTATACATTTACTGCCAATTTTCTTACCAAAAATTATTATTGGGCCAACATTAAAAGTAATAGATCACAATGATTTGTAATTTTCAGTTTTCTGAAGGGAAAAATATTAAACTTGAGTTTTTTCATTCATAATGAATCTGTAAGGGAAAGTTATGTTTGACAATAAGTATAATGAAAATAGGTATTTCCATGCACAGTACATGTAATTTGATTCTGACACTGTAGAGCTTTTCAGCTGTGCTTGGACAAAATCAGCAGAATTTGTCTGATAACCATTTATCCATTATCTGTCTGTTGTTAGCATGTTCTGCAGGACATAATTTCTTAACCATTCAATATTTTCTAACAAAGATTTATAAACATGTATATTATGAGTAGGTGGTGTGATTTGCATCATAATAAGGTTTGTACCACCAAGACCAAAAGTCATAGGACAATAGTCTGTTTCTCTGGGCTATAAAAGTCCAACATTTTTTCATGACTTTTCAATAATTGGTGCTGCTACAGTTAAAACTAGAAGTCCTGTCATGAAATGCGCACAAATAGCATGTTGATATGCGCGTTAATATGCGCGTTATAGCCCAAGTAAAGCTATCAAATTCTGTACATATGGCCTGTGCACAAGCAATGTTTCAGCCAATGGACCTCCGGGTAACCCGGAGGTCCATTGGCAGAAACATTGCATGTGTTTGCTATGAGTAACCAGGAGAACCTGCTGTGGTTTGGATGCCATTCGATATGGCAATTGCGCGCAATTCCAATGCGCTATTAAGCCTACATAAGCGCACTATTCGTGACAGGACTTCTAGTTTTAACTGTATGTATCAACAATGTCTTGGTCAAGTTTGATAACTGCTGTAATTTTGACCAATTCATTCCAAATTAAGTGAGTTTTTGCCCTCTGTTCATTTTTTATCACTTGAAAGTTTAATTTTGATGCAATAATTTGAACAGTGTTTATTGGTCTTTGATAAATTTTGATGTGCTGCATTTTATTAACCCTTTACCCAACGTAACGGCCAAAACCAGCCAGTGCTATTCTCAAAAATCGCCAATTAATTTTCAAAATATTTTCATTTTTTTGTCTCAAAAACATAGGTTATGACCCCTCGTTGGAACGAGCTTGTCGAGCTCATTCCAACGAGGGGTCATAACCTATGTTTTTGAGACAAAAAATGAAAAAAATTACTTATTCAAGAATTTTTTTTTGCAAGTGTCGTCTGCTTTTCATGTTAGGTAAAGGGTTAACTGGTTGAGAGCTAAATTATTTTTCAAAGGTCATTTCAAACATTTTTTCAATGGTACCATGCTACAATAAGAGTGGCCTCAGTTTAGCAAGATTTTGATCATAGATTATGGTTTTGTTACAGTTTATTGGAGTGTGCCAGTAGGCACTCTCCAATGAATTGCAACCAAACAATGTTATATAAAAAAAATCTACTGCTGAGAAAACATCAAGCTAATGCATTCAGTGTAAAGCCACTAAAGTGACTTCCAGCACTTTTCAATAGAGCCATGATAGTGGATTCTTGCACTCAACCAGTTAACATTGTCCTGACAAAGTCTCAGTGGCCACTACAATCGTTTCAAATTTAGAATATTATTTCACTTTGTTTACTGTGCCCTAAAATTCAGTGTTTCAACATAAACTTGAACTATTAGATTTCAAAAATTTGTCTGTGTGAAGGACAGACCATTGGTTTTGTATGTTTTTTTTTTGCTTCTCCTGGTTTTCCCACACACTTCCTTGTTCACACAATAACTCAAATATGAATCTTCAGTGCTTCAGGAGCCTGAAAAACAGATGGCTGTCTACTTGTGACGGTCTCTCAGTATGTCACAAAGCAGCAAGATAGGAAGATTCATATTTGGAACTGCATCCTTGAGGTTCATACATGTATTTTCAAAAATGAGGGCAGCACCCAAAATCTTGAAAGTGGATCATGCTAATATCTTGAGCATCATACATCTTACGGATCTGGGACCAACACCAAATTACTTGAAACGCGATGGAGGTTCAAAGTGTGGGACAAGCTCACAGAGGTCACCCAGGAGTCATTGACTGCATTTTTCAGAAATGTTTGTAATCACATTTTACAACCCGCTAATGTATTCATTCATGTACTTTTACTTTCAAGAAATTGAAGTTCATTTTTAGCTTAACTTGACAAAGTCAAGATAAGCTATTGCCATCACGTGTGCGGAAGTCTTAGTCTGCACATTTTCCTCTAGCACAGGCTACACCCGTAGTTCTTGTCCGATCGACAATAAATTTCATATGCAGGTTTAAGGTCATGTCTAGATGAGAACGTCCCCTTTTGGTCACAATTGGTAAACTGTGATGGCTGCCAGAGCCCAAAACACGAAAACCTTTAGCACAGTCTACATACAGGTCGTATTTATGAAAGGGATTTCATGGTAACTTGACAGGATGACTCTGTATAATATCTAGATGAGAATATCCCCTTTTGGTCATGATCTGTCAATCGTGAAGGCCGCACAAGCCCAGAAGCCAAAAACTTTTAGCACAGTCTGCAGATCATTTTAATATGGAGGGATTTCATTGTAACTTGGTAGGATGACTCCGTATGATGCCTAGATGAGAACTTCCCCATTTGGTCACGAACTGTCAACCGTGACGACTGCCCGAGCCCAAAAACGAAACCTTTATCACACTTTACAGGTCATATTTATGGAGGGATTTCAATGCAACTTGGTAGGATGATTCCATATAATGTCTAGATGAGAAGGTCCCATTTTGGTCGCGATTGGTCAACTGTGACAGCTACAGGGGCCCGAAGCCCAAAAACCTATAGCACAATCTACAGGTCATATTTATGAAGGGATTTCATCTTTACTTGGTAGGATGACTCCAGATAATGTCTAGATGAGAATGTCCCCTTTTGGTCGCAATCATTCCGCCATGATAGCTGCCCCAGCCCAAAACCCGAAAACCTTTAGCACAGTCTACAGGTCGCATTTTTGAAGGGGTTTCATTGTATCTTGGTAGAATGACTCGGTATAATGTCTAGATGAGGACATCCCCTTTTGGTCGCAATCGCTCAACCATGATGGCTGCCCAAGCCCGAAAACCTTTAGCACAATCCACAGGTCGTATTTGTGAAGGGATTTCATGGTAACTTGGTAGGATGACTCTGTATAATATCTAGATGAGAATGTCCCCTTTTGGTCATGATATGTCAACCGTGATGGCTGCCCGAAACCCAAAAACTTCTAGCACAATCTATAGGTCATATTTAATATGGAGGGATTTCATTGTAACTTGGTAGGATGACTCTATGATGTCTGGATGAGGCCGTCCCCTTTTGGTTGCGATCAGTCAACCATGGTCGCTACACAGGCCCCAAGCCCAAAAACCTTTAGCACAGTCCACAGGCCGTATTTATGAAGGGATTTCATTGTAACTTGATAGGATGACTCGTTTTGAAATAATTTCACCGTAACTTGGTAACTTTGGTTGACATACATTAACTGTGAGGGCCACATTAACCCACCCCTCAATTCTTTAGTACAGTCTACACCTCAAATTATTTTTATTGAAAACATAGCATACAGGGAACAGGAATTAACATATTCCCAATTATCACAATTCTTGTCTTATTTCATAATCCTTTCATAAACATTGAACATTATCCTTTTCATCAAATACAACACACAGTCAAGTTAGGCTACAGTGTCATTGACACTTTCATTGGCATTTCCTAATTTCTTTTCATATTCAGTAAATACGATACAAATCGACATGACTTGACAGGCCAATGAAAATCCTTGAAAATCATTAACGCAGTCCATAAAAACTGCAAAAGTAGGTCTTGAATTTGATTCTTGTTTTTCCATATGAATCCTGCAGAAATCCTGATGGTTCGCATTAGGCATCTGTGGTGGAGTGGAGGGTGAAGGTCCTTTGTTATGTAATACTCTCTCTTATATTTTGGGTTGAAAGTTGACTTGAAAGATATTATAGTTTCAATAGCATGACAGTCTTTAATTCAAATAGTTTAATTTTTTTTAAATTCACAGATTTGGTGACTCGTGTGTATCCTAGAAAACAAAAACAAGTGATTTTACATGTTCTGCCATTACTGTGGAGTTTACTTGGAACTACTACAAGTACTAGTGGTGCTACTACACAAGGTGGTAGCCTCAACCTGCGATCTTCAACTACTCGTTTGGCGAATTCTCTGTATTCATGTATGGGTCAAACTCTCTTGGATAAAGCTGCTGCAGATCCTAATGTAACTCCTAGACATAGACGCTTATTAGATGATATGTTAGAGATGGAGAGAGACTGAGAAGTTATTTGTGTAC
Source organism: Pictodentalium vernedei (assembly GCA_031216915.1). Lineage (NCBI taxonomy): Eukaryota > Metazoa > Mollusca > Scaphopoda > Dentaliida > Dentaliidae > Pictodentalium > Pictodentalium vernedei. The sequence continues at coordinate 114,395,196 of CM062292.1, forward strand.
AGAAAGAAGGCTGTAAAGTTTAACATTGAATTCTTACATTAAATGTGGAAGTAAACAAGCAATCAATGAAAGTTGACAATGAGACCTTTGAGTCATGATATATAAATTCCCGTCCATAAGGATTTATCCTTACGTATATTTGTGATCATCAAATACATTTTATTTTTCAGCTACATTTGTAATTTACAGAGGACATATGCCACCAATCAGGAGTAATTTTACTTTATACATATTCATTAACTGTTAGTGGTCTTGTTCTATTCTAGAATAGGGATGACTTTTGTGTATCTCTGCTTTTGCTAAACAGCAGTTTTGTAATACAGTTGAAAAGGGCTTTGGAACTTTTTCCCTGATTTGTCACATGATGGTATATCAGCTTAACCCTTTACAACATAATGGCCAAAACCGGTCAGTGCTATTCTCAAAAATTGCCAATTAATTTTCATTATTTTTTCATTTTTTGTCTCAAAAACAGAGGTTATGACTCCTTGTTGGAACAAGCTCCAGTTTGGATTATTTGATCTCAACCAAACTTGGGGTGTTTATTACCCAGCTAGTAATACAGGCCAAGTTCGAATATGGGTTCCATCCAATTGTTTTTACATGAGTTACAACCTTTCTTTGACTTAGAATTCGACCATCTACTAACATTTTTGATTTCCAACCGATAACTCCAGTTTGGATCATTCGATCTCAACCAAAGTTGGTATGGGTATTTCCAAGCTAATAATACAGACAAAATGAATATGGGTCCTGCCCAATTATTTTTATATTACAGGCATATTTCGCCACACCTGGCGGTGCTCCAGTTTAATTCTACAGCCCCATTTATATATATATATATAAATTCATCCTGCTGTTCACTAAGTCTGCAATGTCCCCCCAGTTGACTCATCTAAAGTCTGTGGACAGCACATTTTATCTAGAGATACATAAATCAAGCAATACTCTCCACTTACCTTTGTCTTGGAAGTATGTTCACTTCAAGAATAATAATTCCTTTTTTTCAAAACTTTGCTGTGTAGAATAGTGTGATATGTAAAAAGACATAATTAGATACAAAAGGCCTGGAAATAAACTGTGAATGATATTGTTTATGTTATATAGGCATTACATCAGTTGTAAAATACACAAATGAACTACAGGTTAGGACAAAGTAATACGACAGAAATTCCTAATCCCACATGTTGGCCAATCAGACTTGACAATCCATCAGGACCAACTTGACTTAAAAGGTTGATGGCATACCAATTACATCCTAAAAGAATTTTCTCTAAAATAATTAGCCACAACTAACACACGAGATCACATGTTATTTTTTTTTAAATTATTTTGGCGAAAATTCTGTGACATAAACAAGCTCTGTATTACTGGTAAAATAGGACCTGGTAATCAATGCCCTGGGGTGGAAGTCATGGTAAAATAGTACCCGGTAACCAATGCCTGGGATGGAAGTCCTCTTAAATGGGCAACATGGGTATAAACGATTTGCTGGACTTAACTTTATATCTTCTGTTGTGGTCTCGGATTAGCCATTTGTAAGAAATTTGAGATGTTAAACATCAGTAAATAAATAAATATTTTGATTTACCCTTTACCCAATGCAGACAATATCAAAATTTTTTATTTTAAATATCATTTTTAGCTCAACTTTGACGAAGTCAAATTTGAGCTATTGTCATGGCCCGTCGTCCGTCTGTCCGTCCGTCCGTCTGTCCGTACGTCAACAATTGGCTATGGCTCGGGCTAGAGGTCGTATTTATGAACCGATCTTTACGAAACTTCTTGTGTACCTTTGTTATGACCCTGGAACGGGAACGAGTGTTTTTAGGTGTGGTCCGAAATTCAAGATGGCTGCCAGTGGCCATTTTGTACCGATGATGCAAAAATCAGTTTTTTGTACAGAACTTCTGTATGAAAGTTCTGATTTGAATAAAGTTTTGTATAAATGTTTAGTACCATGGGATACATCACATATAATACGGGTTTTTTTCTCGTGCGTAAATTATGCAAATTAGACTGACTTTGATTTATTTAGTGTTACTTTCAGAGCTGTAAGTGCCAAGCTGCTATGGCTTGGGCTAGAGGCCATATTTATGAACCGATCTTTACGAAACTTCTTGGGTACCTTTGTTATGACCGTGGGACGAGAACGAGTGTTTTTGGGTGCGGTCCGAAATTCAAGATGGCTGCCAGCCGCCATTTTGTACCGACGATGCAGAAATCTGTTTTTTGTACAGAACTTCCATATGAAAGCTCTGATTTGAATAATTTTTTGTATGAATGTTTAGTACCATGGGATACATCACATATAATACGGGTTTTTTTCTCGTACTTAAATTGTGCAAATTAGACTAATTTTGATGTTTTTTTGGGTTACTTTCAGCACTGTAAGTGCAAATGCCAATACGGCTCAGGCTAGAGGCCGTATTTATGAACCGATCTTTACGAAACTTCTTGGGTAACTTTGGTATCACCTCGGGACGAGAACGAGTGTTTTTGGGTCCGGTCCGAAATTCAAGATGGCCGATGGCAGCCATTTTGTACAAAATTAGGTGCAATCAGATTTTTGCACAGAACTTCCATATGAAAGCCCTGATTTGAATAATTTTTTGTGTGAATGTTTAGTACCATGGGATGCATCACATATAATACGGGTTTTTTTCTCGTGCAGAAATTATGCAAATTAGATGAACTTTGATTTTTTCAGTGCGACTTACACACAGTAAGTACACATGTCAATACGGCTCAGACTAGAGTCTGTATTTATGAACTGATCTTCACGAAATGTCTTGGGTACCTTTGTTATCACCTTGGGACGAGAACGAGTGTTTCTGGGTGCGGTCTAAAATTCAAGATGGCTGCCAGTGGCCATTTTGTACCGAAATTAGGTCTAATCAGTTTTTTGTACACATCTTCTATACAGCTCAGACTAGAGGCCATATTTATGAACCAATCTTTACGAAACTTCTTGGGTACCTTTGTTATCACCGTGGGATGAGAGCGAGTGTTATTGGGTGTGGTCCGAAATTCAAGATGGCCACCAGCAGCCATTTTGTACCAAAATTAGTGCAATCAGTCTTTTGTATAGAACTTCTGTATGAAAGTTCTGATTTGAATAAATTTTTGTATGAATGTTTAGTAACATGGAATACATCTCATATTGTAAGGGGTTTTTTTTCGTGCAGAAATTATGCAAATTAGATGAACTTTGATTTATTCAGTGCTACTTACACAATGTAAGCACACATGTCAATACGGCTCAGGGTAGAGGCTGTATTTATGAACCGATCTTCACAAAACTTCTTGGGTACCTTTGTTATCTCCTTGGGATGAGAATGAGTGTTTCTGGGTACGGTCCAAAATTCAAGATGGCTGCCAGTGGCCATTTTGTACCGAAATTAGGTCCAATCAGTTTTTTGTCACAAGTTCTATACAGCTAGTATTTATGAACTGATCTTCACAAAACGTCTTGAGTACTTTTGTTTTCACCTTGGGACAGGAACGAGTGTGTTTTGGGGTGCCTTTGTTATCACTGTGCTATGAGAACAAATATTTTGGGGTTCAGTCAGACCCACTCTGGGACTCAAAGATTTCTTTTCTAGTTCAGCATCTGACTGTCACCCACCTTTACAATACTTTACCTATACATTTGTTACAGGCAACGGTCAGTATTTATGTACAGACCGTTACAATACTTTATATGTACCTTTGTTATCAGGTCGTTACCTAGATGTTTGTCATTGCTGTGTCACATACTATACATGTACATGTCTTTGTCTTGACAAGTTGAGCTACAGTGTCATTGACACTTTCATTTTAAATTTTTTCAAAAAATTTCAACAAAACCATATCATGTGACCCCTCATTGGAACAGCTCGACGAGCTTGTTCCAAAGAGGGGTCACATGATATGGTTCTGTTGAAATTTTTCGAAAAATACTATTTTTTCAGCTGCTGAGTTTGCATATTACGTCGGCAGTGCAGGCAATTTATTGGATAAAGGGTTAAAAGGTTAGGATTCTGTGATAATGCCGAGTCCTCTAAGTCTTTAAATTATCATGTTCCTCTTCATTCATTTTACTTAACTATTTGCCACCGTAAACATAGCACAGTATTGTTATGACCCACCTTTCAACATCTTATCTGATGGCTGATAAAAGTCAATTTTAGTTAGGTCTTTCAAATGTAGTAACTTCATTTGCTTGAAGAAATTGTACATAGAAAACTCTATTTATTTTATAAACTTGTAAATACCAAAAAATGTCTAGGTTGTGTATTTAATAAGAAGCAATCTAGAAATGTTATCCCTTCATGTTTGTCCATTGTAAATGCTAGTTTTTACCAAATTGTAAATTTTTAATTCCGTCCAGTTACATTGTTGAAAACATTTTAGAAAACTGTTGCATGCTGCTATTTTTGTAACTTTTCAATTGACAGATTGTTTTAGCAATATACCCAGTTGTATATTTTCTGTGTGTTATTTGTATATAAATGTTGAGAAATGAAATCATGGCTATATATATATACTTACATGTTACTTGTTAATTTAAATTCCAATATTATTAACCCTTCAACATTAATTTATTTTTAAAGAGGGGGGGGGGGGGAGGGATTGTGGGAAAATTGGAAACTGGATATCAGAAACAATATTTGATGTCCAAGGCCCAATACTATAAAACTCTTTACAGTTGTAATTTCCAGAAATGGTCAAAGTGGATCACTAGCATTTTAAAAGATGTGGCAATTTACCGGCAGGTAAATTGCCACGTCTTTTGAAATGCTGATAATTCTCTTCAGTTATTTATGTTCACACTTAGAATAAACAATTCTGGGAAATACAATTGTGAAGGTTTTATAGTATTGGCTCCTTGTGAGTTCAAATAGAAAATTGTTAACACCTTCCGTACACTGATGTCAAATATCAAAGTTTTAAGGCCACACAAAGTAGATCTTCTGTTTCTCAGGCCATTATTTGTGAAATTCCATGCAGGCGAGCGGTTTTTTATTTTATTTTTTATTTCAGTAATTACTTCTTAACCATCAAAAGTTCATGTTCTTGGTTCAAGTTTTAGGCCTCATAATCTACAGAATAGCATGGGTGGTGGTGTATTTAATCCCTTGAGTGCAAGAAGGCTTTGCAATGCTAAAGCATTGCAAAGCCTTCTTGCACTCAAGGGACAAATTCATCAATTGTTTTAACTTGGGTAAAATATCAGACATAAACCATTTAATTTTGATTTTTTTAAAGTTTAAATTGGTTATAAAAAGAGAGCATGCGGCAGCCAAAAGGACCATGCGGGAGGGCCTGAGAAACAGATTTTTTATTTTTTTAGGCCTAACCTGCATTTTTTTTCTCACGATGCAACTAGAAATTTAATCAATTCAGTCTTGCCAAACAAGATTGAATTGGATAATTGCTTGTTGCATTATGTGAAAACTTTGCAGCTCGCTATTTTATATTTAGATATCGGTGTGCAGTGCAGTTGGTTGGTATTATAAATGGTGATATTCACCCTTACGGGCCTCATTCCAACTTGATCACTTTCACAGCAACAAAACAGGTGCCCCAACATTCTGTTCCTGGGTTATTTCACAACTCAAATTGTAAGTACCTTGGCAATTGTTTTTGGGGCAAATCTTGTCTGCCTATTTAAATTCACGTATTAACCCTTCAACACTAATTTATTTTTAAAGGGGGAAATTGGAAATTGAACATCACAAACAATATTTGACGTCTTTGTGAGGACAAATAGAAAAGTGTTAGCACCTTCTGTACACTGATGTCAAATATTAAAATTTTCACCTGCATTTTTTTCCCATGATGCAACTCAAAATTTTATTAATTCAAGCTTGTTGAGATCTGTCAAACAAAATTGAATTGGTTAAATTGCAATTTGCATTATGTGAAAAATTTGCAGCTAGCAATTTAATATTTACAGTACAGTTGCCATGGACTGGCCATCATCCATGTGTGGTCAGTGATGTCCAGGCATGCGTTTACCAGGTAATAAAAATCAAAAGCAGCAAAATTTCAATTAATGACATGGGTTGTACCCAGTGCTTCATTAAATAAAATTTGTGATGATTATTCCTATAATTGGTGTTTGGAATATAATATTATTGCATCCATGGAAATATTGCCCACCTGTGGAAAGTGACCAGTCCACAATGGCCGTACTGTAGATCTCTGTGTGCAGTTGGTTAGTATTATAATTTATGAATTTAAACAAAAGTATTTAAACAAAAGTTGTGAACTCTGGAGAACCCTGGAAAGTGGAGCTGTGCATGTTTACTATAGTAAACAATTTCAGTTTTCTGGTAAAAATAGGACCCAATAAACCAATACCTGGTTGGAAGTCCTCTAAAGTGGGCAGATCACAACTTCGCAGCGACAAATTTCCATCAGTAAATCAAGATTTCATGAACAAAATATCCCAAAATCAAGAAAAAGATTTGGAGATGAAATGTTTTTACCCCCACCCCCCCCCCCCCCCCCCCCCCCAAAAAAAAAAAAAAAATCTCACTGACATATAGCTATGGCTCTGACCAACCATCCATCTGTAGACAGAGTTGGTTTCCATTCTCGAATTAAAATTCTAGTGGGCCAATGGAAACCAGACTTGACAAGTGGAATGAGTGTGCTGATAGGAAGAACCCAATTTATTTTGGGGTCATTAAGCCAAAGTTCAAGATCACAGTGACCATTAACTTAAAAATTTTTCCTTGTTTCTCTTTCTCTAATTAGTTTTAATGTTCCACTGGGTTGATCTAATTCAAACATGACATGGGTTGGGAATGACAAGAGGAAGAACCCTATTTATTTTAGACTGGCAAAGTCTTTTTTACCTTTATTCATCCCGATCACCCATGTGGGTGCACAGTGGCGCTGTGTAGTAAGGAATACTGAACGTCGATGGTGCACTTATCTTCAAGCAATGGTAACTTGTGCAGAGTTAGTACGTTTGGGAGTCTGGCATTTGCCCTCCGTTGCTCGGTGGTTCTCTCCCGGGTACTCTGGTTTCCTCCACCCGTAAAACTGTCTAACACTAGGTGACCCTGGGTGTTGAAAGTGTCATTAAATCTCAATAAATAAATAAATTTTGACAGTTAACTTAAAAATTTTCCTCCAAAGTTCTGGGATGATACATTTTCGGGGATTAGCCAGCCCTGGCAGCCCTCTCTTGTTGCATTTCTTTTTCAACAGGAGAGATTCTATAATGATGCTGGCAAGAGAGTAGGCTGTTAATTCTGCCCAGATCACGAACTAGTCATGATCCTGTCGAAATTCCCATCCACTATTGTAATCACAGTACTGTATAAAAGAGTAGTTAACTCTTCAGCTAACGAATCGGCTGCATCCACCCACATAATTTACAAATTAAGCAGTTGAAAAAAATGTATTTTTCCAAAAGTTTCAACAAAACCATAAGATGTGACCCCTCATTGGAACGAGCTTGTTCCATTGTTCCAATGAGGTTGGTGCACAGATTTGGAGGTGGGGGGGGAGGGGGGGGGGTGTTTGACTTCTTTGGAAAAAATTTCCAAAACAGTAATTAAAATAAAAAATTTTGATATCCTGTGCATAACGTAAAACATCACGTTGGAATTATGCTGTGGGCATGCTACTTTACATCTACATTTGGTAAATGTATTACTCAATGCATTTTATTGAAGAAAAAATGAGTAAATACACAGAAAGACATGCGTGTGTGATTGGGTTAATCGATATGGCACTTGTGCCATCGCGGAAGGATAAAACTGGAGGCCTGCAGCCTCGAGTTTTATCCTTCCGTGATGGCAAAAGTGCCACATCGATCGCAGACCGGGGGTTTTATCCTTCTGTGATGGCACAAGTGCTATAACGCTTAACCCATTCACACATGAGTGTCATTCTGTGTTTATTACATGCCTTCACATCTATAAAAAAACATGAGAAGAACACTCAGCAATCCATTTGACAGTTATAAACAAAAACAACACATTTTATCGCCAACCAAATTTGCGAGGGAAACCCGTGTTACTATTTCATCCCCTGAGTTCCAATGTGTTCTATGTGCCTACTGGCACATAGACCACATTTGGAACTCAGGGGATGACTTTTAGCTATCGGTAGCAATTCAAAATTGTAATTGCATTGCACGATTTGTAGAAAATTCCAGTGAAATTTCACTTCTATTTAAAAATAGTCTGCGGAACAGATTTAAATTTTCTGCATGGTTTAGTGTTGCTGCAGATGAGATTTCATAGAACAGGCATGTTATAAAATACATTTATGCCCACATGTATGGACTTTTCAGAAATTTTTCAATGTTTATGTTTTTTAGGGGTGGGAGAACATACAACAGGTTCACCCTCTCCTACATCTGTCAGTGATGCAGGCTTCGAAGACTTGACTGGAAATCTTTGCTAATGTACTCAACTTCTTTCCATGAAAGAAAATTTATGTGACACTTTCCAGGCAGGGCACATTGGGAATTGAATTTACTTTTTGTTGAAGGGTTTCTGGGGGTAATATGTTTTGTTATCCATATTTTTCAAAATAATTTAATCAGCTGTATTTTGCTTTAAAAATTTGCAATCCATGAATGATCTTTCTGTGCTTTATTTTAAAATGCTATAGATATTGTGCAGTTTATTTCTGGTGTTACAATCTACATCACTGGGTTTCTTATCTTTGTTGAGCTTCTAAGCTTTTAAGTTTTTGGGTTGTTTATTTTTAAAAAATAATCAGTTAACCAAATGAAGTTGATGATAAAAAAACATCTAGTTACTTAAATTGGTCATCAGGCTGAATTTTATGTGGATTCTTGGTGGGAAATTTTAATTGGAAATGTGGATTTTTGCTTTGAAAGGTATGCCAGATGGTTTTCACAACCTGTAATGCAAAGGCTATGAATAGCATTTTAGTCCCATGTTTAAACCTTTAGGCACTATTTTAGACTTTTATAAATTTCTTTTTAGCTATGCAAGCCCCCAGCATCAAATCACAAGGGATTCTTTCCAAGAAAATTAAAGTTATTGTGGCAGTGTTTTCAGCTCACCTTGAGTAAAACTCTCATGGGGAGCTTTACTAATCACTTTCCTCCGTCGTTGTCCATCATCGTCCGCCCAGCATATACTTTACATTATCGACTTCTCCTCACAAGCTCCTGAGCCAAATTGAACCAAATTTGGTGTGCATATTCCTCATCATATGTCAATTCAAGTTTGTTCAAATCAAGTTGCCACGCTCACAGGGGGCACCACACGGTGCATAACTCTGATAACACCCATAAATTTTTTCAAACATTCAAAAAAATCTTCAGATCCACCAGTCAGAATTAACCTGGGTTAAGATTTGGGCTCTCTATTGGAGCCTGAATTTTAACTTAGTGCAATATGTGGAATATTCTTTAAAAATCTCTTCTTCAGATCGACCAGTTGAATGAAATCTTTTGATATTTGGTATACAACATCTCTAGGGGGTGGGGTCAGATTCAAATTTGTTCAAATCGAGTCCCTGAGTTAGTATTTGGGGTCTCTATTGGAGCCCAAAGTTTAACATGGTACAGTTTGATGAAATTTCTTGAAAAATTTTCTTCTTCAGATCCTCCAGTGAGAATCCTTTCATGTTTGGTATACAACATCTGTAGGGGTGTCAGATTCAAGTTTGTTCAAAATGAGTCCCTGGGTTAATAATTGGGCTTCCTGTAGGATCCCAAATTTTAACTTAGTGAAATTTGAGGAAATTTCTTTAAAAATCTTCTTCAGATCCACCTGTTAGAATGCTTTCATATTTGGTATACAACATCTCTAGAGGAGGAGTCAGATTCAGATTTGTTCAAATTGGGTCCCTGACTTAGTATTTGGGTTCTCTATTGGAGACAATGTTTAACTTTGTGCAGTTCGAGGAAATTCCTTTAAAAATCATCTTCTTCAGATCCACCAGTCAGAATCCTTTCATGTTTGGTATACAACATCTATAGGGGGGTCAGATTCAAGATTGTTCAAATCGAGTCACTGGGTTAATATTTGGGTTGCCTATGGGAGCCCAAATTTTAACTTTGTGCAATACGTGGAATATTCTTCAAAAATCTTCTTCAGATCCACCAGTCAGAATCCTTTAACATTTGGTATACATCATCTCTAGGGGAGTCAGATTCAAGTTTGTTCAAATCGGGTCCCTGGGTTGAAACTTTTGGGTCTGGTTGAGACTTGGAAATTTTGGACCAAAATTTGGGGAAAAAAATTTCTTTTTTTTAGCCTGATTCTTTTCAAAATCTAGTTCCTAGATGAATTAGAGTGGTTTGTGCGAAAATGTTTTTACCCTATGTCCTCCCCTCCCTTCCTTCTTGGGGGAGGGGGGCAGTTAGATGCAACAAAATGTTTGGCTGCAAAGTATATTTTGAAAGATAGAGAAAAAAAAAATACCCATATGACCACAACCCACTCCCCACCCCCAGGGGTCAGGTCAATTAAGCGGAGGAAAAAAAAATTGCTATAAAATCATTTTGAAGGAATTCGAGTGTATTTATGTAAAAAAAAAAAAAAAGGATCCTATAATAATTTCATGACTTCATTCCTCTGAAGTGCTGAATGTGATCCAAAATACATCTTTGAACAACTTGTCAGTTGAGCAATTAAGGCCCATTGGGGTCTCTTGTTTTAGTAAAGTCAGCAAAGACTTAACTAGAAATCACTGCTATACCACATCTTGCACAGGCTAATGTGTTGTGAAAGTTATTGAAATTGTCCACATCCCTCCCAGTTAACCCGTTATGAACTAATCTGTCACATATGCCTGCATAATTTACAAATTTTGTAGTTAAAAAAAAAAATTTCAACAAAACCGTATCAATTTCAATTGTTATAATTTAATTTAGAATGGTTGCTTGTATTGTAAAGTACACTAAGGCAGCCTAAGTCTACAGCTTAATTACATTGCAGTCATATCAACTTTTGTTCACACGACAGTTTTATTATTTTGAACAAAGGCTGATACAGTTAAAACTAGAACTCCTGTCATGAAATGCGCACAAATAGCATGACCTTCTGCACGTTTATGCATTATGACCATAGTATGGCTTGTACACAAGCAATGTTTCAGCCAATGGACCTCCGGATAACCCGGAGGTCCATTGGCAGAAACATTGCCTGTGTTTGCTATGAGTAACCAGGAGAACCTGATGTCTTTGGATGCCATTCGATATGGCAATTGCATGCAATTCCTACACGCAATTAAGCCTAGATAAGCGCACAGTTTGTGACAGTACTTCTGGTTTTAACTGTACATGCAGTTTCATATACTCAAGAAGAAAACTAGTATGAACAATCCACATGACACTTAACCAGTTGATTGTTTGAAGTTGAAAATTGAAAAGTGCTAGAAGCCACTTTAGTGGCTTTACACTGTATGCATTAGCTTGAGGTTTGATCAGAAGAAAATGTTTTTATATAAAATTGTTTGTTTGCAATTTATTGGAGAGTGACAGACAATTGGTATGTAAGAATAATAAATGAAGGAACAATAACTAAAAGTAGTATAAATCGGCAGGCCTTTATATTACCCCAAATTCAAGCAGGTAAAGGGTGTCCCCAAATTAGGAGATGGCTACCAACAGCTTGTTGTAACATTCTAAAATGAAGATATTTGTTAAGAGATACTCTTGCACCACACACAGTAGGTCTTTGAAAGCCCTGTATAATATTCTATTTGCATGTAAATTGACTAACCATGTAGTTTCTCATATTTTGGGGACATTTTTCACTTGAATCTGGCATCCCCTCCCCGTGGGAACCCCGGGAAGTAAGCAGCACTTGTTTCCTGTGGTAAACCAGTTCCGCTTTACTAGTAAAATAGGACCCAGTCACCAATGCTTGGGGTGAAAGTCCTCTAAAATGGGCAACATGTAGATCAATGATTGACTAACCTTGCCTTCATCTCCATGTTGTGTCACGATTAGCCATTGTGCATAAATATGTGACATAACCATCAACAAACAAACAAACAAACAAACAATCTGGCATCCCCAAATTAGACCAATCTAAAGACCTGAATCTGGTATACCCATAATTTACCCATCCTACAATCATACTCCGATAAACCAATGTTCAGATAATTCATTTCATTTCTAATATGAAAAACTCACCTTGATCATTCATGTGCAAACAGATCTGATATAAAAGAAAATTAAATTATATTAACTTTTTCTGTGTGTAATATTGTTTGGATATTTTTTTTGGCACAGATTTTCTTGAATACAGTCCTGTTTAGAGTAACAGAAGTTCAGGCAGTGTCAGAGTTGATATCCCTGTCAAAACTCATATTTTCTCACCATCGACAATACAAAATTCCACTGAAAATTGATATCCCTGTCAAAACTCATATTTTCTCACCCTCGACATAAAATTCCACTGAAAATTTCTGATCATTTTTTTCGCAGCAGCTGTGGCTTAATTGCACTGCAATTCAGAAAGGAAAGTTTTAAAACCATGCCTTTTGTTGTGTTTATTAATATATTAAAGAAGAAAGTTTCTATTTCTGAGTGTTGACATAGGTGTTAATCAAATAGAATACTGTTTTATGGACACTTGTATGACAGCCAGGATGTAAACTGCATAATATGCCTAATTTAATATTTTTAGCTTCATGCTTCATTTTAAAGACTTTAGGTATTCTTATTTTTATCTGTGTGGTTGAAATTGTGATGTCTCAAAAAATTGCCTTTCATTTTGTGACTTGTACATACAGAGCAAGTGTGTATTAAAATGTTCAACAAGATGGAAAAGAACTTGAATTTAATTCATATTTTACACATGTAAAAATTGCCTTTTCAATTTTTTTTATGTCTGGGAACATTTCCCACATAATTATATTAGTTTGAGTAAATATGGAATTGAAAACTTGTATTAAGTGTTGAGCATTTATACTTCGATATTTTCCCATAAACATGATTGTAGGCAGTGGTGTAGTCAGGCAAAATTAAGCATGTGTGTGTTGGCTCTGGTGGTGGATGAGTGGGGAGGGGGTCATTGGGAGGTGAGGGAGAGACACAATATTTTTTTCTTCTTCTCCCTCTTCATATTACCTGTTATGAGTTAGAGAGTGTACTCCCTACAGGTGAAGGTCCAGGATGTCTCCCTGGAAATGTTTTTAACTTTTCATTTTAACCCTCTGCTCACAGATGTCAAAATACAGAAATGTCAAGACACAATATTTTCCCATAAAGCAGCTGGGAATTTAACCAATTCAGTCTTGTTTGACAGAGCTCATTGAGCACTGTCAGACAAGACTGAATTGGTTAAATACCTGGTTGCCTCATGGGAAAAACTGGCAGAATTTTAATATTTCGACATCATTGTGCAGAAGAATGGGAGCATGCTGAATATGTTTCTTAGGCTCAAATTCCCAGAAAGTTAAGGCATAACAATAAAAAAAAATGGCCCAAGATATATCTGGCAAGACTACACAGGGCATGAGTTGAACATACAAGGCTGACACCTTTCAAGAGAGAAGTGTGTGAGGGAGGGTGGGTAGGAGGGAGACTGAGTTCCAAACAATTGTGTAAACTTAACTTTTAACTCGTGTTGTGGTCATGATATAGCTACAGCGGCTGAAAATGACCTTAAACGCCAATAAATGAATATTAGGCAGTTGATCCCCCCCCCCTCCCACCTTCTAATTACATCTCTAATAAATGTTATAAACTATGTTTTTGTTCTGTCTACAGTTCTTGTAAAAGCCTGAAGATTGCTCCCTCCAACACCCATTCCCCACCTATTTAGAGTACAAGATGTTTTTCAGTATACAACCAAGTTACCCTTTACCAAAATGGATAGCATGTGAATAAGATACATAATTGCATCATAATTACTGGGTTTCCAACTGTGCTATTTTTTTTGACAGGTGCTGTGCACATCTTAAAGGAAAACGTGTAGTTGTTTTGGAATTGACATAGTATTAGGTAAGAATGAACTGATCGAGCCTAAGTTATTTTTCATTAAAATTTGTTCATGTGTCTTTTGCCTTGTTACAATTGATGGGAGAGTGCCTATAGGCACTCTCCCATAAATTTTAACAAGGTGAATCCATGCAGACAAAATAATTGAACTTTAAAGAAAATATGAAGTACATCCACAGAGCGTGGAGCCTTTAAGCTGTGGAAACTACACCAAAAAATAAAGTTCAAATAAGGGATTCCAGCAATACCAGTGAAAGTTTCTGAAATTATTATAGGATCCTATTCTCAACATAATTTTACATTAAGGGTTTAATTGATGCATAGTTTATTGATGTTATTTTTTCAGTTGGTTGAAAGATGTACAAAAAGAGCAGAAAGAAGCTGTGATCATTGTTGTATTGTGTATTTTGTGTTCCACCGTTTTTTTCATGCGGCAAGAACTGTTGTTTCTCAGCACAAAGCATTATATCAACCTGGCCCATCGCAAACACTGCAACAACACAATAGGTGACCATCATTTTGTTGTATCAGATATCAGAATGTTGTCCTTCAGGTATGGAGTGCAACTGGATACTGGTTAACCTTTACCAAATACAACTGAAAGATTTGCCCAGCGCTATTCCACAAATATCACCATTTAAATTTTTATATATTGACTCCCAAAACATAATTATGTCCCCTCTTTGGAAAATTGCATCTCATTTGTGAAGAGGGCCTTCAGAAATTTAGACAACCTTGTATGTTTCGGTGAGCTGTAATGCCAGGGAATTAAAGTAAAGTCACTTATTTTGGGAATGTTTTGGCTGACACCTTTTGTGCACTAAAGCAAGAGAAGCTAGCACCATGGAACCCTGTTAACCCTTTACCCAATGAATCGGCCACATCCGCCCATGTAATATGCAAATTGAGCAGCTGAAAAAATATTATTTTTCAAAAAATTTCAACAAAACAGTATTGTCGAGCTCATTCCAATGAGGGGGTCACATGATATGGTTTTGTTGAATTTTTTTGTAAAAATTTTAAAAATGCTATTTAAAATAATACATTTTTACATCGTCCACATTGGGTAAAGGGTTAACTGAATACCCACTTTTCCAGTGAAAAATATTAAATTAATAGGAGCATTCAATTAACAGGAATTGAGTTATTTTCTGGAATACTGTGGATAAAATAAGTATTTTTTCTTTTATATCCTGTTTGATAGAGATCCTTGATAGATTAAATTCTTATAACCCTTTGTACTCTGATGTCAGAAGATCAAAATTTCAACCTTCAAGTTTTTCCGATAATGTATCTAGAAATTTAGACAATTCAATCTTGTTTGACAGAGCTCATTGACCTCTGTCAAATAAAATTGAATTGGTTAAATTTCAAGTTGCATCATGGGAAAACATTTTTTGCTCGAAGTTTCAGAGTGAAGAGGATTAAATTTGGTGTTCTGAAGCCAGATAGATCTATAAACATACATAATTCAGTGGTGGTTGACTAATTCTTCAATACATTATAAGAATTTTTATTCAGTTAACTGGTAAAGTGCTGAATTATTTTTGGTTGACCACCAATAAATAAATAAATAATTTTTGGTGGACAAAATTTATGCACATGTATTCTCCTTGTGACAATTTATGGAAGAGTGCTTATGGGCACTCTCCGATAAATTTTAACAAAGAAAATATGTACAGACAAAATAGTTTCAATCCAAAGATAAAATGGAGCGCATCCACAGAATATGAAGCATTTAAGTAGGAGTAGCTTCACTTCGGATTAAAGCCCAATATGGGCTTCCAGCACTCTACCAGTTAACAGGGAGTGGTAGTGGCTTAGTGGGTAGAGATGCAGGCTGCAAGCCGAAAGGTCCTCAAGTCAAATCCCACCTGTGACAACCACATTGTGTCCTTGGGCAAGGCACTTAATCCTGATTGCCCACGTGGGGGCACAGTGGTGCTGTGTATTTAGGTGTACTGCACGACGATGGTACACCTGCTGGGTAAACTTAAAAGTTACATTCCAAATACCTTGGCAGTTGTTTCGAGCCAAGTCTTACCTAGAAACAACTTCGCAGCTAAAATATGTAGACTGTCAAAGCGTAGCAAAAATGTTAAAATTTCCATCCCTTAAGGGTGTTGATTTTTCTTAATGCTGGCTGATATGGTCATTATGGTAGGTGAAGGGTTAACTAATCCTCTTTCCCATGGGAATCCTGGAAAGTGAAGCAGTGCTTGTTTACTGTGGTAAACAAGCTCGGTTTTACTGGTGAAATAGAATCTGGTAAACAATGTCTGAGGTGGAAGTCTTCTTAAATGGGCAACTTGGTTACAAACGATTGGCTGGACTCCACTTTATATCCATGTTGTGGTTATGATTAATCATTGTGCAGAAATATGTGACCTCAACCACCAATAAATAAATAAATAACCCTATACTGGCTTCTCAATTAATTAGATGAATTCCCAGTATAACCACTGACATTTCATCAACATTGAGAAGTGTGATGCTGGAAGCAATTGTGTGAGTGGATGTCATTCCCACCTGCAAAATCTGTGTATTCATAACACTGATGAGCCGTCTTATATGCACCAGTATGCACAGGCTTTGTTACCTGATCTTGTATAAGTTATGCTTGCTCAATAATAAATTATTTCATCTTTGTAGACATTGAATAAACAAAATATAAAAAGCAAAACTTGTTGTTTTGATGTTATTAATTCCAGTAACGAAGAAAAAATAGATGGTGATTGGCAAGTTTTTCTGACCTATGGTCATTTTGCTTCAGAGAATGTAGACAATCTTTTTATGTTGTGAAAACTTAATTTATTGTTTTATGGAGGCAGTAACAGTTGTCAGGTATTAGACCCTGGGTCGTATCCCCAAATTGTGCATCTGATTGTGCTTAATTCTGAAGTTGAACCATGCACCCTGTATACGCTTAGAAATTGCAAAGTCTCAATTTGACAGGTTGCGCATTAAAGAGTAAACAATGAATGAATTGTAGCCAAGTTTTCCTATTTTTTGTTGAAATTGTTTCGATATACAGTCCAACTTTTTTAAGTAACCTTAAAACAGAACATTACTGAAGGCATTTGCTTTATTTACCCAATAGTGACTGAAATCATTGGCGACAAGTCACAATAAATGTATTTATCGATACCGTTTCTGGCATATTTCATTAAAAATGCTAATTTTCTGATTCCATTCTCTCTCTACTTGAATATTAGATGGCTATGAAACTTCACACACTGTTTTGGGGGCACTTTAAATAGTGCACACCCATTTTTGGCTCACCAACGATAGATGTGTGAGCCTATGGCATACCCCTCATGGCGTCTGCGTCCAGATTCATTCATTTTGAACTTTTGTGCGCAGGTTTTGATTTTTGGCTCACCAACAATAGTTGTGTGAGCCTATGGTATAGCTCTCATGTCGGCATCCGGATTCATACATTTTGAACTTATGTGTGCAGGTTTTGATTTTTTTTTTGGCGGGGGGGGGGGGGGGGAATTTATACCTCACCGAAGGGAGCTTAACTTATCACTGGCCGGCCGGCGTCTGTCGTCCATATTCGTGAACATTTTTCAAACGACTTCTCTAAAACCACTGGTCCGATTTTCACGAAACTTCATGTGGATGTTCATTACTATATGGCAATTCATGTTTGTTCAAATGAAATGGCCACGTCCCATGGGGGCTCTGTATGGGGCATAACTCTGATAGCACCGTATGAATTATAGAAAAATTATTAAAAAATCTTCTCCAGAACCAGTGGGCAGAATCTTTTGATATTTGGTATGCAGCATCTTGGTATGGGTCTGATTCAAGTTTGTTCAAATTGGCCCCCTGGATTCATATTTGGGCCCAAATTCGAACTTGGTGCATTTCAGGCAAATTTCTTAAAAAATCTTCTTCTCCAGATCCAGCAGGCAGAATCTTTTGATATTTGGTATGCAACATTGTGGGGTGGATCTGATTTAAGTTTGTTCAAATCGGCCCCCTGGATTCATATTTGGGCTCACTATAAAAGCTCGAATTCAAACTTAGTGCATTTCAGGCAAATTTCTTCAAAAATCTTCTTCTCCAGATCCAGCAGGCAGAATCTTTTGATATTTGGTATGCAACATTGTTGGGTGGATCTGATTCAAGTTTGTTCAAAACGGCTCCCTAGATTCATATTTGGGCTCACTATAGAAGCTCGAATTCGAACTTCGTGCATTTCAGGCAAATTTCTTTAATAATCTTCTCAAGATCCAGCAGGCAGAATCTTTTGATATTGGGTATGCAACATGCTTAGGGGGGTGAGATTCAAGTTTGTTCAAACCAAGTCCCTGGGTTCATATTTGGGCTCACTGTGGTAGCCCAAATTATAACTTAGTTCAAAATGAGGAATTTTCTTTAAAAATCTTTTTCTTCTTCAGATCTAGCAGTCATAATGTTTTGATATTTGGTATGCAGCATCTTTAGTGGGGTGAGATTCAAGTTTGTTCAAACCATGTCCCTAGGTCCATATTTGGGCTCACTGTGGGAGCCCAAATGATAACTTAGTTCGAAATGAGGAATTTTCTTTAAAAATCTTCTTCTTCAGATCCAGCAGATGAATGCTTTTGATATTTGGTATGCAGCATCCTTAGGGGGGTAAGATTCAAGTTTGTTCAAGCCATGTCCCCAGTTCCATAAAATTTGTCTCTCATGACTTCATTCCTTTGTAGTGTTGATGAACCATGTCTAACTGAATGTGACCCCAAATACTTCTTTGAACCACTTTGAATCACTTTGCCCGGTGAGTGATTAAGGCCCCTTGGGGCCTCTTGTTTTTTTATGTCGGCATGCTTTCCAGGGATAGTAATATTTTATTCAAACCTTTCCATGCTTAGTTACTTGAATTTTGGACTTTTGTGTACAGGTTTTTGACTTTTGTGTGCTGGTTTTGATATTTGTCTTTCTTTTCTTCCAAGGAGTAATTTACCTTCAAGTATATTGCCATGGTTCCAGTTTTATGTTACAATGCTTCTTGGGGCCAGTATTATATTATTTAACTCTTTCCCTACTTATTTACTTTAACTTTGGACTTTTGTGTGCATGTTTTTGACTTTTGTGTACAGGTTTTGAAATTTTGTTTTCAAGTGGAGTTTGACCCTACTGGCATATTGCCATGGTGGTTACCTTAACATTTTCAGGGTATTTTTCTAAATTTTAACCCTTTGAAACAAATGTGATGCTTTTTATGTGTACCCATACTATGTATGGTACACATAATGCCGGCATCCGGGGTGACCATCCGTCGTTCGTCCATCCTTTGTCCGTCCGTCTATATGTCCATCCATCTGTCCATCCATCCGGTGTCCGTATCCATTTCTTTGGCATCCGATAACTTGAAAAATATTGCTTGGATTGTCAAGTTACTTTATATTTGGGTTCAGGTTACTGATGTGCCGAGCTGTATAGTTTTTGGTGTAAATCGGATAATTTGATCCTGAGATATTAACCCTTTATCCTTGAAATTGAAAATTCCTCCAATCCCTTTGGCATTCGATAACTTGAAAATTATTGCTTGGATTGTCTAGTTACTTTATATTTGTGTTCAGATTACTGATGTGCCGAGCTGTATAGTTTTTGGTGTAAATCGGATAATTTGATCCTGAGATATTAACCCTTTATTCTTGAAATTGAAAATTCCTCCAATCCCTTTGGCATTCGATAACTTGAAAAATATTGCTTGGATTGTCAAGTTACTTTATATTTGTGTTCAGGTTACTGATGTGCCAAGCTGTATAGATTTTGGTGTAAATCGGATAATTTGATCCTGAGATATTAACCCTTTATCCTTCAAATTGAAAATTCCTCCAATCCTTTGGCATTCGATAACTTGAAAAACATTGCTTGGATTGTCTAGTTACTTTATATTTGTATTCAGGTTACTGATGTGCCGAGCTGTATAGTTTTTGGTGTAAATCTGATGATTTGATCCCGAGATATTAACCCTTTATCCTCAAATTGAAAATTTCTACAATCTTTTTGGCATTCGATAACTTGAAAAATATTGCTTGGATTGTCCAAGTTACTTTATATTTTTGTTCAGGTTACTGATGTGCCGAGCTGTATAGTTTTTTGGTGTAAATCTGTTATTTTGATCCTGAGATATTAACCCTTATCCTTCAGATTGAAAATTCCTCCAATTCCTTTGGCATTCGATAACTTGAAAAATATTGCTTGGATTGTCAAGTTACTTTATATTTGTGTTCAGGTTACTGTTGTGCCAAGCTGTATAGTTTTTGGTGTAAATCTGATAATTTAATCCTGAGATATTAACCCTTTATCCTGTCAAATTGAAAATTCCTCCAATCCCTTTGGCATTTGATAACTTGAAAAATATTGCTTGGATTGTCAAGTTACTTTATATTTGTGTTCAGGTTACTGATGTACCGAGCTGTATAGTTTTTGGTGTAAATCTGGTATTTAATCCTGAGATATTAACCCTTTATCCTTCAAATTGAAAATTCCTCCAATCCATTTGGCATTTGATAACTTGAAAAATATTGCTTGGATTGTCAAGTTACTTTATAATTGTGTTCAGGTTACTGATGTGCTGAGCTGTATAGTTTTTGGTGTTAATCTGATAATTTGATCCCAAGATATTAACCCTTTATCCTTACAAATTGAAAATTCCTCCAATCCCTTGGCATGAGATAACTCAAAAAATATCAATCCGATTGTCATGTTACTTTATATATTTTTTCAGGTTACTGATGCGCTGTGCTGTGTAGTTTTTTATATAAATCTGATAATTTGATCCGGAGATATTAACCCTTTATCCATCAAATTAGATACTCCTCCAATCCATTTCTATATGTATCCATACCTTGGATGGTGCACATAATGTCGGCATCCATGGTGGCCCTCCGTCATACAGCTTTCTACTAGTTGCGCGTATGGGTACACATCTGACGATTTCATCGGCCTATTTTTTTACTTTTATGTGCAGGTTTTGAGGTTTGTCTTTCTTTTCTTCCAAGTGCATATATTTCAAGTAGAGTTTCACCTTACTGGCATATTGCCATTATGGTTACTGTGACAGCGTATTTTTCTCAATTTTAAGCCCTTGAAACAAATGTGATATTTTTTTTTACTTTTATGTACAGGTTTTGAGGTTTTTCTTTCTTTTCTTCCAAGTGACGACTTACCTTGTAGCATATTGCCGCGGTTCCTATATTATGTTAGGATGCTTCTTGGGGCTAGTATTATATTATTTAACCTTTTAGCTGCTTATTTACTTTAATTTTGGACTTTTGTGTGCAAGTTTTGATATTTTTTTAAGTGGACTTTTTTTACCTCACTGACATATTGCCATTGTGGTTACTGTAACATTTTCAGGATATTTTTCTAAATTTGAACCCCTTTGAAACAAATGTGATACTTTTTTGACTTTTATGTGCATGTTTTGAGGTTTGTCTTTCTTTTTCTTCCAAGTGGATATTTTTCAAGTCGAGTTTCACCTTCCGGCATATTGCCATTGTGGTTACTGTGACAGGGTATTTTTCTCAATTTTAACCCATTAAAACAAATGAGATACTTTTTTTTACTTTTATGTGCAAGTTTTGAGGTTTGTCTTTCTTTTCTTCCAAGTGGCGACTTACCTTTGTAGCATATTGCCATGGTTCCTATTTTATGTTAGGATGCTTCTTGGGCTAGTATTATATTATTTAACCCTTTAGCTGCTTATTTACCTTAATTTTGGACTTTTGTGTGCAGGTTTTGGACTTTTGTGTACAGGTTTTGATATTTTTTTTAAGTGGAGTTTTACCTCACTGGCATAGTGCCATGGTGGTTACTGTAACATTTCAGGCTATTTTTCTAAATTTTAACCCTTTGAAACTAATGTGATACTTTTTGGACTTTTATGTGCAGGTTTTGAGGTTTTTCTTTCTTTTCTACCAAGTGGATATTTTTCAGGTCGAGTTTCACCTTACTGGCATATTGCCATGGTGGTTACTGTGACATTATCCGGGTATTTTTCTCAATTTTAACCCATTGAAACAAATGTAATACTTTTTTTTTTTACTTTTATGTGCAGGTTTTGAGGTTTGTCTTTCTTTTCTTCCAAGTGGCGACTTACTTGTAGCATATTGCCATGGTTCCTATTTCATGTTAGGATGCTTCTTGGGGCTAGTATTATATTATTTAACCCTTTAGCTGCTTATTTACTTTAATTTTGGATCTTTGTATGCAGGTTTTTGACTTTTGTGTACAGGTTTTGATATTTTGTCTTCAAGTGGAGTTTTATCTTACTGGCATATTGCCATGGTGGTTACCTTAACATTTCAGGGTATTTTTCTCAATTTTAACCCTTTGAAACAAATGTGACACTTTTTAGACTTTTATGTGCAGGTTTTGAGGTTTGTCTTTCTTTTCTTCCAAGGTGGATATTTTTTCAAGAAGAGTTTCACCTTACTGGCATATTGCCATTGTGGTTACTGTGACATTTGCAGGATATTTTTCTCAATTTTAACCCTTTGAAAGAAATTTGATACTTTTTTTTACTTTTATGTGCAGGTTTTGAGGTTTGTTTTTCTTTTCTTCCAGGTGGCGACTTTCCTTGTAGCATATTGCCATGGTTCCTATTTTATGTTAGGATGCTTCTTGGAGCTAGTATTATATTATTTAACCCTTTAGCTGCTTATTTACCTTAATTTTGGACTTTTGTGTGCAGGTTTTTGACTTTTGTGTACAGGTTTTGATATTTTTTCTAAGTGGAGTTTTACCTCACTGGCATATTGCCATGGTGGTTACTGTAACATTTTCAGGGTATTTTTTAAATTTGAACCCTTTGAAACAAATGTGATACTTTTTGGACTTTTATGTGCAGGTTTTGAGGTTTTTCTTTTCTTTCAAGTGGATATTTTTCAGGTAGAGTTTCACCTTACTGGCATATTGCCATGGTGGTTACTGTGACATTATCTGGGTATTTTTCTCAATTTTAACCCATTAAAACAAATGTGATATTTTTTTTTTTACTTTTATGTGCAGGTTTTGAGGTTTGTTCAAAGTGGAGACTTACCTTGTAGCATATTGCCATGGTTCCTATTTTATGTTAGGATGCTTCTTGGGGCTAGTATTATATTATTTAACCCTTTAGCTGCTTATTTACCTTAATTTTGGACTTTTGTGTGCAGGTTTTGGACCTTGTTTTTACTCCCCCCACCCCTTTACATTGGCCACCTGCAGGTGAGCCACGGGGTACTGATACCCCTCTAGTTAGAATTGAAATATCACCCTCGATGCCAATTTTACGCCATATTTCTGACCTTTTAGTTTTAACCTCATTTTGAGCCTCAGTTTCCCGTGGGAACCCTGGGAAGTGAAGCAGTGCTTGTTTACTGTGGTAAACAAGCTCTGTTTCACTGGTAAAATAGGACCCAGTCACTAATGCTTGGGGTGCGAGTCCTCTAAAATAGGCAACATGGGGTATAAACGATTGACTGACCTTGACTTTATCTCCATGTTGTGGTCATGATTAGCCATTGTGCAGAAGTATGTGACCATAAACAACAATAAATAAATAAATGAGCCTCAGTCTTTCAAAATTTTGGGGCTATAATCTCCACAAAAAACCTATCTAAAAATCTGGTGTCATCCCAGCATATTCTAACTGTCATAGCCAAACTCTTGAGTGAGGTGGCGTCATGGGGTGATAGGGTGAACAGAGTGCATTGGATTGTTTTTTTTAATTTTAGTATGTTGTAGATCGGAACAAAATAAGAGATAGCTGTTTTGAGAGGTGGGGGGGGGGGGGGGGAGAAAAAGTGGCGAGGATATTTTTTTTTAAATTTTTTCCAGAACCACTGATCAGAATCTTTTGATATTTGGTATACAGCATCCATAGGGGGGGGGGGGGGGGGGGGGGGGGGGGGGGGTCAGATACACGTTTGTTAAAAAGCCCCCTTGGTTCATATTTGGGCTCGACACAGGAGCCCAAATTTTTAATATGGAAAATATGCATTAAAAATCTTCTTTGGAATACCAGTCAGAATCTTTTAAGGTGTGGTATACATCATTGTAATGAGGGTCAGAGTCAAGTTTGTTCAAGTCAAGTCCCTTGGTTAATATTTTGGCTTCCTATAAAAGCTCTACTTTTAACTTAGTGCAATATGGGGGATAATTTTTAAAAATCTTCAGATCCACCATCTGAATGCTTTCATTTATGGTATACAACATCTCGGGGGGGGGGGGGGGGGGGCGGGGGCAGATTCAGGTTTGTTCAAATCGAGTGCCCAGGTTAATATTTGGGCTCTCTAAGGGAGCCCAAATTTTACTTAGTGCAATATGAGGAATAATCTTTAAAAATCTTCTTTAGATCCACCAGTCAGAATCTTTTGATATTTGAAAGTTGGAGATGTGGAGATCGTGCCTGTTTGGCCAGAGGGAGAGACTGAGGGGAAGTGATGTCATAGTCACATGACCTAGTGATGTCATGTTGTGTTATCAAGATAGCCCGAGTGAGCGGCCATCTTGTGACGTCATCCCCATAGTGATACGTGGTGTTAGTGTGGTACGTGTTCCCGTCATTTGTATACTGGAGGCCGCCGTTTTGGTTTCTCTGGTAGCACGTGGTTGATATGAACCTGAAGGCTCACAATTGGACAGGGGTATGCTCGGGGATGTATTCGATTTAATAAGAGTAATTTCCCGATTCGTAAAATTACCCAAATAGACCCGACAATCCCCCCAAATCACCAAAAACGACTTTATTTACTACGGATTCATCGGGCATTCTACTTAAAATAGTAGCACGAGGTTGCTATGTTACCCGAAGGCCTACAATAAGACCTAGGTATATTCCTTGAACTAGAGTAAAGCTAATTACCACAAACAACCCGACAATTCCTCTAATCAAAACCCACCCCAAACTACCGAAACGGACTTAGTGAAGCCCCTTTTGGGGCATATAACAGTAGCACATAGAGCTATAATCCTCTCCCCGGGGGGGGGGGGGTAAGTTCCTTTGTATAAGGGTAAATCTAACTACCACAAACGATAATTGTTTTCTTGACTCTAATTTCCCACTAAATTCTAGGTTTCTACCTATGTATCTACAAGCTCTCTTATGACTTCCCCCATCTCCTTATAAAGTATTCCGAAGCCCATAGACGTGTTTATGTTCTGCTGTACACATTACATGTAGCACAAAGGCACATGCTGAATGTGCTTATGTGAAAATGCACAATGTGACACATTATGTACTAGCACATAGGCACATACGGGTATTTGAGGATACCTATGACCGGTTTCCTATGCAGCTCCTAGCTCCTATACAGGTAGTCTTACTAACGGCTTCCATCTTATCTCCAACTATCTGTCCTATGATTTGGCTCAATTGTAGTCATCCAATGCTAGTCTTCTGACATCCTTGCAGTCTTATGCCATTACTTAATACCTCGTTCCATGAGTATTCCGACGGGTTGTTTATGTCATGTGTACACATTACAGGTAGCACATAGGTACATGCTGGATGTGCCGGTATGTGCTAATGAGAAAATGCACAATATGACACATTGTGCACTATCACATAGGCACATGCGATAAAAAGGGGGTGCCGAAGGCCAGACATTTTAAAATAAAAATAATTCCACCGGACTTGGGCGTTTGGTGGAATGTGCTTGTGTGTTCTTACACAATGTGTACACATTACCTGTGACATATGGTGGATGTGCCGATATGTGCTTATGTGAAAATGCACAATGGGGCACATTACAACGTGCGCTTCGCTAAGTCCGTTTCGGCAGTTTGGGGTGGATTTTTATTATTTAGAGGGATTTGTGGTGATTAGATTTAAAAAGAACATACCGCTGTCTTATTGTAGGCCTTTGGGTAATATAGCAACCTCGTGCTACTATTATAAGTAGAATTATCGATGAATCCGTAGTAAATAAAGTCGTTTCTGGTGATTTGGAGGGATTGTCTAGTCTATTTGGGTAATTCTACAAATCGGGAAATTACTCTTATTCAATCAAACACCACCCCCACCCCCACCCACCCCGAGCATACCCCTGTCATATTCTAGGCATTTCAGGCTCACGTGCTACTATAGAAACCAAAATGACAGCCTCCAGTATACAAGATGGCCGCTCACGCGGGCTACCACGACAACACAACATGACATCAATAGGTCATGTGACTATGACATGGCTTCCCCCTCCGACCAAACAGGCACGATCTCCACATCTACTACTTATTTGGTATACTGCATCTTTTGGGAGGTCAGAGCTAAGTGTGTCCAATTCAAGTCCCTGGGTTAATTTTTGCGTTCCCTATTGGAACCCAAATTTTAACTTAGTCCAATATGAGGAATAATCTTTAAAACATCAGCTTCTCGAGACAGAATCAGAATCTTTCGATATTTGGTATACATTATCCTTTGAGGGTTCAGATTCAATTTGTTCAAATAATGTTCCTGCGTTGATATTTGTGTTCCCTGTGGGAGGTGTGTGTGGGGGGGGGGGGGGGGGCAAATTTTAACTTTGTACAAAATTGGTAATATTCTCAAAATCTTTTTCTCCAGAACCACCAGTCAGAATCTTTTGATATTTGGTATACAACATCCGTCAAGTTTGTTCATTACTGAAAATCTGGGCATTATTTTTGTGGTAGCAACTAGAGAAAAATCATCTGGCATGGGCAGCAAAGTTACAAATAAATAATTAAATAACTTCATTCCTCTGTTGTGTTAACTGGCCATAGATGGTAATTAAATCCTTATTTAAACAACTTTGGTCAGGTGAGCGCCTCAAGTCCCATGGGGCCTCTTGTTAATTTTAGTATGTTGTAGAGCTAAACGAATTAAGAGATAGCCGTGTTTTTGTTTTTCGATTTATTTTTTTTATTTTTTTTTTTTATTTTTTTTTTGGTGTTTTTACGTCACTACAAAGTTTATGCTATTTTGGTCGTAAAACCTCTACCTTTGTAATTCCAGTAGCCCGCATATATCAACTGCACAGCTATCAACCTCCACATGCCGTTTTCTAGCCATCTGAAATTGTTAAGCTCTATTTTGGAATTAAAACTTTGATTCCCCCCCCCCCCCCCCCCCCACCCTTCCCCACACAAAACCGGATGCCATCGAAGCCAATTTTACGTTTTCCGCCAAAACGGTGTGCGCCGCAAAATGGCCTTGGCCCCAGAGGCAGCAGAAGCTCGATAAAAGTGGAGGGGCACAACTTTTCAAGACTACCATAGTTCGACCCAATGGGAGAAAATATCGGTAAATGTACCATGACACAGTCACTATAGTCTCGCGTTCAGATGAGCATACCATGGTGTGGTCACTGTCCTGCCCATTTCTTCGACTTTAATCATCTTCCAATCCGAAGGCTGGTCTTCGGGTTGGAACATGACTGAAGTAGAAGAAACGGACCAAACCGACCGAAGGTGGGGTTCGTTTGCTAAATGTTGTTTGGTTTTGCAAATAATATACCGGCATTGCTGAAATGCCTGTATATTGACACGTTTGAGTCCGCCCAGTTTAACTCATTGTGCAACCGCGAAACACGAATGTGAAAAAAGTTGATGGGCACGTGTCCCGTGCATGTGCTCTCATCCCCACTCCCACCCTTGGTTCCGCCACCTCCGCTTGGCCCTGCTTGTGGAATGACTTCTGGAAATTGCTATTTCAAAAACATCTAGTTCTTTTACAGCCAATGTTCACTAAAAGTCGTTGTAAAATGCATGGTAAAAAAACCTAAACGCTCAATTGTTGGGAGGGTTTAAACCCAAACATTTCCTAATCATAACCCATATACACAAGCGTCCATGTCTTTTCTTGTCGTGAAAATCTACTTTTGATTAAGAATATCTATCGGTATCACACCAACTAACACGACTTCCACTTTGGCGCTTTGTTTAGGGAATGTGTTTTTACAGAAGGCCCAATTTACTAGTTTTTATCCGTCCCGGCAAGGGGGTGGGAAGGTATGTCTGGAAAAAATTTGCAGACACGGTCAAAAAAAGTTTTTCCACCCTTCAGACACCTACCTGAATTTTTTATTATTTTTTCCGGCCATTTGTGGGGACGCGCCCCTAAAATTTTAGAAAAAAAGCATAAAATGCAGACCAAGCTCTGTCTAACCGAGAATTGTTCCATTTCTTAACATTTGAGACTGCTCCCCTGACTATTCCAGCATTTTAATAAACCTTTGAGGCTGCAAGGGAGATAATTCTAATGAGTTTTAATGGAAATAGTGACAAAATCAATTAATTCTGAATAAGTCACGGAATAAATCTGAACTATGATAAGTCTGAGATAATACATTCTCTGTTGCCCAAGTCCGTACTGCATAATTCAGCAATCAGCAATTCTACCTGATTCTACTAAATACAAAACACTCTTCATTCCTCATTTTGGAGCTAATGGGGTAGCAAACATTCACCTTCCCTATTTCTGTCGTATGCACATGTGACATGAGGGAAGTCACACTCACAGTCTAAATGTTTGCATATCTTATCGGGGTGATGAAGGTTATTGATTCATAATGCATAGTAGTCATCTTTGTTCAGTTGGCCTCTTTACCTAATAAACAATGTTCAATTTATGTCAACTGAGCCTGGGAGTGGGTAGTTTTTGTTTTATTGTTTTACACTGGTGGCATCAGGTGGTATTATGTATTTTGTTTATATAAACTTTCTGAAATTATTCTGGATTATTTACTCCTTCAATTAACATGCAATGGTCAGATAACATTAGGAAGCATAGATGCAAGTCCATGTCTATACATCCATGAAACATTGTAGCACATTAAATCAGACTGATTAAATCACAATTTCCAAGTAGTTTCAAGATGATATTTAAAAATATTTGCCATGTAATTCAGTTTGCCTGATGCAAATTTGCCAATTTCTCTATAACGGTGTGACAGCATTAGTTGTAGGTACCAACATGGAATTTATATGGAGTTGGACTTACCTACACCCGTAATATGATAGTTTATATGTTTTAAGTGTCCTGGTTGGCCATATAATTGATAATAAAAGGTTAAACAAGCACAGAAGTTTCATGTGGAGGAAAAAATTGCATTTTTGGTCATTTTCAGAAGTTCTATGTGGAGGAAAAAATTGCATTTTTGGTCATTTTCTCCAGCCCCAAACCACCCACCCTCCTCCGCCTTATATTTTGTGTCACGATGCGCACAATGTTGAGATAACGAACAGATAAAAAAAAAGTCACAGAACATGAAAAGATGGTGAAAACTCCTTTTTCTTATTTTTAGCTCACCAACTTTAGTCGATCGGTCGGCGTCAGCGTACGTGTCCAGTGCTTCTGTTTAGATCACTTACTCGCCCTATTTCCATATCATGGCCTTTATAATGCTGCTATATGATGATTATTATCATTCTACCATGATTTAACCCCTCATACTCTACATTTTAAACATTTTTCTTGACATTTTTAGTTGCTTTTAGTTTTCTGTTTAGCTCAGAACTTCATGTTTAACTGGTTCAGTGCTAGAAGCCACTATCAGGGCTTAAAAAAAATGAGGGTACCTGTGGGCACTCTCCATTAATTTGTAATAAAACAAATTTCAATAACAAATTCAGACCATTGAAAAAAAAATAGCCCTCAAACAGTTAACTAAGTGTTTAGGTCAGCTGCTGTGCTCCTTCTCTTCCCATGGCACTTATATTCATCATACATGTTCCTAGGTATCATTGTTCCATGATTAACCCCTCATGCCCTGCATTTTAAAAAAATTTCTTGACATTTTTAGTTGCGTTTAGTTTTCTGTTTAGCTCGGAATTTCATGTTTAACTTAGTGTTTAGGTCAGCTGTTGTGCTCCTTCTCTTCCCATGGCAGTTATATTCATCATACATGTTCCTCGGTATCATTGTTCCATAATTAACCCCTCTTACTCTGCATTTTAAAAAATTTTCTTGACATTTTAGTTGCATTTAGTTTTCTGTTTAGCTCGGAATTTCATGTTTAACTTAGTGTTTTGGTCAGCTGCTGTGCTCCTTCTCTTCCCACGGCACTTATATTCATCATACATGTTCCTCAGTATCATTGTTCCATGATTAACCCCTCATACTTTCTTGGCATTTTCAGTTGCGTTTAGTTTTCTGTTTAGCTCAGAATTTCATGTTTAACTTAGTGTTTATGTCAGTTTCTGTGTTTTACTTTTAAGAGGTTGTGTTTAGGTCAGCTTTATCGCATGTTATGAGCTTGTTTGATACAGTTCTTGTGTTTGCCAAAGTTACTATCAAAGAGGAATGTTGGTGAGCTATAGGGCGTTGGCGTCCTTCTTGTTAGAACAGAGAATAATGGTTAAACTGATTGGGAAACAATTTCTATAAGGTCAACTTATGTATTTTCATATTACTCTACAGGAAAGCGCCTGAAGTTTGGGAAATGTGCGCACATCGACGATACAACCCTCGCTAACGTTTCAAAATTTACATTTTTATATGGAGTTTCCATACCCTAAGTGTTAAATTTACTGACAGCCTTTGAAAATTAAAGGTAGCTAGCAGACCCAGCGGAGCCGGGGGGGGGGGGGGGGGCACAGGGGGCACGTGCCCCTCCACTTTTTCCACAGATATGTTTCGCAGTTTCACAATGAGTTAAAATTGCGCGTGCAAATGTGTCACTTTCCAGCCATTCCTGTAACATTATTTGCAAATCCAAACAATATTTAGCCAAAGAATCCCGCTTTCGGTCGCTTCGCGGTCCGTTTCTTCTACTTCAGCTATCTTCCAACCAGAAGGATAGCCTTAGGGTTGGAAGATGGTTGAAGTTGAAGAAACGGACAGGACAGTGACTACACAGTGGCATGTTCATCTACACGAGAGACTATAGCGAGTCATTTACCAATATACGATTGTAACCTTTCTCACACTGGGTCGAACCATGGTAGCATTGTAAATTTGTGCCCCTCCACTTTTATTGAGCTTCCGCCGCCCCTGGTAGCTAGCTTTCTTGCAACTCTCTTCCGATGACGAAAATTGTCACCCACGTGTGCAATTTATAAGTAATCCCTGATCCAACTAAAAAATATTTGCGTACGGGTTGAAGATATAGTTTTAAGTTTGTTTTTTTTTAAGTCTAGAAGCAAAGTTAGATAATTTTCCCAAAGCCCATTTTAAAGGCACTATAGACATGTTCTTATTGGAAAGTTTTTTCTCTTTCACTTGGGAATGCTCATTTAAATGGGTCATAAGATGTGGTTTCTTCGGATAAGCAGGATCTCCATTTTTATAGAGACAATACCCGGATCCATCACGTCTCGTTGTATATACTTTGAGCTGAAGCAGCAGACTCCATTCTCTCAGTATTCCCGAATCGTGCCGACGAACTTCTTTTAGACCATATATACTATTAAAAAAAGTAGGGAATATTTTACAGAAGTGAGATATATGAAGAAATATATTTATATTTTCATCAAACAGACAGTTGAGGCACTATGACATGTGGTGAATGATTTCAGCGATACTTGGGTGTCTGACAAGCACACATTCCACGCAATGAGCTGTAGAAGACATGGACGGTCAGTCAGAGAATTTACCACATTCAGTCAAAGACCTCAGTACCTTGTAGATCCTCCTCAGTTCGCGAGACAAGCGTGGATCCGACGTGGCATACTCCTCACCAAAGGTCCAATATCAGCTTGACTGATGTTATTCCATTCTTCCTGCAGTGCAGCGGCGAGTTCCTGTACATTGGTGGGGCTGTTAGCATTGCCAAGCATATCCCAGACGCGCTCGATTGATGAAAGCTCTTGGAAAATGAATCGATGGCCGTGACGTCGCGCAAATGGCACCACATGAGCTGCTAACATATTGTCACGGTAGTACTGCCCTGTGACACGCCCCTTGGATGACATGTAATACTGCTCTGCTTGTCATGGTTATGCCCCCCCCCCCCCCCCCCCACACACACAGACACCATAATCCACCACCAAAACGACCGTGCTGCCTAACAGTACGTCATGGTATCGTTCGTTCCGCCGCCACACCCTGTTTTGTCTGTCGTGGAAGTCAAGAGGGAACCTCGATTCAACGGAAATTTAAATTTTATAGTAAATTTCCTTTCTTTTTATACCTACCGCAATTGTTTACAACAGGCTTGCATTACAGCTGAAGTTCCTAACTCGGAAAAAATACTCTCTATTTTGTTCTTTCTCAAGCGATTTGGAAATGAAAAGTAGTGCAAAGGCATCAAGAAAGAATAAGTCAAAGCTTGGTCGAGTGCGACCGGCGCACACCCAGTAGGGGACACTCTTCTCATTGTACTAATCCACGGCTTCCGGAACCAGTGCACAGACGTATAACCAACGTGTCATTCTGTTTGAATCCGCCAACATTGGATTTATGTGATCAGCGGGGAGAAAGGATTCTTACCCGAATATGAAGACGGAAGGGCCTCGATGTAAACAATTGCGGTAGGTATAATAAGAAAGGAAATTTACTATAAATTTTACATTTCTTATCAACCTACCATACAATTGTTTACAACAGGCTGAATAGACAACAGGAGGAGGGAATCACATAACCAATCCCCACATAACCCGACATCGCTGGAACCGTGGACAGAAGAGTTCTCTGGGCCAATAAAACCATAGCATCACAACCATCAGTAAATGACAATGGGAGATGCGACGTATGGGCATGTGTGACACACAGACAGAAAGGTCAGTACCAAGAACAGGGCTGGAACTGACCTTGCAGGAACCATAATGGCTAGGGTTGATGACAGCCTGAGCAGAATAAAGAGGGCCAAAAGAAAATATGCCCTCGGACTGCTGACGCAGATAGATGGTGGAGAAAGTAGAAGCATTTCTCAAGTACGCTGTCTGCATAACATCAGACAACTCGACGGAGTTAGCATATTCCCAAGAGGTAGACAATGCACGCACCCCGTGGGCAGAAATGTGATTGGTAATACAATCGTCAGTCGCTAGACGAGCATATGACGCTCGAATAGCAAGACAAATCCATCGAGAAATGGATTGAAGAGAGATCTTCTGTCGACCAGGGATAAGAGGCAGAAATAATCTTTTCCTGCCTTTCCTAATGAACTGTGTCCGGTTGAGATAAATGCGAATTGCACGAACCGAACAGAGCAAAAAAGGCGATTATCCTCAGCAGGAGGAAGAGCTCTGATACAGACAGGAGGTGGAGTAGTTTCTGATATCTGATTCTTGACCAGAAAGGAGCAATCAGTGGTAAACGTAACTGTTGGCGGAGTTCCTGAAAAAGGCCGGATCAACCGAGAGAGCATGAAGCTCACTAATACCCTTCTGACTGAGGCAAAAGCCACCAGAAAAACCGACTTGTATGTGAGAAAACGCATATCCACCCGGGATAATGGTTCGAACGGCGCCCCCAAACAAAGCAGCACCCAAGAAAGATTCCATCCTAGGGTAAACTGCAAAATCCTAGGCCTTTTCTAAGAAAAGTGCCGAATAAGCTTGGAGAGGTACGTATTAGTGACGATACGACGCTTTCCCACATACGAAAAGGTCTCCGAAAACACGGACCTGTACTCCTTGATGGTAACAGACTGGAGACCCCGAGAATCAAACAGATATACCAGAAACTCCGCAATCTGTGTTATCGAAGGGTCGGCATAACCAACAGTGTGATCAGCATACCATCGACAGAAGACCTTCCACTTTGCCACAGAGGCTAAACTAGTGGAGTGCCGCCTTGAAGAAGAAATGCACCCCACTACTCGTCTCGAAAACTTTCCACGGAGGAGACAGGACCGGACATAAGATATGCGTGAAGGCACAATGAAGTCGGGTCAACGTGAAACCTCCTCGGTTGACCTTGACAAACAAGGTCGCGACGTAGAGGGAGATGTGTCGGAACCGCAGCTAACAGAGAGCGGAGCGGAGCTGATTGATCCACACCAGATGTGGTGGCAGGGGAGCGATCAGAATGATTCGACAACTGCAGGTTGGTATCTTGGCGAGAACCTGAGGCAGGATCGGAAACGGCGGGAAGACGTAATCGACTAGATCGTTCCAAT
The DNA here is from genome assembly GCA_031216915.1 of Pictodentalium vernedei. NCBI lineage: Eukaryota > Metazoa > Mollusca > Scaphopoda > Dentaliida > Dentaliidae > Pictodentalium > Pictodentalium vernedei. The sequence goes on from CM062292.1 coordinate 114,429,144, forward strand.
CGAGTGACAGAGCATCCACAGCGAACGCCAGATAATCTGGACACGGGGACACGAAAGTGTCCACCTGATGGTTCTAAAACAGAATTTAACAGATCAATGTGGGGACGACGCCAGAGATCGCAAAGCGACTGGAACACTGCTATGTGAGGCATCCACTCGGTGGAAATGACCTGTCCCGTCGGGACAGGGAGCCGGCTAGGACGTTCAGATGCCCGGGAATGTGACGAAACACCAATCTGGCGTTGACATCTGAGCGAGCAGTAGAAGATCCCGAGCCAATTCGTACATGGGAGCCAAGTGCGTGCCGCCCTGATTCCGAAAGCGACCACTGTCGAATTATCGGACAACTTAGAAGGACCTGTCGATTCGAAAGGTGGGGGATCCACTGACGGAAATTCAGAAGAAAAGCAAGAAGTTCCTTCTGGTTGATGTGAAGAGTTGCTTGTACTGGTCCCAAACACCGTGAAGAGAAAGATCTAGAGGATTCAATGTCGTGCCCCATCCGAGATCTTTGGCATCTGCCGTCAGAACACGATCGGACGTGGGAAAAGTCCAACGGAACGCCCTGCATAATCCACTGAACATCCGTCCAGGGAAGAAGGTGATGATTGAGAGATGCTGGTAACTGAAGCACCAGATCCAAAGGATCGACATGCGGTCTCCAACGACTGAGCAAAAGGTGTTGGAGAGGTCTGACTTGTAGGCACCCTAAAGGAATGAGATCCATCACCGAACCGCAGAGACCGAGCAGCCGGAGAATACTCCGAGCTGTCGCGGACGTGGACTGGGTCAGAGTCAGGGCTAAAGCGAGAGAATCACCGCTCTCGCCCGGGGAACCGCTTCCGTATTCAGCTGAGTACGGAAGCCCATCCCTAGATGACAAAAACGACTGAGACGGGACCAGGTCCGATATCTCCTCGTTGACTTTGAACCCTAGCGACCTGAGCAGTCTCAACAGTTGGTCGGCATCCGAATCCAGGAGAGCAACATTGGAGTGCCTCTGGAGGATATCGTCCAGATACGCCGAAGTAGTCACCCTGGACTGCGTGCGATGGAAGGCTATCACATGCGACATCAGTCGGGTGAAGGCCCAAGGAGCCAGGTTGAGGCCAAAAGGCATGGCCTTGAACTGGTAAACTCGCTCTAGAAAAGCGAACCTGAGATACTTTCGCGATGTCCGATGAATCGGAACGCGAAAGTAAGCGTCTCACAGGTCGATGCTGGAAGCGAAATCGCCCTGGTGAGTGGAGCGGCGAACCGACCCGAAAGTCTCTATGCTGAACTTGGGAGCAATGATAGACTGGTTCAGAATACTCAGATCGATAACCGACATAGTCGGACGTCCTTCTTCGGCACCAAGAACAGGCGGGAATAAAATCCCACTGCATGAATGTTCTTGACAACCTCGGTCACCCCCTTTGACAGGAGATTATCGATCTCCGTCATCAAAAGTTCCCGACGTGAACCGTCTGAAGGAACTTGGGGTGGAAGGAGGTGAGGACCTTCATTTCGAGCCCCGGCGAGGCCCGTGAGAGGAGAAACCACCTCCTCTGCTAGATGAAGGATCCTGACACCTCCCTCTGGACTGCCGACGCCTACCCTAGTATGAGGAAGAAGTGGAAGCAGGAGGATCAACCCTTGGCTTCACAGAGGAAGCAGAGGGGCGTTTGTTAGGCTTGGAACGGCCCCGGCCTCCAACACACAGAAGGCGGACCAAGCTGGAGAAACAGCAGTTGATCTTTGGAATGACGCAGGACATCATCCCAGACCGTCGCCACGGAATCATGAAATAGTCACGGACCCACCAAAGAAGCAGAGCGAAGAGCAGCGCGTTGCCATTCAGGAAGGGAACGGCTTGTGTCCAACACAGCGTCCCGGCGAACTAATTCCAAAATACCGTGTTACAGGCATGCGTGTGAATAAGATGCATGAGCGCCTTAGAGATCACACGCAAATGAGCCTGTATGTCGTCAAACTTATCTGGAGGCAGATAAGCAGCCAAGGCAGAGACGACGTGATCGAAAGGGAAAGCATGACAAGCATCTCTCTGGGTAAGCCCAACAGGGCCTCCAAAGTCGCCATAGGAATAACGGCCGACTTGCGCTTGGAAAGCCCGAGGGAGGAGGAGTCCTGATCCAAGACCGTCAATCTTCATAGCCTTGCAACTCAGCTTTGAGTCCAATTCTGTAAAAGCTTCGACCACTTGTACCGACTGGTACGGTCGAAGGCGTCCAGAAGCTGGTTGCTCCACAGGCTGTCGGCGCGCGACCGATGATCGCGGCCTGGTTGAAACCTCCGGCTGGTCTGACGGTTCGAGTTCCGGAAGGGTCTCAAACACAAAGTCAAGAGGCGCCCCCAAGTCAGAAGACTGATGACTCTCGACGTCAGGTGTGTCTGACCCATCACCTAAGTCGGAAGACACATAGCCCATGTCAGGCATACTAGCCGATGTAGGAACACCGGCGGGGGGTGGGGTGGGGGGCAGAAAACAGCCTGCTCCCCATCCCGGGAAGCGGGGGCGCGGAGGGCGCCTGGGAAGCCACTACAAGCCTCACTGGTGGCACGGGAAGGCTCTTGGAAAGAACATGCGTGAGCAAGGAGAGGGCCTCCCTAAGCTCACGACCCGTATCGCCGCGGACCTCTGAGGGACAGAAGGTCCAGGCTGCACAAAATGCGCCGGTCCCGCAAAACTGGCCGAAGGCCCAGAGTGCGTGGACGGAAGTGCAACAGCCAACAGAGTCCACGGTGACCCCACCATGGGCATCTGAATCCAAAGCAATACTTGCTGGACTCTACGGCTGAGACACCACAGCAGAGGGATCGGGCGGCAACCACTTCCGACTTCGCCGAGTTGAAGCCAGGGAAGGTTGAGACCGATATCCCACGTCCAAAGAAGCAGAAATCCCTGCAGACTCCTGCAGGGATAAGCCGAGGCCGGCAGACAAATGACGTCACCGACTGAGCAGCAACAGGAGCGGATACATCAGTAGCTGTTGAGAAAAGCAGAGAGAGCAACCGAGCTCCGCTCCAAATGAGGAGTCACAACCTTAGTGGCAGCCTCAGATGTCGATTGGAGGAGGACAGTAGTCCTTGAACCAGGCATCTCTACGCCAGAAAGTCAACAGCTTCCGCGGTATCCACGCCACAAAAAGACTGCAAAACGCCCACCGAGGGGGTACAACTCTCTCCAGACAGAGTCGGTTTGGGAGTCCCCGAACGACTGCGCTCCCCTTCCCGCGGGCGCGGAAGGAAAAGCCATGTGCCCGAACTACACGATAGACTGAAGCCCAAAAGGTGGGAGACCATACCGCTTCGGCACAGCGTCTTTTAACAGAACACTCAAATAAAGTGTAGCATGAATAATGGGACACTTCAACAGGCTAAGACAACAACGATCGCCCGCACGATATCGTCCTAGGCATATCTGATGAGAGCAATGTAGATGGAAAGGTGAAACCAAAGAAAAAATAAATCAGGACACCCCCAGCTACCAGGGTAATGTGGTAGGAAACAAAGGCCCGCCGGGAACAGAAAAGCACCCCAACAGCCAAAAAAGGGAACTGGCAGAAATTCTACCCTCAACAGAGGGGAGAAAAGCTGCCACAACAGCCACCAACTGACACCTAACTCAGATAAAAGCAGTACCCAACGGGTTATCATTAATGAACAATAGACTGGACAACCAAGGTACGCGAAAATCGCGCGCGAATTCGGGATAGAGATTTCTCATGAAAAAAACAGTGAATAATCGAGAGAAAATATAAAAACACAACACTGTATGTCTGGATAGTGAAGAAAAGCTATGAGTCCACAACTCAGAACAGGAACATCGTCAACATCGAGTCAAAAGGTATCACTGTTGATGAGCAAAAATATCGCATTTTGACAAGATGGCGGAAGAAAAAAGAATGACACGTTAGTTATACGTCTGCGCACTTGTTCCGGAAGCCGTAGATTAGTACAAGAAGAGTTTCCCCTACTGAACGTGCGCAGGTCGCACTCGACCCAGTTTTGGTTTATTTTTTCTTGGTGCTTTTGCGCCACTTTTCTTTCCCAAATCGCTTTTGAGGTATGTTTCCGAGTTAGGGACTTTCACTGTAGTGCAAGCCTGTTGTAAAAATTGTAAGGTAGGTCGATCAGAAAACATGACGTTGCTCCACCGACGACTGTCCCAGCGCTGTCATGCTCCACACCAATTACGCCTTGCTGCAATGTGACATTCAGTCAAATGTGGAATTATTAGAGGTCGTCGAGCGTACAAATTGCAGCTGTGTAGGCAATTTCGCACATCTGTCGCTCAGTGCAGCTGATGTCAAATTCTGAGGAACTTTGATGGCGGTTACATAATGCTGTGGTTCGGATGAAACGGTCCTGGTTAGCAGTTGTCACCCTTGGACGACTTGACCGACGTCTGTCATCAATATTGCCTGTCTGGCGGCAGCGTGACCACAACCTGCTAATCACCGATTGAGTAACATTGAGAATTTGAGCCACTGCAGTCTGTCTGTTGCCAGCTTCCAACATGCCAACGGCACGTAAACGTTCGTCACGTGTCAGTCTTAACATACCTCAAAAAGTTACGTTTCGACCAGAAGCTATTGATGAACGAGTTTATATCAAGAAAATAACGATGAGACCTCCAAAAAGCCCGTCCTGTACAAATGAAAATTTCAAAACGTACCCCACAGACAGTAACGCGGCGTTCGTGCGAAAAACCAGCACGAAGTTTACGTGGGCCGGTGACGTTCATTATCCACACTAAACTTGGTAACATATTGTTGTGTCCAATCACGCGTATCAAATACCATTTTCCGAAAATATGAAAATCAGTTTGGATATTCCCTACTTTTGTTGAATAGTATAAATTAACAAGGACACCGTTGATGCTACCTGAAACAATAGATGTTTCAAACTATTGACGCCATTGTGGCCAATAAACAACCGTCTCTGATATTTATTTATTTATTTATTGGGATTCAACGGCACTTTCGACAGCCAGGGTCACCTCGTGTCGAACAGTTTTACGAGTGGAGGAAGCCGGAGTACCCGGTGAGAACCACCGAGCAATGGCATGCAATTGCCAGACTTCCCAACGTACTAACTCAACACAAGTAGGGTTAGCATTGGTTGAAGACAAGTGCACCATTGACGTTCAGCCAGGTCTTGACACTGTTGATCAGGACGTTCTGTGTGTAAAAAAAAAGTCTGTCAACCATTTTCTTAAATATTCAGGAAAGGTCTAGAACCGACCTACCAAAGATTGGAATGATGTCCCTTTAAGGTTTGGGCAAGCAACCCTTCGCAGCAAGATGCACAATGCTTCCATGCCTGATACCTAAGCCTCAACATAAGCAGCGTGTCATGGTCACTGATAGGCTCAATTTCAATGACAACAATTACTTGTGTCTGACATGCCGATCAAAACAATTTCTTGTCACTGGATATGAACCTGTGCATACGTGTACATGTATGTACCAAAAACAAGGAGCCAATACTATATAACTTTTACAACTGTATTTTCTAGAAGTGTATTTTCTACCTATTAGTATAACTGACTAAAATGAACCCTTAACATTTTCAAAGATGTGGCAAATTGCCAGATCTTTGAAAATGCTATGGGTTCATTTTAACCCATTTAAAGTCATAACTAGAAAATACAATTCTACAAAATACAATTGTAAAAGTTTCATAGTATTCGCCCCTGTTCAATTACAATTCAAGTACAGTTCCGGTTCATGTACAATTTTATGAGGCAGTACACGCAGTGAAATCTTGGTTCCTCTAGCAACCCAAACTGGTTTTTCCCTTTGTCCTGGTAGGGGAACCAAATTTGATTACATGGAACCAGGCACACATATGTTCCGTTTTTTTTTTCAATTTGTCACATTAACTGGACTGTCCGGGCCTCTGGACATGGTATAAATTTTAAAATATAAAGCCGTGTCAAGTTCAAGTTTTAAAATGGCGACGGAGCAACGTTTGAAACACGGTCTCACTTGTTCCATTTCGCATGTATTAACCCTTTATCCAACGTACACGATATCAAAATGTATTCGTTTAAAAATTGTTTTTTAAAACTTTTCGAAAACATTCAACAAAATCATATCATGAGAACCCCTCAGTGGAACTAGCTTTACGAGCTCGTTTCAATGAGGAGTCACATGATTTGGTTTTGTTGAATTTGTTTTGAATTTTTTTTTTCTTCAGCTGCTTAATTTGTAAATTACGCGGATGGATGCGTCCGATTCGTTACGTAGAGGATTAAGTCGCACGACCGAATCGCAATTTTTCATAACAAACAAGACGGGGCAACTCTTTATGTAATTCACCGGTTCTAGATCACATGAAGACTCGTTTAACCCTTTACCCAACGTAACGGCCAAAACCGTCTAACGCTATTCTCAAAATCGCCAATTAATTGAAGCCAGGGAAGGTTGAGACATGGCCTCTCGTTCTATCCTTCCGCACTGGCACTCGTGCCATATCGATTAACCCATTCACACACGCGTGTCGTTCTGTGTATATAGCAAGGCGGACTGGGGCCAGAAAAGTTACCGGAGGAATGCTGCCCCCCATCGGGGGGGGGGGGGGGGGGAGGAGGAGACCCGGAGAAAAAAAATGATTTTGCGAACTGAACGAAGAGGGCTTCCTTCCACATAGATGACATTTCGATGGAATTTCTGTGTAATCTTCATTGATCGTTCGACAAAAAATGGTTCTACTGGGGGGGGGGGGGGGGGGGGGGGGGGCATCAGGAAGACTACAGTTCGGCCCAATTGGTGAAAAATGTGAATGGCAGTCCGCATAGAACATTTCGATATACCTGCAGTCTATGCAATCAGATCCATTTCGCCTTTTGGTCATTTTCACGAAATTTTACGTACCAACTGGGCTGCATTAATTTTGGGGTCCCCGAGAGGAACCCAATAGGGAATTCTCCCGGTTGGTCAGACCGTCAGTCCACCACTGTATCATAGTTGTTACAGTAATTTGTACACCACCCTATCTTGGGTGTTCAATTTTGATCTTATCCCCTGTGACAGGTACCACGTTTGTGATGATGACAGGTACGAAACTGCTGGTACCAGTCACAATGACAGGTAACACTAAAATCAATTGGGTTGAAAATGAACCCAAATTAACTGAACTGAGTGAATATGAACCCAAATAGGTTCATATTCTTTCAATCCAATTGATTTGGGTTGATTTTCAACCCAACTGATTTTAGGGTGTACCAACGAAAGTATTATTTTGATGCTTGCTGATGCCACTATTCCATTTTCAACAATGAGTGCCTCCAGTATTTTCAGAAGTAAAACGTTTCTGCATGTCAAATCTAAACATTTGGCGTCATTGAATTTTGTCATTTGAAAAACAAAACATATCAAAACTTGATTATTCAAATCGAATTTTATTATTGGTTTGAGTTTCACAAGTTCTTGACCAGGGGAACCGGAAGCACCTCAGAGGTGGGGGACAGGGGTCAGTCCCAGTGAAAAGGGAATTTACTTGCACTAGCAGCTCCGCCATGACATACCGAAACATGCATGTCTCGAATGCCCGAGATAGGAGTCTGAATTTTGAAAGGTTCCAGAAGGAATTTTGGTTGTATTTTAGCTCTACTTTGAGGATGAATCATTGAAAAAACTTGAGTGACGAACCTGGGAAGGGCATTGTCTGACCCCTCTCCCCCACCCCCACCCCCTACCCGCTTCTGGCGTACCTCTTCTTGACAACACGAACAATCCTCATCAGATAAATTGATGAGCGGATTTCATTGCTATTCTTTTGGGTACTAAATCAATGATCTGTCAAACGAACACAAAAACAACAACTTTTATTTGTTTTATACGTTGCGGGTGTACGTGTCAGTGGTCAGGGGCGGTAGAATCGGGGGCTGGGGGCTTCAGCCCCCCCCCCCCCCCCACACACACACTTTTTTGCCGGGCCATGTTTTTTGTATGCATATATTGTAACACAACCAATGACTGGTGAAACAAAGGGCGGATCTAGAGCCTCCCCCATATTTTCGCTAGCTATGTTTCTCTCGTACTGGTTCAGTATCGATGGATTTCTGATCATTTTTTGCAGTAAGTGACAGCAAACGCTAAAATGTATACAGACTGTTAAAAAAATCGGTTAACTGAAATAGATCGTAGTCTTACAGAAGTGCAAGTACCAAATCCACCCCAGACAAGATATCCACAGATAGTATAATTGCTGTTAACATCTGGGAAAGCATACATGTGGGGGTCTGTTTATCAGCTTTGGTCGATACGACCAAAGCTGGTAAATAGACCTCACCTGTATGCTTTACCGACGGTTTTTAACGGCGCTCAAAGTGTGAAATCTTTCAAATACATCCCCTGGAAAATCTCAAAATGTCCGTTCAGATGCATGGAAATTGAGGTTTTGGGACCCTGGAATTTAACATGTTCGTACCACGGGCCGAACCATGGTCGGCCCTTCATACCGACGACCATCCATCACCCGATTCAGCCCCCCCCCCCCCACACACACACTTTGAAAATCGTTCTGCCGCCCCTAGTGGTGTAGCCTGTGGGGATCTAACATCTATGTTGTGTAGGTGGCTTTCTGTCTTATTCAGTCAGCATCTTCACTTCTTGATACACTTAGTTTTCCTGGAGGCTGTCTATCTCAAAAATGATTATAGTTGTTCGATGCATGCAAACCACTTTGGGCACAATATTGGTTAAATATCAGCAGCTTATAGCCAATTATAATCCTGAAAATAAATCTGAACAAAAAATCCCGTTTCAGCCTGTGAAATACATAACAATAAGAGAAAATCTGGAAGAGACCCATTTAAATAATTTTTATAATGCTGTATTTGACGACAACAGGAAAAATGGAAAAAATAATCTGAGAACTTATCGCGAGTTTAAGAACAAATATCACCTGGAGTCTTATTTGATTAATACAACATCCCCCGACGCGAGAAACATATTTACTCGTTTGCGTATAAGTAACCACAAACTTATGATAGAAAAGGGGAGGCATATGCAACCACCCATCCCTGTAAGTGAACGCTTATGCGCGGTGTGTGGCTCAGGTGCAGTGGAAACAGAATGGCACTTCGTTATGGAGTGCGGTGAATATGCATCTCTCAAAGAACGTGCATTTTACAAATTTGAACGTGAATACCAAGAGTTTGTTGAGATGGACACATCCGAGGGATTCATATTCCTGATGAGAAACAATGTGCCACAGCTGTGCGGCGTCATCTGTAATATGACCCAGCAATTCTTAAAACAACGAGAACAAGTTTTGTCAATCTGACACCAAGAAGTGTTAACAATATTATATTACAACCACTATAAGCCTTAATATTTACGTTTGTCATTCGGCATTAGTATTGTTTTATGTTTCTATTTATGTTGATTTTGTATATACAAAGCAATCTGCCTTTGTTCTGGTGTATTTGCTTAATAAATCTTATCGTATCTTATCTAAACTCTTTACTTTTAAGATGTGACCAAAGATTCCGTTCATTGCATTGCCTCCATTAAGGAGTTTAAAGTCGAGAACAGACTTTTGGGCCGATGGGGAAATTTGTATATCGAGCCAAAAATGTGCATTTTCACAAATTTGTGAAATATGGAACCCCAAATTTGCATTTTTCAAAATGTATATAGAGATGCGTGTATCGCAAACATAGCTTTTTGTATTGTATTACCGTATACTATCTTGCCACTAAAGCACCTGAGCAACTTATGATATATATCAGTGCGCGGGTTCTGTTGTGTTGACGTGCCCAAAGTTCGAAATGTCGCCCTGCTAGCACCAGTGGGGGCTTGTACTATTTCCCGATAGTTGGCATGTTCCAAGACCTCCGCACAGAAATGTGTGATGTCGTGGCAGTCCCATTGTCTTAAAAGTTTCCCTGGACGCATAGGTAGGTGTAGATAAGATTATAAGTACCGACAGGTAAACACATGTCATGATCGAGTAAACAACCCCCCCCCCCCCCGCCCCCCCCCCCCCCCCCCCCCCCCCATCTGCTCAAGAATAGTTATAGTCCCTCATGCACAATGTGTATGTAGGCTAAGTTCCGCTCCACAGTTTCGTGAAATTCTAAACATAGGGCATATGTTGAAATTAAGGCCATGTAAAATAGAGATATATTTTTAGTATCAGATATATGATTACATTAGGTTTTTTGTTGGACAAGAGAATTTGAAGTTTTGGTCCCAAAGTTGGAGTCTGATACATAGGGGAAAATTACCAGATGAATTATGGGAAACAGTGGCTTCGAAAAATTGGGCTATTTTTTAAAATGTAATTTTTTACATGGGTTTGTTACCAGACAGGTAACTGAAAAAGGAGACGGAAAACATATAATTTTTTTTTTTGCATTTTAGAAACAGGGGATGCTTTGTTCCAGGGGTGGGATAGGTGAGGTTGGTGGAAAATTCTGCGTTTGAGGCTGCTAGGTGGCTGAAAATGACTGGTTTCGGCATTTTTTCATGCAATTTTTCAGGTTGAAGTCTGGCCTTTGACAATAAATTATTCCACCCACATTCAGATTGTTTATTTCTACTTAGTCAGATAGTGTTATATGTTTTTTTTGTGGATTTGGGAAATGTAATACATGTTATGAGTTAGATAACTAAGCTACAGAATATTTGCATTTGAAGAGAGTGTATGGCATTTCATATTTGGAAATGCCTGGAAAACTGTGGAGCGGAACCTAAGTGGGCAGCTTTTGAATGTCCCATGAGAACGAACAATACCACATGGTGTATGTGTACGGCCATATTTTGATCCAAATATACAGGCCAAGCAATATTATCTTTGTAAACTTTTTATTCCGTGGCGGAATGATTTCTGTAAGCTGCATGTTCTGGGATGCATGCAAAATACAATCAATGCAGAGACAACATGATTACAGTCTCAGTTACGTTAATCCTTTACCTAACACGAAAGGAAAACAACACTGGCAAATAATATTCTTGAATTACTTTTTTCTTTCTTTTTTTGCGTCGAAAACATAGCTTATGACTCCTCCTTGGAACGAGCTCAACGAGCTCGTTCCAATGAGGGGTAATAAGCTTTGTTTTGGAGACAATAATTGAAAAAAAAATAATGAAAATTTAATGGTGATTTTTGTGAATAACGCTTGTCGTTTTTGGCCATTAGGTCTGGTAAAGGGTTAAACATTGTTCGTTCTCCATCGACACAGAATCCCAGGATGTCGCATTTCGGCGCCCAGACAAACTAGTAGGCTTTATGGTGTCAAATCTCATTTTATTTTTTTTAAATATCCAGCTTAAAACTGAAGCAAATAACTAATGCTAAAAATAATGTCACACCCTCTTCGATAAGGACACTTAGAAGCACAATGTGCTCGCGTGCTTCTTCGAAAGAGCTGTAGTTTCTTCTGAGTATAAGGAGCATTGTTGGGGGCATTAAACAGTTAACTGGGTATGCAATTGGGTGCATTTCCCGAGGAAACGACTGTTTAGTGACTTTCGTATTAAAACACGGCCACCCAGAACGTTTAACAAGATAATAAACCAGTGCATCGTGTTATTTATTTATTTATTTATTTATTTATTAGGGTTTAACGACACTTTAAACAGCCAAGATCATATCGTGTCGGTGACAGTTTTACGGGTGGAGGAAGCTTGAGTACCGAAGAGAACCATCCGAGCAACGACGAGCAGCTGCCAGCTCCCCAACATCGTAATTCCGCACTGTAGCACAGGCTGGGTTGGATTGGTTGAAGACATGCGCACCATCGACGTGCAGTACGCCTTAGTACACGGCGTCATCGTGCCCCCATGTGGACAATTAGGATTAAGTGCCTTGCGAAACCATTCCGTCCGACAACGCGGGCGTCCAAATCGATCGCTCAGGGACGGTCACCCATCCGAGGGACTAACCGGGCTCAACGTTGCTTAACTTCGGTGATCTGACGAGAACCGGTTACCGCCCCCCCCCCCCCCACCCCCACACCATCATGTCATATTACCCTTTTCTTAATTTCAAGTTAGGCCTAAATATGAACAGTAACTCGTGTTTCGGAATTGTATTTACCCTGTTAGATATTGACCTACTGGTAAACTATATTGAGTGTTCAATTTTGGTCTAATCCCCTGTGACAGGTGTCACGTTTGTGGTGATGACAGGTAGAAAACTGCGGTGGCTGATTTAGGCCACCATCAATACTTTTTTATCTCGAGATAATATCTCAAGATCTCGAGATAATATCTCGAGATCTTGAGATAGTTTCTCGAGATCTTGAGATATTATCTCGAGATCTTGAGATATCTCGAGATCTTGAAATATTTTCTCGAGATCTCGACATAGTTTTTCGAGATCTTGAGATATTTTCTCGAGATCTTGGGATACTCTCTCTAGATCTTGAGATAGTCTCTCGTGATCTCGAGATGCATATCTCAAGATATCGAGATTATATCTCGAGACCTTGAGATATTATCTCGAGATAAAAAAAAGTATTGAGGGTGGCCTAAATCAGCCACCGTAGAAAACTGTTGGCACCAGTCACAATGACAGGTACACACTAAAATCAGTTGGGTTGAAAATAAACCACGATCCTCTTCAGGGGGAAACGTGTGCCCCCCCCCCCCCCAACACACACACACAAACACACCTCATAAACGTCCACATCAAGCTAAGTCTTTCAAGTTTCGATGAAAACGAAAAATGAACGCTCACAGAAAATTCAGTGTGCCAGAAAATTCAGTGTGCAGGCTTGTTAATACTTGTCCATAAAACAACTTATTTCTACAATGAGATTTATTTATTTATTGGTGTTTAAGGTCACATATTTCTGCACAATGGATAATCATGACCTCGACAGTTTTACGGGTGCATGAGGAAGCCGGAGTACCCGGAGAGAACAGCCTCAGGGCTGCACGTTGAAAATATTGATCGGTCTACCCCACACAGTTACTGAACAGCCATCCTATTTAATGGCGTTATGACGTATTGTTTTCCTGGTCGGAAAAAACGGCCGCTAGTTTTCAAAGGGTTAATCTACATATACTAGAAATATTAATTTTCCTTGAATCACCGTCAAGAACTATTTTCAATCGAGTCTTGGTTTGACCGAATCCTTAATAACTTTCTCAGTGAAATGTATTTATGAATGAAGACTCCCTACATCTTCAGTTTTATGACTATGGCACGTAGTTTCCTGATTGTTTCAATGTGAACTAAATATTAATTGATTAGAATATCTATGACTGGAACACGAAAGAATACTTGTATATCTGTGAGGAACATCAGATTACATCAACTGTATTCTGTGTACAAACTCCATGGAAAGTAGGTAAACAAACAACATATAACAGCATCGAATTTCTTATAGAGATAGGCTGGCGACCTGTGAGCATGCGCAAGACTCCTCAAAGAAAACAACGCCTATAAAACGATGGGCTTCTTTTGGGTCCTACTTAAAAGCGTCCAGGACGCCCATAGAACGCCAGAGACTTGAAAACACCCGGGAACAAAATGATAATTTATGCTTTGTCACATTTATTATATGTTTCGCTATTTAAGTGATAGTAAACTTGGGAGCGTTGTGGCTCAGTGGTTACGGCATTGGACTTCAAACTGAAAGGTCAACGGTTGCGAAGGGCAACTGCGTTGTGTCATCTGGGAACGCACTTAATCCCGATTGCTTTTGTGTGGGCGCGGTGGAAGGCGCTGTGTACTAAGGCATACTGCACGTCGATGGTGCACGTATGCCTCAGTAACAACTGCGTTGTGTCCTTGGGCAAGTCAACCGATGCTAACTCTGCTTGTGCGGAGTTATACGTTGGGGGGGGGGGGGGGGGGGTCTGACAGTTGCTCCGTTGTTCTCTCTGGGTTCTCCGGCTTCCTCCACCCGTAAAACTGTCGACACGAGGTGAACTTGGCTGTTGAAAAGTGTTGTGAAACTCCAATAAAAGATGGTAAACTTACCTTGAAAGTAGGTGACAGTTTATTTTCTATGTCGTAAAAAATGTAATGATTAATTTTTTCACTGTGCAGAATTTGAAGAATTGTTCATTAATACGCATGCATACATGTGCGCATGGACAGCCAAAAAACTACATAGTTTGGATTTTTCTCGCGACGCAAAATAACCTGCGACCAGGTTAATCTTTCCCATTACTCCAGGGATTATTCTGCCTTCTTTGGGAAAGGTACCGGGGCCCATGCAATTTGGGAAAATCTGCATCATGAAGGCTCCAACTGGGAGTTTATTTTGGCGAAGAAACACACAAAGAAGAAATGTTACCTTCATATTGAACTGAGAACTTTAATACAAAAGCTTCTACATGTATAGTACACTGCAAAAAATATAGGTTCTCTTTAGAACCAAAACTGGTTCTAATCTTGTCCCTGTGATGGAACCAGTTCTGTTTAAGCAGTATTTATTTTAAATCAAATAAATTTATAAAGATTAGCATCAAATATTAACAGAATTAAACATAAATTGAGGGGGTTTCAGCCGTAAGTTTAGAGCTCATACGAGGTTGTCTCAAATCATTATTAAGCAAAGGAGATATGAACAGTTGGCATATCGAACCAGTTTGGGTTCTATACAGAACCAAAACTGGTTCGATATGCCAACTGTTCATATCTCCTTTGTTTCAAAATGTTTGGCGACTGCGTTGAATAAGCTCCAAGTTTACTGCTGAATCTACTTCAGTTCATGTAATATTCTGTTAAAATTGAACGCTAATCTTGGTAAATTTATTTAATTTGAAATAAATACTGTTCAAACAGAACTGGTTCCATCTCAGAGACAAGATTAGAACCAGTTTTGGTTCTAAAGAGAACCTATATTTTTTTAAGTATACATGTAGAAAGTTTTATAACAAACAGTTGAATGAAATAATGATCAGTTTCTGTAATCTTTATTAAATAAATTGTTCTTATACTATTAATTAAAGAAGATATTTATGGATTCTGCTGTTGTGTCTAGGCAAGTCTCGGCTGTCGAAATAGGCAGGCAACCAAGACTTGCCTAGAAACAACAGTTTCTGGCGAGGTTCTTGGGATGTAATTTGCAAATGTATCTGAACACTGTCTGTTGAGGTAACTGTTTTGTTGCAGTAAAAGGTGATGAAAGTCAAAATTGGGCCTTCAAGAGTTAACGAGGGATTAAATTTTAATTTGAATGAGCCCTGATATTGGGAAATTTGTGGTTTGAATTGGGAAAAATCATGCCAAAATGCCATTGGGCATGGGTTCTATATTCGGCCCCTGTTGATACCCAAAAGAAACCCTGTTCTTGCATCTTAATCCAGTACTTTTCGGCAGAACCGCAGTAAATACCCATAAAGGCGGAAAGGGTCGAAAAGTCATTGGTGTGGACAGACTGATGGTGGAAGTGTTCGAAAAGTCATTTGAGTGGACAGACACACTGAAGGTGGAAGGTGTCAACAAGAAGTTTTCAAGTCACTGTCAGAAAAGCTATGGTTTGGATGCCTGCGTGTATTATGCGGAATCGAGCAAAAAAATAGTATTCAGTGCTTGCCGGGTTCTTGTATATTGGATGATCGTATACTGATAACTTTTGCCTCAATTTCCTATGTAAATATATTTTTTTCTCTTGGAATTGAATTAGAAAGAATATGGACATGACTAAAAAAAGAAATTAGTTTTGATTCTCAGGCAATCCGTCATTGAATTTGAACCCCCTCAGTGGACATTTGTATTGCCTTTTCAGTGTTTTCCAATATTAGTACAAACTCAGGGAGACCAGAAACTTTTTACATTTTTTGCTTGATACATATCTATTTAGTTGCGTCTCCAATATGCATTCATTATTACAATTTACGGGAGAGTGTCTGTAAGCAGTTTGTTTTTAGAGGATTGTTTTATTTTTAAAATTAAAAATGAAATTATTTGTATAAATATGCACTTTCTGTATTTCTGTGTGTAAAAAGACATCTGAAATCCTCTCCATGTTTGCTCACTTTTTGCAAAAGGAAAAGAAAACTTAAAATTAAAACCCTCCCTCCTCACTGATTTGAGAAAAAAAAATGCCTGAGAATCAATTAATTTATTTTGTGTGGCTTAATCTCCAGAAACAAAATTTACTGTGATCAGTAAAGATTTAGATTTTTTGAGTGTAAAAATACGTGTGTGAACTTCGAAAATGTATTGGGCAGAGGCGGCGGAACCAGGGGGATACAGGGGACACGTGCCCCTCAACTTTTTTCCACATACATGTTGCGTGGCAACACAATGACTTAAAATGGGCGCATGCAAACGTGCCAATATCCATGTAATATATTATTTGTAAATCCAAACAACATTTTGGCCAATGAATCTCACCTTTACGGTGGCTGATTTGGGCCACCCTCAATACTTTTTTTTATTTCGAGATCTCGAGATAATATCTCGAGATCTCGAGAAACTATGTCGAGATCTCGAGAAAATATCTCATGATCTCGAGATAATATCTCGAGATCTCGAAATAATATCTCGAGATCTCGAGATAATATCTCAAGATCTCGAGAAACTATCTCAAGATCTCGAGATAATATCTCATGATCTCGAGATAATATCTGGAGATAAGCATACACAATCGGTGTCACCCTTTGATCATTAGCATGAATTCACCCCTGCCACACAAACTGTTTATTTACTTATCGCATCTTTTCCGACTGCAACATATTCATGTCTCTCATGACAATTACACGAATCAACTCCTGTCCCTCAGAAAAGTGAATAACTTATCAACCAACCACTTTGTTGCGTATTAGTAACGAGAGCCCCAAATCTCAACCCAGCTCTAATATAAACCGAGTTCCGTCATCTGAGCTTGCACTTGCTGGTGTCTTGTTCCCACTCCAATCCCAAAGTGTCAACCCAGCACCCGGTACTTCCCAGTACCTATACTGTAGTGCCTTTTATCCTAAAACACAACATTTTCTCACTACTTTACAAGATGAAAAGTTTGTGTCTGTCTAACACTCCAAATCCAAAGTATTGATCCAGTACCCGGTACCTCCAAGTGCATACTGTGGTATTTTTTACCCTAAAATTCAACGTTTTCTCACTTCTTTTCCTTCCAGCCCCATGCTGATTGTAGTGATGTTTACCCTAAAACACAAAGTTTACTCACTACTTTACAAGACACACACCCATAAATACCAAATATTTCCTTCCAGCTCCACACTGAATGAAGTGATTTTTATCACAACTCACAGAGTGTACTCACTACTTTGCAAGACACAGACCCGTAAATACCAAATAGCTCCCCCAGCACCACGCTGAAAGGTTTCATTCCCACAGTGAAATCAATCACCCACTCCCTTGGTGGATTTTTCACCTACTCTCCACTTTGTTGACTGAGACACATCGTCTCTTGACACGCTGTTATTCCACGGACCCGTCATACAGCATAACTTTAACCCCATTTGCGCGTCCATTTTGATCGTGCAAATCGATGGTGCTACTCGGTGTATAATAACCTTACACCAGCGACAGCTATAAACCTCCCCATAGTGGGGACATGGTGGCTTTGTGTACTAAGGCGTAATGCACGTCGATGGTGCACCTGTCTTCAACCAATGCTATACCCTGCTTGTGTGGAGTTAGTATGTTGGGGAGCCGACAGTTGCTCGCCGTTGTTCGGTGGTTCTCTCCGAGTACTGCGGCTTCCTCCGTCCGTAAAACTGTCATGGTCATGATTAGCCATTGTGAAGAAATATGTGACCTTAAACAACAAATAAATAAATAAATAAATTGATTGATCCCCTATGTTCTTAACCATACGATCCTCCGTGATCACATACTCTCACCTGCTCACAGGAGACCCCCCCCCCCCCCAGTACTTGTGACCCCCCACCCCCAACGTCAACTCATGAACCGACAGTAATACAGGACATCCCGTCCCACAAGATTGATTGGTCCCCAATGTTCTCACCGACTGAAACCCATTCCAACCTGGGAAACCTCAATTTCGCCATCCAAGAGAGCATAGTTCCACCAGGACCACGTGCCACAGACCACCCCCTCTTAACTCACAAGGTGACACAGACACACACACACACTTTATGAGAGCCACAACTTGCACATCCAAACCCCAAAAGCGCATCACACCATTGATTTGTCCTCCGACAATACCCAACTATGAATACGCCTTTCTTACTTCTATTTTGCTACTCCCGGTCCCATAAAGCTGGAATAGCAAAATAGAAAGTGGGGTGCTACTTGTTTCAAATGTCGCGGGGGCATCTTTTCAACACAACATTGCGGGGGTTCACTGTTTGGCGGGAGAGACACTTTCGCTTATTTGGGAGGACCGCCAACTGGTTCAAACATTTTTTTGGGAGCTATCGCAGCGATAGGTCAAACCGGGCGGTATGTTCACGGGTTTGAGTTTCGACTATCATTGCAGGGTGGTTCGCAGTGATGTCGTTTTGAGGGATATTGTTGAGAGTCCCACTGAACGAGTATGAAAAGTGTATTCATAGTTGGGTATTGTCGGAGGACAAATCAATGGTGTGATGCGCTATCGGGGTTTGGTTGGGCAAGATGTTGCTCTCATAAATTGGGTGTGTGTTTGTGTCATCGTGTGAGTTAAGATGGAGTGGTCTGTGGCGCGTGGTCCTGGTGGAACGTTGCTCTTATGGATGGCGAAATTAAGGTTTCCCAGCTTGGAATGGGTTTCAGCCGGTGAGAATAGGGGACCAATCAATCTTATGGGACGGGATGTCCTGTATTACTGTCGGTTCGTGAGTTGACGTTGGTGGTGGGGGTCACAAGTACTGGGGGTGTGGGGGGGGGGGGGTCTACTGTGTGCGTGTGAGAGTATGTGATCACGGAGGATCGTGTGGTTAATTGGGGGTACCATGTTGCAGCTGGTTAAGGGTGGCAGTAAACGACGTTGAGGGGGCTTCTTCTTGTTCGGAGATACTGAGAATCGGGTTCAAGATGTCCTTCTATATATGCGCGGGACTGTATAGACCACCATTGGAGTTGTCACTTTCGGGTATGTCCCTGGAGGAGTGTGAAAGGTGTATGGACCGTTGAGACTTGTCGGGCGACAGGCCAATCTTTTCATTACTGCATGCAATTGGGTTTTGTGTGGAAACAATGTTAGTCATGCCCAACCTGACATGTTTGGGATTCACAGGACGGGGGATTCTATTCGCCTCTTGGGCTCAGGGTTATGGGTTTCAATTTGGGTGTGTAATTGTGAGAACGACTCCTAGGTGTCAGGAGATTGCTGGGTACTGACCATAAATTCACGGTTTTGTCTTGCATCTACAGCCTTGTACTTGGCAAGCCCTTTTCTAACACTGACGTTGGTAATACGCGAGGTCCTTAATCACTCGTCCGGAAGCAGTATCCGCAGGAGGTATCTAGTTACAACTAATCCAGACTTTTCAAACCACCGAGAGGAAAGGGAATCCTAGGGTGGGTTTATAGCTGTCGCTGGTGTAGGGTTATTATACATCGGATAGCACCGTCCATTTGCTCGGTCAAAATGGACGCGGGAATGGGGTTCGACTTATGCTGTATGTCTCCGTCAGCAAAGTGGAAAGTGGGTGAAAAATCTACCAAGGGAGTGGGGATGAAATCCTTCAGCGTGGGGCTGAGGGAGCTATTTGGTATTTACGAGTCTCTGTCTTGTAAAGTAGTGAGTAAACTTTGTGAGTTGTGGTAAAAATCGTTCCATTCAGTGTGGAGCTGGAAGGAAAGATTTGTTATTTATGGGTGTGTGTCTTGTAAAGTAGTGAGTAAACTTTGTGTTTTAGGGTAAACATCACTACAATCACCATGGGGCTGGGAGGAAAAGAAATGAGAACACGTTGAGTTTTAGGGTAAAAAACACTACAATATGCACTTGGAGGTTCCGGGTACTGGATCAACACTTTGGATTTGGAGTGCTAGAGAGACACAAACTTTTCATCTTGTAAAGTAGTGAGAAAACGTTCTGTTTTGGGGTAAAAGGCACTACAGTAGGTACTGGCAGGTACCGGGTGCTAGGTTGACACTTTGGGATTGGAGTGGGAACAGGACACCGGCAAGTGCAAGTTCGGATGACGGGACTCGGTTTATATTAGTGCTGGACTGAGATTTGGTGGGCTCTCATAACTTCGCAACAAGGTGATTGGTTGATAAGTTTTCTGAGTGGCAGGAGTGGATTCGTGTAATTGTCATGGGGGGGGGGGGGGGGGGGGGGGGGGGCACGAGTATGTTGTAGTCGGAAAAGATGCGACAAGTGAATAAACAGTTTGAGTGAATTCATGCTAATGATCAAAGGGTGACGCCGATTATATATGCTTATTTCGAGATCTCGAGATATTATCTCGAGATCTTGAGATATTATCTCGAGATCTTGAGATAGTTTCTCGAGATTTTGAGATATTATCTCGAGATCTTGAGATATTATCTCGAGATCTTGAGATAGTTTCTCGAGATCTTGAGATATTATCTCGAGATCTTGAGATAGTTTTCTCGAGATCTTGAGATATTATCTCGAGATCTCGAGATATTATCTCGATATCCTGAGATATTATCTCGAGATCTTGAGATAGTTTCTCGAGATCTTGAGATATTATCTCGAGATCTCGAGATAGTTTCTCGAGATCTTGAGATATTATCCCGAGATCTTGAGATATTATCTCGAGATCTCGAGATAAAAAAAAGTATTGAGGTGGCCTAAATCCGCCACCGTAACCTTCGGTCGATTCAGTCCGTTTCTTCTACTTCGACCATCTTCTAACCCGAAGGCTAGCCTTCGGGTTGGAAGATGATTAAAGTAGCAGAAATGGGAGCGCGGTGGCTCAGTGATAGACTGCTGGACTTCTATTCTAGAGGTCCCGAGTTCGATCCCCGTCCGGAACGACCCGCGTTGTGTCCTTGGGCAAGGCACTTTATCCCGGTTGCCTACATGGGGGCACGATGACGCCGTGTGCTAAGGCGTACTGCACGTCGATGGTGCACATGTATTCAACCACTGTAACCCTGCTTGTGCGGAGCTTGAACAGAGTTAGTATGTTGAGGAGCTGACAGTTGCTCGTCGATGCTCGGTGGGTTTCTCCGGGTACTCCGGCTTCCTCCACCCGTAAAACTGTCACGCTCACGATTACCACTGTGCATAAGTATGTGACCTTAAACACCAATAAATAAATAAAGAAATAAATAAATAGTGGGATAAATGGACAGGACAGTGATCAATGATCCCTGAGTGACCTTGATCTATATTTTGAACCTCCATTGAGTTGTGACTCATTTGGTGTTGGTCCCAGATCCATAGTTCATACCAGGCTTAAATAAATGAGCGTCATCCACTTTCAAAATCGTTGGCCCGCCCACTTTTCGAATGTAAAAATGTATGGATGAACTTCGGGACTGCATTTGGAGGTCTTAAAACGCAATTTCTAGCAATTCTGAAAAATTCACTCAACGCCACCTGGGTGACTTCCGTGACCATGACCCACATTTTGAAGCTCCATTGAGTTTCCACTCGTTTTGGTGTTGGTCCCAGGTCCATAGGTCATATCATGCATGGGATATTATGAGCGTGACCCACTTTCGATATTTTGCGGCGCGTCCACATTTTTGAGTGCAAAAATGCATGTATGAAGTTCTGGAATGCATTAGTAAAATGTGAAATTCAGCAATTGTGAAAAATGCACTAAATGATCTATGGGGACCTCCGTGACCTTCACCTGTATTTTGAACCTCTGTTGAGTCTCGCCTAATTTGGTGTTGGCCCCAGATCAATAAGTCATGCTTGGTATATGGGCGTGACCCACTTTCAAAATGTTTGGCCCTGCCCACTTCTTTGAGTGTAAAATTTATTTATTTTGTGGTGTTTAATGTCATATATTTCTGCACAGTGGCTAATCTTGACCACAACATAAAGATAAAGCCACGTTTAGTCAATCGTTTATACCCATGTTGCTCATTTCAGAGGACTTCCACCCCAAACATTGGCGACAGAGTCCTACTTTACCAGTAAAAGAGAGCTTGATGTTCACAGTAAACAAGCACTGCTTCACTTCCCGGTTTTCTCATGGGATTTGAGTGTAAACATACACGTATGAACTTGCGATTTCCAGCAATTCTGAAGAATGCTATCAAGGATCCCTAGGTGACCTGGACCTCTATTTTGAACCTCCATTGAGTTTCGACTTTGGTGTTGGTCCCAGGTACATACCTCACACCGTGCTTTGGATATGAGCGTGTCGATCTTTCAAAACACCTCAGGGACACCCAGTGGCGTGTGTGTGTGTGGGGGGGGGGGGTGGTTAAGGTGGGTATTTACCCCCCCCCCCCCCAAAAAAAAAAAAAAAAAAAAAAATTTCAACACTTTGTAAATCATATCTAGTATCTACTCGAAAATAACCACATACATCTTCATATTCTACATCACACAGGCGCACATACAAACTGTATGATCTACACCATTTGCAGAGCATAGAAAAGTTGGTAGCCGATGTCACTGACTGATTTGACGCTCAACAGGTTAACATCTTCCTCTCTGACATACATCCTCCTTTAACCTTTAACCCTTTACCCAACGTAACGGACAAAACCGGTCAGCGCTATTCTCAAAAATCGCCAATTAATTTTCATGATGTTTTCATTTTTTGTCTTAAAAACATAGGTTATGACCCCTCATTGGAACGAGCTCGTCCAGATCGTTCCAATGAGGGGTCATAACCTATGTTTTGG
The DNA here is from genome assembly GCA_031216915.1 of Pictodentalium vernedei. Taxonomy (NCBI): domain Eukaryota; kingdom Metazoa; phylum Mollusca; class Scaphopoda; order Dentaliida; family Dentaliidae; genus Pictodentalium; species Pictodentalium vernedei. The sequence continues at coordinate 114,451,827 of CM062292.1, forward strand.
AGGAAAAAAATAGTTATTCAAGAGTTTTTTTTGCAAGTGTCGTCTGCTTTTCATGTTAGGTAAAGGGATAAACACCAAAAATTAACAGCAACGATATCTTGATTTTTTTCACTTGAGAAGCGAGGTAATGAGCTCTCAGTAGTTCACATTTCACAAATTTTCCTGGTATACCCCTCCCGCACTTTCCCGGGGGGGGGGGGGGGGTACGGTTACGCAGAGCGGGCCGCCAACGGCGGCCGTGCTGTCCCCTACAGGCTCTCGTTTACAATACCCCCCCCCCCCCCCTAATAGTATAAGCTTGTTACGCCCCTGGGGACACCCCAATGCTCACATGAGCCTAAAATGATAGGTGGCTGAGTGCTGGTGACTGTCTCTTAGTATGCAAAAAGCAGCGAAATGGAGGAATGATATTTGAGTTATCGTGCGAACAAGGACAAGAAGAGAAGAAACCAAACAAAAACAATTGGCTGTAGTGCAAGTACTAATTAAGTCTCTAGAAAGTGACGTTTAGTTTATCCTGGTGGCGCACTCCCGCGTTGTGTACTTGGGCAAGGCACTTAACCCCGATTGTCCACGTGGGGGCACGATGACGCCGTGTACTAAGGCGCACTGCACGTCGAAGGTGCGCATGTCTTCCGCCAATCTCACCCTGCCTGTGCTGCAGTGCGGAGTTACGAGGTTGGGGAGCTGGCAGCTGCTCGTCGTTGCTAGGTGGTTCTCTCCGGGCACTCCGGCTTCCTCCACACACAAAACGGCCACGGTCATGATTAGCCATTGTGCATAAGTATGTGACTTAAACACCAATAAATAAATAAATAAATAAATAAATAAATAAATAAATAAATAAATAAAATATATCCTGGTGGTGTGGTGCTCCCCGGCATCACTCGACAGAGCGTTAAAATTGCTCTGGACAGTTCCAAAGCAGCACTCTCGGGCGCTCTTAATACAAGGCACTTTCGTGTGCTCTCGGACGTCCCGTGCAATTTTTAATGTGGCCGCCTCTTTTTAAGGTGCTATATAAACAATAAAAATTAGCTTAGGCCTACTTTGAAATACCCACCTCCGATATTCCATAGATTCAAATTAAATGTACGCAAATTATGCGGCAAAATGAAGATTGTGACGTATAGAACACGAAAAATATGTGCAATCAACGCACAGAGTTGACAGCGGGCACCGATTGTTGTTGGAAGTCTGCTGCCGAGTTTATACCAGAACTGATAATCAAATACAACACGAAGAACAACTAGTGGTCAAATGTGTGGTTCAGATATCAAGAACAAAGCTTGGAAATTAAAATTCTTCGAAACGCAGCGATACAGCTTCTCGGGGTAAATTCGAAAGGGCACTGATTTCTTTTGTTTTCTATTGGTTTACGTTTTGGACGACGGGGTCTAAAGGCAACGCTATACAAATCCGTCTAAAATGAAATAATGAAACTGATCGTCGTCTTAACACCCTCAAGGTATCGTTATATGCAGTTGCATATTACTTACAAGGTATCGTGACAGCTATTTGAATTTTATGGAATAACGCGATCATTTTACAGGCCTGACAATCAAGAAAATCAAGGAGTGTAAAACAGCTGCCCTCCTCAGATTGCTTGGGAGTGCAATTGCACCTAAAATTTTCAATGCAAAAACTCGTATGCTATTTTGGTTCACTTCAAGGTATTAATATTGTGACTGAAAAATTGTACTACATTCCGTTGCATAGTGGGAAAATTGGCCCACACATCTTCTCGTTATTCAAAATGTTGCATTCAATTCTTATGACTGTCTTCCACACTCAAAATGCATCGCAATGCGACACAGAATGAGTCTTGAATTATTGCGAATCAGTGAAACATTGACAAATCGTCCCCTGCGTTCCGATGTGTTCTCTCTAACACATTGAAACGCAGAGGATGAAATTATAACAGATTTTAAAGGCAGTCGCAAACAGGTCTGGCATTCCAGAAAATCAAAGGGTGCAAAAAAATGCCCTCCTGAATTTTTCTAAACGTGCGGTAGGCGTGCAGCACTCCTGCACTCCTAAAGAATGCCAGGTCTGATTTTAGAGTAAATTGGCGGTATCTCGTGACATGTTGGAACATGTGGATAAATGTATATTTAAGACAATAAGCTCACCAAAACTGCACTTGACTTTATATCCATGTTGTGGTCATTATTAGCCAATGTGCAGAAACCTGTGACTGAACAAAGGTCACTTTCGAGGATCTCCTTGTTTGTGGTAAGGATGACATTTACAACCCCCGCAATGTTAGTTGAGGATAGCCCCTGAGAGTGGGAGCAGTCGCTCCCTTAAAATGAAAAGCCTGCTCAATAAGGTAATACTTGGACTCAGCAGTGATGTGACGTCTTGGCTGCCTATCCAGGCTGTCAAGACTTCACAAGACACCACTGCCAAGGTACTGTATTTCCACCAGCATGACCACAAATAGCCTGCAGTTTGGAACATGTTTGTATATACAATAAAATTATAGATGTATATGTAAGACCACAAACTCACCAAAACTGCACTTGGCTTTATATCCATGTTGTGGTCATTATTAACCAATGTGCAGAATTATGTGACTGAAAACACCAATAAATAAATAAATCACCAAAATTGGAACTCGGCCCTGAAGGGTTAAACTTTAATAAATATATAGACGATATCTAGAGTTTTTGAGTGGATACCGAAAATTATCTCATGAGTGACCGAGACAAATGTTTATTTTTCGCGAGCGCTTGAGCGAGCGAAAATAACGATTTGTCTCGGTCACAATTAGATAATTTTTAGTATCCACTCAAAAATACTAGATTTTCTTTTTATTATACGCTTTTTATAAGAATCTGATAATTCCACTCGTTTCACCCTTGAACCGATGCACGAAAGTAAACAGCACATTGAATCATTGAAACAGGGATGTGATTTGATTGATACTTGGGACAGATAGCGTCTTGCAATCTGATTCAGTTGGCGGGTTTCTAGTCCAAACATGGCCTGAAAGTCCATAATATAAGTTTTGGGTCAAAGGACGTACCAAACCAAAAACTTATATTGCGGAATTTCTGGACATGTTTGGACTAGCGGGTTTCATGCAATACGTGTTGAATTATGGCTGGAAGTGATCGGTATCCACTCCAAAACACTGGATTTACTCTTCATTATACGTTTTTAGAACCAATTGATCATTTCCAGTGACAATGTGACTCGTATTCACAGTGAAGTGATGCTTTGAAAGCCGCCATTTTGATTGATACCGTGAATGTGAAAATTTCTATATCTTCACAATGGGGGATACGATTTCTATCTTTCCACAATTTCTTCGATAATCTATTGTTTAGAGTATAATAAATATGTGTGTGAGATTTGTTTTTACTGAGAACTTTGAACTGGTTTCACTCAGCAGCCAACAATGATATATAACAGTACTCTCAAATTCTAAATTAAAAACTGAAAATTGATTTCCGTTGCAGGAGTTCACGAGAATCCTCTCTCAATAAACAGGGCAGACAGTTGTGCCATTTCCACAAAGCAGTCCAGTCGATGCATCCTGCGCGAAGTGTTTTGAATGCTTAGCATTTTCTTGGGGGGGGGGGGGGGGGGGGGGGGGCACGGAGCCTGATGCATACGTTTACAGATAACGGTCCATTAACCTAGCTTACAGGTTATCGCTCGGGGACTCTGGCTTGGCACAAGATTCAGAACTTTGGAGGTCCAGGCCCGACTAAAGCAGGACTGGACTCCTGGGCCAAGCCCGGTCCCCGTAAAGGTCTGGGCCCTTGGCTACTACCCCGTCCCACCCTTTCCCCGATCTTGGTCTGCCCTGTACCTCAGCCTGCGTGTGTAGGTAGTGAATATGGCGTGTGTGGGAATGAGGAGGCCTGATGAGGGACTGAGGACAGGGTGTGAAGACAGTGTATGAAAGCACTGGGCGGGTGAATAGGGAACTCAGTTGAGAGATGTGAGGAAGTCTTTTAAAATCTTCTGTTTCTGTCCAGTGGTATTACACCCAATAAGGACAAACCCGGTTGTATGACATCTAGAACTTTTCTTCCCGTGACGTCATACATCCTCATGATAAACTCATAAGTTCACCACATCCCCCTCCCCACATCACACGCTCTAGTCAGTCCTTAAAACCTACTGCACGCCTCACCTCCCTCATGCACAATTACCCTTCCCCGTGAGCCACCATGATACCCTCAAACGCCCCTCTCACGTCCGTGTACACCTGACACACCACATATCTCTTCTTCATGCTTTCCACCTCACGCGCCCGTGTTTTCCTCGTGCCCTTCAACACTTCCTTGTTCCCCTATATAAGTACCTATAGTGCTAGTGTTAACTTATTCTGAAACCTAACATGACGTGACCGCATGCCTATATAACGCTCATGACGATGTGTTGCTACCTTTGCCAACTCCAAAACACGAAAAATTATCTCGTGTGTAAGAGATGCTAAGTCCTACCTAAGACGTACTAACTCCCACGCAAGAGATAGTATCTCTTACGTAAGACATACTAACTCCTACGTAAGAGATACTCGTACGTAGGACATACTAACTCTCACGTGAGAGATATTCTCTTACGAAGAACACACTAACTCTTACGTAAGAGATAAAAAAAAAAAATTCTCATGTGACACTAATACGCTTCCATACAGGCAATCCAGACACAGTCGGTTCATCTGATTATCGTTTTCGTGTGATAAAAATAGAATATCGTTCTACCAGTCAATTTTCTCACGTGCAAAGCTTCTTGACAACACAGTCGAGAAAGTCGATCATAATGGGCAGTTTATTGCTATGTGCTTGGTCTCTTTCGAAAAAGCTTAAAGATTCTGGACAAAAGCTTTATCAATATCAATCGTTAATGAAGAAAGACAAACACATTACGTGTCTGTAGTAGTGACCCATCACCTCTATCTATCCGACCAATCATATTATCTGGTACAAACATATTGTTGAACTACCAATCGCCTATCCGCATGTCATCAATATCATTTGCCCAATCAGCTTTGCGCATTCTAATAAAAATTCTATTCGGTTAACTGTTGTCACGTCGCCATTCGATTGGTCATGATACTTTCACCTGTTTGTTTTCCGGGTTTGCGTTCTGTGTTTTTGTACTGTTCTCGTTGCGAGGCATAAAAGATGGATCAACAATTTTGTGTGTCTACTATGAGTAATCTGAGCCAGATGCGAACGCGTGGAATATTAAGAGGACGAGGAGCATGTTGTGATTTCGAACTGATTTCTGGAGACAATATTCGATTTCCAGTTCACAGGTAGTCCGGAATGAATGCTCATGAATATTTATGACGTTGACAACCGGTTCTCGACGAATCGAGTTCCTCCCTTTTCATAGCTCTGCGCACGTTTATATCGGGGTGGCTACCAACATGACTCATCTCATACAGTTCGAACAAACCAATGAACTACTTATATCTATATATAGTTTATGCAGACAAGGGAACTCATTGGACCAATCTCGATTTCATTGAATTTGAGTCGCATAACTTTGTGTTCGAGGTTCTGAAAATGAGTTAACTTGCAGAAAATAATTTAAATTATGTCTGACGCTCATCATATAACCTTACAAATTTAATACGTGAAGAACCCGTTTCAAAATTATAAGCGTGTGTATTTTTAAAAAAATGTCCTTCGTGTTCAATTTGAAGAAGACCATTGGACTTTGGAAAAGCCCATTGCCCATGTTTGACGTTAATGATATGCAAGGTCAGAGGTCGCATCGGGTAAATAATTCGATCAGCCTGTCTGTCAAGACTGTTGACTATAATTGTTGGTCATGCGATAGAAACAAACAAAATGTTTCGTTTGAAACGATAAAATGTGCGTTCTCGATTTAATACCAATAAAGATAGAAACAATGACATACTTTCAACATATTCATCCGTTTTTTTCTCAGATGAAAACCGCAATGAACCTCTTCCCTCAAGTGAAGGTAGACTCTGTATCAATATTTTTAAATTTTTTGGCATGTGTCAAAATAGCAGATACAGTACGTGGAGAGTGGATTGTAACTAAATCACTTTGGGAGTGGAGTTATCACCCAAAGTATCACTTTCAAATTCTGTACATTATGGAGAAAAAACACAAGCAGTGTTTCAGCCAATGGACCTCCGGGTATAACCCGGAGGTCCATTGGCTAAACCTTTGCTTGTGCTTGTTATGCTTTGCAACAAATTTGCAATTATTGCTTGGGTGGAATCTCCGCTCTGCAGGTGATTCAGTGATAATACACTCGCCATGTACTGTATTTCACTCAAAGAACACAAACATCACTGCATGAGTGAAAATGAAAACCGTGGGTATTCAAACAACAAATCAATACAAATATTTTCAAGCACAACACTCAAATGTTCTAGCTGGAAGAGGTTGGGGATGGTCGTGGTCTCTAATCGTCTGCTGGTAGTGGTAGCAGTTTCGCGTGTCTAAAATCTAAATAAAAACAATATTTTATCCATATACAGTACATGTCAAAATGAGTTGAAGAATAACCTCTACCGGTATAAACTATAGATTTAGTAATGTTTCCTATACCATACTAATAACACAAAAATCGGACATAAAGATATATAAACTCTTCTTGTGACTATGTTTTCCTTCAACTCAAACTTACATGTCACAAAGTGGAAGCTGCCTTATTACAAAAAAAAAACACCCACACAGTGGAAGACTGATGCAGGGCCCGGGAAAGGAATTAATTCCGTGATGCCCCCCCCCCCCCCCCCCCCTCGTCCTTAAAAAATATTGGGATATTACACAGATGAGTTAGGCATCTACAGCAACTAGCGAGTGCAGAAGGTGCGATCGACCATAGGGTATTTAAGGGGGGGTGGGTCTAGCCCTAAAAACGCAAGAAGACTCCATTTAATAACTGAAATCAGTTATTAAATGGAGTCTTTTTGCGTCTTTAGGGCTGAAAAAAATCACATTATTTTTTGGCCGTCAAAATGATGTTTTTTTAGCAGCATGTTTCAATTTTCCTAGTTTATCATTGAGTCTCCAATGCCGTAGAGTTATAGCTATTGAGTGAATGATTCCTGAAGTGATCATTATTACGGCAAGTTGACTTAATAAAGTTATTACTTCAAGAATCATGCAATCCAGAATTACAGCCATTTGTCAAGTGCATAGTTTCATTCACAATACAGCCCCCTTAACTATTGGCACAGGAGTCAGAACCCTGGGGGAGGGGACTAGGCCAAACATGGCTTGAAAGCTTGTATTTTAATTTGTTTTAGTACACCCTTTGAAAGGACGTACTACCCCCCCCCCCCCCCCCCCCCCAAAAAAAAAAAATAAAATACAGTCTTTCAGGCCATGTTTGGATTATGGATTGTCAGTGCGCAGGCCTAACCAGGAATCCTTGACTCCAGGGCCAGATCTGCTCCTGCCCACCCCCTCCTCAAAGTTCCGGTCTCCAGGATTACTACCCCGGGCCCCCACCCTCTCCCCGGCCCTTGATCCATGACCAAAATGTGTACACATGGATACTGTATTACAGTACAACAGGGTGATTTTGTAATTTTACTCTTAATTAGGTGGATATACATTACATGGAGAGTGGATTGTAACTAAATCACCCGCAGGGTGAAGTTATCACCCAATCTATAACTTTCAAATTTTGTACATATCGACAAAAAATACAAGCAATGTTTCAGCCAATGGACCTCCGGGTTTAACCCAGAGGTCCATTGGCTGAAACTTTGCTGGTTCTGGTTATGCTTAGCAACAAATTTGCAATTATTCCTCTGGTGGAATCTCCACTCTGCGGGTGATTTAGTGATAATACACTCTCCACGTACATGTACTGTACATATATTTCCAACATATTCTTGCCAATCTTGTAGAAAGTTGGAGACTCAACAAGTTCATTTGCAGTTTATGTACCACCAGATAACTAACTAATCGAGGTTCCTTAAACGACAGGTTTGCTTGGTGGGTCACAAGATTTTACTGGCTGCCATGTATGGTCAGTGGTTGATGCCCATGTGCGTTGTGTTGCGTAAGCAAAATTCCAGTCAGTGGTCCTCTGAGTGGGTTTCAGAAATCACTTGACTTACAGTAGTGTTGAAATAAGTTGTGGAATAACCACTTTCAACTATGCATCTTCAACTACACAAACTAGACTGAGTTATTTGTGTGCAAAGCACACAATGGTGTATCCCCGCATTTCCTTAGCAACACCTTAGCATAGTCTTAACATTTTGAACAAGTATAATTAGTTTGTCTGTATTCTGGAAGAAAATAAATTGTCAATGAAACACTGTTTCTCCAATCTGTGCAGTTAAAAAATTCCATACATTTATGATAAACTTGAAATATTTTCTGAAGAACAACCTGTAAAACATAGAAATTAGTTACAATACCAGCTGTTAGGTCTAATGTGATAGAAGTATATCCTAGATAACTTCAAAAAAAAAGATAACAATAAAATAGTTAATACTGCACTGTGGACCTGAGTTTTCAATGATAAGTTTAAAATTGCATATTCTAAAAGCCTTTGAACATAAACTGTCCTACAATACAAAAAATAACTGAGTTTGAACAGCCAGGTGTACTGTCATGAAGTGTTATCATTGTTAGTGACTCGATTATTCCTATCCTTTTATTCTTAGCATCTCTAGATGTCAAACTGCAGGCAGCTCAACTCTTTCATTTTGCATGCGTAAGATTGCTCACTCTAAAACGATGTACTGGAACACAAAAGTGACACCACTGGCACATCTAAGTCGCACATGGAACTTAAACTTCTGACCATGGTTTCATCATTTTGAGTTACAAACCCCTTAACCCTTTACCCAACGTAACGGCCAAAACCGGCCAGCGCTATTCTAAAAAATCGCCAATTAATTTTCAAAATATTTTCATTTTTTGTCTCAAAAACATAGGTTATGACCCCTCGTTGGAACGAAAGTGGCAACAGTGGCACGGCCACGTGGCACCCCAAAAATCCTAAACCTTCATGCGCATCTGAGAACCCTACTGCAACATTTGAGCATGGTTTTAGCATTTCGAACTATATACCCTAGGAGCCTTTTGCTGGAAACAGTGTAAGAAAAACATGAAAGTGGCAACGGAGGCACAGCCACATGGATGTGGCACCCGAAAATTCCGAAACCTTCCTGCACATCTACACACCCTACTGCAACATTTCAGAATGGTTTTAGAATTTCGAATTACATACCTCAAGAGCCTTTTCCCGGAAACGGTCTAAGAAAACACAAAAGTGGCAATGGTGGCTCAGCCACATGGCACCCGAAGAATCCGAAACCTTCGTACGCATTTATAGACCCTACTGCAACATCTGAGCATGGTTTTAGCATTTCAGATTAAATACCATACGAGCCTTTCGCCAGAAACGGCCTAAGAAAAACATGGAAGTGGCAACGGTGGCACAGCCACATAGCACCTGAAAAATCTGAAACCTTTGTGCACATCTATAGACCCTACTGTAACATGTGAGGATAGTTTTAGCGTTTCGAATTACGTACCCCAGGAGCCTTTCGCTGGAAACGATCTAAGAAAACACGAAAGTGGCAGCGGTGGCAAAGCCACGTGGCACACCAAAAATTTGAAACCTTGGTACGCATCTATAGACCCTACTGCAACATCTGAGCATGGTTTTAGCATTTCAAATTACATATCCTACTAGCCTTTCGCTGGAAACAGTCTAAGAAAAACATGAAAGTGGCAATGGTGGCACCGTTTCGAATTACATACCCTAGGACCATTTCGTCGGAAATGATCTAAGAAAACACAAAAGTGGCAACGGTGGCACATCCACGTGGCACCCAAAAAATCCGAAACCTTCGTACGCATCTATAGACCATACTGCAACATCTGAGAATTGTTTTAGCGTTTCGAATTACATACCCTACGAGCCTTTCGCCGGAAAAGGTCTAAGAAAACACAAAAGTGGCAAAGGTGGCACAGCCTCGTGGCACACAAAAAATCCGAAGCCTTCGTACGCATCTATAGACCATACTGCAACATCTGAGAATAGTTTTAGCATTTCGAATTAAATACCCTACGAGACTTTCGCCGAAAACAGTGTAAGAAAAACATGAAAGTGGCAGTGGTGGCACAGCCACGTGGCACTCGAAAAATCCGAAACCTTTGTGCGCATCTATAGTCCCTACTGCAACATCTGAGCATGGTTTTACCGTTTCGAATTACATACCCTAGGACCATTTCGCCGGAAACGATCTAAGAAAACACGAACGTGGCAACGGTGGCACAGCCACGTGGCACCTGAAAAATCCGAAACCTTCATACGCATCTATAGACCCTAATGCAACATATGAGCATGGTTTTAGCATTTTGAATTACATACCGTACGAGCCTTTTGCCGGAAACGGTCTAAGAAAACACAAAAGTGGCTACGGTGGCATAACCACGTGGCACCCAGAAAATCCAAAACCTTCGTACGCATCTATAGACCGTACTGCAACATCTGAGCATCGATTTAGCATTCCGAATTACATACCCTACGAGCCTTTCGCTGAAAAAGGTCTAAGAAAACACAAAAGTGGCAACGGTGGCACAGCCTGTGGCACCCAAAAAATCCGAAACCTTCGTACGCATCTATAGACCATACTGCAACATCTGAGAATAGTTTTAGCATTTCGAATTACATACCCTACGAGACTTTCGGCGGAAACGGTCTAAGAAAACATAAAAGTGGCTAAAGTGGCACAGCCACGTGGCACCCGAAAAATACGAAACCTTTGTGCACATCTATAGTCCCTACTGCAACATATGAGCATGGTTTTAGCATTTCGAATTACTTTCCCTACGAGCCTTTCGCCAGAAACGATCTAAGAAAAACATGAAAGTGGCTACGGTGGCACAGCCACGTGGCACCCGAAAAATCCGAAACCTTCGTACGCATCTATAGACCATACTGCAACATCTGAGCATGGATTTAGCATTTCGAATTACATACCCTACGAGCCTTTCACCGGAAAAAGTCTAAGAAAACACAAAAGTGGCAACGGTGGCACAGCCACGTGGCACCCAAAAAATCCAAAACCTTTGTACGCATCTATAGACCATACTGCAACATCTGAGAATAGTTTTAGCATTTCGAATTACATACCCTACGAGACTTTCGGCGGAAACGGTCTAAGAAAACATAAAAGTGGCTAAAGTGGCACAGCCACGTGGCACCCAAAAAATCCGAAACCTTTGTGCACATCTATAGTCCATACTGCAACATATGAGCATGGTTTGAGCATTTCGAATTACATTCCCTACGAGCCTTTCGCCGGAAAGGATCTAAGAAAACACGAAAGTGGCTACGGTGGCAAAGCCACGTGGCACCCGAAAAATCTGAAACCTTTGTGCGCATCTATAGTCCCTACTGCAAGATATGAGCATGGTTTTAGCATTTCGAATTACATATCCTACGAGCCTTTTGCCGGAAACGGTCTAAGAAAACACAAAAGTGGCTACGGTGGCACAGCCACGTGGCACCCGAAAAATCCGAAACCTTCGTGCGCATCTATAGACCCTACTGCAACATCTGAGCATGGATTTAGCATTTCGAATTACATATCCTACGAGCCTTTTGCCGGAAACGGTCTAAGAAAACACAAAAGTGGCTACGATGGCACAGCCACGTGGCACCCGAAAAATCCGAAACCTTCCTACATATCTACAGATCATTTAGCAACACCCTAGTGTAATTTTAGAACTCCGAATTTCATAGGTTGGGACTATTCAGCAAAAAAGTGAAAAAATAACGCATTTTTTAAGTGGCTCCACAGAAGCCACCTGGTGGCACAAAAATTTAAAAGTTGTATTTTTGGGTTGCACAGACCCTATCGAACAACTGTAGAAAGTTACAGCGTTTCGAATTACAAAACCGGACGTACGGAAGTACGGACGTACGGACGGAGATCATGACAATATCCCCGCATTTTTTAAAATGCGGGGATAATAACACAAGATCCTGACATCATTTTCCAGAAAGCTCTCATAGAGCTTTCTGGTAAATAATGTCGGGTTCTTGTGTTATTGGTGTAATGGCAATGGTCTACTTTGTTTATTGCGGTTATGCTACAAGTAACAACTTATTTTGATTCATACAGTATTTGTAGACTTGAACATATGCTTTTACCTTGTACCATGCATTTATACTCAAATGAAGTCTTTTTATTTTCAGACATTTCATACTTAGCTATTAAATAAATAATTTTTCATTTACAGATTAGTTGTATTAAAGTTATTGGACTGTGGCCATAGGCACATTTCAGTATTTCGTGATTATAAAACAAATTTAAAATAACGAATTTTGACTTGCTGAAATACAGTACATTTTTTACTTTTTAAACTTTTACCCACAGATGACATAAAAATTGGAAATTTAAATTTAAATTTTTCTAGTGTTGAAACGATTAATGCCATTTGGATTTTTACTAACCGACTATTCGCTAGGTACAGTTAAAACTAGAAGTCCTGTCACGAATAGTGCGCTTATCTAGGCTTAATTGCACGTTGGAATTGCACACAATTGCCATATCGAATGGCATCCAAAGCACGGCAGGTTCTCCTGGTTACTCATAGCAAACACGTGTGCACAATGTTTCTGCCAATGGACCTCTGGGTTACCCGGAGGTCCATTGGCTGAAACATTGCCTGTGCACAGGCCATATGTACAGAATATGATAGTTTCAATTGGGTCATAACGCGCACATTAACGCGCATATCAACGTGCTGTTTGTGCGCATTTCATGACAGGACTTCTAGTTTTAACTGTAGTAGTCGATGATTAATCGACTAGTCGTGTATACAATGTCAGGTGTTAAACTAAGCAATAAATTCTACAAAACTGGGGTTTTCAACTAAATTCATAGGCTGGAGTGGCTTCCAAATTAGGATACAATGAATAGGATCTAACTGTGTGACATTACGGAAGCCGATGTCTCCATGTCCTTACGACCAAACAACCTGTTCCACAAAAAATAAATTGGTCTAATAATAAATCTTTGGTGTTCCAATATTCGGTTTGGTCAAATATTTTTAAACGAAATTGAAGTTTTCCACCCAAATTCCCTTGTATGTTGTGGTCTTATAAGAAATTTCTGCACTTTGTTATTTTGCTAAAAAACTGGGAAAGCAGAAAACAGGTTACTGTGGAAGTGTACTCTGATGACGTGATTGTTCCATGACCTGCATAACTTTACCCCCAATGAAAAAGCTAGAAAAAACTATAAACAATAATACGATAGTAAACGTATATACTTGGTTAACAAGCATTCCTTTAATGGGGTCTGTGGGTGACAAAGTGGTGTGCGTGATTCAGTATAGTCTTGCTAGGCGGTTGGTGCCGAAGGAAACTCTCTCATTGTAAAACTTCATTCAGTAGCAAATATCATTATGTGATGTTTTGTTTTCTGACCAATCTTATTACAGCAACATTTACCCAAAGTTAGAAAGTGTTGAAAAAGCTGAGCATTTGTAGAATTACTTCTGCAGTCACAGCCTGTCAGCCTTAATTAAAATGACACAACAGTTTGCAGGCATACTGTTCACACCTCATTTGTGTGTTTTAATCAGTGTAATAGAATCATGAACCTTTGACCAGTAATTTAATCTGTTTTCTTGAAAATTAGAGATTTACGAAAAAGAGAGCTTTTTGTTTCCAATGTCGAAGCACGAGTGCGATAGCATACCACAAATCAAAAGCACTGAATTAATTTTAATAAAATTAAATTAAATTTCTTAAAAAGGAACACAAAGTGAAAACTTCAAGGCATTCGACAATACTCTCAGACTACTAATCAATAAGTGATTCACTAATCTGTTAAATATAGATTTGTTTAGTACTAATCGCATAGGTATCAACTAGTCGAAAAAGCATTTCAACACTAAATTTTTCAAACTAACACAAAAAGCTTCAAGCAAATCAAATCATGTGACCCTCAGGGGAGCAGTCTTGTTCTGAAGATAGAACACACGATGTGGTTTGTAAAAAACTTTTTAAAAAAAAACATTTTTACCTGCTGAATTCATGAATTATGTGTATAGTTGCAGTCAATTTGTCAGCTAAAGGGTTAGGCAGTGAGGTGTGTGGATTATGGAGATTCTTATCAATCCTTTTTCCAATGTTTGAAAAAAAAAATTAACAGTACCAAAAGTGTAAATTCCCACTGCTCATGGGGCAGGGTTTTTGGCATATAAGTGCGACTTCAACCCGAAATATGAGTTTTCCTGAAGTAATATTCTTTCGTGGACATTATAATTATGTCTCCCCTTCCCAGAAGGGAGACATGTTGTTTTAGTGCATATTCTTCTTCTTCTTCTTCTTCTTCTTCTTCTCATACAAACTTTGTTCGGGCCATAACTTTTTTGTCTTTTGAGTTACACCTTAGATACTTGGCATGTGGATGTATCACCATGAGCCGGTGTGCAGTGTACCATAGTGACCTTCATGTGACCTTGACCTTTGACCTGAAGGTCAGATCTATGTTTTTTTTTTTAAGGGAAACATCACACAAACTTTGTCTGGGCCATAACTTTTTTGTCTTTTGACCTACACCTTAGATACTTGGCATGTGGATATATCACCATGAACCGGTGTGCAGTGTGCCATAGTGACCTTCATGTGACCTTGACCTTTGACCTGAAGGTCAGATTTATGTGCTTTTTAAGGGAAACTGTCTGGACCAGAACTTTTTTGTATTTTGAGTCAGGCTTTAGATATTTGGCATGTGGATGTATCACCATGAGCCGGTGTGTAGCGTACCCGTTGTGACCTTCATGTGACCTTGACCTTTGATCTGAAGGTCAGATTTGTGCGTTTTCAAGGAAACTTTGTCCGGACCAAAACTTGTTTGTCTTTTGAGCCAGGCCTTAGATATTTGGCACGTGGATGTATCACCATGAGCCAGTGTGCCGCAAACCATTGTGACCTTCATGTGACCTTGACCTCAAGGTCAAATTTATGTACTTCAAATAGGGAGTAATTGTCCAGACCAGATTTTTTTTTGTTTTTTGACCTAGGACTTGGTTATTTGACATGTGGATGTGTCACCATGAGACCGCATGTCGTGACCTTCATGTGACCTTGACCTCAAGGTCAAATTTATGTACTTCAAATAGGGAGTAATTGTCCAGACCAGAATTTTTTTGTTTTTTGACCTAGGACTTGGTTATTTGATCTAGGACTTGGTTATTTGACATGTGGATGTGTCACCATGAGACCGTATGTCGTCTACCTCGATGACCTTCATGTGACCTTCACCTCTGACCTTAAGGTCAAATTTATGTACTTCAAATAGGGAATAATTATCCAGACCAGAACTTTCTTGTTTTTTGACCTAGGACTTAGATATTTGACATGTGGATGTATCGCAATTAGACCGCATGTCACATGTAATCAGGACCTTCATGTGACCTTGACCTCAAGGTCAAATTTATGTACTTTAAATAGGGAGTAATTGTCCAGACCAGATTTTTTTTTTTTTGGACATTTGGATGTGTCACCATGAAACCGCATGTCCGCTACCTTGATGAACTGCATGTGACCTTGACCTCTGACCTCAAGGTCAAATTTATGTACTTCAAATAGGGAATAATTGTCCAGATCAGAACTTTTTTGTTTTTTGACCTAGGACTTAGATGATTGACATATGGATGTATCACAATGAGACCACATGTCATCATGACCTTCATGTGACCTTGACCTCAAGGTCAAATTTATGTACTTTAAATAGGGAGTAATTGTCCAGACCAGAATTTTTTTTGTTGGACATGTGGATGTGTCACCATGAAACCGCATGTCTGCTACCCTGATAAACTGCATGTGACCTTGACATCTGACCTCAAAAGGAAGGGGAGACATATGTTTTAGTGTGCTAAAACACTTTCTAGTTACATTTTGAATTTCTATGCATTGGGAAATTTACTGCAATAGGAATTTCAATGCAACTTACTCTCTTAAGTGCGGTGTATAAACCCAAAACATGTAAAAAAAGGTACAGAATGCATGTACATTACCTCTCAAAATAGGTTGTAACATACAGTTAAAACTAGAAGTCCTGTCATGAAATGCGCACAAATAGCACAGCGATTTGCGCGTTAATCTACACGTTATGGCCATAATAAGGTTATCAAATTCTGTACATATGGCCTGTACACAAGCAATGTTTCAGCCAATGGACCTCCGGGTCACCCTGAGGTCCATTGGCAGAAACATTGCCTGTGTTTGCTATGAGTAACTAGGAGAACATGTGGTACTTTGGATGCCATTCGATGTGGCAGTTGCGAGCAATTCCTATGTGCAATTAAGCCTAGATAAACGCACAGTTCGTGACAAGACTTCTAGTTTTAACTGTAACTACAATAAATTAAGAATGCTACTGCTTCTGCTTCTACACTGCTAATACAAGAACCTTACATCATTTTCTGGGAAGCTCCCTGTTAAAGATTCACAAAAAAGGATATCCAATTCTTGTGTTATTAGTATAGGAAACATTACATGTAATCTATGGTTTAGAATGGTAGTGGTTATTTTTCAAATGGGTTTGACATGTACTGTCAGGGACCGATCAGGACTATTTAAAATACGCTCTAGCCTCAGAGCCTATTTTTTCAATTCATGCGCCAGATTTCAATTTACGGAGTCACACTGCTGTTTGTAACACACACTGCAAGTATGTAATAGCTCTCATCATTTTCATTTAGTACACTATAGCAAACATTAATCTTCACTGTGGTTTCTGAACAAGTCTTGGCTGCCTATTTAGGCAGCCAAGACTTGATCAGAAACCACAGTGAAGATTAATGCTTAGTAATTAAGACTTGAAGTATTAACTTAAGCACTCTACAACAATGATAAATGATAATCATATATATAATACATGTAAGAGTGTGTCTCTCGATTATCCATCGAAAGAATATCAAAATATGATCTGAGAAGTTACGCGCCAACTGAGAAGCCTATTTCTGAGATTTAAGAGCCAGGTCCTGATGTTTCAGAACCAAATATGCACTGGCGCATGCCCAGGTCGGTCCCTGACTGTATATGGCAAAATATTATTTAGACACACGACACTGTTTCTAGCAGACGATTTTCACCTTTTAGGGACCACGCCCCCTCCCCAACCTCTTCCAGCTAGAACACCTGTGTGTTATGCTTGAAAATATTTGTATTGATTTGTTGTTTGAATACCCTGGGTTTGAATTTTCACTCACACAGACTGACACAGTGATGTTCGTGACCTTTCAGTGAAATATCTGCTGTTTTGACACTCACCAACAAAAGAAAACACGATGCCAAGTCTGCCTTCGCTTATGAGAAGGGGTTCATTACAGTATTCATTTGACGAAAAAATCAATATTATTTCGGTCTGTTGGCTGAATGATGTGTTGAAAAGCATGTTATTTTTTCTGTCTTTCTTAGTATTAAATCGGAAATGCACATTTTCTCGTTTCAAACGAAACATTTTATTTGTTTGTATTAGTGATGAACCACGGTCATGATTAGCCATTGTGCATAAATATGTGACCTTAAACACCAATAAATAAAAAAATAGTGATGAACCAATTATCAAAACTTGCTACGAACAGATTACCGATTATTTCTCTGCCGTTTATTCCGATTCAGATGGTTGAAAAAGGACCCAGAAGAAAATCTGTTAGTGCCCATCATACTGCAGTATTTCGTTGATAAATCGCCAAGTACGAAAGCTGAATACCACATAAGTTCTCAGAGTATGCATGTTTAGAGCTGGGCAATATTAGCCAAAATAATATTTGTCTTTTTGGAAGTTGGGTTGGGGTAGATCGTTATAAACGACACAATCACACTATATTGTTCTCTTGTGATGATTGTGTGTTATTCTGGTAAATAGTGTTATTACGGTTTTGTGTAAGAATACAATACATTTGGCTATATTAACCAGGAAGATACTGAGCTTGCATACTTCGTGTCTTAATTGAATAATAACTTTAATATTAATGTGTGTTGTGAAGTTGTATTTGTTCATTTGTTCACGCGACGTCAGAATATATTATTTGATGTTCATTTTTCAACTTGTTGCCTCCCTTGATGTGTTTCAACTTGTTGCCTCCCTTGATGTGTTTCTTCAATGTTTACACCAAGGGAAGAAACTGAATTAAAAAATGAACGTGATAAACTGAAAACACGTTTGTGATTTGCATGTTGCATAGCAATCATCTACCATCGAAAAAAGAGTGTTTTTTTTTTTAGCTTTTCTCCAATTTTTATTTCTTATTGTATTGTGATGCTTGCATCATGAAGTATTACAGACTAGCGGCTGAACACATTTCTTTATACATGTACCTAAAGCAACGTTGTACAGCATTTTGATTGAAGACCGGTGACTTTGATCAGCTGGGAATAGTGGTGATCTCGTAAACAAGGAACATTCTGTGAACAAACTTGAATCTCTCTCACTAAAAGAAGATGAATACCACATCTCAATGCATTATGACTGGTGGTTCACAAGAAGTTATTTTTAAAAATAATTTCAAGTTTTTTGGACAAGGCTCCAAAAAAGATAGATAAGCTTTTTGGATTGATCTTCCTGGTACGAAACTGCCAAGGTGTTTTTGAGAGCAAATGCTCAGAATGCATCTCCAAGTATTGTCAGTGGTGCAGTGGTTGTTCTCAAAAATTCTTTTGAGATCTGGGTAGTTTTGATTTTTCAGATACAGTTTCGGTTCGGTTTCGGGAAAAACCCTCAGTTTCAGTTCGGTTTTTCTTTGTGTTAAAAACCGATAGTAAATAAAACTTCAGGCTCCTTAACTTTAACAGTAGTTTGTAGGACACCATACACCACAGAAGCTCTGCCTGTAGTGGGTTCAGCCTAACTTCCCATTGGATTTTAGGGGATCAATTGCTATCAGTCAGAAAAAAAACATAAATCAGGTTAACAAACCAATAAGGTTCATCTAAACCAGGGACCGATCAGGACTATTTAAAATACGCTGTAGCCTCGGAGCCTATTTTTTCAATGATGCGCCAGATTTCAATTTACGGAGTCACACTGCTGTTTGTAACACACACTGCAAGTATGTAATAGCTCTCATCATTTTCATTTAGTACATTATAGCAAACATTAATCTTCACTGTGGTTTCTAATCAAGTCTTGGCTGCCTATTTCTGCAGCCAAGACTTGATCAGAAACCACAGTGAAGATTAATGCTTGGTAATTAAGACTTAAAGTATTAACTTAAGCACTCTACAACAATGAGAATTGATAATCATATATATAATACATGTAAGAGTGTCTCTCTCGATTATCCATCGAAAGAATATCAAGGTATGATCTGAGAAGTTACGTGCCAACTGAGAAGCCAATTTCTGAGATTTAAGAGCCAGATCCTGATGTTTCAGAACCAAATATGCACTGGCACATGCCCAGGTCGGTCCCTGTCATACCGATTGCAAATGGTAAATTCCGTAATATCTCTGCTCTGCAAATCACTAAATATTCTGATATGCACTACTCACGTTTGTAATGGGGGAAACTTTATTGAAATGGCCAGATATCAAAGAGATTTTAATAGTCAGAGTCAAATATAGAATAACCGGAAACTGTCGGTTTTCAACTGCTGGTGGTCATAATCAGCTGAGGGCCCATAACCGGCCGGTTCCGATTGCAGATTCCGATTATCGGTTCATCACCAGTTTCTATCGCCTGTTTGACAGTCTTCACAGAGGCTGATCGAAATGTTTACCCGAAGCGACCTCTGACCTTGCATATCATTAACTTCAAACCTGGTGAATTGTGCAGTGGACTTATTGAAACAATGTTATTGGTGGATCCAAATTCCCATTGCATTGCAAGCAGGGATGTGGCGTCTCGGAGTGAGGGGGACCAGGGGGTGTCACCCCGGTGATGCTGATCAGTGATATCTCCTTTACTTCCCAAATTTCCAACTCGGTTTCAAATCAACAAAAATTCCAAATGTTACTATTTACAACTACAGTGTACGCAATATCGAGCTTGATAAGTGTGCATGATGTCAGTCGGTATGAGATTTCTATAGTATGTTTACTATATTGTAACAAAAAAAATCCT
The DNA here is from genome assembly GCA_031216915.1 of Pictodentalium vernedei. Lineage (NCBI taxonomy): Eukaryota > Metazoa > Mollusca > Scaphopoda > Dentaliida > Dentaliidae > Pictodentalium > Pictodentalium vernedei. The sequence goes on from CM062292.1 coordinate 114,471,904, forward strand.
CGAAATGGACTTCAAGAAAATCTCATCATGTAAAATCCAAAAAATCGTTATCCTGAGTTAATTCCATCATTCACAGTTACAAAATGATGAAAAATCGAAAATTGATCATTCCTGCATAAGATCTGATTTAATGCTAGGATAGTGTGAATTGCAAGAAGTTCTAAGCTTCAGCATTTCTTTAGGACATATTCAATTCTCAGAATAATACCAAATAATAATAACAACCTGATAATTCTGTCATAAATGTGTTGGCATTTCAGTTACAAGAATAAATTTTATGCCCCCTTTCATGGCTTCATTTTCAAAATGTTTCTTGGTAGTGAATTTTGAACTAGGGGAGGAAGTGGGAGGTGAGTTTCCCCCTCCCAGTCCCTCCCCAGGGCTTAAAATTACACGCGAATCCGCGAATCGATTCTCGTAATGATTTTGGCAAACTACACTGGCGCGAATCCAAGTGGATTCGCGTCAATTTACTGCTTGGATTCACTTTATGTATGATGTCGTTGATTCATGATGAAGTTCCGACCTGGGTTATCATAAAATATATAATTTTGAAAAACTGTCCATTGATATTTCTTGAGTTTGGTATCAAATCAAGTCATGGCTGCTGTAGCAGCCATGACTTGATTTGATACCAAACTCAAGAAAATGTGAAGCATGTGGTAAATCATGGGTGGAAATTTTGACAACTTATTTCGTGATCTCACCAGCAACATTCAGCTAGTTTTTGCAGAATTTCATATCATTATTTATTTATTTATTTAAGGGTGTTTAAGGTCACATAATTATGCACAATGGCTAATCATGACCGCAACATGGATATAAAGTCAAGGGTTTTCAATCATTTATACCCCATGAAGCACATTTTAGAGGATTTCCACCTCAATCATTGGCTTTACTTCCCGGGTTCCCACGGGGGATTTCATATCATGGTTTAAATGGATTCGCGTGAAAATATTTCGCGAGAATTATGTTAGATTCGCGTGATGCCAGACGAATTTTAAGCCCTGCTCCCCCACGTTGGAAATTCACTTCCCTACACCCCCCCTCCCAATCAGAAATCTCTAGCCATGTCCCTGATGGCAATTGTCCCCACAAATATGTTTCCAATAATGTAAATTATAATACAGCTTTGGAACGGGAGTATGGGTGGACAGGGATTCTTTTGGGTATCTACAGGGGCTGTTTGTGGGACCCTTTCCCAATGACATTTGGGCATGATTTTTCCCAATTCTTCAACCTCATATTTCCCAGTCTCAGTTCCCACTCAAACAAAAGTTTAATGCACAACTGATGTCCTGAATTAGGTAGTCATAAGACCCAGCAGTTTTCTGAGGCTTATTACTACTAGGGCTGCATGATATTCAAAACTGAATACCGGTAGCGGTATTCAAGAAAATACCGCGGTATACCGGTATATCGAAAACTGTTCAGATATATCAACACAAGTACCACAAATGGGACTCGAGGCATCACAGTCAGAACCAATTAGCATGCCTTGATGATGCGGTTCGAAAAATCTCTAACCAACGCAGACGATATCAAAATTTATTATTTTCAAAATTAGTTTTTCAGATTTTCCCCAGATTTCAACAAAACTATATCATGTGACCCCTCACTGGAACGAGCTGGAAAAATGTGTAAATGACCGAAAATGCAATTTTTTTCCTCCACATAAAATCACAGTCCTGTGATTGTTGAACCTTTTAATATCAATTGTATGGCCAACAAGGACATTTAAAACATGTAAACTATTAGAGCTGAAATGGTTAAAGGGTTTTCTTAATTGATTAATCAGATCGATTAACCTTGGTTAACCGATTAATCACTTGCCCTAATAGGTAGGTGAATAACTACCGTACTGTTGATGATTTATATCATTAAATCATTTTTCACCGCATAGACAAAACTGGCCAGCGCCATATACATGTACAAAAATCTACATTCAACTTTTATTATGTTTTCAATTTTTGTCTCAAAAACATAGCTTATGACTCCGCATTGGAACGAGCTCGTTGAGCTCATATTCCAACAAAGAGTCAGAAGCTATGTCTTTGAGAGAACAATTGAAAATCTTTAGTAATTCAAGAATTTCTTATGCAAGTATTGTCTGCTACCCGCATTTGGTGAAGGGTTGAGAATGACCCTTTCCAGCTACTGATATAGTATAATGATCATGCAAGTGAACAAGTATGTCATCATGTAACTAGCGTGCTTTACTCTGTCTCTCATAATTGATGTGAGCCAGTGTGACAATGTTTTCCTGTTTTGGAACAAGTTTGTTCCTTTGTTAACCCATATAATACCTTAGTTCAAAAGTAACTGTTAACCGATCAATTACTTTTTTGATCGATTAAGACGTTGATAATTGGTTAATCGATTAATCGGTTAACCATTTCAGCTCTGTAAACTTTCATATTACATGTACAGTACATGGAGAGTGGATTGTAACTAAATCACCCATGGAGTGGAGTTATCACCCAAGCTATAACTTTCAAATTTTGTACATATTGACAAAAAACACAAGCAATGTTTCAGCCATTGGACCTCCGGGTTTAACCCGGAGGTCCATTGGCTGAAACTTTGCTTGTGCTGGTTATGCTTTGCAACAAATTTGCAATTATTGCTTGGGTGGAATCTCCACTCTGCGAGTGATTTTGTGATAATCCACTCACCACGTACTACAAATGTCCACTCACCACGTTATTTGGTAAGTCCAAATCCATATAATTTCCATGTTGGTACCTGCAACTAATGCTGTCCACACCGTTTAGAGAAGTTGGCAAATTTGCATTGGGCAAACTGAATTACATGGTAATTATTTTTAAATATCAGCTTGAAACTAACTGAAAATTGTGATTTAATCAGTCTGATTTCGTGCGCTATAATGTTTCATGGATGTATAGACATAAGACATGGACTTGCATCTATACTTCCTAATCTTATCTGACCATTGTATGTTAATTGAAGGAGTAAATAGTCCAGAATAATTTCAGAAAGTTTATATAAACAAAAAACATAATACCACCTGATGCCACCAGTGTATAGTAATGAAACAAAAACTACCCCCCTCCCACCAGGCTTAGTTGACATAAATTAAACATTGTTTATTAGTTTAGTTAAAGAGGCCAAATGAACAAAGATGATTACTATGCAGTATAAATCAATAACCTTCATCACCCAAATAAGATACATGTACATGTATACAGACGTTTAGACTGTGAGCAGGCTTGGAAATAAGGAATGAGTTTCGTAATAAACAGGTTACGCCTAATTGATTGTCATAACCTGTTTAAAGTTATGGCATGACAAAAAATAGTTGTGGGTACGAAGGGCCGAACATGGTTCGGAAAATTTTTAATTCCTGGGTTCAAAAACCCCCATATCCTTGCAACTGAGTGCCTCAGCAGCCGTATTTCATCTAAATTTCCAGACACAAATTTTTTTTCTTTCTTAGATATCCCAAAATTGAAAATAATTGCCCAATGCCAAAACCAGGTTGGAAAATATTCAGTGTGCATAGCTTAGCTCAAAATTGGGAAATTATGGCTGTACAAAACGGCACAAATTGCGGTAATGACATCATGTGGGGGTTTATTTCATTATCGAGAAACAAAATTCACAGCATTCCAAATGAAACAATAAAAAAATCCAAACGTACCAACTATTTATTGTTTTCATTCAATTCCTCCCAAAACCACTCAAGAATTCAAATAAACACACATGATTCCTGTGGGCTTATACTTTCCAGGGTTACTAGATGATTTGCCCCAGTGCCAGTGGACTATTTGCCCCTAATTTTTATGGTCAATTCGTCAATTAAGATCAAAATTGGGGGGGGGGGGGGGGGGGGGTTCTTTGCATTTGTCAGTAGCATTCCCCATAGAAAGCCCTTTCAGGTGATGGGTCTGGACCATAAAGTTTATGAAAGAAGTTTGTCAGGTGTTTGATCACATTTCAAGTTGAGGTGCTTGAACACCAGTGAAGTTACGGTAAAATGCGATCACGAACAATTTGGAGGTTACGGTCTTTTAAATCATCGTAACCTCCCCACAAGCCAGAGTAGCATCACTAAATTTACCCTCTGTGAACCCTCTGGCAATCTGAATCAGGGCCTCAAAACTAAACTGAAAGAGGTACCTAGAGGATGAATTGGCACACTGTATGGGATAGCATCATCAAATTCACCCTCTGGGGACCTCATTCTACAAATGTCCTACTGCTTATTTTCAGGCCTGCCTCCCTATAACCCAAACGATCGTTCACGACTTTTTTCCAGGCGTAGTGAGTGTGACTTCCTTAATGTCACATAATTATGCACACCACAGAAATTGGGAAGGTGAATTTTTTGCTTAGCTTGACAAAGTCAAGATAAGCTATTGCCATCACGCATGCAGAAGTCTGTTCACATTTTTCTTTATCACAGGCTACACCCCGTAGTTCTTGTCTGATCGTCACGAACGTCCCCTTTTGGTCCCGATCAGTCAACCGGTATGGCTGCCCGAGCCCAAAACTTGAAAACCATTAGCACAGTCTACAGGTCGTATTTATGAAAGGATTTCATTGTAACTTTGTGGGATGCCTCTGTATGATGTTTAGATGAGAGCATTCCCTTCTAGTCATGACCTGTCAACCGTGATGGATGCCCAAGTCCGAAACCCAAAAACTTATAGCACAGTCTGCAGGTCATATTTAATATGGAGGGATTTCATTGTAACCTGGTAGGATGACTCCGTATGATGTCAAGATGAGAGCTTCCCCATTTGGTCACGATCTGTCAACCGTGACGACTGCCCGAGCCCAAAACCCGAAAACCTTTAGTCTACAGGTTGTATTTATGGAGGGATTTCAATGTAACTTGGTTGGTTGACTATATATAATGTCTAGATGAGATTGTCCCCTTTTTGTCGCAATGATTCAGCTGTGACAGCTGCCCAAGCCCAAAACCCGATAAGGGATAATGCCTAGATGATAACATCCCCTTTTGGTCGCGATCCTTCAACCATGACGGCTGCTCGAGCCCAACGTTAGCACAGACTACAGGTCGTATTTATGAAGGGATTTCATTGTAACGTGGTAGGATGAATCTAAATGAAGAATCCCCTTTTGGTTGTGATGGGTCGACCGGGATGGCTACACAGGCCCAAAGCCCGAAACCTTTAGCACAGTCTACAGGCCATATTTATGAAGGGATTTCATTGTGTAACTTGATAGGATAACTCATTTTGGAGTAATTTCATTGTAACTTGGTAACATTTGTTGACATACATTAACTGTGAGGCTACATACATTAACTGGGAGGGACACATTAACCCACCCCTCAATTCTTTAGTACAGTCTACACCTCATATTTTTTTTGAAAACATTGCATACAGGGAACAGAAATTAATATTGAACATCATCCTTTTCATCAAACACAACACCCAGACAAGTTAAGCTACAGTGTCATTGACACTTTCATTTACCCAAGTTGCGCATTGCTACCACAGTATTTTCCTCTTGTCTTTGTGTGTGGGTGGGGGCACTGCCAATGCTATTCAACTGTATATCCAGGGCTCAGTGAACAATGTTCATTGTCTTCTGGATTAATGGTTCACATGTGCTATGCTATATATAATCTCATAATTTTAAAATGAGGGGAAGGTACTTGCACTTTGAACTTTTATTAAAACTAATATTTGGGGAAAACCCCAACTGTTTATAGTGTTTAATACTTGACTATTTTTCTCTTAAAAAAAACGAAACCGAAACCGGAGTCAACTCTTTCTTAAAAAACACCGAATAGAAACCAAAACCGTGGACAAATTTCATAAGCTCCCAGCACTAATGGAAAAAGGAAATATATATATTGGTAAAGTACTGGAATTTCACAACCAAGTTTGAATGTATGAAATCCTGGAGGAAGATTTTTAAAAAATCCTCTTTTAACTTTCTTCAGATCTTTTGATATTTGGTGGACATTATCCTGGGAAGTGAGTGGAGGATGGAGGTGAGGTGGGTGGGTTGGTGGGGATGGGGAATCAGATTCAAGTTTGTTGAAACCATGTTCATTTTTAGCTCAACTTTGACGCAAGTCAAATTTGAGGTTATATCATGGCCCGTCATCTGTCTGTCCTTCAACAATTCAATACGGCTTGGGCTACAGGCCGTACTTATGAACCGATCTTTGCGAAACTTCTTGAGTACCTTTGTTATCACCTTGGGACAAGAACAAGTGTTTTTGGGTGCAGTCCAATATTCAAGATGGCTGCCAGTGGCCATTTTGCTCCGAAATTAGGTCTGATCAGTTTTTAGCTAACCTGAGCGAAGCTCAAGGGGAGCTTTACTGATCACTTTCCATCTGTCATCCATCGTAAACTTTACAAAACCGTCTGCTCCTCCAAAACCACTAGCCCAATTTTATTCAAATGTTGGGTAAATGTTTATTACCTGATGCCAATTTGGATTTGTTCAAATGAAGTTGCTCCTCTTCCTGGGTGGTGCCACGCCCCCAAGGGAGACCGAAATCTTAAAAAATCTTCTCATGAACAAGCAGTAGCAGAGACGTGATATTTGGTGTGCAGCTTCCTTATGGGTTGTAGATTCAGATTTGCTCAAGAGAAGTTCGTGGAGCTATATTTGCCTTTGTTATGAGAGGGGCAAGAATTGTTGCCTCGCCCAAAATTTCTATTTTCCGAACCGAGAGGCAGATTTGAACCAAATTTGATATGAGGGCTTATTGGGTCATAAGTACTTAATTTATGCCAAATAATTTTTTCTCGTCGCCCCATGGGAACCGCAGGAGCTAAAAATAGTAATATTTATTTATTGGTGTTTAAGGTCACATACTTATGCACAATGGCTAATCGTGACCGTGACAGTTTTACGGGTGGAGGAAGCCGGAGTACCCGGAGAGAACCACCGAGCAACGACGAGCAGCTGTCAGCTCTCCAACATCGTAACTCTGCACCGCAACACAGGCAGGGTTAGATTGGTTGAAGACATGCGCACCATCGACGTGCAGTACGCCTCAGTACACAGCGTCATCGTGCCCCCATGTAGACAATCGGGGTGAAGTGTCTTGCCCAAGGACACAACGCGGTTGCCGCAGGTGGGATTCGAACCGAGGACCTCTCGGCTTGCAGCTGCACCTCTACCAACTGAGCCACCGCGCCCCCACTAAAAATAGTAAAAAATATTAAAACATCCATATGTCCAAAACTACACGGTGCTGAGAATTCTTATTTGGTGTGCAGCACCTCTACCAACTGAGCCACCGCGCCCCCACTAAAAATAGTAAAAAATATTAAAACATCCATATGTCCAAAACTACACGGTGCTGAGAATTCTTATTTGGTGTGCAGCTTCCTTAGGACCAACAGAATGGAATGGTAAAAATTTTTTTTATCCGTTTCATTATGGGGTACTTTTTGGGGACTTTGAAAAAGTGTGGAGTCCGCTTTTTTTCACACTGTGGGTAATGGGAAAAACATTTAAGACTACTTTTCTCCCAAAAGACTGCTCCAAAAGCTTTCAAATTTCACAAAAAAACCATCTTTGGAAGTTTGTTTCACATGTTTATTGAAATCAATTCCCTGGGTCCATATTTGGGCTCTCTACGGGAGTCCAAATGTTTAAATTAGTGCAGTATGAGGAATATTCTTTAAAAATCTTCTTCAGATCTACCAATAAGAATCTTTTGATATTTAGTATGCAGCATCCTTAGGGGGTGAGATTCATGCTTGTTCAACGTCCCTGGGTTCATATTTAGGCTGAAAAGTTGACTTAGAAATTTTGGACCAAAATCCGGAAATTAATTTTTATCTGTACCCATACTATGTATGGTACACATAATGCCAGCATCTGGTGTGACCATCCGTCGTTCGTCCATCCTTTGTCCGTCTGTCTGTCCGTCCGGTGTCCGTATCCATTTCTTTGGCATTCAATAACTTGAAAAATATTGCAGGGATTGTCAAGTTTCTTTATATTTGGGTTCAGGTTACTGATGTGCCGAGCTGTATAGTTTTTGGTGTAAATCGGATAATTTGGTCCTGAGATATTAACCCTTTATCCTTCAAATTGAAAATTCCTCCAATCCCTTTGGCATTCGATAACTTGAAAATTATTGCTTGGATTGTCGAGTTACTTTATATTTGTGTTCAGGTTACTGATTTTCCGAGCTGTATGGTTTTTGGTGTAAATCTGATAATTTGATCCTGAGATATTAACGTTTTATCCTTCAAATTGAAAATTTCTCCAATCCCTTTGGCATTCGATAACTTGAAAAATATTGCTTGGATTGTCAAGTTACTTTATATTTGTGTTCAGGTTACTGATGTGCCGAGCTGTATAGTTTTTGGTGTAAATCTGATAATTTAATCCTGAGATATTAACCCTGTATCCTTCAAATTGAAAATTGCTCCAATCCCTTTGGCATTCGATAACTTGAAAAATATTGCTTGGATTGTCAAGTTACTTTATATTTGTGTTCAGGTTACTGATGTGCCGAGCTGTATAGTTTTTGGTGTAAATCGGATAATTTTGTTCCTGAGATATTAACCCTTTATCCTTCAAATTGAAAATTCCTCCAATCCCTTTGGCATTCGATAACTTGAAAAATGTTGCTTGGATTGTCTAGTTACTTTATATTTGTGTTCAGGTTACTGATGGGCCGAGCTGTATAGTTTTTAGTGTAAATCTGATGATTTGATCCCGAGATATTAACCCTTTATCCTTGAAATTGAAAATTTCTCCAATCCCTTTGGCATTCGATAACTTGAAAAATATTACTTGGATTGTCAAGTTACTTTATATTTGTGTTCAGGTTACTGATGTGCTGAGCTGTATAGTTTTTGGTGTAAATATGTTATTTTGATCCTGAGATATTAACCCTTTATCCTTCAAATTGAAAATTCCTCCAATCCCTTTGGCATTCGATAACTTGAAAAATATTGCTTGGATTGTCAGGTTACTTTATATTTGTGTTCAGGTTACTGATATGCCGAGCTGTATAGTTTTTGGTGTAAATCTGATAATTTAATCCTGAGATATTAACCCTTTAAATTGAAAATTGCTCCAATCCCTTTGGCATTCGATAACTTGAGAAATATTGCTTGGATTGTCAAGTTACTTTATATTTGTGTTCAGGTTACTGATGTACCAAGCTGTATAGTTTTTGGTGTAAATCTGTTATTTTAATCGTGAGATATTAACCCTTTATCCTTCAAATTGAAAATTGCTCCAATCCCTTTGGCATTTGATAACTTGAAAAATATTACTTGGATTGTCAAGTTACTTTATAATTGTGTTTAGGTTACTGATGTGCTGAACTGTATAGTTTTTGGTGTTAATCTGATAATTTGATCCCGAGATATTAACCCTTTATCCTTCAAATTGAAAATTCCTCCAATCCCTTTGGCATGAGATAACTCAAAAAATATCAATCCGATTGTCATGTTACTTTACATATTTATTCAGGTTACTGGTGTGCTGTGCTGTATAGTTTTTTATGTAAATCTGATAATTTGATCCGGAGATATTAACCCTTTATCCATCAAATTAGACACTCCTCCAATCCATTTTTATATGTACCCATACCTTGTATGGTGTACATAATGTCGGCATCCGTGGTGACCCTCCGTCATACAGCTTTCTACTAGTTGTGCGTATGGGTACACATCTGATGATTTCATCGGCCTATTTTTTGTTTTTTAATGCGTTTTGGTCAATTTTAAGAAGAAAAAAAATGTTTTTCTTTGGGACTTCCAAAATTTCCAAACAAAAAGAAAAAAAATCTGTTTTTTATGTGTTTATCTCAATTTTGGGATGTAAAAGTGCAGGAACTGAAAATAGAAGGAAAAATCCTGTATATTGTGTCGGCACAATCTCTTCATCTAGTTTTAAAATCCTTTCCTTAGTATTTTTCCATCAATTATGCCTTTCAAACTGCAGTGACATAACAACCCTTGGATTATGACAGGAAGTGACCAAACCTGGCGCAAACATCATTCTTCTGTTGGCTCAAAGTCAGCAACATCTGAACTGACATCTGTGCTTCAGAAACTCTTTTCTGAAGATGCCAGACACAAATCAATCATGGTTTTGATGGATTCAAAGAAATGAAAGGATGCTGGAAGTGAACTACAGAGGTTTTGGACTGAATTTCAGGGCTGTAACTTATTAATAATTTTATAAAATTATGCATGCTTCCCATTTTCGGGGCATGAGCCTGAACGTCATCATTCTTACTAATGATAAACCTGCTGTTTTAAAATGTTCCTTCCCACTCTTCCTATGGATCCTCCTGTTAAACTCCCATGCTTATTGGCTTATTAGGTCACCTGGCTTTCCATCAGGGGAGCTATAGTGATCACTCACTGTCCGTTATCCGTGAACATGGTGTTTGGGTCTTCTCCTCCCAAACCGCTTAACCAATTTAATTGATATTTGAGATAATAGTTTATGACATTGCATTTTGATTTTGTTCAAATCAAGGTGCCTCACCCCTCGGTAGTGTGCTTAAATCTTAAAAAATCTTCTTCTCACGAACCAGCAGTAGCAGAAACTTGATATTTGGTGTGCAGCTTCCTTTTGAGGTGTAGACTCAGGTTTGTTCAAGAGAAGTTTGAGGAGCTATATTTGCCTTTGGTATGGGAGGGGCAAGAATTTTTTTCCCGCCCAAAATTTCTGTTTTCCAAACCGAGAGGCAGATTTGAACCAAATTTGATATGAGGGCATATTGGGTCATATATAAAAAAAAAATTTCCCATCGCACCATGAGAACTGCAGGGGCTAAAAATAGAAAAAAATAAAAAAAACCCATATCTCAAAAACTACACGGCACAGAGAATTCTACTTTTCTCCCGAAAGACTGCTCCAAAAGCTTTAAAATTTCACATATAACATCTTTGGAAGATTGTTTCACAAGTTTATTGAAATCAAAGCCCTGGGTCCATATTTGGGTTCTCTTTGGGAGCCCAAATCTTTAAATTAGTGCAGTATGAGGAATATTCTTTAAAAATCTTCTTCTTCTAATCTACCAATCAGAATCTTTTGATATTTGGAACACAGCATGCTGAGTGGGCTGAGATTCATGTTAGTTCAAGCCAAGTCCCTGGGTTCATATTTGGGCTCCCTATGGGAGCCTTAATTATAACTTAATTCAATATGAGGAATTTTTCTTTAAACATCTTCTTCTTCAGATCCAGCTGTCGGAATGTTTTGATATTTGGTATGCTGCATCCTTAGGGGGTTGAGATTCAAGTTCATTGAAGCCAATTCCCAGGGTTCTTATATGGGCTCCCTGTGGGAGCCTGAATTATAACTTATTTCAAAATGAAGAATTTTCTTCAAAAATCTCCTTCTTCAGATCCAGCAGTCAGAATACTTTGATATTTGGTGTGCAACATAAGACTCAAGTTTGTTCAAGCCAAGTCGGTGGGTTGATATTTGGGCTCCCTGTGGGAGCCCCTATTATAACTTTGTTCAATATGAGGAATATTCTTCAAAAATCTTCTTCTTCACTTCCACCGGTCAGAATATTTTGATATTTGGTATACAGCATTCCACTGAAGGTGAGATTCAAGTTTGTTCAAGTCCCTTGGTTCATATTTGGGTTCCCTGTGAGAGCCTGAATTTTTACTTAGTTCAATATGAGGAATATTCTTTAAAAAAATCTTTTTTTAGATCCACTGGTCAGAATCTTTGGATATTTGGTATAAGCTTTTCTTTGGAGGGGGCAGATGCAACTTGTTGAAATCTATTCCCTGGGTTGATATTTAGGCTACCATGTCAGGTGAGCGCCCTCAGGCCCCGGCTTCTTGTTTGTTCACAACTTCTCAGGCTAGAGGCTGTATTTATGAACTGCTCTTTACGAAACTTCTTGGGTACCTTTGTTATCACCGTGGGACGAGAACGAGTGTTTTGGGGCATAGTCTGAAATTCAAGATGGCCACCAGCAGCCATTTTGTACCAAAATTAGTGCAATCAGTTTTTTGTACAGAACTTCTGTTTGAAAGTTCTGATTTGAATAAATTTTTGTATTAATGTAGAAATTAGGCAAATTAGATGAACTTTGATTTATTCAGTGCTACTTATACACAGTAAGTGCACATGTCAATATGGCTCGGGCTAGGGGCTGTATTTATGAACCGATCTTCACGAAACTTCTTGGGTACCTTTGTTATCACCTTGGGACTAGAACAAGTGTTTTGGACGCCTTTGTTATCACTGTGCTGTGAGAACAAATATTTTTGGGTTCAGTCAGACCCACTCTGGGACTCAAAGATTTCTTTTCTAGTTTAGCATCTAACTGTCGCCCACCCTTACAATACTTTACCTATGCATTTATTACAGGCTACGGTCAGCATTTATGTACAGACCGTTACAATACTTTATATGTACCTTTGTTATCAGGTCATTACCTAGATGTGGGTCATTGCTGTGTCACATACTTTTCATGTACATGTCTTACACAAGTTGAGCTACAGTGTCACTGACACTTTCATTTGGTTCCCTATGGGAGCCCAAATTTTATATCGGTTCAGTATAAATAAAATTCTGTAAACTCATCTTGAGATTCACCAGTCAAACCCTTTCGATATTTGATATACAGCATCCTAATGGTGGGCAGATTCAAGTTTGTTCAAATGGTGCCTCAATGTTCTTATTGGTGCTTCCAATGAAGACTGGCTTTTAACTTATCACAATTTGAGGACTATTCTTTAAAAATCATCATTCTCTTCAGTGCCTCCGTTTTTTAGATATTAGACAGCATCCTAGGAGGGGGTCAGGGTGCCCACAGGCCTTAAAAAAACCTTGAAAAGCCTTGAATTTGAAAATAAATTTTCAAGGCCTAGAAAGTCATTGAATTTCCTCAAAACTCAAAAAGTGACCTGGGAAATCCTTGAAAACAATCTTTCAAAATATAAAAAACCTTTTTTTGTGATGGCTTCATAAAATCTGGTAGTAAAAACATCCAGGAATCGTGTTCATAACCTTGAAAAACCTTGTGTGGTGCATGACATAGGGGTGGGGGTCTGTTCAAATCATTCCCTGGGTTCATTTTCCCACCAAGCCAACTTGGATACCAGCTGTCCTTCATGCCTTCAAACAGATCTTCATGTAAAAGTTGTGTTATTGTACTTTTGCCTCATCTTTTTCGACATTCAAAAAAAGATCAGAGCAAATTCCTGAAGCTTCATTTGAAAGCACAATTAATTTTTTTCTGCGAGGAGAACCCCTTTCCCTCTTCTAACAAAATCTCCTATGATTGTTCATATCTCAGAAACTTGTGCAGATGTCTATGGCAGGGGTCAGCCGAGGGGGCGATGAGGGTGAAGAAGTCGCCTGGTCATTCCTCAAGTCGCCTTGGCTAACAGTGGGGGTGGGGGGGGGGGGGAGGGGCAAAATTCGTTGGGAGACTTGGTGCAGTTTGGGGAATTTCTTATGTTTTATTTCCAAATTGAAACACTTCCACATTCTGTGAAGGGTTGAGAACATTAAAATTTGAACTGTACTGCCTGGCGGCACCAAATATCAAATTTTAGATTGCTCATTTGACAGTCAATCTACTAATCTACTTCACATTGCCGTTAAATGTGATGGCAAACATGTTTTATGTTTCTTCTGATCTCTCCCTCATGTCCACTGACTTTTCCCTCCTAGCCCCTGACTTCTCTCTCCTAGCCCCTGATTTCTCCCTAAAATCTCTGGAGGGAGAAGTCACTTCTCCCTAAACTCATCTGCCAAGCTGACCCCCCTGGTCTGTGGTATCTGAATGGAATGCTACATGTATTATCCTAAAAGGACACGTCACACTTGTGGACTCATGCTCTTTATGAGAGACCTAGCCCCTACTTGAGATTACCTGAGCATTTATTCTATTATGTCTTGTTTGACAGACCTCTGTCAAACAAGATATAATAGAATAAATGCTCAGGTTATCACCAGAGTACATACACATGAAATTGACCAAATGTCAGTTAATTGAATATTCCTGTTAATTGAATAATTCTTGCTGGCTATTCAGTTAACATTGTCTATGTACATGTATATATATCTGCACCATCAGGTCCCAAAATCAGAATGACAGTGGTCATGGTTAACCCTTAAACCACAATAAACCCACAAACAGCCCCTTTTATAACCAGTAGGATGCATATATTTTGACAGTGTTTTTACAGTACAACTGTCATGGACTGGTCACTTTCCACAGGTGGGCAATACAATAGATTCCGAACACTAATTATAGGAATAATCATCAAAAATTTAATTAATGAGGCTCAAAATTCAACCCGGTGCTTCATTAATTGAAATTTTGATGATTATGATTCTTAGCTTAACTTGACAAAGTCAAGACAAGCTATTGCAATCACATGTGCCAGTCAACCGGTATGGCTGCCCGAGCCCAAAACCCGCAAACCATTAGCACAGTCTACAGGTCGTATTTATGAAGGGATTTCATTGTAACTTGGTTGGATGCCTCTGTATAATGCGTAGATGAGAACGTCCCCTTTTGGTCATGATCTGTGAACCGTGATGGCTGCCCAAGCCCGAAACCCAAAAACTTTTAGCAGTCTGCAGGTCATATTTAATATGGAGGGATTTCATTGTAACTTGGTGGGATAACTCCGTATGATGTCAAGATGAGAACTTCCCCTTTTGGTTGCGATCATTCAACCATAATGGCTGCTCGGGCACAAAGCCCGAAAATCTTTAGCACAGTCTAAAGGTCATATTTATGAAGGGATTTCATTGTAACTTGGTAGGTTGACTTCATATAATGTCTAGATGTTCTACGTCCCCTTTTGGACACAACTGGGCAACTGTGATGGCTACAGTAGCCCGAAGCCCCAAAACCTTGAGCACAGTCTAAGGTCATATTTATGAAGGGATTTCATTGTAGCTTGGTAGGATGACTCCAAATAATGTCTAGATGAGAACATTCCCTTTTGGTTGCGATCATTCAGCCTTGATGGCTGCCGAGCCCAAAAACCTTTAGCATAGTCTGTACATGTAGGTCGTATTTATGAAAGAATTTCATTGTAACGTGTTAGGTTGACTCTATATAATGCTTAGATGATGACATCCCTTTTGGTTGTGATTGGTCAACTGTGACAGCTACAGGGGCTCGAAGCCCGAAAACCTTGAGCACAGTCTACAGGTCATATTTATGAAGGGATTTTGTAACTTGGTAGGATGACTCCAAATAATGACTAGATGAGAACATCCCCTTTTGGTTGCGATCATTCAGCCTTGATGGCTGCCCCCAAAAACCTTTAGCATAGTCTATAGGTCGTACTTATGGAAGGATTTCATTGTAACTTGTCAGGTTGACGCCCCTTTTGGTCGTAATCGGCCAACTGTGACAGCTACAGGGGCTCGAAGCCCGAAAACCTTGAGCACAGTCTACAAGTCATATTTATGAAGGGATTTCATTGTAACTTCGTAGGATCACTCCAGATCAAGCAAGAAAATAAACAGACTGACATCTGCAAAATGAGGTCCTCAAGAGGGTGAATTTGACGATGCTACCCCACACAGCAGGGTAGCATCACCAAATTTACCCTCTGTGAACCTCAATCTGAATCAAGGTCTCAAACCTAAACAGAAAGAGGTACACAGAGGATAAATTGTCCCACTGTGTTGGATAGCATCAGCAAATTCACCCTCTGGAGACCTCATTCTGCAAATGTCAGACTGATTATTTTCAGGCCTGCTCAGATGAGAATTCTCCTTTTGGTTGCGACCATTCAAGCATGATGGCTGCCCGAGCCCAAAGCCCCAAAACCTTTAGCACAGTCTACAGGTCATATTTATGAAGGGATTTCATTGTAACTTGGTAGGTTGACTTTATAAAATGTCAAGAACGTCCCCTTTTGGTCGCGATCATTCAGCGTTGATGGCTGCCCAAGCCCAAAACACAAAAATGTTTAGCATAGTCTATAGGTCGTACTTATGGAAGGATTTCATTGTAACTTGTTAGGTTGACTCCATATAATGCCTAGATGATGACAACCTCTTTTGGTCGTGATTGGTCAACTGTGGCACCTTCAGGGGCCCGAAGCCTGAAAACCTTTAGTATGGTCTACAGGTCCTATTTATGAAGGGATTTCATTATAACATGGTAGGATGACTCCAAATAATGTCTGGATAAGAACGTCCCCTTTTGGTCACGATCGTTCAGCACTGATGGCTGCCCAAGCCCAGAACCCAAAAATGTTTAGCATAGTCTATAGGTCGTATTTATGGAAGGATTTCATTGCAACTTGTTAGGTTGACTCCATATAATTCCTAGATGATGACATCCTCTTTTGGTCGTGATTGGTCAACTGTGATGGCTACAGGTGCCCGAAGCCCGAAAACCTTGAGCACAGTCTACAGGTCATATTCATGAAGGGATTTCATTGTAACTTCGCAGGATCACTCCAGATGATGCCCAGATGAGAATTGCCCTTTTGGTCACGATCATTCAACCATGATGGCTTCCCGGCCCAAAACCCTAAAAACTTCAGTACCGACTACAGGTTGTATTTGTGAAGGGATTTCATTGTAACTTAGTAGAATGACTCAGTATAATGTCGGGATGAGGACGTCCCCTTTTAGTTGCAATCGGTCTATTGACATGGCTACACATGTCTGAAGCCCGAAAACCCTTAGCACAGTCTACAGGCCATGTTTATGAAGGGATTTCAATGTAACTTGATAGGATGACTCGTTTTGGAATAATTTCACTGTAACTTGGTAACTTTCGTTTACATACATTTACTGTGAGGTCATATTAACCCACCCCTCGGCTCTTTAGTGCAGTGTACACCTTATATTATTTTTATTAAAAACATAACATACAGGGAACAGAAATTAACATATTCCCAATTATCACAATTCTTGTCTTATTTCATAATCCTTTCATAAACATTGAACATTATCCTTTTCATCAAACACAACACAGAGACAAGTTTTAAAAGCTACAGTGTCAGTGACACTTTCATTATTTTCTGGTAAACACCTACAGGCAGCCAACAGTGATGCAGAAACACTGTTAAGTCATCTGCAACTGTGTAGGTCTGTCACGATTTTTTAATTTAGGAATCGATTAATTGTCGCAAATAATTGATAATAATCGATTAATCGAACCTAGATGACCCCCTCTCCCTCGATCTCTTTGAAGTCGTTAAAAATGAAGTTCAAGTCAGTTGACCTACATGTACCTCAAGTAAACAATGAAGACAATCCTCTTTTAGGTACATTTGAACCATCAGTGTAATAATCATGACCGGGCATCATTTCGCAACTGCTGACCTGTCGCGATTATTACACTGACTGTTCAAAAGTTCAGAACATCAAAGCTTTGAATGTACCTAAAAGACAGCTTCTTGAGGTGTAATGTTGCCGTTCTTGACCTTTTACCTTTAGAACCATCAGTGTAATAATCATGACCGGGCATCATTTCGCAACTGCTGACCAGTCGCGATTATTACACTGACTGTTCAAAAGTTCAGAACATCAAAGCTTTGAATGTACCTAAAAGACAGCTTCTTGAGGTGTAATGTCGCCGTTCTTGATCTTTTACCTTCAGAAATAATAGTTTTTTCATCAATATTTTTTTTAATTATTAAACGGGGTAAAATTTACTGATTCTTCGACAACGAAAAATACTAATCGATTTCGGCATATCCCTTCTCGTGAATGATTTTAACTGTTTACCCATCATAATGACCAAAACCAGTCGGCTCTATTCTCAAAAAATCATTTCATTATTTTTTTCATTTTTTGTCTCAAAAACATGGGTTATGACCCCTCTTTGGAATGAGCTCATCGAGCGCATTCCAAAGAGGGGTTATGTTTTTGAGACAAGAAGTGAAAAAAATTAGTTATTCAAAAATTTTTTTTGCAAGTGTCGTCTGCTTTCCATGTTAGGTAAAGGGTTAACTCATGGTAATCATGGGAGGGGGGGGGGGGGGGTGCGCGGTGGCTAAGTAGGTAGAGGTACAGACTACAAGCCGAGAGGTCCTCAGTTTGAATCCCACCTGCGGCAACCGCGTTGTGTCCTTGGGCAAGACACTTCACCCCCATTGCCCACTTGGGGGCACAGTGGCGATGTGTGCTAAGACGTACTGCACATCGATGGTGCACTTGTCTTCAACCAATGCTAACCCTGCTTGTGTGGAGTTAGTATGTTGGGGAGCTGACAGTTGCTCGCCGTTGCTTGGTGGTTCTCTCCGGGTACTCCGGCTTCCTTCACCCGTAAAACTGTCATGGTCATGATTAACCATTGTGCAGAAATATGTGACCTTAAAAACCAATAATTAAATAAATAAAAATGGTAATCATGACTTTTATTCCTATTTGTCTTCATTTCCAGGTGTATTGTTGTGGCAGCTTGCAGAAATATGGCTAAAACTTTAATTGACTTGAAACTTAAGACTTTGAAACTGATTGGTGTTGGATCAGAACATTTGTCTGTGATCGTTAATTGTATATATGGTCATACATATACAGGTAACAAACTTGATGAAATTTGTGACAAATTAACAATGCATGGATTCCATGACTTGGTACAGAGGTTAAAAACATCACAATCAAACCAAGAGTTTGGTGTGCATAAGAACAGTGTGCCTGCTCAATACAATACTGTGACTTTGCCTGTTCCCTTGGAGAAGGAAAATGTGTCTGATACAGAAAGGTCAACTGCACAGCGTAAAAGACCACATGAAACGGAGACTATGTCTACATCATCGCCTGTTAGTGTAAAAAGATTTAAACCATCGGAACCAACTCACAGTAAAGACAGTTCTGATGAGAATAAAACATCTCCCACTGGGATTCCATCACCCAGGAATGCTATGAAAACAATGTGCAAAAAGGGATCAGATGAGAAACATGATGTTGGACGAGAGAAATGTAGAAAAATACTGCCCAAAACTGTTCCTATTCCGGTTAATATCAATCAGTGTACAAACAATATCACCTCTCAAGAACATCCCATTGGAACAAGTATAAATGTATCTGTTAACCAAGGTTCTTGTGTGATCACAACTTCAGTAGTTACTTGCAAAGAAAATCAGAAAACATTGGAATCTTTGACAAATAGTGAAAAAATTCTGCATGATACAACAGGGATTCCAAAATCAAGATCACCAGCTGACTATACTTGTAATAATACATGTGTGCACCAGTCATCAAACATTCTACCATACAAACATCATTCCTGCTCTTCTTCTTGTGAGAAACTTCTATCTAAGGAGCAATTATCAGAAAAGACAATTCACAAGACAAGAACAAAAAATCAAACATCTCTTTGTACAACATCTAGCATCTCTGTAAGTGAAACCTTATATTCCAGTTCATCCAGAACTGATAAAAGTATTGTTACCTGCACCTCATCATTATCAAAACAGCCCCTGTGCAGTCACAAAGTTAATAATAGCGGTAATGTAACTTTATCTAACACTGATGGAGGTACGTTACAATCTGGAACATGTGACTTTGATGATACTACAGCACATTCTGATGGCCAAAGCAAAAGACATGACACACATAGTGAGGTTGAAAGCATGGCAACTAATCGGATGCTGTCTCCACTTGATGAATACAACAGCATGTCATCAAGGTCTCAATCTCCGTTATCGTTACGCATATTGGAGACACACTCTTTGAGTACAGCTGGAACTGATAATGTCAAAAGGAGTGACAGTGTAAGCAAGACTATGCATGATGTTACTACAGAGATAAGAAGACAGGAACCCTTGGAAAATACAGACTTTTCATTGAAAGATCGGGGAAGGGATCCAGTGTATAAAAACAATTGTAATGATAGTGGCAATACAGTAAAAATAAAAGAGGAACCTTTTGTAGGATCATTTAATGGAGTGGATTCAGATAAAAAGGCTGATACAGACTTACAGATATGCAAAATAGAAGAGGTTCCTTTGCTCCATGAAGATGAGGTTGGAGACACTGAAAAGGGGAAGGATGCAGATCATTCAAGTCATCTGGACCACTATGTTGATGATGCTGAAGAACTCATTGGAAAAAGTGCTTCAGACAAAGATATCATGTCATTATGGTACTGCTCAGAAGTGGATAATTGGGGTAAGAACTGATAAGGTTGAATTATTTCCAAATGAAACAAAATACAGCATTTGGATTGGCTGAGAGGTACGGTGTAACTTGCAATCCACTGTAGCTTTTTAGCTCATCTTGACAAAGTCAAGCTGAGCTAATCTCATCGCTCTCTGTCCGTCCGTCCGTCCGTCCATCCGTCCGTCCGTCCGTCCGTCCGTCCGTCCGTCTGTTCATCTGTCGTTCTGTCAACACCATGTTTTGGTTTTCTCCTCCAAAGCCACTGGGCCAATTCAAGTGAAAGTTTGTGTGAGTGATGGTCCCAAATGGGCATTGCATTTTGTTCAACTCAACATGCCCAGCCCCATAGGGAGGGAGTTGGGGAAAAAGCTCAAAAATATTTTAAAAATCTTCTTCTCATGAACCAGTGTGTAGAATACAACATGTCTAGGGGGGTCAGATTCAAGTTTGTTCAAATCGGATCCATAGATTAATATTTGGGTTCGCTGTGGTAGCCCAAATTTGGTGCAATTCAAAGAACTTTCTTTACAATTTCTCTTCTTCAGATCCAACAGTCAGAATGCTTTCATATTCAGTACACAACATCTCTAGGGATGTCAGATTCAACTGTGTTCAAATCATGAGCCTGGGTTAATATTTGGGCTCTCTATGGGAGCCGGAATTGGCCATTTTGCGGAAGAATTAAAAATTTTGTATTCAGTACCCTCTAGAGGTGTGTAACTAAGATTAATCTACATAGGTTGTATCAAGGGGCTTCATAGGGGAGCTTTACATTTTACTTTATGATCAACTGAAGAAAAGGCATGATGCCCAGATTATTTTTGTTACTCCTGAGGGACTCAGGGATTGACAGTGTAGCCTATGGAGATGGCTTGCTTAATTTACATTCATTCTTGGCCTCTGCTTAAATTGTATTCTGTTCAAGATGAGTGCTTCAGGCCCCATGGGGCCTCTTGTTTGACTTGTTTTTTGTGGGGCACATGTGGCCGAGTGGCCTTTTATTTAGCAGCTAACTGTCACCCGCCTTTACAATACTTTACCTGTATATTTGTTACAGGCTACGGTCAGCATTTATGTATAGACCTTTACTTTATATGTACCCTTGTTATCAGGTCATTACCTAGATGTGTGTCATTGCTGTGTCACTTACTATACATGTACATGTACATGTCTTACACAAGTTGAGCTACAGTGTCATTGACACTATCATTTTTTTTCTTTTCAACATCGTGCAATCCTTTATTCTTTTGGTACATTTATCCACACAGGTTTTAATTTAATTGTCACTGAGCACAGGATCAATATTCAATAATAAATAACAGCTTTTAAACGGCTAAGTCATCAAATCAATTCATCAAACTCAACTTTACAAGATTTATTTAAATAACATGTAGTTGCTGAAACATCGAGTCACTTCAATTAACAGTGCGAATAAGCCGTCGCTACTGTTTATCACCTCATATTTGAGCAGCTTATCTTTTACGCACAGCAAACGCAGTGTGTAAAAGTCGACACAGTGTTCCATGGCATCAATTTAGGTAAAATCACCCGCCACCACGCCAAGTGGTTGAGACGGTCTTCACGCTGTACGTGCTGTATCTTTAATTTAACCCTCTCATGACTGCAGTGTGTTTTCCAAACATTGTATTTCATGTAGAAACTTTTCAATGCTGCGCACATATAATTTGTTTTTTTTTCTGGTTTCTTGGAAACATTCATTAGCTCACCTGACTGAAAGTCAGGGTGATCTTTTCTGATCACTCTTTGTCCGTCGTCCGTCCGTCCATCGTCTCGTCCATCGTCCTGCGCAGAATCTTTTGATATTTGGTATGTAACATTGTGGGGTGGATCTGATTCAAGTTTGTTCAAATCGGCCCCCAGGATTCATATTTGGGCTCACTATAGAAGCTTGAATTTGAACTTAGTGCATTTCAGGCAAATTTCTTAAAAAAATCTTCTTCTCCAGATCCAGCAGGCAGAATCTTTTGATATTTGGTATGCAATATTGAGGGGTGGATCTGATTCAAGTTTGTTCAAATCGGCACCCTGGATTCATATTTGGGCTCACTTTAGAAGCCCGACTTCGAACTTAGTGCATTTCAGGCAAATTTTTTAAAAAATCTTCTTTTGAAGATCCAGCAGGCAGAATCTTTTGATATTGGGTATGCAACATTGTGGAGTGGATCTGATTCAAGTTTGTTCAAATCGGGCCCCCCTGGGTTTATATTTGGGCTCAGTATAGGAGCCCAAATTTGAACTTAGTGCATTTCAGGCAAATTTCTTTGAAAATCTTCTTCTCAAGATCCAGCAGGCAGAATCTTTTGAGATTGGGTATGCACCATGTTTAGGGGGGTGAGATTCAAGTTTGTTCAAGCCAAGTCCCTGGGTTCATATTTGGGCTCACTGTGGTAGCCCAAATTATAACTTAGTTCAAAATGAGGAATTTTCTTTAAAAATCTTCTTCAGATCCAGCAGTCTGAATGTTCCGATATTTTGTATGCAGCATCCTTAGGGGGGTGAGATTCAAGTTTGTTCAAGCCATGTCCCAGGTCCATATTTGGGCTTACTGTGGGAGCCTAAATGATAACTTAGTTAAAAATGAGGAATTTTCTTTAAAAATCTTCTTCTTCAGATCCAGCAGTCAGAATGTTTTAATATTTGGTATGCATCATCCTTAGGTGGGTGAGATTCAAGTTTGTTCAAGCCACGTCCCTAGTTCCATATTTGGACTCGCTGTGGGAGCTTGAATTGTAACTTAGTTCAAAATGAGGAATTTTCTTTAAAAATCTTCTTCTTCAGATCCAGCAGTCGGAATGTTTCAATATTTGGTGTGCAGCATCCTTAGGGGGGTGAGATTCAAGTTTGTTAAAGCCAAGTCCCTGGGTTCATATATGGGCTCCCTGTAGGAGCCCGAATTATAACTTAGTTCAATATGAGGAATATTCTTTAAAAATCTTTTTTTTTACCTCACCGAAGGGAGCTAAACTTATCACTTCCCGTCCGTTGTCGTCTGTCCGGCGTCGTGAACATTTTCAAACGACTTCTCCTCTGAAACCGCTAGGTTGATTTGCTTGAAACTTGGTATGGATGTTCATTACCATATGTCAATTCAAGTTTGTTCAAATGAAATGGACATGCCCACTTGGGGCTCCATAGGGGGCATAACTCTGATAGCACCCTATGTATATTAGAGAAATTACTAAAAATCTTCTTCTCCCGCACAAGTGGGCAGAATCATTTGATATTTGGTATACAGCCTGATGGGGTGGATCAATTTCAAGTTTGTTTAAATCGGCCTCCTGGATTCATATTTGGGCTCACTATAGAAGCCCAAATTCGAACTCAGTGGATTTCAGGCAAATTTCTTAAAAAATCTTCTTCTCCAGATCCAGCAGGCAGAATCTTTTGATATTTGGTATGTAACATTGTGGGGTGGATCTGATTCAAGTTTGTTCAAATTGGTCCCCAGGATTCATATTTGGGCTTACTATAGAAGCTCGAATTTGAACTTAGTGCATTTCAGGCAAATTTCTTAAAAAAATCTTCTTCTCCAGATCCAGCAGGCAGAATCTTTTGACATTTGATATGCAACATTGTGGGGTGGATCTGATTCAAATTTGTTCATATTTGGGCTCAGTATAGGAGCCTGAATTCGAACTTAGTGCATTTCAGGCAAATTTCTTAAAAAATCTTCTTCTCCAGATCAAACAGGCAGAATCTTTTGATATTGGGTATGCAGCATGCTTAGGGGGTGAGATTCAAGTTTGTTCCCTGGGTTCAGATTTGGGCTCACTGTGGTAGCCCGAATTAAAACTTAGTTCAAAATGAGGAATTTTCTTTAAAAATCTTCTTCTTTAGATCCAGCAGTCGGAATGTTTTGATATTTGGTATGCAGCATCCTTAGGGGGATGAGATTCAAGTTTGTTCAAACCATGTCCCTAGGTCCATATTTGGGCTTGCTGTGGGAGCCCGAATGATAACTTAGTTAAAAATGAGGAATTTTCTTTAAAAATCTTCTTCAGATCCAGCTGTCGGAATGTTTTGATATTTGGTATGCAGCATCCTTAGTGGGGCGAGATTCAAGTTTGTTCAAGCCATGTCCCTAGGTCCATATTTGGGCTTACTGTGAGAGCTTGAATTGTAACTTAGTTCGAAATGAGGAATTTTCTTAAAAAATCTTCTTCTTCAGATCCAGCAGTCGGAATGTTTTGATATGTGGTGTGTAGCATCCTTGGAGGGGAGGGGGGGGGGGGGGGGAGGAGATTCAAGTTTGTTAAAGCCATGTCCCTGGGTCCATATTCGGGCTCCCTGTGGGAGCCCAAATTATAACTTAGTCAATATGAGGATTTTTCTTTAAAAATCTTCTTAAGATTCAGCAGTTGGAATGTTTTGATATTTGGCATGCAACATCCTTAGGGGGTGAGATTCAAGTTTGTTCAAGCCAAGTCCCTGGGTTCATATTTGGGCTCACTGTGGGAGCCGAATGATAACTTAGTTCAAAATGAGGAATTTTCTTTAAAAATCTTCTTCTTCAGATCCAGCAGATGAATGCTTTTGATATTTGGTATGCAGCATCCTTAGGAGGGTAAGATTCAAGTTTGTTCAAGCCATGTCCCTAGTTCCATAAAATTTGTCTCTCATGACTTCATTCCTTTGTAGTGTTGATGAACCATGTCTGACTGAATGTGACCCCAAATACTTCTTTGAACCACTTTGGCCGGTGAGCGATTAAGGCTCCTTGGGGGCCTCTTGTTTTAGATCCACTGGTCAGAATCTTTGGATATTTGGTATACAAGTAAGCTTTTCTTAGGAGGAGGAGATGCAACTTGTTGAAATCAATTCTCTGGATTGATATTTAGGCTACCATGTCAGGTGAGTGCCCTCAGGCCCCCTGGGGCCTCTTGTTTGATTCCTGTCTGCATGTCTTTAATTTAAGCCTCTCAAGACTGCAATGTTCCAAAGATTTTACTGATGCCATGATCAAACCCTTTCAGTTTTGTGCATATATATGTTTTTTCGGGTTCCTTGGAAAAAAATTAATCTTATTCCTTTATGAATATCTTTGATTTAACCATCTCATGACTTCACTGTGTTTTCCAAAGATTTTATTTCATGTTGACCCCTTTTTTCTGCTGTGCACATGTTTTTTCTGGTTTCTTGGAAACATTTATCTGATTCCTGTATGCATATCTTTAATTTAACCCTCTCAAGACTGCAATGTGGGTTCCAAAGATGTTATTGATGCAGTGATCAAACACTTTCAATGCTGTGCACATGTTTTTTCTGGTTTCTTGGAAAAAAATGATCTGATTCCTGTATGAATATCTTTAATTTAACCCTCTCATGACTTCATTGTGTTTTCCAAAGATTTTATTTTATGTTGAACCCTTTCAAACCTTTTCTCCTTTGTTGAAATGAAGCTGCTGCCATCTTCAGGCTGATGGAATTTACTCTTATGATTTTTGCCTCCAACTTACTATATCCCTTGAGGTGGGGTTAATGCTCCATAAGCCTAATATGCTTTTAAAATCCACTTTATATAAGCCACTTGCAATAATGCTTAGATTTCTTGTTTAGAACTTATTTTAGTGATGCAGTTTCACTGTTTTTTCAAAGAAACTCAGTAAGTCAAAATTTGGGCTCCAAAATTTTGGGCTATACTCAAAATTTTATTTTTCAGTCTCAGTGGGCAGATGTGAACCCCATTTGTCATCTAGTATATAACTGGGTCATAAGTATTTCATTTATGCCAGAGTTTCAGTAGTTGAAAACAAAACAAAAATTTCATTCGGTCGTTTTTTAATACTTCACAAAACAGAGTTTGCTAGAAAGCTTTCTTTGGAAGAGCAGAAATGAATGGCCAAAAATTTGTCTTTGGTTGTGTCATAGCAAGTCCAAAAATTGCTCTTGCTGCTGATCACTTACTGATACACTAATCTCTTTTGACAGCTTGAGCCAGGTGATTGTTTTAGGCTCACTTGGGCCTCTTATTTTAAGTTTACATTGGTTATAAAAAGAGAGCATGCGGTGTCCAAAAGGACCATGCAGTTGGGCCTGAGAAACAGATTTTTAATTTAAGTCTTAATTATGCATTGTAGCAAGGTTGATGGATAAATACATTGACTCAAAAAACACAAGCAATGTTTCAGTCAATGGACCTCCGGGTTTAACCCGGAGACCCATTGGCTGGAACTTTGCTTGTGATGGTTATGCTTTGCAACAAATTTTCAATTATTGCTTGTATGGAATCTCTTCTCTGTGGGTGATTTAGTGATAATACACTCTCCACATACTGTACATCACAGCACATCATTGGTTCATTGAAAGAATTCCACAGAATAATTTTCTGCATTATTGATCACTCACCCAGAGGTGGAAAATTAAAATATTTTCATTTATCCCATGCATTACCATGTTATTTAGTGCTTATGTGCGTGTTATATTTGGGACAATATTTTACACAGTTCACTGTGTATCACATCTATGAGGAAGACTGAATTGAGTTGTTGAAAAATGATCCTCTCCGGAAATCCGAAACGAATATTTGTTATTCTCCTTTATTTGGTTTTGCTTTATTTTCATTTTCGTGCATTGTTTTTAAACTATACAAGCAACGCATTCTGTAATACATATATATACTTTCATGCCCTCCGCTAAAGTGTTTTAGCAACAATGAAATGAAAGCAATCAGACTGGAAAGCCCAACCCACTATTTTGTGCAGGTGACATTGAATACCCAGTCGCACTAAAATAAGACCGCAGGTAGAAAACAATTACACTGGTCGTACTAAAGTAATACCGCTGGTAGAAAATGAGAGCGCAAGTGGCAACAGGCAAAGTACAGGGTCAGAGTCCCCAAATGGACACTACCTGGTTATATGAGGTATACCAAATATATATCCAAAGTTTGGTACCGATATTTTTAATTCTAACTTAAGTACTTTTTAAGTGTACCAATACTATGTATGGTACACATAATGCCGGCATCTGGGGTGGCCATCCGTCGTTTGTCCATCCTTTGCCCTTCCGTCTGTCTGTCCGTCCATCCTTCCATCCGTCTGTCCATCTGTCTGTCTGTCTGTCTGGCATCCGTATCCATTTCTTTGGCATTCATTAACTTGAAAAATATTGCTTGGATTGTCAAGTTACTTTATATCTGTGTTCAGGTTACTGATGTGCCGAGCTGTATAGTTTTTGGTGTAAATCTGATCCTGAGATATTAAGGTTTTATCCTTCAAATTGAGAATTCTTCCAATCCCTTTGGCATGAGATAACTCAAAAAATATCAATCCAATTGTCATGTTACTTTATATATATCTTCAGGTTACTGATGTTCCGAGCTGTATAGTTTTTGGTGTAAATCTGTTATTTTGATCCAGAGATATTAACCCTTTATCCTTCAAATTGAAAATTTCTCCAATCCCTTTGGCATTCGATGACTTGAAAAATATTGCTTGGATTGTCAAGTTACTGTATATTTGTGTTCAGGTTACTGATATGCCGAGCTGTATAGTTTTTGCTGTAAATCTGATAATTTGATCCTGAGATATTAACCCTTTATCCTTCAAATTGAAAATTCCTCCAATCCCTGCGGCATTCAATAACTTGAAAAATATTGCTTGGATTGTCAAGTTACTTTATATTTGTGTTCAGGTTACTGATATGCCGAGCTGTATAGTTTTTGCTGTAAATCTGATAATTTGATCCTGAGATATTAACCCTTTATCCTTCAAATTGAAAATTCCTCCAATCCCTGTGGCATTCAATAACTTGAAAAATATTGCTTGGATTATCAAGTTACTTTATATTTGTGTTCAGGTTACTGATGTACCAAGCTGTATAGTTTTTGGTGTAAATCTGTTATTTTGATCCTGAAATATTAACCCTTCATCCTTCAAATTGTAAATTTCTCCAATCCCTTTGGCATTCGATAATTGGAAAAATAATGCTTGGATTGTCAAGTTGCTTTATATTTGTGTTCAGGTTACTGATGTTAGAGATGGGCAATATACCGAAAAACCGAACCGATATCGATATCATGGGGATACCGAAAAACCGAACCGAACCAATCTTTGAATACCGAAACCATTGGTATTTTCAGTTCCCCTACATTCGCTATTTATCAGGCCTTATTGAGGACTGATTACAGTTGAAGTGTTCATTTTCATGAAAGAAGTGACTGATTTTCTTTTTCTGTTTTGTTATGCCTTAATGGCCTGGGCAGTTGAACTGAATTCTCAATAGACTACGACATGTACATGCCTTGCTTAGCAGTGATTTCTAGTCAAGTCTTGGCTGCCTTACCAGACAGCCAAGACTTGGCTAGAAATCACTGACCAGATGATTTTCCTACTGTCATCAGGCCCACCTAAAGATGACATCTTCAGAACACACATTCTAAGATTACAGACGCCTTAAGTAGGCCTTGAAAGGTTAAGGCGTGTTCAGAACAAGTCACCAAATTACTGTAGATATGATTTGTATTGGCAAAAGCATGACAATGTTGAGCTCATTAGCAGTGGCATGTGTAGCACTATGATAGAATGATAGAAAAACAACTTATTCTGTATTTTTCTGACATGGATTCCCCTTTCGTACTATCTGTGAATCTCAAGTCACAAACCGAATACCAAACCGATACCGCATTATGTCCACAAAAAAATACCGATACCGAACTCAAAATTCCAATACCGCCCATCTCTAACTGATGTGCCGAGCTGTATAGTTTTTGGTATATCCCTTTGGCATGAGATAACTAAAAAAATATCAATCCAATTGTCATGTTACTTTATATATATCTTCAGGTTACTGATGTTCCGAGCTGTATAGTTTTTGGTGTAAATCTGTTATTTTGATCCTGTGATATTAATCCTTCATCCTTCAAATTGAAAATTTCTCCAATCCCTTTGGCATTCGATAACTTGAAAAATATCGCTTGGATTGTCAAGTTACTTTATATTTGTGTTCAGGTTACTGATATGCCGAGCTGTATAGTTTTTGGTGTAAATCTGTTATTTTGATCCTGAGATATTAACCCTTTATCCTTCAAATTGAAAATTTCTCCATTTCCTTTGGCATTCGATAACTTGAAAAATATTGCTTGGATTCAAGTTACTTTATATTTGTGTTCAGGTTACTGATATACCGAGCTGTATAGTTTTTTTGCTGTAAATCTGATAATTTGATCCTGAGATATTAACCCTTTATCCTTCAAATTGAAAATTCCTCCAATCCCTGTGGCATTCGATAACTTGAAAAATATTGCTTGGGTTGTCAAGTTACTTTATATTTGTGTTCAGGTTACGGATGTGCCAAGCTGTATAGTTTTTGGTATATCCCTTTGACATGAGATAACTCAAAAAATATCAATCCAATTGTCATGTTACTTTATGTATATCTTCAGGTTACTGATGTTCCAAGCTGTATAGTTTTTGGTGTAAATCAGTTATTTTGATCCTGAGATATTAACCCTTTATCCTTTAAATTGAAAATTCCTCCAATCCCTTTGGCATTCAATAACTTGAAAAATATCGCTTGGATTGTCAAGTTACTTTATATTTGTGTTCAGGTTACTGATATGCCGAGCTGTATAGTTTTTGGTGTAAATCTGATAATTTGATCCTGAGATATTAACCCTTTATCCTTCAAATTGAAAATTCCTTCAATCCCTTTGGCATTCGATAACTTGAAAAATATTGCTTGGATTGTCTAGTTACTTTATATTTGTGTTCAGGTTACTGATGTGCTGTGCTGTATAGTTTTTATGTAAATCTGATAATTTGATCCGGAGATATTAACCCTTTATCCAGCAAATTAGTAACACCTCCAATCCATTTCTATACATGTATGTACCTATACCATGTATGGTGTACATAATGTTGGCATCCGTGGTGGCCCTCCGTCATACAGCTTTCTACTAGTTGCACGTATGGGTACACATCTGACGTTTTCATCGACCTATTTTTTGTCTTCATGCCAATGAAATGAAAACAAAACAACTAGAAAGTCTGACCCACTTTTGTTTTTGCAGGTGACACTGAATACCAGGTTGTACTAAAATAAGACCATAGGTAGAAAACAATGAGACCGGTTTACTAAAATAATACCGCAAGTAGAAAATAAGACAACAGGGGTTAGAGTGCCCAAATGAACACTGTCTGGTTATATGGGGTATACCAAATATATATCCAAAGTTTGGTACTGATATTTTTCAATTTTAATCTTACAAATTGTCCTTATAATGTATAGAGTGATATTCAACTTGAGATCTCACTTTTCAGCAATTAAGGACAGAGAGGCCGCAAGTAAACTTCTGGTTCTCAAAACACAAAATGAAAGCTGTCTGGTGATTTGGGGTATATTCAATGTATATCCTAACTCTGATATTGATAGTTTTATTTTAACCCCTAAAATTACACTTTTAATGTATAGTGACTTACGAGTTATGGTCTCAATTTTTGCCAGCAGAGATACATGAAATGAGACCCGCAAGTAAATTATTAGTCTTGAAAATATCAAATAAAGGCGAAAATATATGCTATATTATATATAAATTTATTCCAAATATGGTGGTAATATCTTGATTTTAACCTCATTATTTTAGGTTTAAAGTCTGATAGAA
The DNA here is from genome assembly GCA_031216915.1 of Pictodentalium vernedei. Classification (NCBI taxonomy): domain Eukaryota; kingdom Metazoa; phylum Mollusca; class Scaphopoda; order Dentaliida; family Dentaliidae; genus Pictodentalium; species Pictodentalium vernedei. The sequence goes on from CM062292.1 coordinate 114,502,589, forward strand.
AATTCCATTTTTGGTCTCATTTCTACAAGACATAAAGTCATAGATTAACCTTTTACCCAATGTAGCATTCAAAACCGGCGGCGCTATTCACATAAATTGCCAATTAATTTTCATTATTTTTTTCATTTTTTGTCTCAAAAACATAGGTTATGACCCGAATGAGCTTGTTCCAAAGAGGGGTCATAACGTATGTTTTTGAGGGACTTGGCTGGCAATAGTACATTTTACTTCTGTTTTTCTTTTCTCGGCCTCTTCAAGGTGGGCTTTTACAGTGCAGTGCATTTGACTACTGTTTTGTCTCTGCCTCTTTGAGCTTTTACAGAACATTTCTTTTTTCTCATTACATTACTCGGATTGTCTGGTTCTATTGCTCCAAATCATGTGGAACTGAATTCCCAGGTCGATTCAATTGACTTGGAAAACAATAAAAAATGGAACCGTATATATACTGGATCCACTAATATGCAGAATTTGTTACTGAACTGGGATTCACCGTTTGCAGTGTTACCAATATTCGTATTGTGTTGTGCCACCTCCAAACTTTGAAGTATTTTTTAAAACCTTTTTTGTTTTGATACATCCACCCTTGATTATATTAGATGGGATGTCTGCATGCATATTTTCCACCAAGTTGCAATATATCTATGGCCTACATTTAAATATCCTGCTTTGTTTATCTTGTAGGGGAGGGGGGATGGGGTCTTTTTCTTAAGTTCTTTCGAGATATCCCCAAAGTGTAGCCACCACTGCTTTTGTCCAATAAGCTTGAAATTCTTTAAAAAGAATTTTCGAGAACTCCCACTGACAATACTTGGAGATTGGATGGGGCAGTTCCTATCAAAATCACCTGCGTTTGTCCCAAGTCAAGTTTTGTACCGGGTTGATCCATCCAAAATAGCTGATCTTTTTGGGAGGGGGTGGGGGATGGTGCATTTTCAAGTGTTTTTGAAGGAAGATATTAACCCTCATAGTCTGGAATTTTGGAGTTACTTGAAGTTATTTTCAACTAATTCCTTGTGAATCACCAGTCACACTGCTTTGAGATATGGTATTCACCTTGTTTTAGTGAGAGAGATTCAACTTTATTCACAGAATGTTTCTAATTTTTTTTTTAATTCGAAGAGATTGCATGATGTGCACACAAAAAAAGAGTGTTTCATGGGCAATTTCTCGCGTGCTTGTGCTTGCACAAAACATTTTCTTGTTCAAATCTGCTAACACAAACTAATATTACATGTAGGTACTGTAGAAAAAACTAACCTCATCATAGAGCATGAAAATGCTACTCAAAACACGTATGTCATAACCATATCTGTTGAACTTTCAACAATCAAGTTATTTATTTATGAAAAGACATGCATATTAGATAATTTATTAAAAAATTTAGCAACCTGTTTTCTGTTTTTAAAAAACCCTTGTAATCAGAGTTTGACACAACATGGATGTCTGAGAAGTGAAGTTGTCTGGGTATTGAATGTACATGTACAGTTAAATCTAGAAGTCCTGTCATGAAATGCTCTTAGATAGCACGTCGATCTGCATGTTAATCTACGCGTTATGACCATAGTGAGGCTATCAAATTCTGTACATATGGCCTGTGCACAAGCAATGTTTCAGCCAATCAATGGACCTCCGGGTAACCTGGAGGTCCATTCGTAGAAACATTGCCTGTGTTTGCTGTGAGTAACCAGGAGAACCTGCCATGCTTTGGATGCCATTCGATGTGGCAATTGCGCGCAATTCCTGCACGCAATTAAGCCTAGATAAGCGCACAGTTCGTGACAGGACTTCTAGTTTTAACTGTACATATAAGTTACCTGAAAGTCCCTGTTAGTTTGTTTTTAGCTCAACTTGACAAAGTCAGTCTGAGCTGTTGCCATCACTTCTCGTCTGTTGGCATACGTATGTACATGTACGTATGTACGTACGTATGTCTGGGCATACATACATACGTCCATAATTTTCTTTGGCTCACCTCTCAGGTCGCATTTATGATCAGATCGCTTTAAAACTTGGTATGCTTGTTTGGGTTGACCTCTAGATGGGAGCTATTGATTTTCTTCAATTTCCATAAAAAAATGTTGCCATTGGCAACGTTCTTACAACTTAAGTCAGACCTCAATATTTCCCTTTGGCACATTTATGATCAGTTTGCTTTGAAATCTGGCATGCTTGTTTTGGCTTACCATTCGATTGGAGCTATTGATTTTCTTTGATTTCTGTCAAGAAATGTTGTCGCTGGCAATGACCTTTGATGAACTTCAAAGGTTATGCATCAAAATTTCCATTTGGCACACTCTGCACTGCACATTTTTGACCAGATCACTTTTAAACTTGATATGCTTGTTTGGGGTGACATGATCTCAATGGGAACTATCAATTTTCTTCCATTTCCGTCAAAAATAGTTGCTATTGGCAATGACCTCTGATGAACTTAGTAAAAGCTTAGTGCAGTTATGAATCAATATTTCCCTTTGACACACCCTGCAGGGCACATTTATAATTGGATCACTTGCAAACTTGGTGCGCTTGTGTGGGGTGATATCTATATGAGAGTTATAAATTTTCTTCAATTTCTGTCAAAAGATATTGCCGCTGGTAACAACCTTTGAACTTAGTTTAGTCAGGCTTCAATATTTCCCTTTGGCACACCATTCAGGACACAATTATGATCGGATCACTTTGAAACTTGGTATGTGTGCTCAGGGTGACCTCTAGATGTGAGCTATTGATTTTTAGCTCAACTTTGGCGAAGCCAAATTTGAGCTTATGCCATGGCCCGTCGTCCGTCTGTCCGTCAACAATTGGATACGGCTCGGGCTAGAGGTCGTATTTATGAACCGATCTTTACGAAACTTCTTGGGTACCTTTGTTATGACTGTGGGACGAGAACAAGTGTTTTTGGGTGCAGTCCAAAATTCAAGATGGCTGCCAGCTGCCATTTTGTACCGACGATGCAGAAATCTGTTTTTTGTACAGAACTTCCATATGAAAGCTCTGATTTGAATAATTTTTTGTATGAATGTTTAGTACAATGGGATACATCACATATAATACGGGTTTTTTTCTCGTGCGTAAATTATGCAAATTAGACTAACTTTGATGTTTTTTGGTGTTACTTTCAGCACTGTAAGTGCAAATGCCAATACGGCTCGGGCTAGAGGCCGTATTTATGAACCGATCTTTACGAAACTTCTTGGGTACCTTTGTTATCACCGTGGGACGAGAACGAGTGTTTTGGGATCCGGTCCGAAATTCTAAATGTCCGATGGCAGCCATTTTGTACGAAATTTGGTGCAATCAGATTTTTGCACAGAACTTCCATATGAAAGCGCTGATTTGAATACTTTTTTGTGTGAATGTTTAGTACCATGGGATACATCACATATAATACGGGTTTTTTTCTCGTGCAGAAATTATGCAAATTAGATGAACTTTGATTTTTTCAGTGCTGCTTACACACGGTAAGTACACATGTCAATACGGCTCGGGCTAGAGGCTGTATTTATGAACCGATCTTCACAAAACTTCTTGGGTACCTTTGTTATCACCTTGGGGTGAGAACGAGTGTTTCTGGGCGTGGTCCAAAATTCAAGATGGCTGCCAGTGGCCATTTTGTACCAAAATTAGGTCCAATCAGTTTTTTGTCACAACTTCTACACAGCTCATATTTGTGAACTGATCTTCACGAAACTTCTTGGGTACCTTTGTTTTCACCTTGGGACAGGAATGAGTGAGTTTTGGGGTGCCTTTGTTATCACTGTGCTATGAGAACAAATATTTTGGGGTTCAGTCAAACCCACTGTGGGACTCAAAGATTTTTTCTAGTTTAGCATCTGACTGTCACCCACCTTTACAATACTTTACCTACACATTTGTTACAGGCAACGCTCGGTATTTATGTACAGACCGTTACAATACTTTATATGTACCTTTGTTATCAGGTCATTACCTAGATATTTGTCATTGCTGTGTCACATACTATACATGTACATGTCTTTGTCTTGACAAGTTGAGCTACAGTGTCATTGACACTTTCATTTTTCATTTCCTTTAAAAAATTATTGTGGTTGTCACCAGCCTTTGAACTTACTGCATTTTGTAGCAACTTATCCCATTTGCACTCTCTTCAGGGTATATTTATGAATTTCCATAAAAAAGAGAGAAAAAAACATTGCCACAAGCAATGACCTTCAGACTTAGTGCATTTGTGAGTTAACTTCTTCCTTTGGCGTGCCTCAGAGGACGCATTCATTATCGGGTTGTTTTGAAACTTTGTATGCTTATCTATGCAGGGTGACAAAGATAGGAGCTATCGATTTTCTTTTCATTTCCATCAAAAACTGTTGCCGTTAGCAACAATCTTTGATTTATTGCATTTGTGCATCAACATTCTTCTTTGACATGGCCTACAGGCCACACTTATCATAGGATTGTTTTTGAACTTGGTGTGCTCATTGGGCGAGACCTTTAGATAAGAGCTATTGATTAGCATTCATTTCTGTGTAAAAAAAAGTTGCCATTTACAATAACCTCTGAACTTACTGCATTTGTGTATCAACATTCTTCCTTTAGCAAGTCTTACAGTTTACATTTAAAAATGCATGGATTACTCTGACATTGTGCACACACAATGCTGTTATGTTGGAAATTTCACCAAATAACATTGGTACCAACGATGTTCAATTTTGCCACATTACTTATAACTTACCCAGTTCAAGTTTGTCAAGTTGAGCTACAGTGTCATTGACACTTTCATTTAAACTCTTATTTAGCTTTATTCAGTACATATGGGAATCATTTTGAAGATGAAATTGTTGTTGACTTCAAGCAGCAGGTAGCCTTTGACAAATTAACAGTTTTGCACAGTGGTTATTCATGTCCTAGATGCCCATGTGACATCACTCTCATCTTTAAAAATAATGTATTGGAAATCCCTCAGGCTGCATTAAAGTTACTGTTTTTTGTTAATTTAACAAAAAATGAAGAACTTCAGCTTGTTATACATGTATTTAACAATTACCATCTACTGAAGGTGTGCTAGCACTTAGAAAAATGCTTTATGATGTTTATGCTTCCCATAATTGCAAAAAGATTCTAGAAGAAAAACAATCTATTGTTTTTGTATACAAGGTTCTGCGGGGTTGTGGAAAGAGAACTTTCTGGTCACAATCAGGTCAAAATCCATTCTTGTACAAAAACAAGAAACAGATGCATGTACTATCATTTGCTCTTGAATTCAGATGCACTCGGCCCTTGCTATGTTGGCTATTATTAGCTTTCTTAGGGCTAATGGCCTCCCAGTTCAGGACACCAATTAACATTTTTGTTCGAGTGGGAACTAAGATTGGGAAATTTTGAGTTGTGAATTGGGAAAATCATGTGACAGGGAAGAGTCCCATATTCAGCCCCTGTAGACACCCAAAAGAAGTCGGTTAGTACTGTACATGAACATGTTCAACTCTTTGCATGCTGCTGGTGGATATTCCTGACCAGCACAGGGTTTCTCTTGTCACTGATATAAGTATAATTTGGGCATTATCATTATTTATTTGGGTTTAATAATACTTTAATAGCAAAGGTCCTATCGTGTTGATGGCAGTTTCATGGGTGGAGGAGCAACGACGAGTAGCTGCCAGCTCCCCAACATGGTAACTCTGCACTGCAGCACAGGCAGGGTTAGATTGGTTGAAGACATTCGCACAATCAACGTACAGAACGCTTTAGTACACGGTGTCATCGTGCCTCCATGTGAACAATCGGGGTGAAGTGCCTTGCCCAAGGACACAAAGTGGGTGTCCAAATCGATCGCTGAGACAGACACCCATCCAAGGACTAACTGGACTTGACATTGCTTAACTTCGTTGATCTGACGAGAATCGGTTACCGCAATGCCAGCCCGCCCCCATAATTTTGGCATATTTAAACATATTTTCCCCTGTAAATTGAATGGATCTTTTCACCAATGATTTCTTGTTATATTTAGATTAATTTTTCATCGACTCTAGTCATGGCTGCTTTACAGCAGCCATGACTAGATTTAATGAAAAATATCTTGAAAATACTCAGCGGGTTAAGAGTTAAAATTGACATTATTTCTTGAAGTTCACAAGGTACATGCAGCAGCCTGCTTTTGATCTTTGCATGTATTGCCTTGAAAAAAGAACAACGTACACAATATATAACATGTTACACTCCTTTATTATCCCTAGTCCCATGGTGTTTCAAGCTACTTACTTATAAGGGATGGTTCTGCAGGGCTTATATTTCATCTAAATTTAGGAGAATCCATTTGGATTCTCGCCAAAATGTATGTGAGAATCCATACATGCTATTATTGTCCCAGGATCCCATGAGAACACCATTGTTGAACCCATGTTGTATACTGATAGCACTTGTTAACTCTTTACCCAACCCTGCAGTCATGGGGGGGGGAGGGATATTGAAATGGTATCCGTCAGTCCGCCAGTCTGTCAGTCCATCCTTCCATCACAAACTTTGTCAGCTTTACTCTTCCTACAGTTTTCATTGGTTTCTACGAAACTTGGTCTGAAGTATTATAGTATCCAGTGTAGATGTGCATGTGGTCAGGAATTTTATGATGCAACAAATTTTATTTGGTTACAGCCCTTGGTAATAGCAAAATTTCCATCAAAAATGCTTGTCTGCTTGACTCCTCCTACTTTTTTATTGGATTTTTATGAAACTTGGTCTAAAGTATCAGTATCAAGAGTAGATGTGCATGTGATCAGGAAGTTTCAATGCGACAAATTTTGCATGGTGATGACCCTTGGAAATAGCAAAACTTCCATCACAAAGACTTGTCTGCATAACTCGTCTTACATTTTTTATGGGACTTTTGCAAATCTTGGTCTGAGGTATCAGTACAACGTGTAGATGTGTATGTGGTCAGAAATTTTTGATGCGACAAATTTTGCGTGGTTATGGCCCTTGGAAATAGCACAATTTACATTACAAGGGCATGTCCGCTTAACTCCTACATTTTTTATTGGATTTTTACGAAACTTGTTCTGAAGTATCGGTATCAAGAGTAGATGTGCCTGTGGTCAGGAATTTTTATGCAACAAATTTTACATGGTTTACAGCCCTTGGTAATAGAAAAATTTCCATCACAAATGGTTGCCCACTTAACTCCTCCTGCATTTTTAGTCGAGTTGTGACGAAGTCAAACTCGACTTATAGTTTGATGAATATCTGGCGGGCGGACGGGCGGGTGTAAACAATTGGTTTCCGGATGATAACTTGATAATGGTTCAACCCACATTCATGAAACTTCATAGGTAGGTTGGTATTGGAGAGAGGAAGAACCCTATTAATTTTGGACGTGCTTGGTCAAAGGTCAAGGCCACAGTGACCTTGAACATAGTAAATTGTAAGCAGTTGATTACTGGATGATAACTTGACTACGGTTCAACCCACATTCATGAAACTTCATAATTTGACAATGGTTCCACCTACGTTCATGAAACTTCATAGGTAGGTTGGCATTGGTGCAAGAAAGAGCCCTATTTATTTCGGAATCACTAGGTCAAAGGTCAAGGTCACAGTGACCCTCCACATAGTAAATTCTAAACAATTGGTTTCCGGATAATAATTTGATAATGATTAAACCCACTTTTGTGTTGTCACAACTTGACATTGGATTGGTGATCCTATCGGCATTTTTCATTGCATTTTAATGAAACTTGGTGTGCAGTATGAGTATGATATGTAAATGTGCATATGGAAAGGAAGTTTAGATTTGATTAATTAAACCAGAGTTATAGTCCCTGTTGACTTAGAATTTACAAAAATTGCAGGTATTTGGAAGATATCTTCAGTTGTGATTAAAGAAATTAAATTATTTATCCCCCACTGATGAAGTCTGGAGAAGGACATTGAAATGGTGTTTGTCTGTCCGTCAATCTGTCTGTCCCAAACCTTGACCACTTAACTCCTCCTACAGTTTTCAGTGTTTTTTATGAAACTTGGTCTGAAGAATCAGTATCAAGTGTAGATGTGCATGTGGTCTGAAATTTTTGATACGTCAAATTATGCGTTTTTCAGGGACCAGCCATGAGGGTGACTAGGGCGATTATGTCGCCCTTCTGAGCCCAAAGTCGCCTAGAAAAATAGTCAGGGCGATTACAAGTCGCCCTCTAAAAATGGCCAAAATGAGGAAAGGCTGAACTGAGTGATCCGAGGTTTACATAAAAATGATTATTTTTAAGAATCGAATGTGTCTGAGTGTGATAAATGGGCATTGTCATTCATCAAATAAGCATCCATTCATTTGAAATCACACGACAATCAATTGTCCATTGTCGCCTTTTGCGGATTTTTTATTTCTATTTTGTTCCATTTCAGTCGGAGCGACTCAACAAAATAACCCAGTTTGAAAGTAGGTTACCACGCTTAGAATGCCGAAAATGTATATACAACGGACATATTTTCTAACACTATGTTTTTTTTGTTTTACTGATGACTGTTAACTGTTGGGCCGTCTGTTCCGAGAAAAACACGACTGGAATTGAAACACACGAAAAAAGCTTTAGTGATGACAAGAAAAGCTTTGTGCAGGGCACAACTGTGCATATGAAGGATCTTGAAAAAGGGGTACTCCTAAACACTGTCCAATGATGCGGAATGACACTGGAATGCCATAAAATTGATGCAGAATGACATTTATTTTACAAAGTACTCGACCCCATAATGTATTTTGTTTATTAACTAACAAAGTACCTTCCTGGGAGCACGGTGGCTCAGTAGGTAGAGGTGCAGGCTGCAAGCCGAGAGGTCCTCGGTTCAAATCCCACCTGCGACAACCGCGTTGTGTCCTTGGGCAAGACACTTCATCTCCATTGCCCGCGTGGGGGCGCGATGACGCCGTGTACTAAGGCGTACTGCACGTCGATGGTACGCATGTCTTCAACCTATCTAACCCTGCCTATGCTGCAGTGCGGAGTTACGATGTTGGGGAGCTGGCAGCTGCTCGTCGTTGCTCGGTGGTTCTCTCCGGGTACTCCGGCTTCCTCCACCCGTAAAACTGTCACGGTCATGATTAGCCATTGTGCATAACTATGTGACCTTAAACATCAATAAATATAAATAAGTACCTTCCTAGCAACCTTCTTTCATCTGGTCCTGTTCACACTTTCAGGCTTAGGAAATTATTAGCATAGTAGACTTTGGTGAAAGGCAACCACAAGAGGGTGCTGGGGGGATTGGCACGAAGAAGAGGGGAGGGGTCATGAAGGAGAGGGTTGCAGTGGGGAATTTTCAGTCAATAAATACTTTGTGATTTTTTAATCTCGCATAGATACATCATAGACACCTGGACCTGGATTAATTGGGAGTTAATGGAGGACCATGAGCTGAAAATATGAACGGGTGGCAGTGGTACATAAATATTCTTAAATTTCCCCACTTGCCTATGAGATCTCCCTGCTTGACTCTGCAGTCTCCCTATTTTTTTGGAGGGAGACATGAAGTCTCCCTAAAATTCTCCCCTAGGCTGGTCCCTGGCGTGGTTACAGCCTTTGGGAATAGCAAAATTTTCATCTCAAAGACTTGTCTGCTTAACTCCTCCTACATTTTTTATTGGATTTTTCGAAACTTGGATCTGAAGTATCAGTTTCAGTATCAAGTATAGATGTGCATGTGGTCAGGAATTTTCGATCCAATGGATTTTGCATGATTATGGCCCCTGGTAATAGCAAAATTTCCATCACAAATGCTTGTCCGCTTAACTCCTCCTGCATTTTTCATTGCATTTTTATGAAACTTAGAGTGCCTTGTGAGCATGTGTAAATGTGCATATGGAAAGGAAGTTTTGATTTGAATAATTTTTCCAGAGTTATAGCCCACTTTGAATTTACCAAAATTGCAGGTTTTTGGAAGATATCTTCAGTTGTGATTAAAGAAATTAAATAATATTTGGTGAGTGAATATTGGGTATGAATACATGCATGTTCAGGTCGATAATGAGATTATTCCTATCATAACATAAAAGTCAGAGGGATATGGATGTCGTTAGACTGTCTTGTTACTTTTTAACACATCAGGTGAATTTAAAAAAAAAAACAAACAATTTTTACCAATAAAATCTTACAAATATGGACGTCATTGGAACCGGCTCATTGAGCCAGTTCCCATGACAGCCACATTTGTATAATTTTATTGACAAAGTGGCAGGATCTTTCAGGTCATGCTACCCTCATATTAGTTCATTTGTTGCCGCTATGTTAGGCAAAAGGTAAATTGACTCTGTCAGAGACACCTGAGGCCCCGTAAGGCCTGGGCTGACGTGGGGTTATTTAGTCCCGCTGATGAAGTTGCGGGAAAATTAGACCAACGTGGAGGGTCGGAATCCAAGTGTCGCGAACTCGGCGCAGGGAGCTGAGTTCGACCGGCGCTGTGATTTCTCCTCTGCCAAATTGGCCTCAGATAGGTTCGATTTCCATTAGGTGTGATTCCTAATCACTTCAGGCAGCGTAATGGAAAGAATGATTTAAAGTAACAACGATTCTTTTATTTACACATAAAAATAAAGCCGTTTCAATATTTCAACAATCAACAATTCGATTCTTTTCACAGAAATTTGGTTACTAGGGTTAAATAATTCTCAACAATCATATAGTTATTCTATAGCCCTGTACTGGCACTATAGTCTACACACTGGAAATGTTACTACCGTGAGCTCGCCATAAGAGCTTCACAAATCTGAAATGTTATTACTGTGAGCTCGCCATAAGAGCTTCACCCGCTTAGGCTCAAATGTCAACGTCTGCGAGTAACTGTACCTCTAGCTGTCGGAGGGTTCCGACCAGCAATGTTCGTCGTCTATAAAGCCACTGTACTTCTGATTTGGGTCAGATATTGTCTACTTATACCTTATGTGCCTTTTGAAAGTCCTCCGTGAAAGTCCTATTGAAATATTCACTGTTCCTGGTTGAATTCACGATTCACAAATGCCCCTTTTTTGTGCTAGGGCGAAATTGTCACTCACACCGATCTCCAGTCGGTATTACGATGCTTCGACAACAAAACAAACTACTCAGAACGCAATCAGTCTGACGCTTCAAAGGGTTAATACGCACAATACAATTAACCTACACTTCTGACTATTGCAGGCTGATACCCGCTACTCGACAATCTAAACTTTAACGTTCCTCCTGGGTTTTCCTTCTCAACGAATTTGGCACTGAAGCCGCCTATCCACCTTAAGCTAAATCGATCGTGGAATGCCCTCTCTGGCGATTCCAGCCGTTTCAGAGTCCTGTGATCGAAGGTACCCCTATGCCAGGAAACAGAGTCTGCCTGTCCTGGACTTCACCAACGTGTGTGTGACCCCAAGTGTGTGTCTAATGCTCTGCTCTTAGAGGTATATATACTTTTCATCCTAAATTGTCAGGTGGATGGATGCTCATCTGTCCATATGTCAAAACGGTGGGAGATGACGCATATCGAGGCAGAATCAATACAAGTCATCTCGCGCGTGACTTAACGGTGATTTCACTTGTTGAGACAACCGATTCGTTTCTGCCAGTCATTGTCATGATAGACATTTCCTTCTTTTAGAACCTCGTTTCTCAATTGGCCGTGACGGTATCCTGCCACCAACCGATTACATCTCGTAAGACTTGCGACTACTGTATAAATTAAATGAGATTAGACCGTATCTAACATACCGTTTCTCCCCTGGGTCCCTGTGCTGAAGCTGGATATACACCACGTGTGTTTTTCCATTTTCAGCTTCACAGAGAAGTGCATTTCACGTAGGTTTTTCGCCTTGATGCAGAATAACTTGGGAACTTACAATATCTCTATATATGAGGCCCCTTGCCCCTATATTTAGGCTGGCTTTGCCCTAACAACTCCCTTCCCGAGAGAAACACCCTGTGTATCTCTTAAAACACAAGGAGCAAAGCCACGCACGCTTGCCTCTCCCACCTCTTTACAATCTACCCATCATGTTCAAGACTACAAAACTGTACCCTAGTGGTCGTGGGGCTCATGACCGGGCTCATGCGTCGGACATGTCGATTCCCACGACACACACGCCACCACATGCTCCCGTCTTGCGGGTTTACATATGGAGAGTAGCCTTATCCTTACATTTGCAGGACTCTCTCTCTCTCTCTCTCTAATACTATATATTTACACCTAAACATACACATTTTTATACACTTTCGCCCATTTTGCAAACAGTTCACTTGGCACTCACTCCGACGAGTAACACCGTCCGCGCATTTGCGTCAGGTGGGTTAATTCCAACGGAGTGTAACTTCGCCTCCCATTCCCCTATGTCTTGTGAAGGGGCAAACGACCCCTGCATTATGTTGAGCCTCACCCTCGCAAAGCTCAACCAGGGGATTAAAATTGTGCCTCACACACTCACACATTCAACACACAGATTTCCCGACTGCGCCTTTGCGACAGACGAGGTTAGTGTGCCTCACATTCCCAACAAACTCTCGTCAATAAAAACAAGCGCGGTTTCCCCGGGCCTTAACACCGGGTTTGTGCATCCCATACTTACAAAACTCGACACACAGGCTCCCCGTCCACGCACATGCGGCGGACGGGGCAGTGTATCTCACATTCGCACTCACAACCAACTCTGGTCAGCAATCAGAGCAATAATAATACTAAAATAAGAAAATTTCCTCCGGGCCTTAACACTGGGTTTACAAGACTCATCACCTCATCCACAAAAATATTTGCGACTGGAGCCCCAGTCCCAGACACCAGGCCCACAGCCACCCAACTATTGCTTCTTTATAACCACCGACCATTGGTAGGGGCCCGGTTCCCAGAATTCCCTTGGGTAACCATTGAAACACTCCTACTTCTCGCCCCGTTATTTCTACGGGTATTCCACCAGGGTCCCCCTACCCTGTCATTGTCGCATTCCCAAGAGTTTCCCTTGGAGCTATATCCCCCAGGCTCACTCGTCCCGGCGATTACCTTCGTTCGAGCGACACTGGCCGCCCTTGTCCCTTGTGTCGTCGACCCCCTGGTCCATTGCGACGACTTCTTGTGCACCTTGGGCGCTGTGCGCCCCCGGCACTCACTGCATGGTCTTCGCCACCTAGGATGCTTCTCCTTTGATTTGTGGACCCTTTCCTCGGCCCCTTGGGCCCCCATCTTAGCGGTCCCATCCACTTTAACATACTCAACTTGTGTTGACCCGTGCCCTCTCAATTCTGGGGGAGTTTGCCCAGCCATTTGCGTGGGTCTGGCCTCCCCTCTCCACACGACTGACACCAACTTCTTGGGGCGCTCAACTCCCCCACATAAATTTGCTTGAGGGTCTTTCCCCAATGACCCCATTGGGTTCCCTCGCTGTTTGGCGTTTAGCCTGGACCGCCTGCGGCCCCTTCTCCTTAATTGGACAGGAGTCGTCCCTCCTGAAACATTCCGACATTTCGTCGTGTAGGGGCCATCCCCTGGACCGACGGATTGGTTCCCCCTGGGAACCTTCCCTTCTTTACTTGGTATGTTTCCTAGTGCAACCGCCTGGGGTCCTTGCCCACCGACTTGGACTTCCTTTGCCCTCGTTGGGCCCTCACTTGGCCCCCTACCCCTGGACCATAACTCATCAGGGCTTTCCCTCACCCCTGGGATATTACCTATGACCAGGTCATACACAGGTGATTCAATGCACATGGCTTCCACTTCGCCACAATAAAATGGGGTATCCACCGTTATCCTCGCGATGGGGAACCTTCTAATGGTCCCATCTATCAAAATACACAAATGGTAGCACCCCAACAATTGCTTGTCGTCAACCAGTTGCCTTCTAACTGCTGCAGACGAGCATCCGGAATCCCAGAGCAGACGGATCTCCCTTTGTCCCACATATCCTGGGTACACTGGCATATTAACCTTCTCCTGCAAAGTTGTGAGACTCTCACACATGCCACTTATTATCGGGACAACCTCCCCACCTTCCAGCCTTAATTCTCCCTCATGTATACATTCCCGGAGGGGACTGTGTTCTGGACCGATAGTTTGACAGAATGTTGCCGTCTGTCTACTGGGCCCTGGATCTACGCGGTCACCTTGCTTTCAACCCCTTGGTGCTGCGTTCCCGGCCTCCTGCTGAGGTGGTCTAATGTTCCCAGTGCTCCTAACCTGCTTCTGCCAGCAGACCCTGGCAATATGACCCCGCTTGTTGCAGATAAAACAAGTGGTGTCCTTGGGAGTGCTCCCCTTCTGGCTGGTCTGCGATGCAGGCGGATTGGGGTGGTGTTGCCTTACGGGTGCCATTGCCAACCCGTTTGTCCCACCCCTAGCTGATTTGGGTGCGTTTACACTCCCACCGAGGGCCTCGATGTAGCGTTCTGCCACAGTTGCCATCTCATCATAGGTGGGCGGACCCCTTTCCTTGACGAACAGGCCCAACTCCTTGGAGCATGTAGATAAAAACTGCTCCCGGAGGAATAGATCTCGTAGGGCTCCATATGACTCATTCACTTCTGCGAGATCAGTCCAGTGGTCAAAGTATCGCCCAGCTCTGGCAAAATACTGAGGCACTGTTTCTCCCTTCTCCTGCTTAATTTCTCGGAACTTGGTCCGGAATCCTTCTTCGGTGAGCTGGTATCTCCGAAGGATGGCATTCTTCAGCTCACTGTAGTCGTTAAGAAGTGCAGGTGGCATACTAGTATAAGCCTCGAGGGCTTTACCTGACAACAAAGGGCTCAAGCGTCTTCTGGCCACATTTGACTGGAGGCAAAACGCTCGAACCTCTCCAAGTACGAGTCCAAGTCATCTGTGTCTTCATTAAAATGAGCGAGGTGGGGCATGAATTGCTACCCCTGCACTCCCGTCCCCAGAGCGCCGACTTTCATTCTCCACATCGGCCCTTGCTCTGAGGAGCTCTAATTCTCTCTCGTGCCTCTGTTGTTCGAGCTCTCATTCTGCCTCCCTTGCCTCCCTTGCTAGTTGGGATTCCCTCTCTCTCGCCTCATTTGCTAATTGAATCTCTCTCTCTTTCGCCTCTCTTGCGTCTTTCTCACGCTCTTGTTCTAATTGGGCTTCTCTCTCCCTCGCCTCATTTGCTAATTGAATCTCTCTCTCTTTCACCTCCCTTGCATCTTTCTCACGCTCTCGTTCTAATTGAATCTCTCGCTCTTTTGCCTCCCTTTCTGCTTGGGCCTCTCTCTCCCTTGCGTCATTACGTAAGGCAATCTCCTTGGCCTCACGTTTCTGCTCATCTTTAACAAACTTCTGAAGTTTGGCCCCCTCAAGGCCCATTTCCTTGCCTAATGATACCAGCTGGGCGAGGGGTGTAACAACATCCATTTTGATTTTTTCTTTCTATCTTCAACACTTGTCAGAAAGAATGAAGAAGGAAAAGAAAGAAAGAAAAAAAAATATGGCAATTAATCCTAATTTACCTGTGTAATTTAACGTAATTAAACGCCCCAAATATTCTGAAACCTACCGCAGTTATAGTGGCTACTAAGTATCCTCTTGGGGACTACTGTATTGCGATATTAAACCCTTGAACAGCATCAGCTGACCGGACATGTCAAAACATAAACAGAACCGCTGTTAAAATAAAACGAAATTTCCATATAGCCATTTTTTTACCTTTTAGAAATATCCTGGTTAGCGCTCGCCAATCAATGTCAGAGACACCTGAGGCCCCGTAAGGCCTGGGCTGACGTGGGGTTATTTAGTCCCGCTGATGAAGTTGCGGGAAAATTAGACCAACATGGAGGGTCGGAATCCAAGGGTCGCGAACTCGGCGCAGGGACCTGAGTTCGACCGGCGCTGTGATTTCTCCTCTGCCAAATTGGCCTCAGATAAGTTCGATTTCCATTAGGTGTGATTCCTAATCACTTCAGGCTGCGTAATGGAAAGAATGATTTAAAGTAACAATGATTCTTTTATTTACACATAAAAATAAAGCCGTTTCAATATTTCAACAATCAACAATTCGATTCTTTTCACAGAAATTTGGTTACTAGGGTTAAATAATTCTCAACAATCATATAGTTATTCTATAGCCCTGTACTGGCACTATAGTCTACACACTGGAAATGTTACTACCGTGAGCTCGCCATAAGAGCTTCACAAATCTGAAATGTTATTACTGTGAGCTCGTCATAAGAGCTTCACCCGCTTAGGCTCAAATGTCAACGTCTGCGCGTAACTGTACCTCTGGCTGTCGGAGGGTTCCGACCAGCAATGTTCGTCATCTATAAAGCCACCGTACTTCTGATTTGGGTCAGATATTGTCTACTCATACCTTATGTTCCTTTTGAAAGTCCTCCGTGAAAGTCCTATTGAAATATTCACTGTTCCTGGTTGAATTCACGATTCACAAAGGCCCCTTTTTTGTGCTGGGGCGAAATTGTCACTCACACCGATCTCCAGTCGGTATTACGATGCTTCGACAACAAAACAAACTACTCAGAACGCAATCAGTCTGACGCTTCAAAGGATTAATACGCACAATACAATTAACCTACACTTCTGACTATTGCAGGTTGATACCTGCTACTCGACAATCTAAACTTTAACGTTCCACCTGGGTTTTCCTTCTCAACGAATTTGGCACTGAAGCCACCTATCCGCCTTAAGCTAAATCAATCGTGGAATGCCCTCTCTGGCGATTGAAGCCGTTTCAGGGTCCTGTGATCGAAGGTACCCCTATGCCAGGAAACAGAGTCTGCCTGTCCTGGACTTCACCAACGTGTGTGTGACCCCAAGTGTCTGTCTAATGCTCTGCTCTTCAAGGTATATATACTTTTCACCCTAAATTGTCAGGTGGACGGACTGTCAAAACAGTTGGAGATGACGCATATCGAGGCAGAATCAATACAAGTCATCTCGCGCGTGACTTAACGGTGATTTCACTTGTCGAGACAACCGATTCGTTTCTGCCAGTCATTGTCATGATAGACATTTCTTTCTTTTAGAATCTTGTTTCTCAATTGGCCGTGAAGATATCCTGCCACCAACCGATTACGTCTCGTAAGACTCGCGACTACTGTATAAATTAAATGAGATTAGACCTTATCTAACATACCGTTTCTCCCCTGGGTCCCTGTGCTGAAGCTGGATATACACCATGTGTGTTTTTCCATGTCCAGCTTCACAGAGAAGTGCAATTCACGTAGGTTTTTCGCCTTGATGCGGAATATCTTTTGAACTTACAATATCTCTATATATGAGGCCCCTTACCCCTATATTTAGGCTGGCTTTGCCCTGACAGACTCAGTTCTTTTTCATGTGACTCCTAGCAGAGGTTCAGGGAGGATGTAAATTGATTCTCGCTGTTTTTGTTGCGTCCATCTTTGCATGAATCAATTCTCTGATTCTCATCGAAAAAATAAACCCTGGTTCTGCTAATTTGCCCCCCTGCCAGTCTCTCATCAGCACCTATGAGTTTAGTAGTTACATGCATCTGCACTCCCAATTCTGTATTGCTCAGTGTATATCCCTCCTAACTTACACACGTGTATATATGTATATTTTTTGTGACGAACTTACAAATTATCTGGCCTGCAGGGGATACAGTAGGAAGAAAGTTAAGGCTCAAGTTGAAAGGGCCATCATCACTTTTCAACATCCACAGACTAAGCCTTTTTCTTAGGCTTCTCACAGGGATTACTTTGCTTTGGAGTTTCAACCTGGATTACCTGATATCAAGGGCATTTTATTTAAATGTCTACCCATTCTGCACCGGTTCCATGTGTTCCCATCATTAGCTTTAGACAGCCTCCCAATTTGGCAAAAATACTGGTCAGAGACAAAGTGCGGGCCACATCTACCACAGGCGGGGAGGTACGTCGTCGAGCATGCAAATCTACCTGGTGTCAGTTGTGTAGTATGTTTGTTACAGACAATAAAATTGTTAGGTTTGAATGGAAGATCTTTCCACTGCAAGAATGTGGATACGGACTGTAATGCTAAATGGCTTACATGTTTTTATGCCATTTTCTGCCCTTGCAAATTGCAGTATGTTGGACAGACTAACAATTTACGTAAGAGAATGAATGGACAAACGAGTGACTTGAGAAAGTGTGTATGGAATACTAGGAATAAAAGTGACTGTTCTCTTATTTATGAACATCTCAAGTGCCACTCACAAGAGACCTTCAAATTTCAAATCTTAGAGACAGTTTATACTAACTCTAGTGATAAATTAGATTCCGTTTTTGACCACAAAGAAAATCAGTGGATTTGGAAATTAGAAACAATGGTGCCGAAAGTTCTTAATGTTAATGATGGTTTTCACACCCAACACGAAAACGATGCAAACAATTTAGCAAGTAATTAGTGACTGGATTGGCCGCTAGCTACATTTTCAGCTTTTTGAATGTACAGTAGAACCTGTCTTGAGAGACCGCCCTTTGGGCCACACAAAAGTGGTCTCTCAAGACAGGTGGTCTCTCATAACAGGTTTCAGGTTTTCTCAAGTCAGTGAATAACCAACCACAAAATTCAAAAATGGAGAAGAATGGATTTTTGTAATTACTTTGTAGTTGTTCTTTTTTATGAAGTTTTTGTAACAAATTGAAATTGACTGTTATAAAAATTATAAAAATAAATTAGTGTTGAAAATCTTCATTGAAGATTTTCTACACTAATTTATTTTTATAATTTTTATAACAGTCCATTTCAATTTGTTACAAAAAGATTTTCAACACAAATTTTTTTTTATTCCTATCTGTCACATTTCAGGTATGTATGAAATTGTTTATTCAGCAATAATCCTAATCTTTTCACAGGGGTCTTATAAAAACATCTCCATCTGTAATGAGTTAGCAATTGAAACCCAATTAAGAGCTTTTAATACTTTTAATTATGTTAGTATAAACACAATGGATTTTCCAATTCCAGAACAGGTAAAAAGTTTTTGTCATGGTTTCAGTCTTCAAAGGGGTGGTCTCTCAAGACAGGTCCATTATGGCATAAAAATACAAGTTGGTACGAGGTCACAGTGGTCTCTCAAGACAGGTGGTCTCCCATAGCAGGTCCATTATAGAGTAAAACCTATCAGTGCCTGGTAGATGTGGTCTCTCAAGACAGGTTTTACTGTATTACTGTTAAAGTAGTGTTTGCGCTTACACCTTCATTTGTATAGTATGGGTGTTTGACGCCATTTAACACTTCCCGGCGGGCTGCTATTTGTATATTAATCTCTACCTTCTCATTTATTTTGATATCTCATCTTATGATTAATGTTTGTTTACTTTTCACACTCTCTGTCACACCTTTTTTAGTATTTATGGTTTCGTGTAATTACTCTCAATCAATGTAGTTATATGTGTTTCTGATGAAGGGTGCTTTGACGCCCAAAAAGTAAATGAATCCACGTATCACTGGATTTTTGTTTTAACCTAATAATTACCAGTGTGATACCTCTTAGTTTTAAATGCATATTTTTATATTATATACGTATTTTAAAAAAAAATTCCAAGGGAGAGCTAGTCCAGGGCCTCCCCCAGAGAAATTCTGAATAATAGGGAAGACTCCCCAAACCCAAGACTGCAGCCCTCAGCCCCATCCCACCACCCCCACCACTCCCATGCCATTGACTCTATCTAATGAATTGACCACATGCATTGCATCCACTCAAGCAATCATGTGACCCCCTAATTGAAATGAGGGGAGGGGCAAGGCTCCCTATGCAACCCCCCCACCCCCACTATGGCATTGACTTTACCTAACACATTGGTTCCACCCATGTAATTAGTGCCTTCCCCCCCCCCCCCCCCTCCCCCCCCCATGACCTCATCCTTCGGGTTTTGTTTTGAAAAATGTCATTAATTAAATTAATAAATTTTGATTTTGTGCGCATTGGGTAAAGGGTCGATGTGCTTTTGCATTCTAAACGAGCCAGGGCCATCCCGGTGCTTCATTAATTAATTTTTTGATGATTATTCCTATAATTAGTCTAATATTATTGCGTCACTGGAAATATTGCCCTCCTGTGGAAAGTGACCCATCCACGATGGCTGTACTGTACATGTACCTGTATTAAACAAGTTAATTTATTTTGAGCAGGTAATGGCAGTTCACGAAAAAAAGATGTTAAACTACCATCAACCAATTTTGAAAATGTTTGGAATTCCACCCAGTGTTGCACTAAAACTAATGCTAATAGTTCTCCTGACAAGGACCATAAAGATGTTACCATTGCTGACAGAGAAGATGAGGATGATTTCATTGTGTCTCAAATAATGAACAACCGTCTGGAGGCAAACTCCAAAGAGCATCAGAAATTAGACTTCCAAGAGGAAGAAAAGCCCTGTCAAGAGAGTGTTGAAACAGTTGGAGCAAATTTGAAGATGAATTTGCATGAGAGTGAAAAGATGGTCTCTGAAGATAGCTTTGACATAGTGTGTCTTGATTCTTCTGTAGATGAAGATGAGTCTATGGAAAGTGAGGAGGCGAATACTCAAAATGAGCAACCATCCAACTCCATGCAAAAAACACCATTTAAAAAACAAAGAAATCTGGAAAAAGAAGTTGTTTCTGATAATATTGTGTCTACACCAGAGAAGGCTGTCATTTCCTCTGTTGACAGAAGCAAGCATCCTTCACCTGAAAAAGGTGAAGGCAAATTATCCACCTCACAAACTGCGTTAGAATCCATGTCTGGAAAACACAAAGGTGGGATATTACCTGGAAAACACAAAGGTCGGATATTACCTTCATCAGAAAAAGCAGCAGCCATCACATCAAAATCACTTGCTATCACTTCCCTATCAGATAAAACAACTGTTGGTATACGTACATGCACTGAAATGAAGAGCAGCACAACTTCTGGGAATTCTACTCTGGTGACAGCACTGCCTTTGACTGTTGTTGATTTGATGAGAAACTCTCCCTTGCAGAGCCCAGTACAACAAATAACAAAAACTCCTTTACAGTGTCCAATACAACAATCTCCAGAAGGTTATGTTTACATAAACCAGGCAGCAATTCAGAACTCCTCTTCTTGTATACTTGTTGCCCCAAGTGGACAATCATTACCTATTGTGCTTGGTTCTATTGGGGCTAATAACTTGACTTGTCCTCAAAATAATATAATCCAGCCAAGGTTACCTCAAGAAAATTTACCTAAAAATACACAGACTTTTGCATCAATTTTGGCACCTCCGCCTAAAGCTGTAATTAAAAGGCCTTACAACTTCAGAAAACCTCAACAAGTTCCAGATGATAAAAAGTCATATGTATTGTCTAATCCATCAAAGTTTGTCAACATTGTTCCAAAGCCAAGTCAACCAACATCTTGCACATCCACAGTTCTGACTCCAAAGACATAAAATTAGGCTTTTAATATTTAACCCATATTACCTAATGAATTGGCTGCAATGGTCTGTGTAATTTACAAACTGAGCAATTGAAAATAAAAGTTTAAAAAAACTTTGTGATTTTGCAGGGCTTGCATTCTAGAAATTCTTTGAAAGTCTTCACAGGCTGTTTTTTCTATGCACAGGCTGTTTTTTCTACGCACAGGCTGTTTTTTCTACGCACTGGCTGGTTTAACTCTTAACCCGCTGAGTATGTATTTTGTTAATATTTTTCAACACATTCAGTCATGGCTGCTGTGAAGCAGCCATGACTAGATTTGATAAAACAATTCATATAAATTTAACTCAAGAAATCATTGGTCAAACAGATTTATTTATTTATTGGGGTTTAAGGTCACATATTTCTACACAATGGCTAACCATGACCATGACAGTTTTACGGGTGGAGGAAGCCGGAGTACCCGGAGAGAACCACCGAGCAATGGCAAGCAACTGTCAACTCCCCAACATACTAACTCCACACAAGCAGGGCTAGTATTGATTGAAGACAAGTGCACCATCGACGTGCAGTACGCCTTAGTACACAACGCCACTGTGCCCCCACATGGGCAATGGGGGTGAAGTGTCTTGCCCAAGGACACAACGCGGTTACTGCAGGTGGGATTTGAACCGAGGACCTCTCGACTTGCAGCCTGCACCTCTACCTACTGAGCCACCGCGCCCCTTGGTCAAACAGATAAAATCCAATAAACAATTTGGATAAAAGTGCTGAAATTATACTTATTTCACTGGCAACTAGTCCTTGTCCTAGACAGGAATATCCACCAGCAGCATGCAGGGAGTTAATAACTTTATTGCTAAATCCTTGCTTCAGGTTGACAGATCTTCCAAGTGAAGTTTACAGAGAAATTTTACATATTCTTCTAAAATATCCAACAGAAACATAATAAAAATTATAACAAAATTTGTCTTTCCACTATTTCTATACAGATATTTGTGTTCTTGGGCCTTCAGCTGAGCAAGCTTATTATCATAAAGTTGTCTGAAATAACATAGATATTTGTTCGCCTCACTTGAAACTAGGTATATGATGAAGTCATATTTTGCCTTTGAAATCTTCTGGTCTGACGCATATTTACAGGTGAATGGAAATTTTTTTAAGTTTGTCACCAATTGTTAGCTCAACTTGACAAAGTCAAGCTGAGCTATTGCCATCACTTCTCGTCGTACGTACGTCCACAATTTCCTATGGCACACCTCACAGGTCGCATTTATGATCAGATCACTTTGAAACTTGGTATGCTTGTTTGGGGTGACCTCTAGATGGGAGGTGTTGATTTTCTACAATTTCCATAAAAAAATGCTGCGGCCAACGTTCTTAGAAGTTAGTTTAGTCAGACCTCAATATTTCCCTTTGGCACACCCTACAGGGCACATTTATAATTGGATACCTTTGAAACCTGGCATGCTTGTTTGGGGTGACCTCTAGATGGGAGCTATCGATTTTCTTCCATTTCCGTCAAAAAATGTCACCGCGGCCAACGTTCTTAGAACTTAGTTTAGTCAGACCTCAATATTTCCCTTCGGCACACCCTACAGGACACATTTATAATTGGATACCTTTGAAACCTGGCATGCTTGTTTGGGGTGACCTCTAGATGGGAGCTATCAATTTTTTTCCATTTCCGTCAAAAAATGTTACCACGGCCAACATTCTTAGAACTTAGTTTAGTCAGACCTCAATATTTCCCTTTGGCACACCCTACAGGGCACATTTATGATTGGATACCTTTGAAACCTGGCATGCTTGTTTGGGGTGACCTCTAGATGGGAGTTATCAATTTTCTTCGATTTCCATCAAAAAATGTTGCCACTGGCAATTACCTTCGATGAACTTAGTAAAAACTTAGTGCAGTTAAACATCAATATTTCCCTTTGACACACCCTGCAGGGCACATTTATAATTGGACCGCTTGCAAACTTGGTGTGTTTGAGTGGGGTGACCTCTATATGGGAACTGTCGATTTTCTTCCATTTCTGTCAAAAAATGTTGCCGCTGACCTTTGAACTTAGTTTAGTCAGACCTCAATATTTCTTTTTAACACACCCTTCAGGGCACATTTATGATTGGATCACTTTGAAACTTGGTATGTGTGTTCGGGGTGACCTCTAGATGTGAGCTATTGCTTTTTTTTCATTTCCATAAAACATTATTGTCGTTGTCACCAGCCTTTGAACTTACTGCATTTGTGCATCAACTTATCCCTTTTGCACTCTCTGCAGGGCATATTTATGAATTTCCATTAAAAAAAACCCCAAAAAACATTGCCACAAGCAATGTCCTTCTACTTAGTGCATTTGGGCATTAACATCTTCCTTTGGCATGTCTCAGAGGGCACATTCATTATCAGGTTGTTTTGAAACTTTGTGTGCTTATGCAGGGTGACAAAGATAGGAGCTATTGATTTTCTTTTCATTTCCATCAAAAACTGTTGCTGTTAGCAACAATCTTTGAATTTATTGTATTTGTGCATCAACATTCTTCTTTGACATGGCCTACAGGCCATATTTATCATAGGATTGTTTTTGAACTTGGTGTTCTCATTAGGCAAGACCTTTAGATAAGAGCTATTGATTAGCATTCATTTATGTGAAAAAGTGGCCATTTACAATAACCTCTGAACATACTGCATTTGTGTATCGACATTCTGCCTTTAGCCAGTCTTACAGTTTACATTTAAAATGCATGGATTCCTCTGATGTTGTGCACACACAATGCTTTTATGTTGAAATTTCATCAAATAACATTGGTACCAATGATCTTCATTTTGCCTGTTCATTTATAAGTTACCAAGTTCAAGTTTGTCAAGTTGAGCTACAGTGTCATTGACACTTTCATTTGTTATAACTTTGGATTTTGCACAAAGCCATACTTCACATTCACACTTGTAGACCTGTTAAATTTGGGATATGTTCTATACAAATGGAGCTGGAGCTGGAAGAACAACGTTCTGATACATATTCAGATTAAGCAACAAAATACACTTGATTATTTTGAGAGCTTTAAAAATATGGGTGCCTAACTGGTTGAGCACTGGAAGCCACTATAGTGGCCTATGCCGTCTGCAGTAGTTATACAAATGACTTATCAATGTTGAATACTCTTTGTTAATAAATATTAAAGTGTATCATTTTACTGGAGAATACCTGTAGGCATTCTCCAGCAAACTGAAACAATTGAATATTTATGTGCAACAGGACCTTCAATGTCCAGAATTCTTGCATATGAAAAATACGTGCAGACGTAAAAGTAATTTAGCACTCGTCCAGTTAAGTATTTTTGTGAAATCTTCACAGGGCTGGTTTTCCAGACCTGTAAAATTGGTTACAGGTCTGTTTACGGGGCTGGGGCTGATCAGCCCTGCTAAAATGCAAGCCCTTTTTTGTTGTTATTCTTGGAATTCTTTTGAAAAAAACCCAATAATTAATTCCTTGCATGCTGCTGGCGGATATTCCTGCCCAGGACAGAGACTCTTTGGCCACTAAAATAAGTATAATTTGGGTAGATTTAACAAACTTTTCCCCTCAAAATTAGATAAACTTTTAGTTCAGTAATTTCTTGAGTTAGATTGTTATGAATTTTCCAACAAATCACAGCAGCCATGACTAGATTTGATGGAAAATGTTTTGAAATTTCTCAGCAGGCTAAGAGTTAAAATAATAAACTTTGATATAATATTGTGTGTGTTGGGTAAAGGGTTAACAAGCTGTGGTTGATCCATGATTCTAAACTTGGAGTGGGGTGGGGGGGGGGGGGGGGAGGGGAGTTGGAGCAATCACAAGAGAAGTTATTCCAGACTCACTGGAAGAGGTCAGCCAGCCATTTTGTGGCTTCTGTGAACATGTTCAACAATATTTTCTAGCCAAAATATTCCAGTTTTGCATTGTCTTATTCAATCTTTAAAAAAGGGAAGCCAGCTTATAAAGCCTTGCGGGAAACTTGTGCAGGAGCTATAGTTGTATTCATGGGTTTTATGGTATTATCCTAACTAGATCATGGACAGCCAATCTCTCTGGTTGTGGATGTCCATGTGTTATCAGGGATAAATATAGAATAAATAGGTACTAGGGCTGGTAATCAGATTTAAACCACAAGTAGGATAACAGTTTTAATCACAAGGCTCTGCCGAGTGGTTAAATCCCTTATGCTACGAGTACCTATTTATTAGTTGAGTTGTGACAAAGTCAAACTCGACTTATAGTTTTATGAATGGCAGGCGGGGGTTGGGCGGGCTAGGGCAGGCATAAACAATTGGTTTCCAGATGATAACTTGATAATGGTTCGACCCACGTTCATGAAACTTCATAGGTAGGTTGGCCTCGGTGAGAGGAAGAACCCTATTTATTTTGGACTCACTAGGTCAATGGTGAAGGTCACAGTGACCTTGAACATACTAAATCATAAACAATTGGTTTTCGGATGATAATTTGACTATGGTTGAACCCACATTCATAAAACTTCATATGTAGGTTGGCCTTCGTGAGAGGAAGAACCCTATTTATTTTGGACTCACTAGGTCAAAGGTCAAGATCACAGTGACTCTGAACATAGTAAATCAAAACACTTGGTTTCCGGATGATAACTTGATAATAGTTTGACCCATGTTCATGAAACTTCATAGGTAGCTTGGCATCAGTGAGAGGAAGAAACCTATTTATTTTGGATTTGCTAGGTGAAAGGTCAAGGTCACAGTGGCCTTCAACATAGTAAATCTGTAAAGAATTGGTTTCTGGACGATAACTTGATAATGGTTTGACCCACGTTCATGAAACTTCACATGTAGGTTGGCATCAGTGAGAGGAAGAACCCTATTTATTTTAGACTCGCTATGTCAAATGTCAAGGTCACAGTGACCTTGAACATAGTAAATCATAAATAATTGTTTCCGGATGATAATTTGACTATGGTTCTACCCACATTTATGAAACTTCACATGTAGGGTGGCCTTCTTGAGAGGAAGAACCCTGTTTATTTTGGACTCGCTAGGTGAGAGGGCAAGGTCACAGTGACCTTCAACATACTAAATCGTAAACAATTGGTTTCCAGATGATAACTTGATAATGCTTTAACCCACATCCATGAAACTTCATAGGTAGGTTGGCCTAGGTGAGTGGAAGACCCTTATTTATTTTGGACTTGCTAGGTCAAAGGTCAAAGTCACAGTGACCTTGAACATAATAAATCATAAACAATTGGTTTCCAGATGATAACTTGATAATGATTCCAACAACATTCATGAAACTTCATAGATAGGTTGGCATTGGTGCAAGAAAGAGCCCTATTTATTTTGGAATCACTAGGTCAATGGTCAAGGTCATGGTGACTCTTCACATAGTAAATTGTAAACAACTGGTTTCCGGACAATAAGTTGATAATGATTAAACCCACTTTTGTGCTGTCACAACTCGACATTGGATCAGTGATCGGCATTTTTTTCTTTATACCATCATCTTAATAAATAATACTTTATATCGAAAACACGTGTGTTTGTTATGCCCGCACCCTTCGAAGGAGGATTAGGGGGTATCTAGTTAAACCCTCCGTCTGTCTGTCCATCCACTCGCATGAAATGGAATTGTGAGCTCATTGGCGCATACATATATTGTGGGCTAAATTTGACTTGTGAGGTACGCCCCATTTTTTTTTATCTACTCCTCTATATTTGACAAATTAAGCCCACTCAATAAAGACATTTTTTGCACCCCGGTATTTTCGGCCAAAAGTGTGTGTCCGAAATTTTGGCAGAGATAATGAAACCCATTCCTGCAAGTAATTTTCCAGAGATGACCAAAAATCAAGCATGGTCTGTTAGAGCATGCGCATGTGTATGAATTAAGTCATTTCAGTGGCCATTTTAAAATGCTGCAATTCCGATTTCACGCCGCAGACGATAAAGGTAAGTTAACCTCTATTTGATTCTTAATTTGTGTACTTTTGACATTTTTCGTACTCTTCATGGCATACAGAACTAAACGTTGAACTATGTATTTAGTCAGCGCATGATACTAAATATTACAGCATAATTTTCTTCAAGGTCTTTGTGATCGGGAAGCTGTTTATATTTTCAGTAATTTCTGGATTTGGAAAATAATTGCGACAAACTTTGTGGATATTTTGACTTTTTTGTGTACCCGTGATGATTGACGATGGTTTATAAAGTTGGATACCATCTGTTTTTGAAGTCGTTGAAGTCAGGAACGGGGTCTTGTGATCGATAGGTCATGAGTTCGAAGCTCACTAGTCACTCACATTGTATCCTTGAGCAAAACACTTAGCCTCACTTGGTCGTGCGGGATCACGGTTGCACAGTGTGTTAAGGCATATGGCACATTGATGGTACACATACCTTCAACCACAGTAACTCCTAAACCTTCTTGCACCAGGTTTGTAAGTTGGAACTTGAAGAGTCCAGTTACTCGCCGCTGATCGGTGGTTCTCTCCTGAGACTCTAGCTTCCTCCTCCAGTAAAACTATCTGACACAAGATGACCCTGGCTGTCGAAAGTGTCGTCAACACCCAATAAATAAATATGCGATCGGGACAACCCGTGCCAGGTACAACCCGACCCAAGATACCTTTGACATCCTGACCCAGGCCCAGGGACAACCCAACCCAGGTTTTATAAATGATAAAAAAAAGTTCAGCTTCTGTTTTATGTTTGTTCTATATTCATATCTTATCAACCTACCTTACAATTGTTTACAACAGGCTTGCATTACAGTGGAAGTCCCTAACTCGGAAAAATACTCTCTATTTTCTTCATTCCCAAGTGATTTGGGAAAGAAAAGTGGTGCAAAAGCACCAAGACAAAATACGCCATAACTGGGTCGAGTGCGATCGGCGCACACCCTGTAGGGGATACTCTGTGTACTAATCCACGGCTTCCGGAACCAGTGTGCAGATGTATAATCAACACGTCATTCTATTTTTTTCCGCCATGGTGGATGGTGGACCTTCTCGCTCCTCAATAGTGATACCTTTTGACTCGATGTTAATGGTGTTTCCTGTTCTGTTATGTGGATTCATAGCTGTTTCTTCATTATCCAGATATACAGGGCTGTGTTTTCATATATTCTCTGGATTATTCACTGTATTTTTCATGATAAATCTCTACACCGATTTCACACGTGATTTTTGCATACCTTACCGTTTCGGTCTTTTGTTCATTATGCTAACCCTTTGGGTTCTGCTTTTAACTCAGTTAGGTGTCAGCTGGGGGAGATTGTGGCAGCTTTTATCCCCTCTGTTGAGGGTAGAATTTCTGCCAGTTCCCTTTTGGCTGATGAGGTACTTCTACTCCCGTCGGACCTTTGTTTCCTGCCACCTTACTCTGGTAGCTGGGGGTGTCCTTGGGTTCACCTTCACATCTACATTGCTCTCGCCACATATGCCTAGGTCGATTCCTTGCAGGCCATTTTGTTGCCTTAGCATGTTGAAGTGTCCCATTATTCATACTCCACTTTATTTGGATGTTTTTTTGAAGAAAAATCCTGTGGGCTGGGTGGTCTTCCACCTTTTAGGCTTCCATCTATTGTGTAGTTTAGGCATGTGACGTTTTCCTCCTGTGCCCGTGGGAAGGGGAACACAGTCGTTCGGGGCCTCCCGATTTGACCATCTGGAGAGAGTTATACCCCCTCCTGGGGGTTCTGTAGTCTTTTATGGCATGAATACCGCAGTAGCTGCTGACTTTCTGGCAAAGATATGCCTGGTTCTGGGACTTCTGTCCCCCTCCAGTCGACATCTGAGGCTGTCACTAGGGTTGTGACTTCTCTTTTGGAGTCGCACTCGGTTGCTCTCTCCTCTTTTCCGCCTTTGTCAACAGCTACTGATTCCCTGTGGGAACCGCGGGAAGTGAAGCTGTGCCTGTTCACTGTGGTAAACAGGCTCTGTTTTACTGGTAAAATAGGACCCAGTCACCAATGCTTGGGAGGTGTAAACCCTCTCTAAAATGGGCAACATGGCTTATTAACTCTCACCCCTGGTCTTTAGTTGATACTCATGTTGTGGCCATGATTAGCCACTGTGCAAAAATATGTGACCTCAAACACCTATAAATAAATAAATAACAGCTACCGATGTATCCTCTCCTGTTGCTACTCCGTCGGTGACGTCATCATTCCAGGATTGGAAACAGGGTGCTGCTTTCTGATCCCCTGGCACTCCTACACCATGGGTGGCATCGGCTGGTATGCCTGGCATGGGCTATGTGTCTTATGACAGGCAATGGGTCAAACCCACCTGACGTTGACTGCCATCAATCTTCTGAATTGGGGACGGATCTTGACTTTGTGTTGGAATTCCTTCAAACCGTCAGACCAGCCGGAAGTTTCAGCCAGGCTGCGATCATCGGTCGCACGCCTACAGCCTGTGGAGCACCCTGCTTCTGGGTGCCTTCGACTGCACCAGTCGGTACAAGTGGTCGAAGCATTGGACTCAAAGCTCAGTACCAGGGCTATGAAGACTTCGTTCTTCACTAGGCTGATACCTTTTTTTTTGCCCCCTGTGCGTTATCATTCCTACGATTCTGCCAATCCGTCGGTCTGCAAGACTTTGATGGTCTTGGATCAGGACTCTATGCCAAGTCGGCCATTATTCCTATGGTGACTTGTTGGGCATATCCAGAGAGATGCTAGGCATGCTTTCTCTCTTGGATCACGTTGTCTCTGCCCTGGCAGTTTATCTGCCTCCCAGATAAGTTTGATGACATACAGGCTCCTCTGCATGTGATCCCTAAGATGCTTATGCATCTCACTCACACACATACCTGTAACATGGCTATTTTGGATTTAGTTCACCGGGATGCTGTGTTGGACACAAGCTGTCCCCTTCCTGAAGGGCAGGGTGCTGCTCTTTGATCCGCTTCTTTGGTGGGTCCATGACTATTCCTTGATTCCGTGGTGATGGTCAGAGATGACGTCCTGCATCATTCCAAAGATCAGCTGCTGCTTCACCAGTTTGATCCGCCTTCTGTGAGAGGCCGGGACCGTTCCAAGCCTAACAAATGCCCTTCTGCTTCCTCTCTGCAACATACAGCTGATCCTTTGCCGCTTCTTCCTCTTACTCACGTGGTAAGGGTAAGCGTTAGCAGTCCTGAGGGAGGTCTCAGGATCCTTCATCTGGCAGAGGAGGTGGTTTCTCCCCTCACCGGCCATGCCAGGGCTGGAAATGAAGGTCCTCACCTCGATTTGTCCCAGGTTGGAGGAGGGATATCCGAGTTTGCAGACCGTTTGGGGGATGATCACATCCGATCCTTGGGTGTTAGATGTCCGGTCCAGTTTGTGGATATCTTTTCCGAGGCACCCACTCTGTTAAGTGTGCCTCTTCTAACCCAAGTTCCTTTCGACGTTTCACATTGGGAACTTTTGATCAGGGAAATAGACATTCTCCTGTCAAAGGGGGCGGTTGCAGTCAAGAACATTCATTTATTCCTGCCTGTTCTTGGTGCCAAAGAAGGGTCTACGACTCCAACCAGTTCTCGATCTGAGTATCCTGAGCCAGTCTCCCATTGCTCCCAAGTTCAGCATGGAGACTTTCAGGTCGGTTCGCCGCTCCATTCACCAGGGAGATTTCGCTTCCAACATCGACCTGCGAGACGCTTACTTTCACATTCCGATTCATTGGAAATCGCAAAAGTATATCAGGTTTGCTTTTCTGGGGCGAATTTACCAGTTCAAGGCCATATCTTTTGTCCTTAACCTGGCTCCTTGAGCCTTCATCCAACTGATGACGCATGTGATAGCCTTCCATCACACTCAGTCCAGGGTGACTACTTAGGCCTGTCTGGATGATATCCTCCAGAGGCATTCCAGTGCTGCACTTCTGGAGTCAGATGTCAACACACTTTAGCTTCCTCAAGTTGCAAGTGTTTAGAGTCAACGAGGAAAAGTCGGACCTGGTCCCTTCTCAGTAGTTTTGTCATATGAGGATAGACTCTTCTGAATATGGTGGCAGTTGCCTGGGCGAGTGCTGTGATTCTCTTGACTTTTTCTCTTGACTTTCACCCTGACTCTGACCCAGTTCACCTCCGCGACAGCTCGGGAGTATTCTCCGGCTACTCGGTCTCTGTGGTTCGGTGACGGATCTCATTCCCCTAGGTCGGCTACATGTCAGACCTCTCCAACACTTTCTCAGTTGTTTGAGGCCGAATGTCGATCCTCTGGATCTAGTGCTTCGGTTACCAGCATCTCTTCATGGTCACCTTCTTCCCTGGACGGACGTTCAGTGGATTATGCAGGGAGTTCCGTTGGACTTGCCCATGTATGATCATGCCAGCGATCTTGGATTGTGCACGATGTTGGTTCCTCTGGTCTTTCCCTTCACGGTGTATGGGACCAGGATCATGCAGCTCTTCACATCACACAGAAGGAGCTTCTTGCTCTTCTGCATTTCTGTCAGTAGATCCCCCAACTTTCAAATCATCAGGTCCTTTTGTTGTCCGACAATTCGACAGTGGTTGCTTACATTTGGAACCAGGGCGGCACACACTCGTTTCCCATGAAAGAATTGGCTTGGGATCTTCTACTGCTTGCTCAGGATGTCCACGCTAGGGTGGTGGTTCATCACATTCCCAGCCGTCTGAATGCCCTAGCCGACTCCCTGTCCCGACGGGTTAGGTTCTTTTCCACCGAGTGGACGCTTCACAGGGCAGTGTTCCAGTCGCTTTGCAATCTCTGGGGTCGTCCCCACAAAGATCGTTTTTCGACCCATTGGAACCCTCAGGTGTACACTTTCGTGTCCCTGTGTCTTGATCCTCTGGCTTTCGCCGTGGATGCTCTGTCACTCCATTGGAACGTTCTCGTCAGCAACGCCTTGCTGCTGGTTCCGATTTTGCCTCAGGTTCTAGCCAAGAACGAATCTGCAGTTGTTGAATCCTTCTGATAGCTCCCCTGTCATCTCAGCGTGTGTGGATCCATAGTGATCTCTCTCTGTTGGCGGCAGTTCCGGCGCATCTCCCTCTGTGTCACGACCTTCTTTGCAAGGTCACCCGAGGAGGTTTCATGTCAACCTGACTTAATTGTGCCTTCTCGCATATATTTTTCAGGTCCTGTCTCCTCCGTAGAGGTTTTTCGAGATGAGCAGTGAGGTGCTTTTCTTCAATGCGGCACTCCACTGGTTTAGCCTATGTGGCTAAATGGAAGGTCTTCTGTCGATGGTGTGCTGATCACTCTGTTGATTATGCCAATCCTTCGATAACACAGATTGCAGAGTTCCTGGTATGTCTGTTTGTTTCTTGTGGTCTTCAACCTGTTACCATCTAAGGGTACAGGTCCATGCTTTCGGAGACCTCTTTATTTGTGGGAAAGTGTTGTATCGGCACTACTCTGTCCCTCTCCAAGCTTATTCGGCACTTTTCTTTGAAAAGGCCTCGGAGTTTGCAACTTACCCCAAGATGGTATTTTTCTTGGGTGCTGCTTTGCTTGGGAGGGGGGGAGGGGCTGTTCGAACCTTTATCCCAGGTGCATATGCTTTTTCTCACATTCTAGACGGCTTTGTCTAATGGCTTTTGCCTCAGCCAGAAGGATTAGTGAACTTCAAGCCCTCTCCGGCCTTTTCAGG
Organism: Pictodentalium vernedei; assembly: GCA_031216915.1. Taxonomy (NCBI): domain Eukaryota; kingdom Metazoa; phylum Mollusca; class Scaphopoda; order Dentaliida; family Dentaliidae; genus Pictodentalium; species Pictodentalium vernedei. The sequence goes on from CM062292.1 coordinate 114,535,487, forward strand.
AGCTCCGCCAACAGTGTTACTTTACCACTGATTGCTTCTTTCTGGCCAACAATCAGATGCCAGAAACTACTCAACCTCCAATCTGTATCAGGGCTCTTCCTTCTGCTGAGGGTAATCACCCTTTGCTCTGTTTGGTTCGTGCAATTCGCATTTACTTCAACCGGACGCTGTTCATTAGGAAAGACGGGAACAGATATATTTCTCTGGTCAACAGAAGATCTCTCCTCAATCCATTTCTTGATGGATTTGTCTTGCTATTCGCGCGTCATCTGTTTGTCTAGTGACTGACAATTGTACTACCAATTAGTGTTGGGTGTCGGATCCGACAAGTGTGGGAAATCCGATCCGACTGAGTTTCATCAAATCTGAATCCAAAACCGAATCCGAAAGCTCTCCTGAATCCGAACGAAATCCAAATCCGAAATCGGCCCCTAAATCCGACCCGAATCCGAAAATCCGAATCCGACAAATCATGTTTATTTTTAGTTATGAATCTTTAAGTCTCACACAACGCAGATTTGTGGAGCGAATGCTGCAAAATTGCGAACATATGCAAGATTCTGCACCTTTCATTTGTGAAGGAACCTTCCATTAAATTTGTTCATTTATAGTATTTTATACAATTACCCATTACCCAACGGTTTTGCGACAATACATTTGAACACATGCACGAGTGTGTCGCGTGCACGTATCATAGATTCTTAACCATATTACATAATTTGCGTTCCAAGAATAATATCAAATTTAGTAACTTTGGCAGTTGGCAGTAACACTCACTTCATAGAATATATCTTTGATGGAGAATAGTTGGGTGGGGGGGGGGGGGGGGGGTGCAGACCATCCATTCTCCGATGGGAAGTTTGGAAAATAACCTATATTACTTGGAGCCTTGGGCTATAGCGTACTAGAAATTTCTGAGAAGTGATGAAGAGACGGGTAGAATGTTGAATAAACGATAATGACCATCGACCAACAAGGGCGGTTCCAGGGTTTCTGTTTAGAAGGGGCGCCCCACGTGCGAAGCGCCATGGTGTGAGTAATTTTGAGATCGACTTACCCTATAACTGAGAGGGATTTAACGAAATCAGCCATCAACTTTCATAAAATTAAGGTGGCGAAGGCGTCTGCAACTTCGTGGCCTAACCTAACCTATTCAAATTTCTTGGATATGTACGCGATTACGCGTGTGTGTGTGCCTGTGTGATCCTGTTCAATTAGGAGGGCAGGGGGGGGGGGGGGGTCGATATTGCGATAAGTGCTGGTCGAGTGTGATTTGCAATTTTGAATGTTTAATTGTTTATCAGCAGTCGGATTGGAGTCGGATTTGTTCGGATCCGACGTGTTGAAAAATCCAATCCGAGCCAGAATCCGATTGCCTATCATGAATCCGACCCGAACCCGAATCCGAAACACAATTGAAAATCCGATCCGAATCCGTTCGGATTCGGATTATCGGACCCGACGCCCAACATTACTACCAATCGTTTTTCTGTCCACGAGGTGCATGCATTGTCTACCTCCTGGGCTTATGCTAACTCCGTCAGTTGTCAGATGTTATGCAGGCAGGTGCATGCATTGTCTTCCTCCTGGGCTTATGCTAACTCCATCAGTTGTCAGATGTTATGCAGGCAGACTACTGGAGAAATGCTTCGACTTTCTCCACCTGTCTGCGTCAGTTGCAGGAGCAGTCTGAAGACCTTTTTTCTTTAGGCCGTCTTTTCTTCTGCTCTGGCCGTCATCAACCCTACCCATTAGGGTTCTTGCATGGTCAGTTCCAGCCCTGTTCTTGGTACTGTCCTTTCTGTCTGTGTGTCACTCAGGCCCATACCTCTCATCTCCCACTGTCATTTACTTATGGTTGTGATGCTATGGTTTTATCGGCCTAGGGAACTCTTCTTCTGTCCATGGTTCCAGTGCAGTCGGGTTATGTGGGGGTTGGTTATGTGATTCCCTCCTCCTCTTGTCTATTCAGCCTGTTGTGAAGGTAGGTTGATAAGAAATGTAAATTTTATAGTAAATTTCCTTTCTTTTTATTCCTACCGCAATTGTTTACATGCTGCCCTCCCATCTTCTTTTTCGGGTAAGAATCCTTCCTCCCCGCTAATCACATATCTCCAATGTTGGCGGATTAAGTAGAATGACAGGTTGATTATACGTCTATGCACTCAGGTTCCGGAATCTGTGGATAAGTACATGGAGAAGAGTGTCCCCAACTGGGTTTGCGCCGGTCGCACTCGACCCAGTTTTGGCTTATTTTTTCTTGGTGCTTTTGCATCCATTTTTCTTTCCCAAATCGCTTGAGAAAGACAAAAATAGAGAGTATTTTTCTGAGTTAGGAACTTCCACTGTAATACATACCTGTTGTAAACAATTGTGGTAGGTATAATAAGAAAGGAAATTTACTATAAAATTTAAATATTGTTTTCAACATTAAAACATCATGAAAAAGTAAACATGGGTGAAGCATGTTCAACTTTCTATACAAAAAAGATCATCAATGATCTATATGAGAGCAACACAGTTGCCAACTTACAGTAGGCCCCTCTGACCTGCCCAGCACACCCCCTGGCCTGAACCTCGCAATTTGCCACCCAGTTGGGGACGATAGTCACCACACTGACAGACCCTTGGGAGGTTGTCTGATGGCTGTGGCCAACCCCTCACCCCTCCGGTCTTTCTCCTGGGTGGGTCCTCTCGGTGCCTCTGTTGGTAAAAACTGTAACAGTGTAACTCATATCTTAGGCCTTTAATTGGGTTAATTTTACCTTTGGTACCTTGTGTTTGCACTTCAACATGTTCAGGTGGAGACCGGTAGAAATGAAAACTACCTGTCTCCTGGGACAGTTAGAAATTTGAACATTTCGAGTCCTGGTCCCAACAAACTACCCAGCACCACTGTGACATGCAAATATTTTGATTTCCCTGGTAAAAAATAAAATATAGACATAAAAAAAGGAGGAAATATTTTTTTTTTAAAACCCTGAAGCTGGGACGACCTGACCCGAAATACACCTTAGGTTGGGTTGTCCCGCATCTGTTGAATATACTTATGTAGATGTCTTTCTCGTTCAAATTTTGCTGTTCAAATTTTGTGGAAAAAAGACAATTGTTTTGAAAAAAAAAACATATCCCCATGCTTCACATTTACATGTACACTGTACATTCTGGAGCAATCTACTATGGGTCTGTACTATTTTAATTGGAAAGCCTTGCTAGATCTTTGAATGATTATCTGACGTGGACATATCCAATTGGGCTAGCTGAACTTTTCAGTCTGGAAAGAGCTTATTTTACAGTTTTGGCAACTGGGAACAACTAGGACTGGGGAGACTGGATGCTAGCAGAGGGAGAGCTCAGGTGTTTAATCTACATCCGATCAATACTCTTCTTGTCCCAAAACTAGTCTACTGAGCCGGGGAGCGCGGTGGCTCAGTGGTAGACTGTTGGACTTCTATGCTAGAGGTCCCGAGTTCGATCCCCTTTCCAGGACAACCCGTGTTATGTCCTTGGGCAAGGCACTTTATCCTGGTTGCCTACATGGGGGCATGATGACACTGTGTACTAAGGCGTACTGCTCGTCGATGGTGCGCATGTTTTCAACCACGGTAACCCTGCTTGAGCAGAGCCTGAACAGAGTTAGAATGTTGAAGAGCTAACAGTTGCTCGCAGATGCTCAGTAGTTCTCTCCGGGTACTCCGGCTTCCTCCACGAGTAAAACTGTCACAGTCATGATTAGCCATTGTGCATAAGTATATGGCCTTAAACAGCAATAAATAAATAAATAACTCTCCTGAACCTAAATTGAAACCATTTCGAACATGCTTTCGACATCACTGCCACAATATCTTTATTTCAAAACATAGTCAGAAAAATAATTGGACAATCTGAATATTTACATTGAATGTTAAATTTATTGGGGGTGACCTTTCCCAGATACCTGGGAACTGGGAAAACTTTTCTCCAAATCGGGGTGGGTTATCTCAAAATCCTTTCTCTACCAGTAAAACTGTCCGACTAAATGCGGGCAATTTAACCCTTTACCTAACATGAAAAGCAGACGACACTTGCAAAAATAATTGTTGAATAACTATTTTTTCTTCATTTTTTGTCTCAAAAACATAGGTTATGACCCCTCGTTGGAATGAGCTCGACGAGCTCGTTCCAACGAGGGGTCATAACCTATGTTTTTGAGACATAAAATGAAAAAATACTGAAAATTAATTGGCGATTTTTGAGAATAGCGCTGGCCGGTTTTGGCCGTTACGTTAGGTAAAGGGTTAACGAATGACACGTAACATTGAGAGAAAAGTTATATGAGTACATACATCACAAACTTATGAACAGAGACAAAACTCGGAAGAGTTTCCGGGACCTTTTCTAGATTGACTGAAACTTCATCCCTCAACTTTGTTCACTCTAATGAAAAAAAGCCCCACCACATCTGTTCCCGGCCCTAATCTTCTCTATTCTTGAAACCTGACAGGAGAAACTGAATTTTTTTGTGATACCTAATAAAATAAATGTGTTGAAAATCACATGATGCTCAGGTGTTTCTTCTGACCCACTGCCTCCAACCCCCTCCTCCCCCCAACACACACCATAGTCCACCATCTTCACCCCATTCGATTCAACAAAACTTCATGAGAGTATAATAAAGAAATTTTTCAGATATTTTCCATAAAAAAACAGTTACTCCAGCCCCCTGCCCCTCCCCTCCTCCTCAATCCCCTACCATCCCCACACATCAACCCCAAACACCCCTTCTTCCTTCGTCTCATAATTAATGCTGGAAGACTTTTCATGATGAACAACATTATTTCACATAATACACATGATTAACGATGAAATGAAAATTATCCAGTGTGCAACATGCACGTTTTTTACAAGTCCCTTTCGACACACCGCACCCCACGTCTTTTCGAATTTAGAAACACCGTTTTTTCACTGCCCGATTTTCAGACTTTTTTTTTCAAAAACAATAATTAGAATAGGATAACTTTCCGACCAGAAAAATCACTCGGTTGGGCCGAAATGAATGCGGTTTCAAATGAAAATGATATTTGTTGATACATGTAATTAGAAAACGTTATGGAAATATGCCTCTTTCTCTCTCGAAATTGAAAAACGGTCTCTTCAGCTTCGTTTAGAATGTTATTAACCCTTTACCCAACGCAACGGCCAAAAGGCCCAAAACTGGCCAGCGCTATTCTAAAAAATCGCCAATTAATTTTCATTATTTTTTTTTAATTTTGGTTTCAAAAACATAGGTTATGACCCCTTATTGGAAGTCTCGTGTTTTCACACCTGACCAAATGACTGACTTACAATAACATTAACCAGTTCACTGTATTATCAGTTCATCATAAAAAGAGAGCTAAACTTATAAAGGGAGGGATAATTTTTTGTTGTTTATTAAATAAACAGTCAAGATCAAGGTTGCTTTTGAGAATGACAGTCACTTCGACCCACTGTAATTTCAACCCCAAAAACTTCGACCCAGATTGGTAATTTTGACCCAAAGTAATTTCGACCCATTGTCGGTAACTTCGACCCTCTATTTACCCCGACTCAAGAGCCCTCCCGCTGACTGCCTTGCCAATCGGTAACTTCGAACCAGTTATGAATTATAATTTTTATTTGTATCCATAGACAAAAATTTTCAACAGAATATATAAAAGCTATAACATGCAAGATGAACTTAGGTAAGCCTAAATGTAAGTATTATTTCCTGTTTAGTTGAAATCAACAACTTTTTACAAGATAGGACTGCTCTATAAAATAACTGTTAAATCAAGATCTGATTAGGATCAATTTTATGGTATATATGTAGTGTTATTTAGTGCATTTCAGTATTGTTGTACTGCACGCCTTTGCGATGTGTTTGTTGTGCTAACCAGAATGAATAAAAAGTTTCATTGATAACCAGCATTCTTACCATGGTCAAATATTGGCACCATCCACTCAGAAAAAACCAATACTGGCTTCATGATGATAAAATGTAAGAATTTTCAAAGCGGTGTGTAATTGTAACTAATATTGTGTAAATACTTACCATAACAAGTTTTGCAATATTAAACACACAAACAATATTTACCAAAGATGTGCAACATTAAAAGACGATACTAACAAATACAGTAGAACCTGTCTTGAGGGTATCCGGACAAAATACCCTCGGACAAAATACCCTTAGGACATAATACCCTCAAAAAAAAATACCCTTAGGACATAATACCCTCAATGGGTAGGACAAAATACCCTCAGACCAAATGTATATAAAGTTGGATTTTTGGTGTGGGGGGGAGGGGGGGGGGGGGGGGGTAATTGCATCTAAGGCACTAACCGGTGTTTTGTTTGAAATAACAAGTACCAATATTTTTAATTTTTTTTATTTACCCTTTACCTAATGTAACAGCCAAAACCGGCCAGCGCTATTCTCAAAAATCGCCAATTAATTTTCACTGCTTTTTCATTTTTTGTCTCAAAAACATAGGTTATGACCCCTCGTTGGAACGAGCTCATCGAGCTCGTTCCAACGAGGGGTCATAACCTATGTTTTTGAGACAAAAAATTAGTTATTCAAGAATTATTTTTGGAAGTGTCGTCTGCTTTTCAGGTTAGGTAAAGGGTTAAACTAAATAGATATGAAGCACAATACCAATGCAGATGGCAATTGAATATGAAGCACAATATAAATTGCAGATAGCACAGAACATGAAACAAATATGAGGGTATTTTGTCCGAGGGTATTTTGTCCTACCCATTGAGGGTATTATGTCCTAAGGGTATTTTTTTTAGGGTATTATGTCCTAAGGGTATTTTGTCCGAGGGTATTTTATCCTACAATCGTCTTGAGAGCCCAACCAAGCAAAAGTGTCTCTTCAAGACAGGTGGTCTCTCATTAGAGGTTTGAGGTTTTTGCTAGTTAGTGAATGACCAACCCGAGAATATTTGTTGCAGAAATGGAGAAGAATTGATTTTTCAACTTTTTTTATTATTGTTTTATTTTAATTTTGTCTTAATACAAGTACAGAGGCATTGTTTGAGAAATTACAGTTAAAAGTATATAAATTTAAAAACTTTTTGAGATTATGATGTGAAGGGGCTGGTCCATCCAAAATAGTAATTTCTTACTTTATACAAACAAAGTGTTCTCCTCTTTCTATCAATATTTTCAAATGAGTAATTTTTATAATAATTTACAGTTATACTTTGAAAAGTCTGTTTTTTGGTGTCTGTCAGGGTTTGTTTTAATGGAAAATACTTTCCGTCACACTTTAAGTAAAAATAAGCTTAACCAGGGTGTTTTAGTTTGCTTAATCCTCTTTGATTTTGTCACACTTTAGCAAATAATTGCATAAACCAAGTTTGTTTTTTTTAACAATAATCTTGATATTTTCAAAGGGATCTTGATAAAAATTTCTGAGACTTGAATAGTTATACAAATGAAAAACAATGTAATTGAAAGCCAGTTGCTATAGTTTTCAGACAATCTACAGTGAAAGATATTTGTCATATATGTGTATGATTTCAGATATTAAGGTTTCAGGGGACAATTGTCCTGACAATTTTACTGTTGGGCAGATGTCCTGGTTACATTTTTGAACTATTGATTTCTATACAACATTGCATTTATCTTAATTGATTTTAATACTCTGAAATTGCAAAAAATGATTTTCCAGTCTCTCAAAACAGGTGAAAAACTGAGTTTTTGCCACAGTTTTGCGGCCTCTCAAGGCTATAGTGATCTCTCAAGACAGGTGGTCTCTCAAGACCATGGTCTCTCAAGACAGGTTTTACTGTACCCAAGCTGATTATTATATTTGATTAATGTAATATTTTTGATTAATATAAAGCTTTGTAAGCTATATTCAAGTAATGATCAGCGGGGGTATTTATTAGTGTCATCTTTTAATGTTGCACATCTTTTGTAAATACCGTCAAGTGTGTTATTACAAAACTTGTGGTAAGCAGAATACTTCTAGTTACGCACAATTCCTTGTCACCTTCCTGTTCGAGGTTCTCCAATCTCCAGGGTCTGACCCCAATACCCTATTGCCATTGCTCACACTCAAACCAAATAAGATTATTGGCCATCGCTTCTGACTCTAATGGATTCATAAGCAAATAAGGTTACTTGGGCCACAAGGGATTTCAAATCCCACATCACCCTTGAGCGCCTTTGGCATGGTGGGACTTTCCATTCATCATATTAATCAAAAAAGTCTGGGAAAATAGTAGGTTGAATTTGCTGAAGTGGGGCGAAATTACTTGGGGTCAAAATTACCAATTGGCAAGGGAATCAGCAGGAGAGATTCTGAATCGGGGAAAATAGTGGGTCAAAGTTACCGAAATTGGGGAGAAATTACTTTGGGTTGAAATTACTTTTTTGGAGTCGAAATTACCGATTAGGGTCGAAGTTACTTTGGGTCAAAATTACAGTGGGTTGAAGTTATTTTGGATACAGTTTGATAGTGGTGAACATGAAGTGTCGGTCTGAAACATTCATTGTTAATGTTTTTTATTATACGCTAAACGATAGATTGTCGAAGAAATTGCAGAAAGATAGAAATCGTATCCCCCACTGTGAAAATATAGAAATTTTCACTTTCACGGTATCAATCAAAATGGCAGCTTTCAAATCATCACTTCAAGGTGAATACGAGTCAAATTATCACTGGAAATGATCAATTTGTTCTAAAAACGTATAATGAAAAGAAAATCAAGTGTTTTTGAGTGGATACTGATCATTTCCATCAATAATTCAACACATATTTATCTTGGATTGATGCATGAAACCCGCTAGTCCAAACATGGCCTGAAAGTCTGTAATATAAGTTTTTTGTTTGGTGCGTCCTTTCAAAGGACATACCAAACCAAAAACTTATATTATGGACTTTTAGGCCATGTTTGGACACACGCCAGCTGAATCAGATTGCTGGATGCTATCTGTTCCGAGTATCGATCAAATCACTTCCGCGTATCAACGATTCAGTGCGCTGTTTACTTTCATGTATCAATTCAAGGCTGAAACGAGTGGAATTATCAGATTCGTATAAAAAGCGTATAATAAAAAGAATATCTAGTGTTTTTGAGTGGACACTGAAAATTATCTCACTTGTGACTGAGACAAATGGTTATTTTTGCTTGCGCAAGCGCTCGCGAAAAATAAACATTTGTCTCAGTCACTTATGAGATAATTTTCAGTATCCATTCAAAAAAACTAGATATCCTCTATATATTATTCTCTCATCTGTCTTGGGGAAAATTTAAAAACAATAATCCATGATATAAATGTTACTGCTGTTATATACTGTGTCATGATGCAAGCACTGCTCACGATGCATTAAAGTTAAAAACAATATTTAACTTGGGAAAAAATGTTATTTGTGATGTTACCGATCACAACACACAAAGCACAATCAACAGATTACAGCTGAAGTTTAAACTATCTGTAATACTATTGCATATACGGGTACAGGACAAATGATCTTAATGTCTACACTGGATGTTGCTGCACTCGACCATGTCATCAAATATATCAGACAGGTTACAGGCATTGCTTGAGAGTTTGATTTCGGTATATTAAAGGTTTTTCTTTTTTTATGTGTACCCATACTATGTATGGTACACATAATGCCAGCATCCGGGGTGGCCATCCATCGTTCGTCCACCCTTTGTCCGTCCATCTGTCTGTCCGTCCAGCATCCGTATCCATTTCTTTGGCATTCAATAACTTGAAAAATATTGCTTGGATTGTCAAGTTACTTTATATTTGTGTTCAGGTTACTGATGTGCCGAGCTGTATAGATTTTGGTGTAAATCTGATAATTTGATCCTGAGATATTAACCCTTTATCCTTCAAATTGAAAATTCCTCCAATCCCTTTGGCATTCAATAACTTGAAAAATATTGCTTGGATTGTCAAGTTACTTTATATTTGTGTTCAGGTTACTGATGTGCCGAGCTGCATAGTCTTTGGTGTAAATCTGATAATTTGATCCTGAGATATTAACCCTTTATCCTTCAAATTGAAAATTCCTCCTATCCTTTTGGCATTCGATAACTTGAAAAATATTGCTTGGATTGTCTAGTTACTTTATATTTGCGTTCAGGTTACTGATGTGCCGAGCTGTATAGTTTTTGGTGTAAATCTGATAATTTTATCCTGAGATATTAACCTTTTATCCTTCAAGTTGAAAATTCCACCAATCCCTTTGGCATTCGATAACTTGAAAAATATTGCTTGGATTGTCTAGTTACTTTATATTTGTGTTCAGGTCACTGATTTGCCAAGCTGTATAGTTTTTGGTGTAAATCTGATGATTTGATCCCGAGATATTAACCCATTTTCCTTCAAATTGAAAATTCCTCCAATCCCTTTGGCATTCGATAACTTGAAAAATATTGCTTGGGTTGTCAAGTTACTTTATATTTGTGTTCAGGTTACTGATGTGCCGAGCTGTATTGTTTTTGGTGTAAATCTGTTATTTTGATCCTGAGATATTAACCTTTATCCATCAAATTGAAAATTCCTCCAATCCCTTTGGCATTCGATAACTTGAAAAATATTGCTTGGATTGTCAAGTTACTTTATATGTGTGTTCAGGTTACTGATGTTCCGAGCTGTATAGTTTTTGGTGTAAATCTGTTATTTTGATCCTGAGATATTAACCCTTTATCCATCAAATTGAAAATTCCTCCAATCCCTTTGGCATTCGATAACTTGAAAAATATTGCTTGGATTGTCAAGTTACTTTACATTTTTGTTCAGGTTACTGATGTGCCGAGCTGTATAGTTTTTGGTGTAAATCTGATAATTTGATCCTGAGATATTAACCCATTATCCTTCAAATTGAAAATTCCTCCAATCCCTTTGGCATTAGATAACTCAAAAAATATCAATCCGATTGTCATGTTACTTTATATATGTATTCAGGTTACTGATGTGCTGTGCTGTATATAGACAAAACTACATGTATGTTTCAATGAGTCGTTTTGTATTCAATGAGTCACATATGCGTAGGAAGAAAACGACGAGACCGAAGGTCGAGACGTTTTCTTTCTACGCACATCTCACGAATTGAATACAAAACGACTCATTGAAACATACATGTGGTTTTGTATTTATTACATGACCCAAGCACCTACTGACCTAATTTTCTTTTCTATCAACAGTGGTAAACACCATGCACTTCATGCAGTCGCATTGCATAAAAAAAGTCCCGGTTGGAACAGGTTGGTGTGCAATACGGAATTCCGTATTGCACAGCCGTATTGCACGCCGTATTGCATAAGAGAGACTGCATGGGCATGTAATAAAGTTTTTTATGTAAATCTGATAACTTGATCCGGAGATATTAACCTGTTATCCATCAAATTAGACACTCCTCCAATCCATTTCTATATGTACCTATACCATGTATGGTGTACATAATGTCGGCATCCGTGGTGGCCCTCCGTCATACAGCTTTTTACTAGTTGCGCGTATGGGTACACATCTGACGATTTCATCGGCCTATTTTTTTCTTCTTTCCTTTCAGTTTGGGGAAAACCGTCAAACCGTTTTTTTTTTATAAACAGTATAAGATGTGGGCGCATCAGTGTCAAATCAAAAATTAAATCCTTTTCACCTGTATAAGATTTATCTGACAAACAAAATTCAACTAGGAATGCTATTGCAAATATACCACAGTCCACTGAGTTTGGCTGCTGTTGGACTTTCGGTATTACAACAGTCGCTTTTTTTGTACAAATGTCCAATCTAAATTTCCATTGATGCTGTTGACCTTTGACCTAATATGAAAAGCAGACGACACTTGCAAATAAAATTTTTGTATTTCTAATTTTTTTGCGTCAAAAACTTAGCTTATGACCTCTCATTGGAATGAGTTTGTTGACCTCGTTCCAATGAGGGGTCATAAGCTGTGTTTTTGAGAAAAAAGTGGAAAAAATAATGAAAATTGGATGGCGATTTTTGTGAATAGCGCTGGCCAGTTTTGGCCATTACGTTGGGTAAAGGGTTGATGGCTGTTGAGTTTTTGTGGCACTGTCCATGATGTAAACAGCTTTTTTTGTTGAAATTGAAAGAACTCAATAATCTTAACCAGTATGTTGAATCTGACCAGCAGGTTTTTGTCCCCGAAAAAATATTAAAATAGCTGGTGTTCATCCGTCCCACTTTGGTTTCTCAGTCATAACTTTAGTTGCAGTTGGCCAAATCAAATGAAATTTGGTATGGCGGTGTATCAATATCAAATACAGGTCAAGTTCAAATCGGGGTGCGGTCCAAGTATTTTTGTCTGCGTTTGCCCCTTTTTCTGCTACAAAAATTCATTTTTTTTTTTTCCCGATGATAACTTCAGTTATAGTTGTCCAAATCAAACGAAATTTGGTATGTAGGTGTATCAACATAAAATACAGGTCCAGTTCGAATTGGAGTGCGGTCCAATTTTTGCCAGAGTTATGCCCCTTTTTCAACTTCAAAAATTCATTTTTTTTGTTGTTTCCGGACGATAACTTTAGTTGTTGACTGATTCAAATAAAATTTGGTTTATAGTTGTATCAACATAAACCACAGGCCAAGTTCAAATCGGGATTTGGTCCAACATTGTTTGCCAGAGTTAGGTCCCTTTTCTGGCTTCGAAAAAAATTCAATTTTTTTTCAAATACCGCAAATTGCACACTTTTTCAGGGGACGTGTGGCCATTTCAAATGATACTCCCACTTGTCAATTTTATTCAGTGTAGGGACAAAGCCAGTACCTTGCAGACCATTAATATTTGAAAACTGTTCTTTTACTCCACTTGAAACACAATTCATAATGTCACTGCACAGTTTTTCGTTATTTTTTTATTTTGTTTCTGTGAGTTTCAGTTTCAGTCTTTTATATATTTTCAGCCCATTATTAAAACTCATCACTTACAATTCAGCAAAAATAAATATAAACAACAATGCAGCAATAATTAATTCATTTCACCTATTGAGCGTCTGTTTTATTATTACTGGATAATTATTTGATTAACACATATTGGTTGTAAATAAAAAACAAGATCAACAAAAGGTGCTTTTTTTAATTAATCATATTAGCTACATGTACTCTGTCCTCAATTGTTTGTCATTAACACAAAACTTTCTGAATTGTAATTAATCAAAGAACAACATTACCCAAGAAGCCATTATTTTCAGTTCTGAACACAAATCGCCAAATCGTTAATTACGCAACCTGTTTTATCAGAGATCAGTCATTATAAAAGAAACTTCTTCCCAAAGACAGCTAAGAGAATAAAATAAACCAGAGAATAAAATAAACCATTGACATCAAATCTTTAAGGCCGACACATTATCTTCACTACTATCAAACCGGTACACAGCACCATTCTGTTCTGCAGATACGGTTGGTATCACACTTTTCGATGCAGCCAAAATCACCATTCTAGTTTGATGAAACCTGCAGTACATGTTTGTAGTAAAAATCACTTTTTCGAATTTTTTTTGTAAATAATATATGAAATATATATTCGACCCGATTATACTTTTCAACAATGAGAGAAAAATAGTTGTGTACATTTTTAACCCTTTACCCAACGCAGATGATTTCAAAATTTATTATTTTAAATACAATTTTTTTATATTTTTCAAAAAATTTCAACAAAACCATATCATGTGACCCCTCGTTGGAACGAGCTCGACGAGCTCGTTCCATCGAGGGGTCACTTGATATGGTTTTGTTGAAATTTTTTGAAAAATAATATTTTTTCAACTACTAAATTTGCATATTACGCGGGCGGATGCGGGCGATTCGTTGGGTAAAGGGTTAATGGGTTCAAATTATGAATTTTCTATTTTTCAATATGGGTAGCTCAACTACACTTTTTAGTGAGGTTTGATAAGAAAATTATTTATAATATTTTAATTTTACCAAAAACTGTTATTTCTTTTTAGTTTGTATGCATTGGGTAACTTATCATTTCAATAAACATGAGAAAAATTAGTGTGTTTCATTGTGTATTATGAGATTTAGACCAAAAATTGTTTTCACCTCGGCAGATTTTGAACCTGGCATCTACCTCGGCATTTGGGCTGAAATAGTTACAGGATTTTCTTAACTGGTTAACCCTTTACCCAACGCAGATGATTTCAAAATTTATTATTTTAAATATCATTTTTTAAATTTTTTCAAAAAATTTCAACAAAACCATATTATGTGACCCCTCTTTGGAACGAGCTCGACGAGCTCGTTCCAAAGAGGGGTCACATGATATGGTTTTGTTGAAATTTTTCGAAAAATAATATTTTTTCAGCTGCTGAATTTGCGTATTACGCAGGTGGATGCAGGCGATTCGTTGGGTAAAGGGTTAACCACATCTGATAACCACGATTAACTGATTAACCATGGTTATCCAAGAATTCCATTGCTGTATGTCTTTTGTAGTTCAACTGAGGGCAACTTCAAAGTTTCATCAAACTGAAAAATGCTAAAATGGACACACAAACCTTGTATTCTTGAATTTCGAATATTAGTAAATAAATCAAGTGTGGTCACTGTGTAATCCTGATGAGTAGCTATAGGAACACACAGTGAAAGAATGACACTGCAGAGCCAGAGATATAAGAAAGGATACAGTTAATCGATCCCGACAAGAAACATGATGTCGCCATCGTGTTTGTAATTTAAATTCATGTTATTAAACAATTACTAATGGACTATGCATTGCAGTTTTATTGTTCTTAATTCAGCTGCCTAAATCGGACATGCAGTACACCAAGTTCCAAGACTCAGACCACCCGGTAATTAAGGTAAATTGTCACTCTTGCCGTCTCAAGGTAGAATGCGATATTTTGCAGGGAGTCTGTCTCAACAGGTCCCATGCCCCCAGATCCAGATAGTATTTTTATATAGTGGTCACATACCTCATATGTCAGCCCTCCTTTTGTGAAAATACTGCTATGTCTGTATGACAATTAGTCATTATTACTCATCAAACCTTTACCTAACATGAAAAGCAGAAGACATTTGCCAAAAAATTCTTGAATAACTAATTTTTTTCATTTTTTGTCTCAAAAACATAGGTTATGACCCCCGTTGGAACGAGCTCAATGAGCTTGTTTAAACGAGGGTCATAACCTATGTTTTTGAGACAAAAAATTAAAAAAATAATAAAAATTAATTGAGATTTTTTAGAATAGTGCTGGCCGGTTTTGTCCGTTATGTTGGGTAAAGCATTAAACTTATCGTGAATAGTTAATCACAGTGACAATTCAACAGTACACTTGTATGAAAGATGTTGGGTCATTTCACCCCACTTTCCATTCCCCTCAAGTCATTTCACACCAATACCCATTCACATTGGGTTGTTTCACCCAAATTCTGTACCTAGAGTATCAGCCTATAACAGTCTCTCCCTGTTAGCTTACTTACCACCAGTGGCTATATCTGGCCCTTAGCCCAGGTACATCCGAATTGGTAAGTAGTCTTACAAAGACTAGAGTCTGTTACCTCCGAAGTGAGGCACTAAGAAGTATTAAGAGGACTGTGCCTTCCTATGACAGGGAGAGGTGCTTCATGCCATCCCACCCTCTGGGTACATGTGATGTCAAGACTGGAAACTGGAGGGCTTGCATGAGGGCTAAAGAGGTTTCTACAAGAGAAGGAAGAGCCAGCCTGTGAGAAGTAATTTAGATGTTTATTTTTTAACCCTTTACCTAACGAATCGCCCGCATCCTCCCGCATAATTTGTAAATTGAGCAGTTGAAAAAATTAATTTTTCAAAATATTTCAACGAAACTATATCACGTGGCCCCTCATTGGAATGACCTCGATGATCTTGTTCCAATGAGGAATCACATGATATGGTTTGTTGAAATTTTTTTGAAAATTTAAAAAAATAGTAATTAAAGTAATAAATTTTAATATTCTCTGTGTTGTGTAAAGGGTTAACTCCACATGAGTTGGTGTATGTTGTATGTGGTGATGGTTAACCCTTTACCTAATGAATCGGCTACATCCATCTGCATAATTTACAAATTAAGTAGTTAAAAAAAAATATATTTTAAAAAAAAATTCAACGAAACTATATCTTGTCGTCAGGCTGATTCCAATGAGGGTTCACATGATCGGTTTGGTTGAAATTGTTTGAAAAATTTGAAAAAAACAAATATTAAAATGATAAATTTTGATATCGTCTGCCTTGGGTAAAAGGTTAACCAGTTGTGGAAATCATAACTGGTCACATTCATGACCGATTATTGACCTGTTAACCAGTCAATCGTTTCAGCCCTACTCAGCATACACTTTTTAGTGACCACCAACATAAACATTGGAAAAAAATGTCTGCCCATAAATTTATCTTTCTCATTTCTATAATGTGTGAGTTTTACCAGTTTTATCACGAGTATGTCAGTTTAAGATGCAATCTGTGAGTTCATGTGTGATTGGAATTCATTTGTCTGAGATTGGGTACCCTTTTTAGAGAGATCCCACGGAATACGCTGATCTGTTTCAATAAGGAAACATACTCCATAAAAACCATACCGATTTTAGTGATGTTCTTGGACTTTGAATGATAGATACTTTGGATGATAGATAATGATCTCCGATTTCTGAACGGCCCATAAAATTGCTTGACTTGCACATTCAAAATAGGGTCGGTCAGGAAACCCTAACCAAAACACTTTTTTAGCTCAACTTTGGCGAAGGCAAATTTGAGGTATTGCCATGGCCCGTCGTCTGTCTATCCGGGCAGACATATGGGGTTTAGGTGGCTATTTGTTGGTAGAAATGGGGGTTAGGTGACAACCGCAATTTGTGTGACTAGTCACATAGTTAAATGTCATTATTCTAGGGTGGGGTTTAGAGTTGGGGTGGGATGGGGTTAGGGTCAGTAAAGGGTAGGGGTAGGGTTAGGGTTTGCTACCACCCCAAACATTTTTCACCCAAAAAAGTTGTTTTAATGCAATGGACATGCATTTTAGTTAAAATAGACTAGGAATATATTGAATTTTTATTAGTCTAGGGTGGGATTTAGAATTGGGGGTAGGGTTAGGGTCAGTAAAGGGTAGGGTCAGGGTTTGCTACCACCCCAAAAATTTTCCCCCAAATCACTTGTTTTAATATAATGGACATGCATTTTATTGTAGTCCCATAAAAATAGCTACATCACTACCAATTGTTAGAATGTCGGTCTGCCCGTCTATCGCGCCGTACACTCTGCTCGGGCTAGAGGCCATATTTATGAACCAATCTTTACGAACCTTCTTGGGTACCTTTGTTATCCCCGTGAGACGAGAACGAGTGTTTTGGGGTCCGGTCCGAAATTTAAGACGGCTGCTGGCAGCCATTTTGTACCAAAATTAGGTGCAATCAGATTTTTGCGCAGAACTTCCATATGAAAGCTCCGATTTGAATAATTTTTGGTATGAATGTTTAGTACCATGGGATACATCACATATAATACAGTTTTTTTTCTCGTGCGTAAATTATGCAAATTAGACTAACTTTGATCTATTTAATGTTACTTTCAGCACTGTAAGTGCAAATGCCAATACGGCTCGGGCTAGAGGCCGTATTTATGAACCGATCTTTATGAAACTTCTTGGGTGCCTTTATTATCACCGTGGGACGAGAACGAGTGTTTTGGGGTCCGGTCTGAAATTCAAGATGGCCGCTGGCGGCCATTTTGTACGAAATTAGGTGCAATCAGATTTTTGCGCAGTACTTCCATATGAAAGTGCTGATTTTAATAATTTTCTGTGTGAATGTTTTGTACCATGGGATACATCACATATAATACGTTTTTTTTTTCTCGTGCAGAAATTATGCCAATTAGACTAACTTTGATCTATTTAATGTTACTTTCAGCACTGTAACTGCAAATGCCAATACGGCTCGGGGTAGAGGCCGTATTTATGAACCAATCTTTACGAAACTTCTTGGGCACCTTTGTTATCACCTTGGGACGAGAACGAGTGTTTTTGGGTGCAGTCCAAAATTCTAACGGCTGCCGGCGGCCATTTTGTACCAAAATTGGTGCAATCAGTTTTTTGTACAGAACTTTTGTATGAAAGTTCAGATTTGAATAAATTTCTGTATGAATGTTTAGTAACATGGAATACATCACATATAATACAGGTCTTTTTCTCATGCAAAACTTATGCAAATTAGATGAACTTTGATTTATTCAGTGCTACTTATACACAGTAAGTGCACATGTCAATACAGCTCAGGCTAGAGTCTGTATTTATGAACCGATTTTCACAAAACTTCTTGGATACCTTTGTTGTCACCTTGGGATGAGAAGAGAACGAGTGTTTCTGGGTGCGTTCCAAAATTCAAGATGGCTGCCAGTGGCCATTTTGTACCAAAATTAGGTCCAGTCAGTTTTTTGTACACAACTTCTATACGGCACGGGCTAGAGGCTGTATTTGTGAACTGATCTTTACGAAACTTCTTTGGGTACCTTTGTTATCACCGTGGGTCGAGAACGAGTATTTTTGGGTGCGTCCAAAATTCAAGATGGCCGCCAGCAACCTTTTTGTACCAGAATTAGTGCAATCAGTTTTTTTGTACAGAACTTCTGTATGAAAGTTCTGTTTGAATAAATTTTTGTAGGAATGTTTAGTAACAGGTTTTTTTCTCGTGCAGAAATTATGCAAATTAGATGAACTTTGATTTGTTCAGTGCTACTTATACACAGTAAGTGCACATGTCAATACGGCTCGGGCTAGAGTCTGTATTGATGAACTGATCTTCACGAAACTTCTTGGGGTACCTTTGTTTTCACCTTGTGACAGAAACGAGTGTTTTGGGGTGCCTTTGTTATCACTGTGCTATGAGAACAAATATTTTTGGGTTCAGTGACTCAGTCAGACCCACTCTGGGACTGAAAGATTTCTTTTCTAGCTTAGCATCTAATGTTGTCCACCTTTATAATATTTTACCTACACATTTGTTACTGGCTACGGTCAGCATTTGTGTACAGACCGTTACAATACTTTACATGTACCTTTGTTATCAGGTCATTACCTAGATGTTTGTCATTGCTGTGTCACATACTGTACATGTACATGTCTTAAACAAGTTGAGCTACAGTGTCATTGACACTTTCATTTTCCCTTGGCCTCAAGTGAGTTTGTTGACCTCCAGCATGATTTGATTTGAAGATTTCAGACCGATACAAGCTTCGATTTGACAAGAAAACAACCAATTCACAGGGCCCTAATGTCAGTTAAGATGGACTTTTAGGGGAAATCTTTTTTTTAGAAATAGGAATAAAAACTTTGAATAGTGGTAATTTTACCAAGTAGGTAGGGAGTAGGCAAAATAGCAATATTTTTATTATAGCCTTATGGGGTGCAACCAAAAGGTTGAATTCCCCACAATTCTGGTTGCTAATGCTTGAATTCCACAAGTTTTGACCTTGTACTTTTTTTGTTTTCCCGCTTCAAAATCTTACTAGAAATGTTCGTAATTGGTCTTTGGGAGCCAGAAGTTTCAACAACTTTGGTCCACTTTCTATAATTTACAACTATCAATTTCCTTTAAGTTTGTTTGCCTCCAATGAGTTTGGGCTGCAGCATTTCTATATACAGTATTTTCATTGTATTTCTATATAGGTAGTACCCATTCCCAACTTTTTTGTTGGAAGATTGAGGATTCATTAAAAAACATTTCTTCTGTTCTGTGAGTAGCAACTCAAAAGTAGAAAACATCTAAAATAAATTGTTGAATACAATCGCTTCTCCTTTTGGTGAGACTTACCTCATCAAGATATCTCAGAATTCAATTGCAGTCAATATATGGGGTGCAGCCCACAGGTTGAATTTTCAATAATTCTGGTTGTGTGAATTTCACAAGTTTTGACCCTATACTTTTTTTTGTTTTTTTTCAGGCCTGGAAATCTGATGTGCAATTTGCATTCAATTTATTGGGTGCAGCCCACAGGTTGAATTCTCAATAATTCTGGTTGCTTAAATCGCAAACGTTTTGACCTTATACTTTTTTGTTTTTTAGGGGCCTGGAAATCTGAGGTGCAATTTGCAGTCAATTTATGGGGTGCAGCCTGCAGGTTGAATTTCCAATAATTCTGGTTGCTTGAATCCCACAAGTTTTGACCATGTACCTTTTTCTTTTTTGGGGCCAGAAAATCTGAGGTGCAATTTTCAGTCAATTTACTAGTATGGGGTGCAGCCCACAGGTTGAATTTCCAATAATTCTGGTTGCTTGAATCCCACAAGTTTTGACCCTATACTTTTTTGTTTGTCTGGGGCCTGGAAATCCGAGCTGCAATTTGTAGTCAATTTATGGGGTTGCAGCCCACTGGTTGAATTTCTTATCAACCTACCTTACAATTGTTTACAACAGGCTTACACTACAGTGGAAGTCCCTAACTCGGAAATATACTCTCCATTTTGTTCTTTCCCAAGCGATTTAGAAAAGAAAAATGGTGTAAAAGCACGAAGAAAAAATAAGCCAAAACTGGTGTCAGAGCAAAGCCAGCCTAAATATAGGGGCAAGGGGCCTCATATATAAAGATATTGTAAGTTCAAAAGATATTCCGCATCAAGGCGAAAAACCTATGTGAATTTCACTTCTCTGTGAAGCTGGGCATGGAAAAAACACACATGGTGTATATCCAGCTACAGTAGTCGCGAGTCTTACGAGACATAATCGGTTGGTGGCAGGATATCATCCCGGCCAATTGAGAAACGAGATTCTAAAAGATAGAAATGTCTGCCGTGTCGTCACCTGATCATTAGTATAGCAATGAGTGGCAGGAATGAATCGGTTCTCTCGACAAGTGAAATCACCGTTAAGTCAAGCGCGAGATGACTTGTATTGATTCTGCCTCGATATACGTCATCTCCCACCGTTTTGGCAGATGGACAGATGAGCGTCTGTCCACCTGACAGTTTAGGGTAAAAAGTATATATACCTTGAAGAGCAGAGCATTAGACACACACTTGGGGTCACACACACACGTTGGTGAAGTCCAGGGCAGGCGGACTCTGTTTCCTGGCATAGGGGTACCTTCGATCACAGGCCCCTGAAACGGCTGGAATCGCCAGACAGGGCATTCCACGATTGATTTAGCTTAAGGTTGATAGGCGGCTACAGTGCCAAATTCGTTGAGAAGGAAAACCCAAGATGAAACATTAAAGTTTAGATTGTCGAGTAGCAGGTATCAGCCTGCAATAGTCAGAAGTGTAGGTTAATTGTATTGTGCGAATTAACCCTTTGAAGCGTCAGACTGATTGCATTGGGAGTAGTTTGTTTTGCTGCCGAAGCATCGTAATACCGACTGGAGATTGGTGTGAGTGACAATTTCGCCTTGGCACAAAAAGGGGCATTTGTGAATCGTGAATTCAACCAGGAACAGTGAACATTTCAATAGGACTTTCACAGAGGACTTTCAAAAGGCACATAAGGTATGAGTAGACAATATCTGACCCAAATCAGAAGTACTGTGGCTTTATAGATGATGAACATTGCTGGTCGGAACCCTCCGACAGCCAGAGGTACAGTTACGCGCAGACGTTGACATTTGAGCCTAAACGGGTGAAACTCTTATGGCGAGCTCACGGTAATAACATTTCAGATTTGTGAAGCTCTTATGGCGAGCTCTCCGTAACATAATCTCAGATTTGTGAAGCTCTTATGGTGAGCTCACGGTAGTAACATTTCCAGTGTGTAGACTATAATGCCAGTACAGGGCTATAGAATGACTATATAATTGTTGAGAGTTATGTAACCTTAGCAACCCATTTTCTGTGAAAAGAATTGAATTGTTGATTGTTGAAATATTGAAATGGCTTTATTTTTATTTGTAAATAAAAGAATCGTTACTTTAAATCATTCTTTCCATTACACAACCTGAAGTGATTAGGAATCACACCTAACGGAAATCGAACCTATCTTAGGCCAATATGGCAGAGGAGAAACGAAATCACAGCGCCGGTCGAACTCAGCTCCCAGCGCCGAGTTCGCGGCACTAGGATTCCGACTCTCCACGTCGGTCTAATTTTCCCGCAATTTCATCAGCGGGACTAAATGACCCCACGTCAGCCCAGGCCTTACGGGGCCTCAGGTGTCTTGACAACTGGGTCGAGTGTAACCGGGGCACACCCAGTAGGGACCCTCTTCTTGTACTAATCTATGGCTTCCGGAACCAGTGTCCGACGTATAACCAACGTGTCATTCTTTTTTCTTCTGTCATCTTGTCAAGATGTGGATCTCTTTTGTTCACCAACAGTGATACCTTTTGACACGATGTTACTGTTCTGAATTGTGGACTTCACTATCCAGACATATAGGGCTGTGTTTTTATATATTCTCTTGATTATTCACTATATTTTTCAGGATAAATGTCTTAATCGATTTTGCCCGTGATTTTCACGTACTGTGCTGTTTCGGTCTACTGTTCATTATTGCTAACCCTTTCGGTTCTGCTTTTGTCTGAGTTAGGTGTCAGCTGGGGGCTGTTGTGGCAGCTTTTCTCCCCTCTGTTGAGGGTAAAATTTCTGCCAGTTCCCTTTTTGGCAGATGGGGTGCTTTTCTTGGGGGGCCTTTGTTTCCTGCATCTTACTCTGGTAGCTGGGATTCTCCTGATTTATTTTTTCTTTTGGTTCACCTTTCCATCTACATTGCTTTCACCAGATAAGCCTAGGACGATACCTCACAGGCGATTTCTTGTGGTCTTGGCATTTTGAAGGTTCCCATTTTATATATGGGTGTTGAAAGACCCTGTGGGCAGTGTGGTCTTCCACCTTCTGGGCTTCAGTCGATCGTGTAGTTCAGGCACGTGCCATTTCCTCCGGCGCCCGCTGGAAGAGGAACCCAGTTGCTTGGGTCCTCCCAAACCAACTCTGTTTGGAGAGAGTTCTACTCCCTCAGTGGGGGTTTTGCAGTCTTTTTGTGGTGCTGACTTTCTGGCGAAGAGATGCCTGGTTCTGGGACGACTGTCCCTCTCCAGTCAAGATCCCAGGCTGTCACTACGGTTGTGACTCCTCATTTGGAGCCGAGCTTGGTTGCTTTCTCCGCTTTTCCACCTTTGTCAACAGCTACTGATGCATCTGATCCTGCTGCTGCTCCATCAGTGACGTCATCGGTCTCCGTTTCAGCCGGCCTCTGCTTATCCCTGCAGTGGTCTGCAGGGATTTCTGCTTCTTTGGTTGTGGGATATTGGACTCAACCTTCTCTGGCGTCAAATCGGCAAAGTTGGAAGTGTTTTTTTTGTGCAGCCTGAACCTTCTGTCTCTCAGAAGTCTGCGACGACACTCCTGAGTTCCCGCACTTCAGATCCTTGGGTATTTCATACCCCTATAAGCATCTGTATTCAGATGTTTTGGCTGCCTGTTCTAGATGATCGTGACCCTTCGCTGGTTTAGAGGGTCAGATGCAAAGCCTCTTTGCCGGGCCGTTCCCACATCAAACCGGCAGATACGGGTCGTGAGCTTATGGAGGCCCTCTCCTTGCTCACACTGGTTCTTTACAAGAGCCTTCCTGTTGCCTCCAGCGGGACTGCTAGTGGCTTCCAGGCACCCTCAGTGGTGCCGCCTCCTGGGATTGGAAGCTTGTCAAAGGGAGCGATCGAGGTCAAGAACATTCATGCCATGGGATTTTATTCCCGCCTGTTCTTGATGCCAAAGAAGGATGGCCGACTCTGAACGGTTATTGATTTGAGTATCCTGAACCAGTCTATCATTGCACCCTAGTTCAGCATGGAGACTTTCAGGTCGGTTTGCCACTCCATTCACCAGGGAGATTTCGTTTCCAGCATCGACCTGCGAGACGCTTACTTTCGCATTCCGATTCATCGGACATCGCGAAAGTATCTCAGGTTCGCTTTTCTGGGGCAAGTTTACCAGTTCAAGGCCATACCTTTTGGCCTCAATCTGGCTCCTTAGACCTTCATCCGACTGATGTCACATGTAATAGCCTTCCATCGCACACAGTCTAGGGTGACTACTTCAGCTTAATTGGATGATATCCTCCAGAGGCACTCCAGTGCTGCTCTTCTGGAGTCAGATGTCGACCAACTGTTGAGACTGCTGATGTCGCTAGGGTTCAGAGTCAATGGGGAGAAGTCAGACTTGGTCCCTTCTCAGTCGTTTTGTCATCTTGGGATGGATTTCCATACTCACTTGTATACGGTAGCGGTTCCCTGGGCGAGAGCGATGATTCTCTCGGTTTTCGCCCTGACTCTGACCCAGTTCACATCAGCGACAGCTTGGAGTATTCTTCGGCTGCTCGGTCTCTACAATTTGGTGACAGAACTCATTCCTTTAGGTCGGCTGCATGTCAGACCTCTCCAACACCTTTTTGCTGAGTCAAATGTCGATCCTCAGGATCTGGTGCTTCAGTTACCAGCATCTGGATGGATTTTCAGTAGATTATATCATTATTTCATGCGACTGGTTGTTATAAAAATAGTGCATGTAGTACATTTTAAAAATGTACTACATACACTATACATGTAGTAGCCTTTGTATTATATGTTCTCAGTTCAATATGAAGGTAACATTTCTTATTCTTTGTGTGTTTCTTCTCCCAAACAAATTCCCAATTGGTGCCTTCACGACATGAATTTTCCCAATTGCAAGGGCCCTGGACCCTTTCCCAAAGAGGGCAGAAGAATCCCTGGAAGCCTGTCTGAATATCAGAAATATATTGGGGCCATACAGTTAGTGACAGCTGAGTAATGAAAGTCATTTCCTGTATGTATAGTACACAGTAATAACAATAATTGAAGCGACTACATTTCAACGCAGGCGAGTCTCGACAGTTGATGAATGAAATTATTAACTCTTTTGCTGCCAAACACGATTAAAGTTTAATTACACAATTGCTGCCTATTGCGACTGAAGTCGAAATTGTGATAACAGATAACTGTACAAGTGTTCTTTGGAAAGTAACTCAATTTTTGGGGTGTTTTACAATATCGTGGTGTTCTATTTATGTTCAATGGTGAAGGTCAAGTAAAATTTCACATTATAAATGTCCACGGATGTGAATACTGCTTAGATTAAAATGGGTATTGGTTTGTTTTGGCACATGTTTCAGACAGAATATCTGTGAGTATTTAGTAAGTAATAAGTAAGTTTATAAAGTGTAGTTTTCAAGTCTTGGATAGCAAATGTCGGTTCTGAAACTAAAGATGGGGAATCTCTCGATGATACAACCAGTAATATGACCATATTAACACCCCTTCCCCCACATAATTTGGTTCAAAGTATTGGTGCTGTCGGAAATTGTGCAGGATTCAAGGTAGAAGAATCGTTAGTGTCAGCAAATGACCCAATTAGTTTTGACTGGCAAGTAAATCGCTTGGAAAATCGTTTTTTTGCAGAGAACCAAACTTCTCAATATGCCCCTCCCAAATCAATATAAGGACTATTTGTAAAAAAATTTTTCAAATCCGTAGTAGTATAACATTCAGTTTAAATACCATTATTTGGCTGTGAATAGTTGGACTGTATCAAACGAAACACCAGAATATGGAGATATTTCCTTCCTTTGGCATGGTGTGATCTTCGTAGTCATGGTCACATGACCAAGTATGACTAAGGGTCATTCCACACTGGGCGTGTTCCCTGCGGGAACCCTGGGGAGTGAAGCAGTGCCTGTTCACTGCAGTAAACAGGCTCTATTTTAGTGGTAAAATAGGACCCTGCCACCAATGATTGGGAGGGGCAAACCCTCTCTATAATGGGCAACATGGCTTATTGCTGACACTCGATACTACCCACCGTATCATAGGCAGGAACTGGGATGATTTTTTAGATCAGCCCCGACTAGATTCAAACTGGGGTCTGTGGCGGCACCAGTTACCTGGCACTCAATGCTACCCACCATATCAACTGCACTACCACACATGCCCAAAAAAGAATGGAAGAAAGGCAGTCAGTACACTGGCTCAAATGGAGAACTCTACCCATGTTCAATATTTTTATACTGTACCAATGAACTAGACTTAGCTGGTGCTAACTCTAAAATATTTAGGGCCAAATGCAAATTTTACCCCTCAATCCCCCAAATTTGCATCTAAAACCGAAAATTACTTGTTCTATATGTCCTCCATACTTTTACTCCACTGCACATGCTCAGTGTCAAGGAGGTCTCGTAACTGCCACCAAAAGTCATTCTTTGTGTGGCCCTCAATACAAATACACTTCACTGTTATTTGTGCTTGTAAATCTCAGTTTTAAAGATGCCAGACCCATATTTATGAGAGAAATGGTGGATATATGGTGCAAATAGAAGGTGGAGAGGAGAAAACAGTGGAAACAAATGTTCAGGGCTGTAACTTATAATTATTTTATGAAATTGTTACATGTTACCTATTTTCGTGGCATGACCTTATTGCGGTCACACTTGCTATGAATGTTCCATTGTTTAATCAGTGTTTCCTCTCTCCCTCTCCTTTATTCCCCCCCTAGCTATTCTCCCATTCTTTTGGCTTATTTTTTGTAATGTTTATTACTAAAATTTCTTGGGAGTTTTGGCTTGGAAACAGAATTATTTTCTATTTTTTCCCCATGTTTACGTCCTCACCCTAGGGGTGTTTAGGAGTTTTGGTCTGCATCTACCATCTGATGTTCTACAGTTTTTCTCTGGAAGCCTCTGTTTTGCATCAGATAGTGTTTAAATTGGTAACTGATTTTGGGCCATGTTTGTTTCAGTGCCTGGAGTCAAGTTTCCGGTTTGTTGACACTTTTGCTTATGTTGACAACTGTTACTTCTGACAATGATTACTTGTCTTCTGCTTAATTTAGTTCATAGCAAGATACATTAATATTGTCCGTAAGTGTTACATTAATTTTTTCAAAATGATTAAAATTTTTGTCCACACTTAGGCTTTTGTGGGCTCAGGGTTCCCATTGGGAACTTGGGCTCTTCTGAACATTTTTTCAAAAATTTTTTTTTTTTTTAAATTATTTTCTTTTGAAATGTTATAATGAATTATAATATATTATGTATATTTATTTCAAGAGTTAGTGCAAGTAATATGATGAAAAAATATTCTTCAGTCGTAATGCGAGGATTTCTTCCTCTAATTCACAAGTTCATTGTGTTTCTTATAGTCAATGTAGTCGCATTAATTCTTGCTCTGTGTGTGTTGATTGATATGACAACGTTGGAGACGTGTGTCACAGTATTTTGTTGTGGTGAGAGGTCCATTACGGTCCTCTCTCTGTAGGGTCACTATATATTATCAGTTTCTTTTTCAGAACTCAGAGTGATGTTTCCGTGATGTCTTCAATTACTGTGTCTCCGTCGTTGCAATATTAGGGCTAGCGGGAAGTGCTCAAGGTATTACGACAATTGCTGGGAGTTAGCTAGTTCTATCGAAGGCATTGTCGCCCGCTAGTCCGCCCGGTGTCACGACCATTCACCAGGATAGAATGGCTCAGCACCCGGGTTAGTCCGTTGCGGTCCAGGGAAGCAGATTGGGTGATGCGAGCACTATGAAACTTCAGATGTGCACACCCAGCAACGACGGATCCGAGGATAGTACGGAGGAAGCCTGTCAGTCCGATAGCTAGCTCGTCCAGGTCCCCCGGGCCGCGAGCGAGAGAGGCCCCCCCCTCTCTCTTGCATCAACATCTGCGCTGCGATGTTGTTGTATGTTGTTTGCTTAGTCGGAGCTTACGTCCACTCCTCCTGTTCGGGATGCTCCATCACATGACAGTCCGACGTGGCTGTTATATTGGCTTCCTCATCCTTGTCAACACACATGACCGCACCTTGGCTATGTGACCACAGATTTCTAGCGGACGCTCGCATATTATATAAATGCAGGATTGAACGTCTCTGGTGCTCTTGCTTCGCCGGCCAAGAAATACACATCGACCAGGTCACTCCATCTGCTAGCCAAGGATACGAGACCTTTCCAGTTGGGACGTTCGCATATTATATAAATGCAGGAATGAACGTCCCGGGAGCTTCCAGCGGATATTTCACGCAGAACCGCGTCTCCACAGGTCTCATAGGGTAACATGAACTAGATATGGTTACCGTAATGTCTTCGTAAAGTGCGCTTCCTTTGTCACAGTCAAATGAAGAGTTAGCGGCAAAAGTGCTCATGTTGATACGTCAATTGCCTGGAGTTCCCTAGTACTATAGATGGCGTTGGCGTCCGCTAGCTCGCTTCACCGAATGGGTTAGCACCCGGGTTCGTCCGTTGCGGTCCAGGAAGGAGATTTGGGTGATGCGAGCACTATAAAATACAATGTGCACACCCAGTGTCGACGGATACGAGGATGGTACAGAGAAAGCCTAATAGTCCGGTTCCTAGCTTGTTCAGGTCCATCCGGGCTACGAGCGAGAGATGTCCCTCTCTCGTATTACAACATCTGGGCTCAGATGCTGTGGTACAAAACGTTCCTCAGTCGGAGTATAAATCTACCGCTCGGGACGTTCCGTTATATAGACAGTCCGGAGAGACTGCTCTTTCGGCTTCCTCATCCTCACGGCAGCACACGCAACCGCACCTTGGCTATGTGACCTGTGATATTCAATCAACATCGCCGATCAGGGATTCTATGGTGACCAGGTCATGCCATCCGGTAGCCAAGGATACAAGGCCTTCATTCTCCGGACGTTCGCATATTAGAGGTATGCAGGAGTGAGCTTCCAGCGGCTATATCCTATAAGACCGCAGCTCCACAGGCCTCTGTTGCGGATATGCTATCGCAGATAGCACAAATTATCTCAGCATCCCAGCAACCGACAGTATCTCTGTCAGATCAGGAATTATCCGACGATGCTGGGTTGGTACGTTCCGATGCAGGTTCAGGCACGGACGACCAAGAATTTCAAGTGGTCCGACAGGATGGTGAAAGGGATACGGATGAGTTGTATTTTCCCTTTTCGGAACAACATTATTGCCGTAGAGTGCATCCGGCATTATTATCGGACGTTGTTCCTCTGGACCAAAATGCTACGTTGCCAGATAAGAAATGGATAGCGCCACTGGATATAGAATTTTTAATCGGTTTAGGGACATCATCCCTCAGTTTCCGTCATAGTCCAGATATGTTTCACGGACATTTGATCTGTTGAATGACGCTATATTTATATAACTTGCTACCTAAATGGGCAGGTCAGGTTTATTATCGGCAATATGCTCTAAATCTGCCTTTCATCATTTCATTGAATATTTTGAAACGGCAGCCCAGAGCATTCTGAGAGTTATCTGCATCTAGACGACTAGGTCAGGAACTAGTATTATTTTACTGTCGTCTATGTCAATTCCAACCATGATGTTGGAAGTAACAATATCGTCCAGCAGGGACAGCTTAGACGCATCATTGTACGCAGATCACCTTACCAGAACGTTATCATTACGTCTCAAAGGGAAAAGAATTCTTGGATGATAATATCCTTAACTGGTAGAGTGCTGGAAGCCCATATTTGGGCTTCATTTTTAAGTGCAGGTACTGCCATTTAAAGGCTTCATATTCAATGGATATGCTTCATATTATCCATGAAGTGATATTATTTAGTCAGTTAGGATTTGCCGTGTTACAGTTTATGGGAGAGTGCCCACAGGCACTCTCCCATAAATTGTAGCACGGCAAAGACATGTGAACAAATTTTAATTGCCAAAAATAATTCAGCACTCTACCAGTTAAGAGTTCTTTCAAGGGCCTCACATAAAACTCTGTCCTTTAGTGGCAATATGGAGTTGGTTAGATGTGACACAGCCCTGGCTACATCCACGCGTGTAGATAGTAAGGTGAAAAACTCTCTCAGAGTCGCTCCGGTCTCGGGAGAGTTTTCATCGACGGCAAGCTTTCTGCAGTTTATGATCAGTTAACTAAGAAAGCTTTAGACTCTCTGCTATTAAAATGCGCTTCCATATAGTCTGATTCAGCAGAGAAGAGTAGGACAGGCACTTCTGGGACGAATACATCCAAGGGAAGTTCCTATAGAGGTTCCTATGCATCCTCTAGGTCTTATTCTAGAGACCGTCAAGGTAGTGACTCAGATAGGGGCCGTAATTCTGACCGAGACATTCGGTCAGACGCCCCTACGGCGATGATGCAAGGTGCGGGCAGTGGAGGACATGGCTTCTCCTTCCGCAAGCCTCGCAGGACCAGGAGGTAATGGTTTTAACCTCTATCGTGTACTAGTGAGCGGAAGACTGTCGAGTTTCTCAATGATTTGGGATTAGATTACGGACGTACCTTGGATTCAAGGGGTGATTTCGGAAGGATTATATTGTTCCTCAAACGAAATCCTCTGTTAACTCGAAGTCCAAGTTGGACTCAGCTTCCGTCAGTCAGTTTGATAGACGCTCGCTTCCATGAGAAGTCCAGTCTCTTCTGGAATGATCGCGATAGAGATTGTAGAAATCCCGGAAGTTCCAGGCTTCTACACCCATCCTTTTCTGGTTCCAAAACCAGACGGCTCGTTCCGTCCACTCATATTCTGAGCTGGATAACAAGCTGGCTCCAAGTTTCTAAATGCAGCCCATCCGATCGGTCAGAGCGAGTATTTGGGTGTACGACTATGCTACATGCATAGATTTCTAGATGCATACTTTCACGTCAGGGTACATCAGGCGTTCAGAAAGTATCTTTGCTTTTTATGTGTACCCATACTATGCCATCATCCGGGGTGGCCATCCGTCATTCGTCCATCCTTTGTCCGTCCGTCTGTCCGTCCGGCGTCCGTCCGGCGTCCGTATCCATTTCTTTGTCATTCGATAAGTTGAAAAATATTGCTTGGATTGTCAAGTTACTTTATATTTGTGTTCAGGTCACTGATGTGCCGAGCTGTATAGTTTTTGGTGTAAATCTGATAATTTGATCTTGAGATATTAACCCTTTACCCTTCAAATTGAAAATTCCTCCAATCCCTATGGCATTTGATAACTTGAAAAATATTGCTTGGATTGTCTAGTTACTTTATATTTGTGTTCAGGTTACTGATTTTGCAAGCTGTATAGTTTTTGGTGTAAATCTGATGATTTGATTCTGAGATATTAACCCTTTATCCTTCAAATTGAAAATTCCTCCAATCCCTTTGACATTCGATAACTTGAAAAATATTGCTTAGATTGTCAAGTTACTTTATATTTGTGTTCAGGTTACTGATGTGCCGAGCTGTATAGTTTTTTTTGTTTGTCCGTCTGTCCGTCCGTCAGTCTGTCCGTCAGTCTGTCCGTCGGTCTGTCCATCCGGCGTCCGTATCCATTTCTCTGTCATTCGATAACTTGAAAAATATTGCTTGGCTTGTCAAGTTACTTTATATTTGTGTTCAGGTTACTGATGTGCCAAGCTGTGTAGTTTTTGGTGTAAATCTGATAATTTGATCCTGAGATATTAACCCTATATCCTTCAAATTGAAAATTCCACCAATCCCTTTGGTATTCGATAATTTGAAAAATGTTGCTTGGATTGTCTAGTTACTTTATATTTGTGTTCAGGTTACTGATTTGCCAAGCTGTATAGTTTTTGGTGTAAATCTGATGATTTGATACCGAGATATTAACCTTTATCCTTCAAATTGAAAATTCCTCCAATCCCTTTGGCATTCGATAACTTGAAAAAATATTGCTTGGATTGTCAAGTTACTTTATATTTGTGTTCAGGTTACTGATGTGCCGAGCTGTATAGTTTTTTTGTCCGTCCGTCTGTCCGTCCATCCATCGGTCTGTCCGTCCGGCGTCTGTATCCATTTCTTTGTCATTCGATAACTTGAAAAATATTCCTTGGATTGTCAAGTTACTTTATATTTGTGTTCAGGTTACTGATGTGCCGAGCTGTATAGTTTTTGGTGTACATCTGATAATTTGATCCTGAGATATTAACCCTTTATCCTTCAAATTGAAAATTCCTCCAATCCATTTGGCATTCGATAACTTGAAAAATATTGCTTGGATTGTCAAGTTACTTTATATTTGTGTTCAGGTTACTGATGTGCCGAGCTGTATAGTTTTTTTGTCCATCCGTCTGTCCGTCCATCCATCGGTCTGTCCGTCCGGTGTCTGTATCCATTTCTTTGTCATTCGATAACTTGAAAAATATTCCTTGGATTGTCAAGTTACTTTATATTTGTGTTCAGGTTACTGATGTGCCGAGCTGTATAGTTTTTGGTGTACATCTGATAATTTGATCCTGAGATATTAACCCTTTATCCTTCAAATTGAAAATTCCTCCAATCCCTTTTGCATTCGATAACTTGAAAAATATTCCTTGGATTGTCAAGTTATTTTATATTTGTGTTCACGTTACTGATGTGCCGAGCTGTATAGTTTTTTTTGTTTGTCCGTCCGTCCATCCGTCCGTCCGTCCGTTCGTCCATCCATCCATCCGTCCGTCCGTCCGTCCGTTGGTCTGTCCATCCGGCGTCTGTATCCATTTCTTTGTCATTCGATAAGTTGAAAAATATTGCTTGGATTGTCAAGTTACTTTATATTTGTGTTCAGGTTACTGATGTGCCGAGCTGTATAGTTTTTGGTGTAAATCTGATAATTTGATCCTGAGATATTAACCCTTTAACCTTCAAATTGAAAATTCCTCCAATCCCTTTGGCATTCGATAACTTGAAAAATATTGCTTGGATTGTCAGGTTACTTTATATTTGTGTTCAGGTTACTAATGTGCCGAGCTATATAGTTTTTGGTGTAAATCTGATAATTTGATCCTGAGATATTAACCTTTTATCCTTCAAATTGAAAATTCCTCCAATCTCTTTGGCATTTGATAACTTGAAAAATATTGCTTGGATTGTCAAGTTACTTTACATTTGTATTCAGGTTACTGTTGTGCCGAGCTGTATAGTTTTTGGTGCAAATCTGTTATTTTGATCCTGAGATATTAACCCTTTATCCTTCAAATTGAAAATTCCTCCAATCCCTTTGGCATGAGATAACTTGAAAAATATTGCTTGGATTGTCAAGTTACTTTATATTTGTGTTCAGGTTACTGATGTGCCAAGCTGTATAGTTTTTGGTGTTAATCTGATAATTTGATCCTGAGATATTCACCCTTTATCCTTCAAATTGAAAATTCCTCCAATCCCTTTGGCATGAGATAACTTAAAAAATATCAATCCGATTGTCATGTTGCTTCATATATATGTTCAGGTTACTGATGTGCTGTACTCTGTAGTTTTTTATGTAAATTTGATAATTTGATCCGGATATATTAACCCTTTATCCATCAAATTAGACACTCCTCCAATCCATTTCTATACGTACCCATACCATGTATGGTGTACATAATGTCGGCATCCGTGGTGGCCCTCCATCATACAGCTTCCTACTAGTTGTGCGTATGGGTACACATCTGACGATTTCATCGGCCTATTTTTTATCATAGGAATTGTGTTTCAGCACCGACCAATGTGTTTCGGTCTGAATCTAGTTCCTGGGCTTTCACTCGAATAATGAATTCGGTAATGACTCATTTCCGAGCTCATTCGTCTGCGGTGACGTCGGCCTACCTTGACGACATTCTTCACAATGAGTCAACGCTTCAGAACGATGTGCAGATTCTGCTTCTATTGATCCGACATCTCGGTTTCATAAGTAAACGAGTAGAAGTCGGATCTGGTTTCGTCCAAGTCACTTACCCACCGGGGGATGAGCTTCGAGACTCATAACATTCTCGTTCGTCTGCCGTTAACCAGAGCGCAGAACGAAGTGCAGATTCTGCTTCTATTGATCCGACATCTAGATTTCATTAGTAAGCGAGGAGAAGTCGGATCTGGTTTCGTCCAAGTCATTTACCCACCGGGGGATGAGCTTCGAGACGCATAACATTCTCGTTCGTCTGCCGTTAACCAGAGCGAAATTAATCAGTTGTTATACTCGCTATTGTCTTCGCTCAGACAAGGTGTCAGCGGGAGATCTCATGTGACTGATACGTTGTGCGGAACTGCCATGATTTTATTCCAATGGGGTGGTTACGCATTTGTCATCTCCAAATTTCTTTTAATTCAGAATTAGAGGGTGAAGATTATTTCGCTCGATACGGACATCTTCTTGTCAAATCAAGTGAATAAGAGATTCAGACTTGGGCAAGTTTTCAGTGCTTAACTCAAGTAGTTCCACTGCAAATTGCCGGATCCGAGTTTTACAGTTTTGACGGATGTCGGTCAAACACTTTGGGTAGTTTCATTAACTGGTAGAGTGCTGGAAGCCCATATTTGGGCTTCATTCTGAAGTGCAGGTGCCTCAATCTTTAGGCTTTGTATTCTGTGGGTGTGCTTCATATCATCTTTGAAGTAAAATTGTTTAGTCTGTGTGGAGTTGCCTTGTTACAATTTATTGGAGAGTGCCCTTAGGCACTCTCCAATAAATTGTAACAAGGCAAAGACATGTGAACAAGTTTTAACCATCAAAAATAATTCAGCACTCTACCAGTTAAACCCAACGGATTTGAAGTGCCAGGGTCTTTTGTTTCCGTAGTTCCTTATCAAGCACACAAACATCAAGAATGATGTCATTTTGGCTTGCACTACGTTATTGATGAACGTTATTCAGAATGCTCATATGCTAATTCTGTCCGACAACTTGACGGTATTGGCGTATTTTCGGAATTATGGAGGCACTCATTCCATCCTGTTATTCATGTTAACGGAAGGAATCTTTCGGGTTGGTACTAGAACATCAAGTTCTTTTATTGGTCCGTCATATTCCGGGTCGTCTGAATGTATTAGTGGACTCCCTTCACTGAGGGGCCGTTTGTTGCCACCAGAATGGACTTTCAACAAACCAGTATTCAATCAGATTGCTACCAAGAAGAGCGGCGTGAAGTATCTGTATATATCACGTGATTAATTGGGCGTTAATATACATTCTCCAAACACTTTTAAATGAGTATATAGAGTCTCATTTCGCTAGACTCCCGTATTTATTGGCTTTCCTTTAAAAAATATTAGATTTTCCTTATGTCCTAGGCCCTCCAACCTTTTTACTATTCAGCTAAGTCTGGGTCATTGGTACAGTATAAAAATGTTAAAAAATTTATAGTAATTTATATATTTTTTATACTTACCAATGACCCAGATGGGGATGGCCCTCCCAGGAGTTGGGAACTCTTGCCTCCCCGCTGCGTACATAACGCTTACCAGGCACTGGTTGTAAGAATGACTTTTGGCGGCAGTTTTGAGACCTCCTTGACACTGCGCATGTGCAGTGAAGTAAAAGTATGGAGGACCATATAAGACATGTAATTTTCGGTTTTAGATGCAAATTTTGGGGATTGGGGGGTAAAATTTGCGTTTGGCTCTAAATATTTTAGAGTTAGCATCAGATAAGTCTGGGTCATTGGTAAGTATAAAAAATATATAAATTACTATAAATTTTTTAACATTAACGAGTCCGACAATCATTTCTAGCTGTATTTTGTGGTGATTGTGAACATGTGAAGACGCATTCTTGGTGAGCATTCATGGAGCAAACTTTTCAGTGTTCATTGCGCTGGAACATGATCATGTCATAAAGGTCTACTTTTCAAATTAACACGATATTCTCATATTAATGGGAGATCTGTGAGGATGAATTTGACTGAATTTCATAGTAAAGATGACACAATCAACCAATCATCCCACGGGTAATTGTCTCTCCAAAACTGGTCTGAAAATCTGGAGGATTTTTTAGACCCAATCCGACGGTAAAATTTGCGTTTGGCTCTAAATATTTTAGAGTTAGCATCAGATAAGTCTGGGTCATTGGTAAGTATAAAAAATATATAAATTACTATAAATTTTTTAACATTAACGAGTCCGACAATCATTTCTAGCTGTATTTTGTGGTGATTGTGAACATGTGAGGACGCGTTCTTGGTGAGCATTCATGGAGCAAACTTTTCAGTGTTCATTGCGCTGGAACATGATCATGTCATAAAGGTCTACTTTTCAAATTAACACGATATTCTCATATTAATGGGAGATCTGTGAGGATGAATTTGACTGAATTTCATAGTAAAGATGACACAATCAACCAATCATCCCACGGGTAATTGTCTCTCCAAAACTGGTCTGAAAATCTGGAGGATTTTTTAGACCCAATCCGACGGGATTTGAACCAGGATCTATGGCATCAGTTGCTGGCACTCGATACTACCCACCGTATCAACTGTGCCACCCCCCCCCCCCCCCTCCTTCAAAAGGATAGAAATAACGCAGTCAGTACACTGGCTCATATCGAGAACTTGACTCATGTTCAATATTAACGAGTCTGATGGGTGCGCAGTGGCATTGCAGTAACCAGTTCTCATCTCAGCGATCAATTCAGACTCCCACTTAACCCACATTGTCCACATGGGGGCACGATGACACTGCGTACTAAGGCGTACTGCACATCGATGGTGCGCATGTCTTCAACCAGTCTAAACCTGCCTGTGCTGCAGTGCAGAGTTACGATGTTGGGGAGCTGGCAGCTGCTCGTCCTTGCTCGGTGGTTCCATCCAAAACTGTCACGGTCATGATTAGCCATTGTGCATAAGTATGTGACCTTAAACACCAATAAATAAATAATTAAATTAACGAGTCTGACAATCATTTCTGTGCAAACCTTAATATTTCTGACATTTCAGGTGCTGAGTCCGAGCAAGATCATACAGATGGCATGCAGACCACAGATACCAGTGATACGGTATGATGAACTAAATTATTATAGTTTGCCTCATTAAACTATAATGTGAAATTCCTTTGAAAAACTACATCAATGTTCTGACAATGCTTCACTTATGCACTGGTCTACACCCAATAAAATTATATATAGAGTCTAACAGTAATAATTCGAAACTCAGGGGACAAAGGTTAAAAACGAGTTATGGATGAAAATATTTGAGAGATCAAAATGTATGATGGATACCATGCCCACTCATATTCCATTCCCAAACCCTTTGGTGCTTGAAAACTGCAAAAGTGAACACAATAAAGTCAGTTTATTTAACCCTTTACCTAACATGAAAAGCAGACGACACTTGCAAAAAAAATTCTTGAATAACTAATTTTTTTCATTTTTTGTCTCGATGAGCTTGTTCCAATGAGGGGTCATACCCTATGTTTTTGAGACAAAAAATGAAAAAAATAATGAACGTTAATTGACAGTTTTTTAGAATAGCGCTGTCAGTTTTAAACTGTTACATCGGGTAAAGGATTAAAAAATGAAAGTTACATATACAAGATTAACATGAAATGAAACAAAATAAGTTGC
Source organism: Pictodentalium vernedei (assembly GCA_031216915.1). NCBI lineage: Eukaryota > Metazoa > Mollusca > Scaphopoda > Dentaliida > Dentaliidae > Pictodentalium > Pictodentalium vernedei. Next base: position 114,572,662 of record CM062292.1, read on the forward strand.
AGAATAAGCCTCAAAATAAGTGGTTAGACATGGTCATCGACCGTTGCTAAAATGCCTTTGACAGGTGCCCACCATTTCTAGTCGGAACAGTTCCATTTAGCAAACTAAAACTACTTTTTAGCTCACCTGAGCAAAGCTCAAGGGGAGCTTTACTAATCACTTTCTGGCCCTCATCCGTCTGGCGCCCAGTGTTAACTTTACATTATCGACTTTTTCCCACAAACTACTTGACCAAATTGAACCAAATCTGGTGTGCATGTTCCCTATCATATGTCAATTCAAGTTTGTTCAAATCAAGTTGACCCGCCCCTCGGTAGGGCCACGCCCAAAAAGTGAGTGTAAATCTTAAAAAATCTTCTTGTGAACCAGCAGTAGCAGAGACTTGATATTTGCTGTGAAGCTTCCTTTTGAATTGTAGAATCAGATTTGTTCAAGAGAAGTTTGAGGGTCTATATTTGCTGTTGTTATGGGAGGGGCAAGAATTTTCACTCTACCCAAAATTTCTATTTTCCAAACTGAGAGGAAGATTTTAACCAAATTTGATATGAGGGCTTATTGGGTCATAAGTAGTTAATTTATGCCCCCAAAATGTTTCCTGTCACCCCATGGGAACTGCAGGAGCTAAAAATAGAAAAAAAATAAAATGCCCATATCTCCAGAACTATATGGCACTGAGAGTTTTTATGTGGTGTGAAGCTTCCTTAGGACCAACAGAATGCAATGGTAAAAAAAAAATGCTATCGGTTTTATCATAGGGCACTTTTTCGGGACTTTTGAAAAAGTGCTGAGTCAGCATTTTTTAACACGGTGGATGATGGGAAAACATTTACGACTACTCTTCTCCCAAACCACTGCTCCAAAAGCTTTCATATTTCACATATAACATCATTGGACAATTGATTCACATATGTGTTGAAATCAATTTCCTGTGTCCATATTTGGGCTCTATGGGAGCCCAAATGTTCAAATTAGTGCAATATGAGGAATATTATTTAAAAATCCTTCAGATCCACCAATCAGAATGTTTTTATATTTGGTATGCAGCATCCTTGGGGTATGAGATTCAAGTTTGTTCAAGCCAAGTCCCTGGGTTCATATTTGGGCTCCCAAAGGGAGCCCGAATTATAACTCAGTTCAATATGAGGAATATTCTTCAAAAATCGTCTTATTCATATTCACCAGTCAGAATCTTTTGATATTTGGTATACAGTATCCTTAGGGAGGTGAGATATACGTTTGTTAAAGCCAAGTCCCTGGGTTCATATTTGGGCTTCCTGTGGGAGCCCGAATTGTACCAAAATTTCTATTTTCCAAACTGAGAGGCTGATTTGAACCAAATTTGATATGAGGGCTTATTGGGTCATAAGTACCTAGTTTATGCTTTTAGGGGAGCTTCACTAATCGACTTCTCCTCAAAAACTACTCTACCAAATTGGACCAAATCTGGTGTGCATGTTCTCTATCATATGTCAGTGCAAGGTTGTTCAAATAAAGTTGTCATACCCATGGGGGGCCCCACAAGGGGCATAACTCTGATAGCATAAATTTGTTTCCAAAATTCAAAAAAATCTTCTTCTTCAGAACCACTAGTCAGAATCGTTTCATATTTGGTATACAACTTCTGTAGGGGGGTCAGATTCAAGTTTGTTCAAATTGAGTCCCTGAGTTATGATTTGGGCTCTCTGTTGGAGCTTGAATTTTAACTTAGTGCAATATGTGGAATATTCTTTAAAAATCTTCTTCTTCAGATCCACCAGTTGAAACCTTTTGTATTTGATATACAACATGTCTGGGGAGGGGGGGGGGGGGGGGGGGGGGTCAGATTCAAGTTTGTTCAAATTGAGTCCTGGGTTAATATTGGGGCTCCCTATTGAGGCTCAAAGTTTAACTTAGTGCAATATGGGGAATGTTCTTTAAAAATCTTCTTCAGATCCACCAGTCAGAATCTTTTTATATTTGGTATTTTCAACATCTCTTGGGGTCTGGTTTAGGCTGCTTATGAAAGCCCAAATTTTAACTTGGTGCAATATGAGTAAAAGCATTTGAAAAGCTTCTTTTCCAGTTTGAGCAGTCAAAATCCTTGGATATTTTGTATACAGCACCTGGGCACCATTAGAGGTCAGAATTCTGTCTAATCTGTGTTTCAGGTGAACCAGTCAGAATCTTTCGATATTTTGGTATGCAACATCCTTAAGAGGGGAGGGTGTGGGGGTGGGGAGCAGATTCAAGCTTTTTTAAAAATTCATTCCTTAGTATTTTTCCATCAATTATGCTCTTCAAACTGCAGTGACATTACTACCCTTGGATTTTGACAGTGCTTGTCCTCAGCTGATGGAATTGGACCCAGTCAGCAGGATCTATGAATAATTTCATGACTTTATTTCTCTATAGTGTTGATAAGCCATGACTAGCTGAATGTGACCTAAAATGCTTCTTTGACCTCTTTTGTCACGTGAGCGATTTAAGGCCCCTTGGGGCCTCTTGTTTTTTCAGAACAGTCAACGTCTCAAGTGCTGTATTGACTCATGTCAAACCCCGGGGGATGCTTGCAACAGAGATAAAGCCCAGGGTTTGATGAGGTATGTAGTCTGTATCTTGAGTTGATGAAGGTATGCTCAGGGGCCAGAGATATTTAGACAATAAAGTTTATGTTTGTAACATTTTTTGTGGAAATCCTGCAAGAAATTTAGAACCAATGTCCAAATAAAAAAACATCTCAATCATCATATAAATATGCTTCAATTTCAGATCATCAGTTAACCCTTTACCCAAAGTAATGGCCAAAACCGGCCAATGCTATTCACAAAAATCGCCAATTAATTTTCATTATTTTTTTTGTCTCAAAAACATAGGTTTTGACCCCTCTTTGGAACGGCCTTGTCAAGTTTGTTCCAATGAGGGATCATAACCTATGTTTTTGAGACAAAAAAATGAGTTATTCAAGAATTTTGTTTGCCAGAATTTTTGTCTTTTGTCATATTAGGTAAAGGGTTAGCAAATAAAAAACAAATCATGCAGTGTTGTTTTTGTTTTTTGGACGGACCTGTATTGTTCAGAACTGGGAACAGAAATATGTCAAAACAGTCTAATAAACATCAAGGGGGGTAAGACATTCAGGACATTTTCAAGCTTGTCAAATGATGTCTGTTTCAAATACCCAGTTTGTTTCTATACAGAGTCTTTTAGGGGGAAACTTGTAATAAAAAATAAAGGTTATCTTTTATCTTTTTTTTCCGAAGAAATGCAAATGTACTGCACAAGGTAAACCTGGGCAGTTACCAGGAAAAAATTGTGAATCTATTTTTGAGCGTAAAGATATTTCTGAGGGCATGGTTTAGAGAATATTGGCAGGACATTGGTTACACATTTTTCGAATCTCAAACGAAAGGTTTGAGATTCGATTTGACTCGAAACTGCAGTGATGATTCGATTCAGCTCAAAACCAATCACCGAGGTTAAGACATTTTCAAACCCATGTCCACTTCCATTTAGGAGACGTGTATGTCTGTCATATTCGACATGAAAAACCCTTAACCCGCTGAGTATTTCAAAAATATTTATCATCAAATCTAGTCATGGCTGCTGTGAAGCAGCCATGGCTAGATTTGATGAAAAGTTCAACGAAATTTGACTTGGGAAATCTTTGATGAAAAAGACCATGCCATTTACAGAGGCTTGTCTAATTTATACGCGTTTGCTGCCTGTCACAGTATCACTCTACTGGCTGACTGGTATCAGGATTCAAGATCCGATTTAGTTCGAAACCTTAGCAGAGATTTGATTTGAGCTGAAATGGGAGGTTTGCAGGTCCCTAGCCTGATGGTGTCTTGCTGCTGGTGTTGTCTTGTTTCGAAACTAGTCAATGATATATTCTAACACTAGAGACTGAGTTAAATTTTCTTCAACCTAGCTTAAATACTTCTGACACCCATATGAATTCTATCTTTGAAAGACTAGCAACCAACAGTCTCACTAGTTGGCTGTTCTTCACTAAGGAGATCATTTACTATCGATGCCATTATAACACAATGTTATTAACATGTGATGTGCAAACAATGACTAAATTTATTTCAGTCACTATAAAAAAATAATCTCTAATTGGCTTTCTTCTTCATAATTGACATGCATCTAAGAAACTTTGCATCTGTATTTTTTGACAGTTAACCCTTTATCTAACATGAAAAGCAGACGACACTTGCAAATAAAATTCTTGAATAACTAATTTTTTTCATTTTTTGTCTCAAAAACATAGGTTATGACCCCTCATTGGAACAAGCTTGACAAGCTCGTTCCAAAGATGGATCATAACCTATGTTTTTGAGACAAAAAATGAAAATATAATGATAATTAATTGGAAAGTTTTTAGAATAGCGCTGGCCGGTTTTTACCGTTTTGTTCGGTAAAGGGTTAAATGTTAGTAATTCTAGTAAAGCTTTCTGCAAAAAATGTGTCTACTTCTATTTTTTTCAGGATGATAGCGATATGGACTTATTGTTATCTAGTGGGAGTGAATGTGACCCCAACCAATCACAAGCCAATAAAGCTGACTGTTGTGATGTCTCTGACAGTGATTCTGAAAAAAGTGATATAATTCCGTATCAAGGATTGATTTCAGAATTTCACAAGCGTGATTACAATGATGAGAGTAGTGATGATGAGAGTGAATCCAGTAACATTGATGCTGATGACAAACAACCGTCTTCTGATTGCAAAGACATTTATGTCCGAAAGATTGGTAAATCCTGGACATCTAAAACGGGAGCAAAAAAGAAGGATAATCGAATATATAATAGTTATCAATTCTGCAGTGTGTGTAAGAAATTGATGTCAAATTTTTCACAGCACTTAACACGGATTCACAAGGATATGCCCGAAGTTCAAGATATAATATCTCAGACTGATCCCAAGAGGAAAAAAATCTTACTATTTCTAATGCGTGCAAAGTTCAACAATGAATACAATTTGATGACCTTGTCAAAAAATAAAGGTGAAATTTTACTAGAAAGAAGACCTACATCGGAGTGGAATGTCAAGGAATATGGACCCTGTCCAAATTGTTTTGTATGGACTGCTAAACGTTTGTTTAAAAAACACCAACAATCGTGTGTTGCCAAGGCCAAGTTATCCCTGACTAATTCGTCGCTTGTAACACAGTCGGATGTTATTACCAGACGAATTGAAGAAACTGCTTCAGAGAGCCTTATGAGAGAAGTGTTTAGCAAAATGAATAATGATGAGGTCGGAATAATTGCAAGAGAAGATAAACTCATAATCCAACTGGGCAATCAAATCATGGAAAATACATGGGGAAATAAGCTAAAACGTGGAAGCTATGCCTCTCAGTCTATGAGACTAGCTGGTCGTCTACTTTTATGTCTGAGACAATTGGATCCTGATTCCTCAACATCTTCTCAAGAGTTGTCTCATTATTTGCAAGCAGACTCTTTTAATTTAATTGTTAAAGCGGCTAAGAAGATAGCATCACCATTGGAGGAAAATCCTGGAAACCTCAAAAACCCAAGCACAGCAATAAAGGTTGGGCATATTCTGGCATCATTACTGAATGTAAAAATTGGACTAGCAATCCTCAAAAAAAATAAAACTCAAACAGAGCAAGCTAATGACTTATTGACTGTTCTGAACCGTTATTGGAGAGAAAAAGTCAAAACACCTGCTGTTATTGAATTGAGGGAAAGAAGATTACACAAAAATAAAAAACTCCCTTCACCAGAGGATATAGAAGCCCTCAATTCATACCTTAAAAGTGAAATCCGATTATTGGACTACTCAAAGTGTGACAGTGCTAGTTTCAAGCACATTGCAGAACTGATTGAGGCAAAGCTTGTTATGTACAACAGGACATGTCCTGGAGAACTTGAGGCTATCAGGTAAGACATTGTTGCATTAAAATATTTGAAATAATTTGCTGTTGGATTTTGGGAACACCTGACACATTTAGTTGCATTAGGCCTAAAAAAATAAAAAATCTGTTTCTCAGGCCCTTCCACATGGTCCTTTTGGTTGTCGTATGCCCTCTGTTTATAAACAATGTAAACTTCAAAAAAAAAAAATCTAATGATTTATGTCTGATATTTTACCCAAGTTAATCAAATTGAGAAATTTATCCCTTTAGCACAACAAAGCTTTGCAATGCTTTAGCAAAGCCTTCTTGCACTCAAGGGATGAAATACACCACCCCAATGCTATTCTGTAGATTATGAGGCCTAAAACATAAAACAAACCAAGAACATGAATTTTTGATGGCAGAGTTATAAAATTACAAAAATAAAAAATAATATAAAAAAACGCCTGTCCGCATGCAGTTTTACAAAAAATGGCCTGCGAAACAGAAGATCTACTTTGTGGGCCTTACTCTATTACTTTTTGACAATTTTCCCAAATCATCAACTCAGGTGCAAAGTTGCAAACTGCAGTTCAGCCCCTTATGCCGAAATTCAGTTTTTATGACATAACTCCATTCTCCCAATGGATGTATAACATGGAGCTACTACATAACTAAATAATAAGTGAATTATAATTTAGTCCAGAATAAGGATGCTCTCGGCAATACAATTGAAATAAACTAGTGCTGCCAGGGTTAGCCTTTTTTCCTAAATGGATAACCATGAAGTATAGTCATTTAATAGCCAGTTTTTTTGCTAATTTCAAGCACATAATTCGCTACCTCATAAACACAAATAAATAACACGACAAAAATGTAGGGCTGAGCAGTCTAGAATTTGGGGCTTTGCAAATTGGATGAGTGAGCTTACACTTGTCTAAAGGCTGTGCAAAATTTATATGGAAATCTTTTTTGTGCAGGTTGAAATACATACTGATTTTGTGTTGTTTTTATTAATATCCAACCGTGTTGTTTATTTTATTTATTATATTTAAATTCCCTGCAGTCTGCAGAAGAAAAATACAGTTTCAGTTTACCTCATTAGTGTCAAGACACCTTTTGACATTTGCCTTCTGGAGGACTATGTTGGCAGCTAATCGACCCATGGTGTGTTGGTTTGACTTTTCAGGCACCCAAAAAGTACAGGTCCCTCACCGTACTGATGCTTTGATCAAACATACCAATTTGGAAATACCTGCTGGTAACATTCTGGTGCCTTCGGACATAGGATGGTATCTTTGGACAGGGGTGATGGTACATTTGGACAGGCATAGAAAAATTTTGGAACCTTGGTTCGTACTACATTAACCTATGGTATGCAGTTATTAGGACTGGGGAGGGGAGGGGGGAGGTTTGTAGCAGGGGGAATGGGTAGTGGCAAGGGGGGAGTAGCCCAATAGACTTGCTTTCTGCAAGGTTATGGAGTTATGTGGCGATAATTTACTTTGATAAAGATTGTTCATTTGCAATAATACACTGCATTACATCTGCATTGTACTGTGGGTAGACATCAATATGATAGACTTTCTTTTTGAGGTGGCACTTTGGAGCAATGTCTTAAATTACAAAACATAGCGGTAACCAAATTCCATCGCACTGCTTAAAACCGTACAGTATGTGCAGTTGAACTTCAGATCCACCTGAACTCACCCATTACTATACAACAATGAAGTGCTCTAGGCCTAAGGTGGGAAGGCTTTAACCCTTTACCCAACGAATTGGCATTTTTCAAACAATTTCAACCAAACCATATCATGTGACCCCTCTTTGGAACGAGCTCATCAAGCTCGCTCCAATGAGGGGTCACATGATATGGTTTGGTTGACATTTTTTGAAAAATTTAAAGAAATGATATTTAAAATAATACATTTTGATATCGTCTGCATTGGGTAAAGGGTTAAAGTCTTCTCCGGGATCTCATCTTCTCAACGAGCCATGATATAGAGATCAAAATCACTTTACTTCCACCGACAGAAAGTCAATCCACCAGTGGTGTGGCCAGGGAGAGGGCGGGGTGGGTGGCTCCACAAATTCAAGTCAAGCCACACAAATGGACGATGTAGAAGAAAGATTTATGTTATACAAGATTTTTTCTCCTGCAACACAAACACGCCATTCATATTTTGTTATATTTTCATTTTTAGCTCATCTTGACAAAGTCAAGCTGAGCTAATCTCATCGCTCTCCGGCCGTCGTCTGTCGTCCGTCAACACCATGTTTTGGTCTTCTCCTCCAAAGCCACTGGGCCAATTCAAGTGAAAGTTTGCGTGAGTGATGGTCACGAAGGGGCATTTCATTTTTGTTCAACTCAACATGCCCAACCCCATAGGGAGGGAGTGGGGGAAAATGCTCCAAATATTTTTAAAATCATCTTCTCAAGAACCAGTGTGTACAATGATGTGATATTTGCTATGGAGCTTCCATATGTGGTGTAGAATCAAGTTTGTTCAAATAAAGTTTGTGAAGTAATATTTGGCTTTGTAACAGGAGGGGTAAGATTTTTGGCCCCACCCAAAATTTCTATTTTCTGAACCGATGGTCCAGTATGAACCAAATTTGGTTTGTTGTATTATTGGGTCATAAGTACTTGACCCATGCAAAAAAAAAAATTCCCGCATCCCCATGGGAACCCTGGGAGTTAAAAATAGAAATATTTTCAAACGCCCATATTTCCCAAACCACATGGAACAGAGAGCTGTTGTTTGGTATGAAGTATCCTTAGGACCAGTAGAGTTGAGTGGTAAAAAAATTGCCATCGGTTATGTTAGGGTGTTCTGTAATGGGCATCTAAAAAATGCTGAGTCACCATATTTGCAAAAATTTTAAAAAATCTTTTCTGCAGAACCAATCATCAGAATCTTTTCATATTTGGTATACAGCATTCATTGGGGGTCAGATAAAAGTTTGTTGAAATAAAGCTCATTGGTTCATATTTGGGCTCTCTACAGGAGCCCGAAGTTTTAACATACGGTAATGCGGGGAATATTCTTTAAAAATCTTCTTCTTCAGAACTACCAGTCAGAATCTTTTAATGTTTGGTATACATCATTGTTATGAGGGTCAGATTCAAGTTTGTTCAAACCAAGTCCCTAGGTTAATATTTGGGCTTCCTATGGGAACACGAAATTTAACTTAGTACAATATGAGGGAATTTCTTCAAAATTTTCCTTCTTCAGATCCACTCATCAGAATGCTTTCACATTTGGTATTCAACATCTCTATGGGGGGCAGATTCAAGTTTGTTCAAATCGGATCCATAGGTTAATATTTGGGCTCTCTATAGTAGCCCAAATTTGAACTTAGTGCATTTCGAAGAAATTTCTTTACAATTTCTCTTCTTCAGATCCAACAGTCAGAATGCTTTCATATTCGATACACAACATCTCTAGGGAAGTCAGATTCAACTGTGTTCAAATCAAGAGCCTGAGTTAATATTTGGGCTTGCTGTGGGAGCCGGAATTGGCCATTTTGCCATTTTGCTGAAGAATTAAAAATTTTGTATTCAGTACCCTCTGGAGGTGTGTAACTAAGATTAGGGAAGTCAGATTCAACTGTGTTCAAATCAAGAGCCTGGGTTAATATTCGGTCTCGCTGTGGGAGCCGGAATTGGCCATTTTGCCATTTTGGCCATTTGGCCATTTTGCTGAAGAATTAAAAATTTTGTATTCATTACCCTCTAGAGGTGTGTAACTAAGATTAATCCACATAAGTTGTATCAAGGGGCTTCATAGGGGAGCTCTACATTTTACTTTATGATCAACTGAAGAAAAGGCATGATGCCCAGATTATTTTTGTCACTCCTGAGGGACTCAATGATTGACAGTGCAGCCTATGGATATGGATTGCTTAATGTAGATGCATTCTTGGACTCTTGTTTAAATTGTGTTGTGTTCAAGATGAGTGCTTCAGGCCCCGTGGGGACTCTTGTTATTCATTAACATATCTTATTACTACCTTATTGGAACAAGCCCTTTGTTTCAATGAGGGGAGTGAAAAAACGATTTATTTCATATACTTAGGAAGAATGTAAATTATTTTGCGAAAGGCAAATAAATTATATTTCTGAATGTGTAATACCCATGATTGAGGGAAAAGGGTCTCGTGTCCCAGTGTCCCTGCTCAGCCACCTCTGCCACAGAATGATTTCAGAATGTACCATTTAAGCTCTCATTTTCGCCAAACATTTCTGTGTGGTTTGGGTGGGGGATGTTGCTGGCTCCAGAGAGGATTCTAAATCGGGGAGGGGACTCTATACTATACGAATGAAGTAGGCCTTGGTCCTGTTTTAGGGTTCAGGGGTTAATTTTTATAGGATTTGCTCTGTCTGTCCATCTGTCTGTCTGTCCATCCATCCGGCGTACTGTCTGTCAATCCATCTGTTCATCCGTCTGTCCCAAAATTCATCCATGAATAACCTATAAAGCACTTGTTTGGGTGACTGGATATTTGGTATGCAAGTGTATCCTATATGCTCATAGTGAAATTCAGGTGTCGTGCATGATTTTATTGCCAGAGTCATTGCCCTTTATAGACTTAGAATTTGTCTGCCTTAAAATTAATTCATGAATAACTTGCAGTGTACTCAAGGGGATGACTTCATATTTTGGTGTGTAAGTCTATCCTATTGATGCCTACCCACAGTACAAGGCAGATGTTATGCAGTATATTATTGTAGGAGTTATTGCATTTTATGGACTTTGATTTTGTCCGTCCCAAAATTCAATCATGAATTCTTTTCACAGAATTAGAGGTCGGGGTACCTTTTTATGTCACTCTGTGGTCACAATAGTTTTTATGATATATGCCCCAATGGTCTGTAGTCTGTCACAGGTCTGTCATCTGTCATCCTTCAGCGTCACCCAGTAATGAATGTTTCATTTCGGTAATGCTATCCATGGTATTGCAGGCGGGGGTATATGCCACCCTCAACTTTGCTCTAGTTTATGTTGATTGAGAAAAATATGTCAAGTTATTAGCAATAGTTTATCATTATGAACTCAATAAACAGGTGTGTATGGTTGTTTAATTTTAGTTATATGGGGGATCTCCCCCCCCCCTAAAAAAAATGGAATTTGAAAGGATGGAAATATTATCTGTGCATGCAGTTCAGTCACTTTGGGAGTTTTAACTTGGCTTTCATGTTTTCTTCTCTTTAACCCTTTACCTAACCTGAAAAGCAGACGACACTTGCAAAAAAAATTCTTGAATAACTAATTGTGTTCATTTTTTATCTCAAAAACATAGGTTATGACCCCTCATTGGAACGAGCTCAATGAGCTCGTTCCAATGAGGGGTCATAACCTATGTTTTTGAGACAAAAAAATGAAAAAATAATGAAAATTAATTGCCGATTTTTTAGAATAGCGCTGGCCGGTTTTGGCCGTTACGTGGGGTAAAGGGTTAATGTTCTCTCTCCTCTTTTTGTGAAATTTTGTTTTTTTTCTTCTCTAGTCCTCTTCTTTTTTTCTGTGAGCACCTGCTCACTTGTTAAGAGTCTGTGAGATGTCAAACATTTTTTCTTGTTATTTAGTGGTGCCTAAATGGTAGGAGTAACTGGAATATTGAATATGGGATCAAGATCACAATTCCATACCGATGACCACTGGTACTCTTTGTTAATAATGTTGTCATTCAACTGTGAAGCCTCCACATTTCACTTTCATTCTCGTCTGTCATAATGTTTGGCATAAAGGGATCAACATTTTCTACAGCCACAAGCCCAACAACATCACGATCCGGGTTAACTATTTCGGGAACTACATGTATCTCTGGAAAAGTTTCAATGACACTATTCACTAAGCTGGTTGAGGTACAAACATCACTTCCAGGAGACAGTCCTTCACTTATCAAACTTGATAAATGGCCATCTGATGAGAGAGACAACTTCTTGACTGCCCATTTGAGTGGGTGCTCATTTGATTCAACAAATGCTTCTTCATCTAGTACAGATGTCTCAAAAGCTGCTCTCAGTATGGCAACAGGAGACCATTCCACAATTTTGCAGGACTCAAATCCAGATACAATATTTGATTGAGTAAATGCTTGTTTGTAAGCAACGTTGAACAGTTGGGGAAATGTCACTTTTGACATGATTAATGTGGCTGATGATGCCATGAATTCTGAACAAATCGAATTATAATATGTCTTTAGGGGTCCAAAGACACATCTGTCTAAAGGACAGAGATAATGGGTTGTGTGTGGAGGAATTTTAAACCTTGTATATTGTTATCAATTGCTGCTTCAATGAGACCTATAGTCTCATGGGAGCTGTGCTTATCTAATAACAATAGTTGCGGTCTTTCTGGGCCACAGTGCTTCAAAAATACTTGGTTGAACCATTTGACTCCAAGAGAATCTTCCATCCAGGCATTCGTCTGGGATGTCCATAATGCTCCTTCGGGTCCATCGTGGGTGTCAAAAGAAAGGATCGCTCTACTTGTTTTTCCTTTCATAGTGACTAGAGGAGGAATTTTTAACCCAATGACATTGATACATAGCAAGATTGTCACCGACTCCTTTGAATTGGCTGTTCACCCAGGGATGACAAGAATGAGCATACTGACTGTCCTCGAAACACTGTGCACAATCTTTCAGGGATATTAAACAGTGAATTGGCTTGGCCTGATGACCCATCAAATGAAAAAAAGTCGAGACATACATATATGTTCAGATGGTTTCTTTAACCCTTTACCTAACATCAAAAGCAGATGTCACTTGCAAACAAAATTCTTGAACAACAAATTTTTTTTCATTGTTTGTCTCAAAAAAATAGGTTATGACCCCATTGGAACGAGCTTGACGAGCTCATTCGAAAGAGGGGTCATAACCTATGTTTTTGAGACAAAAAATGAAAAAAATAATAAAAATTAATTGGCGATTTTTGTGAATAGCGCTGGCCGGTTTGGGCTGTTACATTGGGTAAGGGGTTAATTTCACAAATCAAATTAAAAACATGCATGAAACGAGATTTCATTTCTTTATCAGTACGACACGTTAACTTGTGAACATGAAAGATAAAACTATCGTCCCCCCATTTTTCTTTGGGTCCACTTAATAGTTCTACGAGAGAGTTGAAGGAAATGTGACAGTCCCTCGCCAGTTTGAAAACTTTCTTGTAGAGAAGATGTATCATATAATCACAATCCCAGATCCACTGCAATCACTCTAGAAATGCATCTCATTGCAGGTTGTTCGACATTCCAGTTTCCTTCGGCAATAGATTCTTGACGAAACCCATATATGTCTGTTAATTCAATCAAGGACAATTTAATGTAAGATGTGAATTCAGGGATGTAGCGACATGTATGTGGATTGACTCACTCTCACTCCAACAGAGAGCCAAACTTTAAAAACTATTAAATTGATTTTCAAAAAGTTATAAACTTTGTTAGTTTCCTAGATTAGAGAGCTGCCAGAGGCAATGAAGGACTGAGGGGGCAAAACCCTCAGAAGGTCACCTTTAGAAATGCAGATACATATTCATTTGTATACTCACCGGTTGAGGGGAGACATTGTTCTCCTGTTCCGGAGCCACGCAATAGAAAAGCATTTTGAAGTATTTTATTTTTTGTTTTGAGACTGCTCGATGTTTTTTTATTTAATTGGAAAATATGTCTGATTTTAAATTATGTGTTAAGTGTCATGCACAAATGAATTTGTTTTATTCACGCAGAGCATTAGAAAATGGAACTCTCAAAATTTCCATTAATGAAGCACGGGGTTAAACCTGGTGCTTCATTAACCCTCTGCAGTCTGATATTAAAATATCAAAACTTCAGGCTACTAGTTTTTCCCATGATATAAATAGGAATTTAACCAATTCAGTCTCGTTTGACAGAGCTTCCTCAAGCAAGAACGGAATGGTTAGATTCATAGTTGCATTTGGGAAATATGTGCTGTTTGAAATTTGGGTATTTTGATATCAGGGTGCAGGAGGTTAATTGAAATTTTGCAAGGTGGTATAGCAGATCTCTTGAATTGTAATACACGGAAATTATGCCCTTGTGTGGATTCTGACCCATCCACGATGGCCATACTGCAGCAAACATGACATTATAACTGGACACAACACTCAACTTTCTAACAATGCAGATCACTTTTTTTTACTATGATTATCATAACTTTCACTCTGTTAATGCATTGGGAATTCATTATTTTATTTGAATCAGCAGCATCTTGATTTGCAAAAAATCTGTCTGGCATACTGTGTGTGACACTGAGAATCCTCCAATAGATACAGGTATCGGCCCAACTGGCCAAATCTTTTACACGATATTGGGTTACATGATTAAAGGTCAAAGTCACATCACACAGACTACCTGACCTTCTCAAATATTTCTTTTCAACCTACTCACAATTGTTTACAATTGGCTGTAACATAAGTGCAAGCCCTACTTCGGAACTAACTCAAGCTTTTAGAATCTTTTCCAAACGAGTTGGAAAAGTACTAGAGTGCAAAAGCACGAAAAAGATCGAAAAAAGGGTCGAGCGAGACCAGCGCTCGAAATTACAGGTACTCTCTCTGCACACCTCTTGCGTTTACCGAGCGCATGCGCAACAACCGTGACGTCAATTCCTTTATTTTCCGCCATTGTTCATGGTCGGAAATTTTTGTGACTGTGCTGTTTATGATATTAATTCTTCGTGAACAACTTATTAATCGTCTTTAGTGTGCTACTGGATTGTATCCTTTTTCAAGCTACCAAATTATTACTCTCATTTAATGTTAATTTGTATTATTATTGCTGTGCTTTTCACACTTTATCTTGCCTTTCCCCCACGTGTGAACACGACCTTCGTTCTGTTTTCCGTCGGCGGGAAGCTTGATTGTTGTATTTATATCATGCCTAAGACTATTCCTTGTACCTCTTGTTTGCAGGTGAAACATGTGGACGATTCCCATACCACATGTGTCACTTGCAACAATTGCACTCAGGCCCAATCATGTGGTATCTGTGGGGTTTGGTCCTCTAAATTTTGGGCTTCTGTTAACAAGGTGGTTCTTTCCAGAGCTAGAACCCCTCGTTCTCGGGGTAAGGGTAGCCGTGCCGTTGCAGACATTTCTGCTGGTGCACGTGGTGACTCTGTCACACAGGATTCGGATCTGACTTCTGTGGCGAGCTCCTCTGCAACTGTTGACGGTGTTTGTTCTGTGATACCTGATGGGGAGACCGCGGTCTCTTTGTCTTCGGATGTCACTATTGAGGCTTCTGTTTTCGTTGAGAGCTTTTCCGAGGTCAACTCGGTAACCCTCTCCGATCTGCCTCCAACACCGTCGACCGTTGTTGAGGGGGTTGCTACTCCCGATCCTATTCTGTCTGATGGTGGCTCTTCCATCTCTTCTGGGGATGGTCTACAGTCTCGGGGGACCGAGGCTGTATCTGCTGGTGTGTCTGTGTGTTCTCAGCCTCCCCCAGCCTCGCGGCGAGGCTGTGCGGGTTTGCTGTCTGCTCCGTCTCATCTGGCTAGGTTTGCTCCTAGTCGGTTGAGCCGGCCGGTCGCTTCGGCAGCGATTCCTCGTCCCTCGAGTGAATCGTTTATTGTTCCACCTTCGCCTGCTAGTGTGCCGACTAGCGGGATGGTGTTGGGACGTTGGCATCCAGGGCCTGCTGTTCGGCAGCGGTCAGTGACAGCCCCGGTTAGCTGTCACTCTCGGAACCTTCCTCCGGTGATTCCTCACTGTGTTCCGAGTCTGGGTGTCGATCGATGCTTGCCGTCGGTCTCAGAGGATAGGCAGTTGGGGCCGTCTGCTGCGCAGAGGTCAATGACAGGTTCCTGTCATTCTTGGGACAATCCTCCGGTGTCTTCTCACCGTGTCCTAGGTCCAGCTACCGATCGACGTGCGCCGTCGGTCCCTTTCGAGGATTTGCAGGCAGGGCCTTCTGTTTCGCAGAGGCCAGTGATGGCTCCTGGGCGTCACAATCGGGACTATCCTCCGGTGTCTTCTCACCGTGCTCCTATTCTGTCTGCCGATCGACGTTCGCCGTCGGTCTCTTCTGAGGATTTGGGTTCTTCTACCAGAAGGGTCCATTGGGAGGACACTCCGTCGGGCGATTCTGCTGCGACGGATTCTCAGGGTGACCTGCGCCAGGCCGTTTTGGCGCTCACCCGGTTGCTTTCTGGCAACCCTCAAGTTGGCCTCCCTGTGCCTCCTGAGGCACAACCTCCTTTGGTCGGTCGCCGAGATGTCTCGCCTGGCCCCTTGGATACTGCACAGTATTCACAGGAGGTTTCTGCTGGTCAGCCCGAGTTGGGCTACGTCTCCTCTGCTACGGAGGATGACGAGTATCTTGAAGGTGATGGTCCCCCCTCGTCAGTCTTGGGGCAGGCTTTGGATTTCGTCTTTGGCTTATTGCCGGACGTTCTTCCTTCCGACCAGCCTTCTGTGACCGTCCGGCCGCGGTCCACTGTGGAGCGCCGTAACCCTGTTGAGCCTTCTAGCTCCGGGGCTTTGCGTCCTCTGCAATCGGCTCAGGTGGTTGAGTCCTTCCAGGGCTTAGACGCCAAAATGCGTTCTAAGGCCCTCAAGGGCTCCTTCTTTTCTAGAGCTGATGCCTTCCTGCCTCCATCGCGGTTTCGTGTTTACGATTCCGTCTCTCCACCTGTCTTCCAAGGGATGACTACTGTGGATGAGGATTCTTCTTCCCTCGGGTTGACTAAGCCTAAGTCGGCAGTTCTCCCGATGTCGGTAGTTGAGTCTATGGTGGGCCTGTCCCGAGAGATGCTGGGTATGTTATCTCTCGCGGACCATGTCGTCGCTGCTCTGGCTGAATATTTTCCACCAGGGGAGTTTGATGACGCTCAGGCGCCTTTTCGCGTTTTGTCACAGGCTCTTATGAACTTGACTCACGCTCACGCCTGTAACACGGCCAATTTGGAGCTGGCACGCCGGGATGCGGTTTTGGATTCTTTACCATCCCTTCCTTCTGAGCAACGTGCTGTTCTGAGGTCTGCCTCTTTGGTAGGACCTCAGTTGTTCCATGGTTCCGTGGAAGCTGTTCGTGGCGAAGTTCTTCGTCATTCGAAGGACCAGCTTTTGCTGAGACAGCTTGACCCACCTGCTGCTGCGGGTGGGGGTCGTTCCAGGCCCGCCAAGCGTGCTACTGCGTCTGCCTCGTCGGCGACGTCGGCTACGCCTTCGGCTCCGTCTGCTCCTTCTGCTCATAAGAAGCGCCGACGTGGCCAGGCCCGCTGGCAGCCTCAGGCTGGAAAGTCTCAGGACTCTGTCACTTCCCGAGGTGGTTTCTCCTCTCGGGGGCCTCGTCGAGGCCGCAAGTGAAGGTTCTCACCTCGATTCGCCTCCAGTCGGAGGAAGGCTGTCGCTGTTTTACGACCGTTGGACAGAGATAACGTCGGACTCTTGGGTCCTCGACGTCATTCATTCCGGTCTGCGACTGTCCTTCCATCGGCACCCCAGTTTATCTCGGGTGCCCCTTCCGACTCAGGTCCCTTCAGATTCTCTGCGTCGGGACCTTCTGGTGCAGGAGATCGACAATCTCCTCACCAAAGGGGCGATCGAGGTGGTCAGGAACACCCTTTCACCGGGGTTTTACTCGAGACTTTTCTTGGTGCCGAAGAAAAACGGCCAATTTCGTCCTGTCATCGATCTGAGTACCCTGAACGAGTACATAATTGCTCCTCGTTTCAGTATGGAGACTTTCCGGTCGGTTCGACGTTCAGTTCATCAGGGCGATTTTGCGGCCAGTATCGACCTGAAGGATGCCTACTTCCATGTACCCATTCATCTGGCGTCACGGAAATACCTTCGGTTCTCGTTTCAGGATCGAGTTTTTCAATTCAGAGCTCTCCCGTTCGGTTTGAACCTGGCTCCTTGGGCCTTCACCCGACTGATGTCACATGTGCTTGCTTTCCATCGCACTCAGTCGGCGGTGACTTCGTCCGCCTACCTAGACGACATCCTCCAACGGCACCACGATGCTGCTGTTCTGGAGTTCGATGTCCGGCAGTTTCTTTGCCTGCTAGCGTCGCTGGGTTTCAGAGTCAATCGCGAGAAGTCGGATCTTCTTCCTTCTCAGCGATTCCGTCATTTGGGGATGGATTTCGACACTCTTCACAATGTAGTGTCGGTTCCCCAGGCTCGGGCGACGATTCTTTCCGCCTTGACTCGGGACCTGCTTCAATCTTCCTCGGTCTCGGCCAGGACTTTCCTTCGGATGCTGGGCCTTTGCGGTTCGGTGACCGATCTCATTCCGCTCGGTCGCTTGTTTGTCCGACCTCTCCAACACTTCCTGTTGGATCATTGGCATCCGAATGTAGATCCGCTGGACCTGGAACTCACTATTCCTCGGTCTCTGCTTTGTCACCTCCGCCCTTGGGCAAATATTCCCTGGCTGACACAGGGTGTTCCGTTGGATCTTCCTTTGGCCGATCGCATCCTTACTGCGGATGCCAGCGATCGGGGCTGGGGTGCGACGTTGGACCCTCTCGGTCTGTCTACTCACGGAGAGTGGGACAGCGAGCAGGTGGGCCTTCATATCAACCAGAAGGAGCTCCTTGCTCTTCTGTTGAGTTTTCGGCTTTGGATCCCTCATCTGTCGGACCATGTTGTCCTACTTCTTTCGGACAATTCGACAGTAGTGGCCTACATACGGAATCAGGGAGGCACTCATTCGATTCCTATGTATCGGCTGTCTCGGGATCTTCTTCTGTTGGCACGGGATGTGAACGCTCGGGTGTCCATTCGACACATTCCCGGGCATCTCAACGTCCTAGCAGACTCCCTGTCCCGACGCGACAGTGTCCTTCCAACCGAATGGATGCTACATCGGTCGGTGTTTCAGGCGATTTGCGAGCAGTGGGGTCGTCCTCAGGTCGACCTTTTCGCTACTCGCTGGAATCATCAGGTAGAGACTTTTGTCTCCCCTTGTCCAGATCCTCTGGCATTTGCAGTAGACGCTCTGTCTCTGGACTGGACAGGCTGGGTCGGCTATGCCTTTCCTCCTGCACCGATTCTTCCTCAAGTTTTAGCGAAGATTCGTGCTTGCAGTTGCAGGATCATTCTGATCACACCCCTGTCTCCACAGAGGGTGTGGATCAATCTGCTGCGGCCTCTATTGGCCGATCGACCGATTCGTCTACCTCTACGTCGCGATCTTCTTTCACAGGGTCGTCCCAGGAAGTATCACAACAACCTGGCGAGCCTGTCCCTTCACGCCTGTCTTTTATCAGGTCCAGTCTCCGACGTAGAGGTTTTTCGAGACGATCAGTGGAGTGCATTTCTGCATCGCGGCGACCTTCCACTGGAATGACTTATGCCGCCAAGTGGAAGGTTTTCTGCCGCTGGTGTTCAGATCACAATGTGAATTACCGTGATCCGTCTATCGCTCAAATTGCGGATTTTCTGGTTTTTCTTTTTGACTCCAAGGGCCTCCAGCCTATTACGATTAAGGGCTATCGGTCTATGCTGTCTGATACTTTCTCTTATGTGGGAAAGCGGTGTATCGGTCGTAATCTTTTCCTCTCCAAACTTATTCGGCACTTTTCTTTGAAGAGGCCTCGAGTTTTGCGTCTTACACCCAAGTGGAACTTGGCATGGGTGTTGCACTGTTTGGAGGGGGCGCCTTTCGAGCCTTTATCTGAGACCGACATGCGTTTTCTCACCTATAAGACGGCTTTTCTTCTAGCGTTTGCTTCTGCTCGTCGAGTCAGTGAGCTTCATGCGCTATCTGTTGATTCTGCCTTCTTCCAAAATGAGGCTAACAGTGTCACATTCACTACTGATTGCTCTTTTCTGGCTAAGAATCAACTCCCCGATTCGGTACCTCCTCCCATCTGCATTCGGGCTCTCCCTGCTGTAGATGGACGGAGGCCTCTTCTTTGTCCTGTTCGTGCGGTCAAGACTTACATTACTCGCACTCAGTTCATTAGGAGGGATCGGAAGAGATTTTTTCTGTCTCTCATTCCTAAGCAGCAGTCTATCTCTTCCCATTCTATTTCCAGGTGGATCTGTCTTGCAATCAAGCTGGCTTATTCTCGCTTGTCTGCATCGGATCTTGTTTCGAACCGGCTTAATGCTCACGAGGTTCGTGCCATTTCTACATCCTGGGCGTTCTCCAATTCTGTTTCGCTCCGTGATGTTATGAATGCGGCTTACTGGAGGAATGCTTCTACCTTCTCCTCCTTTTATCTCCGCCACCTTCAGCAGCAATCTGAGGACCTTTATTCTTTAGGCCCTCTCGTGGCTGTTCAGGCTGTGGTGCACCCTCGTTAAATTGTTTTTGTCGAGGTTGCGCTTCTCTCAGCCTTGTTCTTTTCAGGTGCCTTCTCTCTTTCTTCATTACAGGTTTTAGTTTTTGTTCTCTGCCATCCTTGCTTTCGTTCTGCTACTCTTGTTGGTATTGGTTATGTGATTCACCTCCTCCTATTGTTTATTCAGCCAATTGTAAACAATTGTGAGTAGGTTGAAAAGAAATTAAAATTTTTTAGTAAATTTTGTTTCTTAACATACCTACCACAATTGTTTACCGGAGGCCCACCCTCCTTGGGGATATCTTTGATATCGATGCCTCCCCGCTAAATCACAAACTTCTCGTTGGCGGAAATACGGAATTGACGTCACGGTTGTTGCGCATGCGCTCGGTAAACGCAAGAGGTGTGCAGAGAGAGTACTTGCTACGCTTTGCAACAAATTGGCAATTATTGCTTGGGTGGAATCTCCACTCTGTGGGTGATTTTGTGATAATACACTCTCCACGTACTGTATATCATGATTTTCCTTCTGTACTTTTAATTCACCCTGTACTTCTATTTACTTTCCACTGATTTTCCACCCTGTACTTTCATTTGTTTTCCTCCAATTTTCCACCCTGTACTTTCATTAGTACTGAAATGGTTAACCAGATGATCGGTTTGAAACGGGTTACCTATCTAACCGATTAGAAAAAAATGTCAACCGGTTATCCGAAATATCGATAGTGATCGTTATTCCAAGTTTAAAACATAGTAAATCTGCCGCTTCTCCTTTGGGATAGATTACACCTCGAAGCAGCGCTGTGTGTATTGAGAAATAATCGACTTTGGCTTCAAGACTTTGTTAATGATCAGCAATTTCCGTGAGTACTGAGTAACTGCAGAAACTATTCTGTAGTATGTATTCAAACGAACGTTGTCGAGTACTCGACAATGTTCATTTGTATACACACTACGGATTAGTTTCTGAGAATACTGCTTTTGAGTTCATATAGTTTTGATCCCAGATTCGGTGAAATAATGGCTGCGGGTAACCGGATATTAACCGGTTATAGCTCTCGGTTAGTCGGTTGTGAAAATGAGCCAACCGTTTCAGCCCTAACTTTCATTTGGCACTTTCGAGTACCATTCAATCCAGCAGTTTTGAGCTTTTTGGTGATATGGAGACAAACAGACAGAAGTCTCAAAATATAATATAGGTTATTAGACAGTTATTCAATTTCAGGCTTAATGACTATGCAAAACGTTGCAGTGGGCGATCAGCTGCTCATCTAGAAGGAGATCTGACAGAATTTGAAAAGCATTTGGTGTTATCACAAGAAGTTATGACAATTAGGGGAAAGGTAAGATAATTAATTCTTGTCTCATAATATTGCATTCAACATAACGTAATGCCCAGAAGAGCTGATATGTGCAATAGATATCAACCCTGATAATTTGTTTTTGCTGCCTCAGCAAAAAAACTGTATCCCCTGTTCTTTATCACCAACATATTTTTTTTATTTTATAATATATATTTTGTTTTTCACTGGTAAATCGTTTGTTGTTTAAATACTTTTATTATTCTAGTGATAACCCGGATAACCGGGTGACGTAAAGAACAGTGCTCCCACATCAATTCAGTGGAGCCTGTTTGAATCTTAAAAATTAACCGAAACCAAACAGTATTACCAACATTGACATGACTGGGTTCAGCCCAGTGCTTCATAATGGAAATTTTGTTCAGTGTCATAGCAGTGACTGCAGGGAAGAAAATGCAGGCGAGTGAATGATCACTCTCCTCGTTTTGATTTTACGAGAGTGAAAAATTCAGGAGAGTGATTTTAACCCCTTACCTATGATGACAGCCCAACTGACCAGCATTATACACAAAATGACCATACAAATTTTATTTTTTCATTTTTGCTCTGAAAACATAGCTTATGACCCTTCATTGGAACAAGCTCATTGAGATCGTTTCAATAAGGTGTCATGAGATATGTTTAAAGAAAAAATGAAGAATTTTAGTAATGCGAGATAATGTTTTGCAAGTATTGTTTCCTAGCTGGGTCAGGTAACAGGTGATTGAAATACAGTATTTAACTAGATGTTTGGACATAATTTCTACACACATCATGAAGGTGAGTGATTAATTGCTCCCCTTGTGAAATGTTTGGGAGAGTGATGGTGAATGAGACAGATCACTCTCCTTTCCCATCAGTCCCTGATATCTGTTATCTCTGAATTGAATACAAGGACATAATGCTCACGCGTGAATACTGACCTGTCCACGGTAGCCATACTGTAGAGTTAGTGACAACTGAATAATATCAATAATTTTCCAAATTACATATAGTGTACAGTAAAACTGAAAAGTCAACCAACTTCATTTCACTGAGGTGAGTCAGACAATTGATGAATGAAATTATTAATGTTTGTGCACCTACTGCTTATACATTTCTACCAAGAAGAAAATTATGGTACAACATCTGTAGCAAATGAGATTGTCACCTTCCATGACAAAAATTTATCATCTAATAAAGAGGACTGGCCTCCTGCCTGTTTGGTTGGTAGTTTGTCAGGTCATTGTAATCAACAAGTGGAACTATTTCAGATTATTCCTACCAAAAGTGATGTCCCTGAAATTGAGACTGTGTGCTGACAACGGACTCTGTTCTTAGCCATAGAAAAATTAAGCGCATGAAGAATTACTGACAATCCATTCTAGGTCACTTTCAGGTTCACTCTCGATTGAAGCTTTCTTTTGACTCATTCTGTACTGTGGGGGTGGGGGAGGGGGGGGCACGGTGGCTCAGTGGCAGACTATTGGACTTCTATACTAGAGGTCCCGAGTTCGATCCCCATCCGGGACGACCCACGTTGTGTCCTTGGGCAAGGCACTTTATCCTGGTTGCCTACATGGGGGCACGTTGATGCCATGTACTAAGGCGTACTGCACGTCGATGGTGCACATGTCTTCAATTGCTGTAACCCTGCTTGAGCAGAGCTTGAACAGAGTTAGAATGTTGAGGAGCTGACAGTTGCTCATCGATGCTCGGTGGTTCTCTCTGGGTACTCCGGCTTCCTCCGCCCGTAAAATTGGTCATGGTCACGATTAGCCATCGTGCATAATTATGTGACCTTAAACACCAATAAATAAATTCTGTACTGTGGCGGGGACAAACACTACGTGCTAATACCCAAGAAAATGCATGTGAGGTAAGCGATGTCACCAACTCAGATGAAAAACACACTGTATATGGACATTACACAATTAGTGTGGTCTGCACGATATCATTCCGGATTAACTGAGGTGCAACCTGAAAACTTGTGTTCTTACCACCAGGCCTTCATATTACAGTGGTGCCCACTTAATTGGATATCTCTTAACTGAATAATCCAGTAAATTGAATATAATTTCCCAACACAAAACAATTTACTCTACCTCCAGTACAAGTTTGACCTGTTAATTGAATAAAGGTTATTGAGTAAACTCCTGTTAATTGAATAAAAAATTTTGTAACCTGTCGAGAAATTACCCTAACTCACCCCAGGTTTCCTTTGTTTATAGACCTATTTGCCCTCAGTACATCCAATACAGGCATCTAATCTTTTATATCTTGTTTGACAGAGCTCCATGAGCTCTGTCAAACAAGATATAATAAATTAAATGCTAAGTTTATCACTAGAATACAGGAAAGTGACACAATCCATGTTAATTGAATACCCTTGTTAATTGAATAATTTTCATTGGCAAAGTGACTATTCAATTAACAGGGTTCTACTGTACTGCAAATTCAAGCTGGGAAAGGGTGTCACCAAATTAGGAGATTGGTACCGACAGCTTGTTGTAACACTCTAAAATAAAGATATTTGTCAAGAAATACTTTAGCACTATGCAAAATAGGTCTTAGAAAGCCCTGTATTATATTCTATTCGTATAATAATCTTGCAGTTTCTCATATTTTGGGAACATTTTTTACTTGAATCTGGTGTACCCAAATTGGGTGAATGTAATGGCCTGTTATCACCACATTGCTTCCTGGAAGAATGTGTTTGTTGGCAAGATTTTTTTTCTTTGCCGAGAATATTTTAATTTTCTTCGATATTTTCTTTGATAGTGCCGATTTTTGAGGGTGAATTACCATGTTTGAGATATAAACAGCCGAAATGATTTAAATTGATTCTTTTAAAAAATTTTCAGTAATTATTTTGATTCCATGAGACATTTACTAAACCTAAAATTGTCCTAAACTACGAGTACCCTAGTTTAGATTGCGTCTTATATTACGCGTTAAGAGAAATAACTTTAAATAGTGTAGTTATGTACAGACACTGCACTTGTTATATTTTGCAAAATTTAGGCATCAAAACTAGAGTGTCAGTAATTTTGTGAGACGAAAGTATCAGCTCTGTTGTGTGCATCCATCAAGATCTCATTTTCAAAGTGTATCTAAGAAGTCAAAGCATCAGAACTTCCAGCATGTGCCATCAAGCCTGAATTATAATAAGCAATCTGTTATATGCAAAATGAGGTCCCAAGAGGGTGAATTTTCTGCTGCTGTCCCAAACAGTAGGCCAGTTTACCTTGTGGGTTTCTCTTTCCGTTCAAACCTGAGACCTTGATTCAAACTGAAGTATACATAGGGTAAATTTAGTGATGCTACCCCGCTGTGCAGGGTAGCATCACTAAATTCACCCACTGGAGACCTCATTTTGCAGATGACAGTCTGCTTGTTTTTTCTGGCTTGTGTGCCATCTGTGCTTGGTTTCCAGCAGTGTCTCCATTCAACTTCTAATTTCATATCCGATTATTGCAACCTCATTTGATACTCAAATTGAATTTTTAGTTCTGCCTGACAAAGTCAGGGGAGCTTTTTCTGATGCTGAGTTGTCCGTCGTCCGTCCCTCCGTCTGTCCATCCATCCAGAGTCAACGTTTTGTTTGACTGGGGCTTAATTTCTTAACTGCTGAATATTTTTTATTGAAAGTTTATACCAACATGTAATATCGAAAGAATCATAATATGGTATGTGCCCCTCAAGGTCAAGGTCAGAGGCCCGATGATAAGGAGACACTAAGAAAAATTTGACATTTGTTTGTCTGGGCCATAATTTCTTAACTGCTAAATATATTTTTATACTAAAACCAATGGCCCAGACTTAGCTGGTGCAATCTCAATATTATTCAGGGCCAAACACAAATTTTGAACCCCCAATCCCCCAAATTTGCATACAGTACCAAAAATTAAAAGTCGTATCTGGCCCTCCATTCTTTTAGTACTTGCGCATACGTAGTACGCAGGAAGAGACCGGAATTGCTGCCAACATCATTCTTCTGTTTGGCCCAAAGTCAGTAACAACTGAACTGACATCTGTGCTTTAAAATCTCATTTTTAGCTTAACTTGATAAAGTCAAGATAAGCTATTGCCATCACTCGTGCGGAAGTCTGTGAGTCTGTTCACATTTTCCTTTAGCACAGGCTACACCCCATAGTTCTTGTCCGATTGTCACGAAATTTCACATGAAGGTTTGAGGTCATGTCTAGATGAGAATATCCTCTTTTGGACACGATCAGTCAACCGTGATGGCTGCATGAACCCAAAACCCGAAAACATTTCATTGTAACTTGGTAGGATGACTCCGTATGATGTCTAGACGAGAACTTCCCCATTTGGTCGCGATCTGTCAACTGTGACGAGTACCCAAGCCCAAAACCCGAAAACCTTTAGCACAGTCTACAGGTCGTATTTATGGAGGGATTTCATTGTAATTTGGTAGGATGTCTCCATAGCATGTCTAGATGAGAACATCCCCATTTGGCCTCGATGGGTCAACTGTGATGGCTATAGGGGCCCGAAGCCTAAAAACCTTTAGCACAGTCTACAGGTTGTATTTATGAAGGGATTTTATTGTAACTTGGTAGGATGACTCCAGATAATGTCTCGATGAGAACGTTCCCTTTTGGTCATGATCATTCAGCCGTGACAGCTACCTGAGCACAAAAACCTTTAGCTCAGACTTCAGGTCGTATTTATGAAGGGATTTCATTGTAACTTTGCAGGATGACTCAGTATAATGTCTAGATGAGGACATTCCTTTTGGATCGCATGAGTCAACCATGATGGCTACACATGCCCGAAGCTCAAAAATCTTTAGCACAGTCAACAGACCATATTTATGAAGGGATTTCATTGTAACTTGATAGGTTGACTCATTTTGGAATAATTAACATTAACTGTAAGAGCCACATTAACCCACCCCTCACTTCTTGAGTACAGTCTACACCTCAAATTATTTTTATTGAAAACATAGCATACAGGGAACAGAAATTAACATATTCTCAATGATCACAATTCTTGTCGTATTTCATAATCCTTTCATGAACATTGAACATTATTATCCTTTTCATCAAACAACACACAATCAAGTTTAACTACAGTGTTAATGACACTTTCATTTTTTCAGTCATTTGCAGCCTGCTCCAAATCTGAATCAGCAGTACTGAGATCCATGCATTCATTTTTAGCTCACCAGGTCTAAAAGGCCATGTGAGCTTTTCACAGCACTTGTCGTCCGGCGTTCGTAAACTTTTCACATTTCATCTTCTTCTCTGAAACCGCTGTGCTGGTGTGAACCAAACTTGGCAGGAATGGTCTATGGGAGGTCTTCTACAAACGATACTCATTTTGTTCCCGTCGGATGAAAACTTGGCTTCCATGGAAGAGGCATTCTTGGATTCTGCTTGGTGGATTTTAAAAAATCTTCTCCTCTGAAGCTGCCAGGCCAAATGTTTTGAAACTTCACATAAATGTTGACTGGGACCCCCTTTACCAATGATCCTCATTTAATGTTGTTTGGGTTACAAACATGGCCACAATTGCAGCTTACAGTTACTATATAAACCCTAAGAGAAATCACATTTTCATCTTCTTCTCTGGAGCTACTGAGCTGATGTGAACCAAACTTGGCAGTGATAGTCTATGGGAGGTCCTCGACAAACGGTCCTCGTTTTGTTCCCGTGGGTTGAAAAATGTGGCCGCCAGAGGCATTCTGGTTGGTGGATTTTCAAAAATCTTCTCCTCTGAAACTGCCAGGCCAAATGTTTTAATACCTCACATAAATGATGACTGGGCCCCCTCTACCAACGTTCCTCTTTTAATGTTGATCGGGTTGTAAACATGGTCGCAATTGCAGCTTATAGTTACTATAGAAACCCTATGGGAAATCACATTTTCGTCTTCTCTGGAACTACTGAGTTGACCTGAACCAAACCTGGCAGGGATAGTCTATGGGAGGTCTTCTACAAATGCTCCTCATTTTTGTTACCGTGCATTGCTGCCAGAAGCATTTTTTGATTCTGATGGGTGGATTTTGAAAAATCTTCTCCTCTGAAACCACAAGGCCAAATGTTTTGAAACTCTGCATGGTTGATGACTGAGACACCTACCAACGATCCTCATTTAATTTTGATCAGGTTGCAAACATGGCTGCAATTGTGGCTTATAATTACTATAAAAACCCTATGGGAAATCACATTTTCATCTTCTCTGGAACTACTGAGCTGATGTGAACCAAAACTGGCAGGAATAGTCTATGGGAGGTCCTCTAGAAATGCCTCTCAGTTTGTTACCGTACATCAAAAACATGGCTGCCAGAAGCATTTTTTGATTCTGATTAGTGGATTTTGAAAAATCTTCTCCTCTGAAACCACAGGGCCAAATATTTTGAAACTTTGCATGGTTGATGACAGGGACACCATCTATCAGCGATCTTCATTTAATGTTGATCGTGATGCAAACATGACCACAATTCTGGCTTATAGTTACTATAGAAACCCTATGGGAAAACACTTTTTAGCTCACCTGGCCTAAAAGGCCATGTGAGCTTTTCTCATCACTTGGCATTCGTCGTCATCTGTCGTCCGTCATCCGTCATCCGTAAACTTTTCACATTTTCATCTTCTTCTCTGTAACCGCTGAGCTGGTGTGAACCAAACTTAGCAGGAATGGTCTATGGGAGGTCCTCTACAAACGATCCTCATTTTGTTCCTGTTGGATGAAAAACATGGCTTCCAGAGGCATTCTTTGATTCTGGTTGGTGGATTTTCCAAAATCTTCTCCTCTGAAACTGCCGGGCCAAATGTTTTGAAACTTCGCGTAAATGATGACTGGGACCCCCTCTATCAACAATCCTCATTTAATGTTGATTGGGTCACAAACATGGCCACAATTGCGGCTTATAGTTACTGTAGAAACCCTATGGGAAATCACATTTTCCTCTTCTTCTCTGGAAAAACCGGGGCGATGTGAAAACAAACCTGGCAGGGATAGTCTATGGAAGGTCCTCTATAAACGATCCTCATTTTGTTCCCGTGGGTTAAAAAACATGGCCGCCAGAGGCATTCTCTGATTCTGATTGGTAGATTTTCAAAAATCTTCTCCTCTGAAACTGCCAGGCCAAATGTTTTGATACTTCACATAAATGATGACTGGGACCCCCTCTACCAACGATCCTCATTTAATGTTGATCGGGTTGCAAATATGGCCACAATTGCGGCTTATAGTTACTATAGAAACGTAATGGGAAATCATATTTTCATCTTCTTCTCTGGAACTACTGAGCCGACGTGAACCAAACCTGGCAGGGATGGTTTATGGGTGATCCTGTAGAAATGATCCTCATTTTGTTCCCGTGGGTTGAAAAACATGGCCGCCAGAGGCATTCTTTGATTCTGATTGGTGGATTTTCAAAAATCTTCTCCTCTGAAACTGCCAGGCCAAATGTTTTGATACTTCACATAAGTGATGACTGGGACCCCCTCTACCAACAATCCTCATTTAATGTTGATCAGGTTGTAAACATGGCCACAATTGCAACTTATAGTTACTATAGAAACCCAATGGGAAATCACATTTTCATCTTCTTCTCTGGAACGACTGAGCCGACGTGTACCAAACTTCGCAGGAATGGTCTATGAGAGGATGGAAATATGTGGCCACCAGAGGCTATATTCATATGCTTAACCCAATGCCTCTCCTGTCTGCATGAAGATCAGTACTGTCAGCAAAATACTTGTTTTTGAGAATCTGGTAAGGGTTGGTTTCAGTTTTCTCCACTGAGAACTGGAAAAAAAAACCCAAAATATGGTGTATACAGTACAAGTCAAAATAAGATGTAGCATAACTGCAATGCATTAAGTAAACTGCTGCTCCTGCCCTGACAAGATCAGAATCTGACATTTTCTGGAAGCTATCAGTGAGAGCTTTCCAGAAATGATGTCAGCTTCTGGTCTTATAAGTGTAGGAAGAGAAAGATACATAGTTTATAGGATTTTCCTACACAACTTATTTTGACTTGTACTACTGTAAACAATGGCAACTGTATGTTGATTATTAGTCTCATGTTACTTATCAGTAAATCTTGATTGATGACAGGCAGGTGCTTGGAACACCAGAAAAGTTTTCATTTATATTCACTTCTCATCATGTCAGCTTAGATGACGGTAATTATTGTTTATCTTTTAAGATTTGACAAAATTGGAGAAAAATGTGTTTGACTGTAATCCTTTACCTATCCAAAGCTAGTTTGAAAGAGAATACTGACTGAGAAAATTCTAATTTTCAAAATATTTAACCTTCTTTTACTGATTTTTTTGTTGAAACAGAATTCATAAATGTGTGCATTTTCAAGAAAATCTTCTTTGAAACTACAAGGCCAACTGGTTTGAAAACTTAGTGTGACCGACATTTTAATCTTCATCGAGTTGCAATTATGGCTGCAATTGTGGCTTATAGTTACCATAGAAACCCTATAGGAAATCACATTTTCATCATCTTCACTGAAAGCACTGAGCCAATGTGAACCAGACTTGGCAGGCATTGTCTATGAGAGGTTCTCTACAACTATTACTCATTTTATTCCTGTTGGGTGAAAAAACGTGACCGCCAGAAGCATTCTTTGATTCTGTTTGGTCAGTTTTGAAAACTCTTCTCCTCTGAAACCACAGGGCCAAATGTTTTGAAACTTTGCATGGTTGATAACTGGGACACCCTCCACCAACGTTCCTCATTTTAATGTTGATCGTATTGCAAACATGGCTACAATTGCAGTTTATAGTTACTATAGAAAAAACCTATGGGAAATCAAATTTTCATCTTCTCTCTGGAACTACTGAGCTGACGTGAACCAAAACTTGGCAAGAATGGTCTATAGGAGGCCCTCTACAAACGATCCTCTTTTTGTTCCCGTTGGTTGAAAAATATGGCCACCAGAGACATTCTATAATTCTGTTTGATGGATTCAGTTGTTTTGAAACTTCATGTGATTGAAGACTGGGACACCTACCAATGATCCTCATCTAATGTTGATGTAATGTTGCAAACATGGCCACAATTGCAGCTCATAGCTACCATGGAAAGCCTATGGGAAATCACATTTTATATGTAGTATCAGGTGAGCGATTACAGGCTCTGTAGAGACTCTAGTTCATCTTCTTCTCTGGAACTTCTGAGCTGAAGTGACCCAAACTTTGCAGGAAGGGTCTTTAGGAGGCCCTCTACAAACTGTCCTCTTTTTGTTCCTGTTGGTTGAAAATATGGCCACCAGAGACATTCTCTGATTCTGATTGATGGATTTTGCAAAAATCTTCCCCACTGAAACTACGAAGTCAAATGTTTTGAAACTTCACAAGATTGAGGACCGGGACACCTTCTACCAATGATCCTCATGTAATGTTGATGTAATGTTGCAAACATGGCCACAATTGCAGCTTATAGTTACCATGGAAAGCCTATGGGAAATCCTATTCTTATATGTAGTTCCCAGATGTGCGATTACAGGCTCTTTATAGCCTCTAGTTACTTTCAACTTCAGTGTCCATATCAGTCACCCCATCTAAATAACGCTCCCCCTCTTCATTTTCCGATTCACTATCTAATGACGATAAATCATCATCAGATTCCAATCAATACACATTGCAAAACTTCATCTTCAGACAATTTTAGCACGAATTTAGTCAGCAAGAAATAGTAGTCAGGTGTCTCAAACAAGACAAAACTGACGATAAATTATAAACAGAACGGCTTGCTTGGGAATTCCTACATGACGTGATTTGGTGCTAAATTTTTAAGACGAAAATAGCATAGGATGAATGACAACTCTGTGTGGAGAATGAACAAACCTGTGCGTAATTGGTTTATGAACGTAACAGGTTCACTATGGATTCCCTCATGACATAGCTGGATGCTATAATTATAAGACGGATTATATAAATGTTCGTCTTACACATTAGTATAAAGGTTACATGGGACGGATATATCCATCATACACAGTTAAGTGGTTAAGTAGGAGGAAAGAGAAACAGAAGAGAATTATCTATGATATCTAATGTGACAAGGTATTAAGCGAGACTACAGAAGTATTGATTGTTTACTGATGACAGTAATTTATACTTTTAGAACTACCATAGCAGGCCTAGCATTCTTAAAAATGCAGGAGGGATAAAAATCGCTCTCCTCACATTATATAGGGGAGCGATTAGCTCTCCTCAAGCTAACAAAAGCTAAAAGTGGCAAAATGAAGTTGTACTCTTAATGAATTTTGCCTAGTGGGCTTTGTGCATTTTATTTGGTGTTGCTAACCAGGTAGTCTCTTTGAGACGGCTACACTACCACTTCCACACCTCCGGGCCTTGGTAAGGCCCAGAGGTGTGGGAGGGGCAGTGTGTCCATATTGCAGAGACCACTAACAGAGCAGAGATCTGAAAACCTGTGGGTTTTAGGAAAAGGCTGTTGTTGTAATCATTATTTTCTAAGTCTGGGAGGGCTATTTTTTGCCCTCCTCAATTTATTAAGGCGAGCAGTAAGCATGCAAATAAATTGCTCTCCTGAAAATACCAGGCCTGCCATAGAAGGGATCATTGGGTAATTGGTTGTACTTTATGAGAAAAGTGATCAGATAAAAAGTAATCTAACTAGATAATAATAAGGCCACACAAAATAAATTAATTGATTCTCAGGCATTTTGTTTTTTAAATCAGTGAGGAAGGGAGGGTTTTATTTATAATTTTTATTTTTTTTCTTACATATAATGAGTATGGATTGAGAGGCTTTCCACGGACTTTTCATACACAGAATATACAAAAAGCACATAATTATACAAATTAACTCATTTAATTTTAACTCTCAACAGCCTAATTCCAACTTTGATCACTTTTTTTACTGCAACAGAACAGTTACCCCAATATGCTGTCTCAGGGAAAATTTGCAAGTTACATTCTAAGCACCTTGGCAGTCACTTCTAGATAAGTCTTGGCTGCCTATATAGGCAGCCAAGACCTGCCTAGAAGTATCTGCAAAGCCATAGGATAGAGATTGTCTTTACTTATGCTCTTCAGATTTCAGTTATATACATCCATCAAAAAATGTAAAAGTTTCAAGTGTTTAACGATCACACTCTTTGTGTTGGCCCCACAGTGGAAACATATGGACTGTTAACCCTTTATCTAATACACATAACAAAAATTCATATTTTAATTATTATTTTTTTTTAGCTCACCATGACAAAGTCAAGCTGAGCTAATCTAATCACTCTCCGTCCGTCTATTTTCTGAACTGGTGGTCCGATTTGAACCAAATTTGGTATGTGGTATTATTGGGTTATAAGTACTTGACTCATGCAAAAAAAAACATTCCCGCTTTCCCATGGGAGCTAAAAAATAGGAATATTTTCAAACGCCCATATTTCCCAAACCACAGGGAACAGAGAGCTGTTATTTGGTATGAAGCGTCCTCAGGACCAATAGAATTGAGTAGTAAAAAGAATTGCCGTCAGTTGTGTTAGGGTGTTCTGTACAAGGCATTGAAAAAATGTGGAGTCAGCATATTTGCAAAAATTAAACAAAATCTTTTCTCCAGAATCAATGGTCAGAAT
This sequence comes from Pictodentalium vernedei, assembly GCA_031216915.1. Taxonomy (NCBI): domain Eukaryota; kingdom Metazoa; phylum Mollusca; class Scaphopoda; order Dentaliida; family Dentaliidae; genus Pictodentalium; species Pictodentalium vernedei. The sequence goes on from CM062292.1 coordinate 114,605,684, forward strand.
CTTTTGATATTCAGTATTCAGCATATATAGGGGGGGGGGGGGGGGGGGGGGGGGGGGGGGGTGGTCAGATACAAGTTTGTTAAAATAAAGCCCATTGTTTCATATTTGGGCTCATTACAGGGGCCCAAATCTTTAACTTGGGGCAATATGGGCAATATTCTTTAAAAATCTTTTTCTTCAGAACCACCAGTCAGAATCTTTTAGTGTTTGCTATACATCAATGTTATGAGTGTCAGATTCAAGATTGTTCAAACCAAGTCCCTAGGTTAATATATGGGCTTCCTATGGAAGCCTAAATTTTAACTTAATTCAATATTTGGGATAATTTTTAAAAATCTTCTTCTACAGATCCACCAGTCAGAATGCTTTCATATTTAGTATACAACATCTCTAGGGAGGTCAGATTCAAGTTTGTTCAAATCGGGTCCCTAGGTGAATATATGGGCTCGCTATGGTAGCTCAAATTTTAACTTAGTTCAATATGAGGACATTTCTTTAAAAATCTTCTTCAGATCCACCAGTCGGAATGCTTTCATATTTGGTATACAACATCTCTAGGGAGGTCAGATTCAAGTTTTGTTCAATTCGAGTGCCTGGGTTAATTAATATTTGGGCTCCATATGGGAACCTGAAATTTAGCTTAGCACAATATGAGGGAATTTCTTCAAAACTCTTCCTCAGATTCACCTATCAGAATCCTTTTGAATTTGGTTTACAACAACATCTCTAGGTGAATCAAATTCAAGTTTGTTCAAATTGATTCCCTGGGTTAATATTTGGGCTTCCTATGGTAGCCCGAGTTTTAACTATGGGCAATATGAGGAAATTTCTTTAAAAATCTTCTTCTGCAGAACCACTAGTCAGAATGCTTTCATATTTGGTATACAATATCTCTAGGGGGTCAGATTCAAGGTTGTTCAAATCAGGTCCGTAGGTTAATATTTGAGCTCGCTATGGTAGCCCAAATTTCAACCCTTTACCTAACACGAAAAGCAGACGACACTTGCCCAAAAAATGATTGAATAACTAATTTTTATCATTTTTTCGTCTCAAAAACATAGGTTATGACCCCTCATTGGAACGAGCTCGACTAATTGGCGATTTTTTAGAATAGCGCTGGCCGGTTTTGGCTGTTACGTTGGGTAAAGGATTAACTTAGTGCAATATGAAGAAATTTCCTTAAAATTTTTCTTATTCAGTTCCAACAGTCAGAATGCTTTCATATTTGGTATACAACATCTCTAGGGAGGTCAGATTCAACTGTGTTCAAATCTTGAGCCTGGGTTAATATTTGTGCTCCCTGTGGGAGACGGAATTGGCCATGTTGGCCATGTAGCTGAAGAATTAGAAATTTTGTATTCAGTACCCTCTAGAGGTGTGTAACTAAGATTAATCCACATAGGTTGTATCAAGGGGCTTCATAGGGGAGCTCTCCATTTTACATTATGATCAACTGAAAAAAGGCATGATGCTCAGACTATTGTTGTCACTCCTGAAGGGCTCAAGGATTGATAATGTATCCTATGGAGATGGATTGCTTAACATAGACTCATTCTTGGACTCTGTTTATGTTGTGTTCTGTTCAAGGTGAGCGCTTCAGGTCCTGTGGGGTCTCTTGTTTTCCTTTTTATCAAAACTTTTCTACAAAACCATATCATGTGATCAGTCATTGGAATGAGCAAAATGACCTCATTCCAATGAGGGAGTCACATGGTATGGTTCTGTTGAAATTCTTTGAAATATGAATTTTTTTCAAATAATCAGTTTGAAAATTATGTGAGCAGGTGCTGCTGATTCGTTAGGAAAGAGGATAAGGCCTTTACTTAACATAACGACCCAAACTAACCAGCTCCATTCACAAAAATAAAATCGCCTTTCAATTTCATTACGTGTTACATTTTTGGCTCAAACCCAAAGCTTACGACCTCTTATTGGAACAAGCTTTACAAGTTTATTCCAGTCAGGGGTCATAAGCTATTTTTTTAGGCAAAAATTGGAAGAAAAAAATAATAAGATTTGAATGGCAATTTTTGTGAATAACACTGGTCGAATATTGTCATTAAATTTTTCAGTGGACCCATCCCATATTATGCGATCCCTCACTGGAATGAACTTGTCAAGCTTTTTCCAATGAAGGTACACATGATATGATTTTATTGAAATTTTTGGAAAATTTTAAAAAAGACAATAATTAAAAGAATAAATGTTGATATCCTGTATTTTGGGTAAAGGGTTAAAATTACACCTAACATGACCCTTGCACAAACATTTTCTTGTAAGACTAAATAATTTCATTTTTTTCGTCCGAAGGTAGCTTCTGACCTCCAATTGAAACAAACTCAGTGAGCTCATTCCAATGAGGGTTCAAAAGTTGTGTTTTGGAGGGAAAAAAGTAAAAAAGATTAAAATTTGATTGATAGTATTTGTGAATTGCGTTAGGTGCTTTTGACCATCTCGCTAGGTAAAGAGTTAGCCTTTTACCTCAAACAACTTTTTTAAAAATTGAATTAAATTTCACATTTTTTGAAAAATTCTCACAATTTTTCAATAAAACCATACAAATATGGATAGCATTAGAACCGCCTCGTCAAGCCGGTTCTAATGATATCCATATTTGTATAGTTTTTTCAAGACATTTGTATGATATTTTAGGCTGTGGTAGGCTTATTTTGGTAAATTTCCTGGCCGTTTTTGGCCACTATGTTAGGTAAAGAGTTGAGGAAAAACATATTTATTGAAGTATGCAAAACAAGGTTGTTTGTGTCCAAATTTCTACCATGTAATCATTTCCATATTCGATTAATGGGAATTTCCTCTACTTGTTTAACCAGCATACGACTAACTGGGCAATCTTCACAATAACTCATATTCATGTAACTAACACTTCTCATATCAGTTAATGTGAACAGCATGGAAATAATCATGGAGCTATACTGTTGTTTTTAGTGGTCTTGTTTATTATTAGAAGATAATAATTATGGTTTTCAATTTTGTCTCAAAGCCTGGTTACTGATCTGCAGAACTTTGTCGTGTGACTGAAAAACTCATTGTAAATTTTGTATGACATCATTTAATACATAATACATTGATTTTTTCAGTAGACTTTATTTTAAGGTGATCAGAAAATCTGATTGATTACATATATACAAAGATATTAGAACATAGTAATCATAGATTATCCCTATTAGCAGATTACCTTTTGACGTAGATATTATAGTTCATAGTTGTTAATTTGTCTGAAAGCCAAAACAAACCCTTTGTTCCCACCCTTTTATTTCAGAATACATTTTTAGGGTTCACAGGAGTCTCAAAAATGATTAAAAACGGTTGAATTTTAAAACTGATATTCCAGGCCCACGTAAGTCCTTGAACTTGAAATTATAACATTTTTTAGCACAACTTGACAAAGTCAAGACAAGCTATTGCCATCACACGTGCAGAAGTCGAGTCTGTAAGTCTGTGATTTTGTAAGTCATTCATATTTTCTTTAGCACAGGCTAAACCCCATAGTTCTTGTCCGATCATCACTAAATTTCATGTGCAGGTTTGAGGTCATGTCCAGATGAGAATATCCCATTTTGGTGGCGATTGGTCAACCGTGATGTCTGCACAGGTTCAAAACCTGAAAACCTTTACCACAGTATACAAGTCGTATTTATAAAGGATTTCATTGTAACTTGGTAGGATGACTACGTATAATATCTAGATTAGAATATTCTATTTTGGTCAGGTTCAGTCAACTGTGATGGCCACAGGGGCATGTGACCTAGATTCATTTAGCACAGTCTGCAGGTTGCAGTTATGAAGGGATTTCATTGTAAATTGGTAGGATGACTCGGTATCATATCTGGATGAGAGCATCGTATTTTGGCCATGATAAGTCAACCATGATGGCCACAAAGGCACTTGAAGTAGCTTTGTTTAGCACAGTCTACAGTTCATATTTATGAAGCAATTTCATTGTAACTTAGTAGGATGACTCGGTATGATGTCTAGATGAGACTGTCATATTTTGGTCACAATTGGCCAGCCATTACCATCACTTGGGCATGTGACCTAGATTCCTTTAACACTCTGCAGTCATATTTATGAAGAGATTTCATTATAACTTGGTACAATGACTCAGTATGATATCTAGATGAGACTGTCCTATTCTGGTTGCCATTGGTCAACCATGACTGCCTGATGGACACGTGACCTAGATTCCTATAACAAAGTCTACAAGTCATATTTATGAAGGGATTTCATTGTATGACTTGTTTTGGAATGATTTGACTGTAACTTGGTAACTGTGGTTGACATACGTTAACTGTGAGGGTCACACTAACCCAGGCCTCAATTCTTTAGTACAGTTTCCACCTCAAATTATTCTTGTTGAAAATATAGCATGTAAGGTACAGAACTTTGGTCTGATTAACAATGCCTCCCTTGGCTTGGCAATAGTATAAGAAAGGCAATGATCTATTCCTTACGAATAAAAGATTGATAGCTCATAGATAGGCCGAGACAGCTGTCTTGTTTGGAATAGAGCCGTTAGAAGGAATAAGTACATCTTTTCCTTCTCGGTGTTGTATTCCTAGGTGTCAGAGGCATTTAGTGCTATTGTGGATACCATAGTAACCTTATATACAGTTAGAGCGGTCTTTTCTTATACATTAGCGGCTAACGTCGTAAGTCTCTGTTTAGTGAGCTGTCTAAGGCTGCTGGGTAACACATAGATATCTGTGTTCACCTATACATGACTTTTAGGCTGTGTTAGCTACGCTGAGACCGCTATCTTTTTTGGAATAATGCCATTAGAAGGAAAGATTATGTTTTTTCCTTCTCGGTGTGGTATTCCTATGCATCAGGCATTTAGTCCTATTGTTGTCACCTTAGTTTGAATTAAGAGCAGTCTGTTTATATATCATTAGCGGCTAACATCATAGTGGGCTTATATATTTGACAGTGGTATTTTCTTGTTCCTTGCGGCTAACATCGTAAGTCTCCTTTTAGTGAGCTTTCCAAGGCCACAGGTGACACAGATATTTGTCTTCATGGAGATGAAGACTAATAAACTGCGTTAGCTAAGCTGAGACTACTGTCTCTTTGGAATTGTGGCCGTTAGAAGAGCGGTCCTTTATTCCTTACCTTGAGCGACTAATGTTGTAAGTCTCCGTTTAGTGAGCTTTCAAAGTTGCAGTTTCACTGAGATATCCGTCTTCATGGGGTGAAGACTTATTAGCTGCACTAGCTAATCTGAGACTGCTGTCTCTTTGGAATTAGGGCCCTTAAATGGAAAGAGTATGTTGTTTCCTTCTACGGTGTTGTATTCTTAGGCATCTGGGGCTTTCAGTCCTTTTATTGAGGCCTTATAAGAATCAAGTGCTGCCCTTTTTCCCTTAACTTGAGTGACTAACGTTGTAAGTTTCCATCTAGTAAGCTTTCTAAAGTCACAAAAATTACACCGAGATATCTGTCTTCACGGAGATGAAGTCTTCTAAGCTTCCTTAGCTGGGGTGAGACCACTGTCTTTTGGGAATAGAACCGCTAAAGGAAAGAGTTCATATTTTGCTTCTCAGCGTTTTGCTTAGTGTCACAGACTTCAGTCTTATTGTTGACACTATAGTAGCCTAGCTAGAATTATGAGCGGTGTTTTTTCCCTATCATTTGCAGCTAGCATTGTAAGTCTCCTTTAGTGAGCTTCTAAGTTCTAGGGCCGCAGTTAACAGCCATTTAATTGTCTTCATGAATAGAAAGACCTTCAGCTGCTTCAGTCAGGCTGAGACCACTGTCCTATTGGACAAGGTACCATTACAAGAGAAGAGTTGTTCTCTCCTTAGCGGTATTGTTTTTGTGTTAGTTGTCTGAGGCTTTTAGCCCTATTGATGATGCCATATTAACCTAGTGTGATTAATGAGCATACTTTCGATTGCCTATAGTTAACTCCTTTTCAGGAATATATTTCCTGGTATAATTGGAATGAGGCACAAGGAGTTCATCTAGGTTTTTATGATCGGGTGCCAAATCTGTTGTACAGTTGTGGATTATATTTCCACTTGGAGGATTGGATATTATGTCTTTATGGTGTATTATTTGATGCCATGGCATACTGTCTTGATTTCAAGGGAGATGTTGACGCTATTTCAGCGGGTATATTCCTTGCAATAGTACCATGTTCATCACATTGCCCTCTGTCCTTAGTGGCATTATGGAGTCGGTCAGACATGAGGGAGCCCTACGGTTTCTATACTATTCTAGATAACTAACACTAAAGCATTAAGAGTCACACTGGGTTAGTGTCATTATGCTTGCTTTGACTAACTATAAGCTTTTTAGCTGTATTACTCTTTATTGAGAATAGCAGCAGCAGTATAGCTTTGGGAATGTAGCATGAAGTTTCAAGGAATTTGTCACTGTTCAAAGCTTTAATATTACTGTGCCGGCCTTACTTATCTAGCGATTCAAGTAATGCAGGTGAGGGGGGTTCAATATCATTTATTCGTCGAACCCTCCCCCTCCCTGCCAATATGTTAAGAGGCAATTACAGGACAGGACGTAGTGCTCTTCCTGTAAGCCTTGTATGCATTCAATTATATGCATGTCTTTCATTGCTCTTCGATTGGCGGGTGGGTTGTGGTCTAATGGCGACATCAGAGGCATATCCACTCTTTAATTGGTTTGCTTCCTGTGGTTGGTCATTCAACCACATATGATTCCTGAACAGTAACTGTTTTTGAATTCCAAATTCTTTCATGAATAAATTTGGTTTATATTGCTAGCCTTTGTGAGGGGGGTTCCTGTCTGGCAGGCATGTCAGGTTATCAGGGTGACATTCTCCAAATGTGGTAATTAGTCCACTCTGAGAAGTTACGTTCAGAGTTGTCTGCTTTTCTTACGACGTTTGAGTCTATTCCTCAGGTTAATCGTGTTAACGTTGTTTTATTCCTTCAGTTTCCTGGTTAGTTTTTGTATCGCTTGGTCATGCCATTGATACAGGCTGTATTCAGATGAGGATACAGGCGGGATTCTGTTGATTGCGTACATAATATGTATATATTATTAGGCAGATGTATTACTTAATAGATTCTCTTAAATTCTGGCTCTGCGTTAGTATAGAGCTTATGAGAATTTTGGGGCTAGTTGGATCAGTTATGGAGTTTCCAACAGGCCATCTATGCATACGTTCTCTATTTTGGCTTCATTATTCGGAGTGGTATATACTTTCTCCGAACAGTCATTGGTTTTAACAGACCTTGGGAACAATGAATTATTTGGGGACAGTCCATGATGAGTTTTTTTAATCGTATCCCATTCCATGTTCTGAATCTTTGGGGATGGTCTGCCCTTAATAATATTGAGGTTTCACCAGATAAGTCTGGGCCATTGGTATCAAAAATATACAAATTACTATAAATTTCTCATTTTTTAATGAAACTTTATACCCAAATGTAATCTCAAAAGACTGTGTGTCGCAAATCATAATATGGTATGCACCCCTCAAGGTCAAGATCACAGGCCCTGTGATAAGGTGACACTTCGAAAAACTTTGACATTTGTTTGTCCGGGCCATAATTTCTTAACTGCTGAATATTTTTTAATGAAACTTTATACCAAAATGTAATATCATAAGACAGTGTGTCGCAAATTATTATATGGTCTGTGACCATCAAGGTCACAGGCCCTATGATAAGGTGACACTTAGAAAAACTTTGACATTTGTTTGTCCAGGCTATACTCTCCTACCACAGAACATTAGCTCCACATGACAGAATGTCAGTGCAGCTTTTCTAATGCAAAGTTGTCCGTCATCCGTCTGTGTCCACCCATCCATCGCCTGTTCATCCGTCGTCAATGTTTTGTTTGTCCGGTCCATATAATTGGCAGATCTTGTTCATACTTGGTACAATTATTACTCGTGACTCAAAGGTGTGTTGTGACATTGATCCAAGGTCATATCATCAAGGTAAAGGTCACAGGCAGCAAAACTTGGATATTGTTATACAGCCCTTGTCTGGCCTTATAACTTGGTGTGATGGACATCTTATTGACAGTTGGTACAATTATTACTCATGACACAAAAGTGTGTAGTGACTTTGATCCAAGGTCATATCATCAAGGTCAGGGTCACAGATAACAAGACTTTGATATTGTTGTGCAGCCCTTGTCTGGTCTGTAAAATTGGAGTTGTGTGACAGATCTTGTTCATACTTCACACCATTGTTACCCATAATCTAACTAACCTTGTGTCATGACTTCGGCCCATTGTCAAATCATGAAGGTTAAGGTCACAAGCAGTAACACTTGTATTCTTGTCTTGTATTCAGCTTCTACTTAAACATGACCCTTGGTGGAGCTATCTAGGTGTGCCTGCCTCTTGTTTTTAAAAATGGCTTCCTATGAATGCCAAGCTACAATAAATGTGTGAGGCTATTTCGTTTTCCACAGACTACCAGAGATCCAGTCTGCTGGAAGCTTCAAGGTGCGAGATTAAACTGACAAACTCTATTAGTGTTGTTAGTCAGGATTTTTGTCGTTGTGGCAGGCACTCCTGTGTGAAACTTATTGTGTCCAATTGAGTAATTTCAATGTCTGCTACCTCAGTTTATAGTTGCGGAGAAAACATTTCTTGCTGTGTAATTATTGGTGAGTGGAAGATTGTTGAGTGCTGCAAAAATAGGTGATCAACAATATAAACACAGTTGTGACTGATAGTCACACTGTCTAAAATTCAGTATACCAGTACATGTTTGCCAATATGTATGCTATGGGTCAAACAGGCTTTGGAAACTGACATTTTAGTCATGAGTCACTGGGCTTTATTCTCCAGATTTTTCATCAGTTTAGTAAATTGTGATCTTATCAGATAAGGCGTTGAACACAAATGAGGCCAACATCAGAGAGAAAAATCTAGATGGAGAAGTCAACAAAAAAAGATAAGGAAACTCCAGTCAGGCATCTGCATGCCCAGTCACATCTCTTCTGTGTTATCACTGATTAATTATCCCTTTGCCGAACAAATCAGTCTGCGAAATTTACCAAAATCACCATTCAGAATTTATTTTTCCATTGTTTTTTTTTCCAAACTCCAAACCGTACCTTATGACCCCTCATTGGAATGAACTTGATAAGCTCATTCCAATGAGGGTTCATAAGCTGTGGTTTGGAAGAAAAATTATTTTTATTATAGATTTTTAGCTCATCCTGACAAATTCGAGCTGAGCTAATCTCATCGCTCTCTGTCCGTCGTCCGTCAGCACCATGTTTTGGTCTTCTCCAAAACCACTGGACCAATTCAAGTGAAAGTTTGTGTGAGTGATGGTCCCGAAGGGGCATTGCATTTTTGTTCAACTCAACATGCCCATCCCCATAGGGAGGGAGTGGGGGAAAATGCTCCAAAATATTTTTAAAATCTTCTTCTCATGAACCAGTGTGTACAATGACTTGATATTTGTTATGAAGCTTCCTTTTGAGATGTAGAATCAAATTTGTTCAAGCGAAGTTTGTGAAGCAATATTTGGCTTTGTAATGGGAGGGGTAAGATTTTTGGCCTCGCACAAGATTTCTATTTTCAGAACCGTTGGTCCAGTTTGAACCAAATTTGGTATGTGGTATTATTGGGTCATAAGTACTTGACTCATGCAAAAAAAAAAATGCCCGCATCCCCATGGGAACCCTGGGAGCTAAAAATATAAATATTTTCAAACGCCCATATTTCCCAAACCGCATGGAACAGAGAGCTGTTATTTGGTATGAAGCATCCTTAGGACCAGTAGAATTGAATGGTGAAAAAAAATTGCCATCAGTTATGTTCGGGTGTTCTGTAATGGGCATCGAAAAAATGTTGAGTCAGCATATTTGCAAAAATTTTAAAAAATCTTTTCTCCAGAACCAATCATCAGAATCTTTTGATATTCGGTATACAGCATTCATAGGGGGGTCAGATACAAGTTTGTTAAAATAAAGCCCATTGGTTCATATTTGGGCTCAATACAGGAGACCAAATTTTTAACTTAGAGAAATATGGTGAATATTCTTTAAAAATCTTCTTCAGAACCACCAGTCAAAATCTTTTAATGTTTGGTATACATCTTTGTTATGAGGGTCAGATTCAAGATTGTTCAAACCAAGTCCCTAAGTTAATGTTTGGGCTTCCTACGGATGAGGAAATTTCTTTAAAAATCTTCTTCTTCAGATCCACCAGTTGGAATGCTTTCATATTTGGTATACAACATCTATAAGGGGATCAGATTCAAGTTTGTTCAATTCGAGTGCCTGGGTTAATATTTGGGCTCCATGTGGGAACCTGAAATTTAACTTGGTACAATATGAGGGAATTTCTTCAGAAATCTTCTTCTTCAGATAGACTGGTCAGAATGCTTTCATATTTGGTATAGCACATCTCTAGGGAGGTCAGATTCAAGTTTGTTCAAATTGCATCCGTATGTTAATATTTGGGCTCGCTATGAAAGCCCAAATTTTAACTTCATGCAATATGAAGAAATTTCTTTAAAAATATTTCTTCTTCAGATCCAACAGTCAGAATGCTTTCATATTTGGAATACAATATTGCTAGGGAGGGCAGATTCAACATTGTTCAAATCGAGAGCCTGGGTTAATATTTGGGCTCCCTGTGGGAACCAGAATTGGCCATGTAACTGAAGAATTGAAAAATTTGTATTCAGTACCCTCTAGAGGTGGGTAACTAAGATTAATGCACATAGGTTGTATCAAGGGGCTTCATAGGGGAGCTCTACATTTTACATTATGATCAACTGAAGAAAAGGCATGATACCCGGATTATTTTTGTCAATCTTGAGGGACTCAAGGATTGACAGTGTATCCTACGGAGATGGCAGGGTTGGGGTATTCGTATTCGGTATTCTGTCGTATTCAATACATTTTTTCAAGTATTCAATTGTATTCAGTATTCATGCAATTTTAAAGTATTCATATTCGTATTCGAATACAGTCAAATTTGAGGTGTATTCATGAATACTTTTTGAATACTTTTCTTGTTTTTAATACTCATGTATACAGTATTTGTAAAAAAAAATATTGTGATTATCTCTGTTAGAAAATAGTAAAGAATTAAACTAATACTTTTGAAGTGCCTTTTAACATACTACACATGAAGGTAAGTTCAATTATTTATCTGCCTTTTGATAGCAAACTCTTCATTGTTCAAAATTTGTTTCACTGTAAACTGAACATTGTAATTGTACAGATTATTCTAAGGACAAAGGATATCAGTCTGGCCAAAGTATTGAATTTTAATCCCTAAACAACTCCATTATCCAATTAATACTAATCTAATATTTTTCTACAGTAATATTAGAAATAAGGTGTAGACTGATAGATCTGTAAAATTATTGTGCTTGAATTACAACATTTTTCCAATAGTGCCTGCTTAATTGATTTTTGTGAATAGCACTGGCCAGTTTTTTTATTCTCATCGGCAATGTATGTTTAAATATTAATAAAAGACATGAAGCAAAGAAGCCACAAAAAAATGAAAAAAATTAGTTATTCAAAAATTTTATTTGCAAGTGTCGTCAGCTATCCATATTGAGTAAAGGGTTAAATGATATAGAAATTTATTTTGTATTGAGAAATTTGGTGCAGATGAAGGTTGAGTTTGTTAATAAAATCATACAAATATGAATACCATTTAAACCAGCCCCTCGAGCTGGCTTCAATGGCATCCATATTTTTATGGCTTCTTTGACATAATACCAATATTATTTGAAAAATAATGAAGAAAAAAGTTAAGTGTAATATTTTTGTTGCTAATGTATAATAATTGTCTTTTTGTTGAATAAATTGAAAAACATGTTTACTGTGTATGCACTAAACAACAAAACATTGGATGAGTACTGTGTACATTTTACTAATTGTTTTCTAAATAAATTGATATTTGAAATTTGTTTTACTTCTTTTGTTTGTCATTAATACCAACTTATGTTTGTTGATTGGATTCTAAAGGATTAAGAGATCCACCCTCTGAAAAACTAATTCTTCACCTATAATCCCTTATACCCTTAAACCCAATAAGAATGATCAAATTATCATCCATTTACAAGAAATAATTTTGAAAAGTATTCAAGTATTCGTATTTGTATTCATGAATACATTGTAAAGTATTCGTATTCGTATTCAAATACATTTGAAATTTGTGTATTTGTTCATTTTGAAAAGTAATCTGTGTCGTCTGCTACTTAAATTAGGTAAAGGCTTAAAAACTAATTTATGTTAGTGATTTAATTTTATTGCAAAATTGCAAATATTTCTTTGCATGGTACACCACACATCTTATTTCCAAGATATGAAAGGGTTAAGATGTTGAATGAACAGTATCTGAATCTGATCAGTTATATCAGTGGCTTGGACTGTCAAGTCAGTGATGATAAAATTAATATTTGTTAGTTTGTATCAAAGTGCAGACAGCCAAGAGCAGATTGCTTTCTGTGTGGGAACCTCACGAGCTAAAAATAGAAAAAAATTCAAACGCCCATATCTCCAAAACTGCACGGCACTGAAACTTTTTATTTGGTGTGAAGCTTCCTTAGGACCAATAAAAAGGATTGGTGAAAAAAAAAATCGCCATCTGTTTTGTCCTAAGGTACAGTTTCGGGACTTTGAAAAAATGCTGAGTCAGCAATATTTAACACTGAAGGTAATGGGAAAAATATAAAATAATCTTTTTTCTCCCCAACCACTGATCCAAAAGCTTTCATATTTCACATATAACATCTATGGAAGATTGATTCACATAGTTGTTGAAATTTAACACCTGGGTCAATATTTGGGCACTCCACAGGAGCCCAAATGTTTAAATTAGTGCAATATGAGGGATATTCTTTAAAAATCTTCTTCTCCAGATCTAACAGTCAGAATCTTTTGATATTTGGTATACAGCATCCTTAGGGAAGGGAGATTCAGGTTTGTTCAAGCCAAGTCCCTGGGTTCATATCTGGGCTTCCTATGGGAGCCCATATTGTAACGTTGTTCAATATGAGGAATATTCTTTAAAAATCTTCTTCTCCAGATCCAGCAGTCCGATTCATTTGATATTTGGTGTACAACACCTCTGGGAGGGTTAGATTGAAGGTTGTTCAAATCAAGTCCCTGGGTTAATATTTGTACTTTTTATTGAAGCCCAAAGCTTAACTTTGTCAAATATGAGAAAATTTCTTGAAAATTCTTCATCTTCAGGTCCACCAGTGAGAATCCTTTCATATTTGGTATGTAACATCTCTATGGGTGTCAAATTCAAGTTTGTTCAAATCAAGTCGCTTGTTTTTTTTTTTGGGGGGGGGGGGGGGGGGGGGGGTGGTGCTAGAGGGAACCACAGTAGTTGAAAACGAAACAAAAATTTTGTCCGGAACCTTTCCTAGGACCAACAGAAATGAATGGTCAAAAAAGTTGCCTTTGGTTGCGTAATAGCAAATAAAAAAATTGCTCTTGCTTCTGTTCACTTACTGATACACTCATCTCTTTTGACAATTTGAGCCAGGTGAGCAATTCAGGCTCACTTGAGCCTCTGCTTTCAATTGGGGAACCATCACTGATATTACATTGTAACAGTGTTCATATTTTTAGACATTCAACACCATGAACAAGACATTCATTTAAGCAGTTCCAGTAATGCTACCAAGCATTAGGTCAGTACATCACATGTGTAAACAAGGTTAAGTCTGGATTTGCACAAGTGCAGTCCTAAACAATTACCACACAGCTGAATTCAGAGTTTTCTTATAGAAATCCAACAGGTATTTAATAATATTTTTACAACATTACTAATTCCTAAGTTCAATCTGCTGTTTGTTGTTGTATTCTGATAGTTGATCACTACTTTTCAGAAGTTTTTCAATAGTTTATCACTAAATTAATTTTAGGTCCCCGCGGGAACCCCGGGAAGTGAAGCAGTGCCTGTTCACTGCGGTAAACAGGCTCTGTTTTACTGGTAAAATAGGACCCAGTCACCAATGATTGGGAGGTGCAAACCCTCTCTAAAATGGGCAACATGGCTTATTAACTCTTAGCCCTGGTCTTGAGTTGATACTCATGTTGCGGTTATGATTAGCCATTGTGCAAAAAATATGTGACCTTAAACACCAATAAATAAATAAACTAAAACTGTTTCGATTAGTCGACAAACTGCTGACTACTTTGGTAGTCAACGGTTTTTATTTTTAGTCGATCGTCGTTCATTTTCAAAATTGGTACAGTGGAGCCCGTTTAATTGGATTATCTTAACTGAAGAACCCTGTTAATTGAATATAATTTCCCAACACAAAACCATTTGCCATACCTCCAGTACAAATTTGACCTGTTAATTGAATGTACTACTATCAATAGAGTAAACTCCTGTTAACTGAATAAAAATCTTGTAACCTGTTGTGAAATTACCCTAACTCTCCCCAGTTTTCTTTTGTTTATAGACCTATTTTGCCTCAGTACATCCAATACTGGCATTTAATCCATTAACTCTTGTTTGACAGAGCTCATAGAGCTCTGTCAAACAAGATATAATAGAATAAATGCTAAATTTATCTCTGGAATACAGGAAAGTGACCCAATCCCTGTTAATTGAAGACTCTTATTAATTGAATAATTTTCATTGGCAAAGTGGCCATTCAATTAACAGGGTTCATCTGTACAAACCTTTTTAAATTACCCAGTAATAACTACATAACCAGGGAAAGAAGCTCAATAACCAGTCCTTATTGCCCATTAGTAGTTAATTTGTTTACCTGTGGCTTGTTTTGTAACACCTCGCCAATACACAGGGTGCTGTGGCATTGCGGTAACCGGTTCTCATCAGATCACCGAAGTAGTTAAGCAATGTCTAGCCCGGTTAGTCCTTGGATGGGTGACCAGCTGAGCAATTGATTTGGACTCCTGTGTTGTGTCCTTGGGCAAGGCACTTAACCCTGGTGTTCCACATGGGGGCACGATGATGCTGTGTACTAAGGCGTACTGCATGTCGATGGTGCGCATGTCTTCAACCAATCTAACCCTGCCTGTGCTGCAGTGCAGAGTTACGATGTTGGGGAGCTGGCGGCAGCTGCTCGGTGGTTCTCTGGGTACTCCGGCTTCCTCCATGCGTAAAACTGTCACTGACATGATATGACCTTGGCTGTTAATGTGTCATTAAACCTTAAGAAACAAATAATAATAAATAAATCGCCACTACACAGCTCTGCATGAACAAACTGTTATGTAATAATGACCCAGTACAAAAGAGTATTGCACAAATTGTGTTCAATAAGAATGATGGGATGTTTCAGAAAGTAAAGCAGTGGAGAAATTAATTTCGTTAGGGCATGCTTGATTCAATCGAACGATCCCATTGGAATTTCGTTTGACAACTTTCAGTTCCAGTTTAAGCCGTTGTAAGTTGTATAGGAATGGAGTGGGGTTTTGTATATATTTAAAATATCTGAAGGTATTCCACACTGGGTCTTACTGGAACCCAACACAAACTGATGGTAATTTTTTATAGTTTGCAACAAACCATCGTTGCTACTTCAGTGTTTCTATGTTGTCACAAGTTACTCACAATGTACCTGAAGTTATGTCATTTTTACAGCAGACGGTATGCATCCATACACAGTCAATTTTAATTTTTAGTATTAATTAGGGGATTTTTGTTACCTTTATGGGAAACAACTATTGGTTGACTAACCGTCGATTAACATCAGTGCAATTTAGTAGTATTTTTTATTTTTATTCTGAAGGCTAAAAAAGGAGTGCCAATCATTTTCCCAACAGAAACTTCTCAGGGAATGAAATACCTTACAAAGGAGAAAATAAGAAAAAAAGCAGGCATCAAGTCTTCAAATTTGTATGTCTTTGCTGGTGTTGGTAAGTTTAGTTACCATTTTACCAATATTTATATACCCTATCAGGCAGTGTCAGCATTTATTTTATAATAACCATGATCTCCTTGTTTAGAGGTAAGGCAGGGTAGGACAGTGCTCTTTTTTCATTGAGGCATTGGATAAATTGTGAAAAATTTAGATTTATATCTTGAAGAAATATCCACAGTACTGTCAATTTGAGGTGCGCTATCCCACTCGTTCTTCTTTGCACTTCTAAATTGGAAACAAGAAGCTCTGTTTTTCGTGCTTCTCTAATTTTCATGAAAATGGATTAAATTACCAGGCAAAGATTTGAGATTCCATTACCCTGGTTAAAACACACAAATGAGGTGTGAACACATGTACCTGGAAACTTGTGTCATTTTAATTAAAGCTGACAGCGGAAGTGCATCTACAAAAGTCCATGCTTTTTCAACATGTTGTTGTTTTGGGTAAATGTTGAAGTAATAAGTTTGGTCAGAAAACAAAACGTCACAGTAGGATATTTACTATTGAATGAAGTTTTACAACTCGCATTACGTAGTGCACATACTGCCAAACAAATCGCACCATTTGGTAATGTGATGCATTTAATATTTGATGAGGCTATTGTTTATAGTGTATCTAGCTTTTCATTGGGAGTTGATTACGTTATGCAGGTCATAACAATTGCATCTTCGGAGAATATGTACACTTCTTCAGTAATCGGTTTTCTGATTTCAGAGTTTTAGCACAATAACAATGTGCATAAATTTCTTAGACCAGGTGAATTTTTTGGAGATTTATTTATTTATTGGTGTTTTTAAGGTCATATACTTATGCACAATGGCTAATCATGACCGTGACAGTTGTACGGGTGGAGGATGCCGGAGTAACCGGAGAGAACCACTGAGCAACGATGAGCAGCTGCCAGCTCCCCAGCATCGTAACTCTGCACTGCAGCACAGGCAGGGTTAGATTGGTTGAAGACATGCGTACCATCGATGTGAAGTATACCTTAGTACACGGCATCATCGTGCCCCCATGTGGACAATCGGGGTTAAGTACCTTGCCCAAAGACACAATGCGGGAGTCCTAATTGACTGCTCAGATGGTCACCCATGTGATTATTGATTAACCGGTCTCAACGTTGCTTAACTTTGGTGATCTGACGAGAACTGGTTACCACAACGCCACTGCACCCCCATTCTGCTCTATTTCTATACGATAAATACTTTTCCTTAATGACAATTCACACCTTTGAACACTGCTGCCATGTACAATTCCATAAAATACAGTTATGCTGTCTTTTATTAGAACGCTCATGATCAACAGATCAAACCCAGTGCACATTCATGCTGAAACCTTTTTAATTATGGGAACAGGTGGTTAGCTTTTTTAAGTGAAAGAATGCATGCTCTGCAATGGGCTGGTTTGAGATAACCACGTAAAGCTTAAGGAGACCAACCTTTCGATACTTGCATTTTTTCTTTCTCCTAAATCTGAGTAAAGGCTATCATAATTAAACATCTCCGGTGCTGCTATTCCTATTATTGCCGAGGGAGATGCGTTTTTCGTTAGCCTATTTTTTGCCTGGGTACAGCATAAAGTCAAGAATCAAAATGTTGATGAATTTCTTCAAGACACTACAGCAAGGTAAATTCTAATTAGAAGGCTTATGTGTATGAAAAATATTTTCACTCTTCTTGAAAAATTAAGAAGGGTGAGTGCAATCACTCTTCTTGTGATTTTTAGAAGTGTTGTTTTCAATTCTCCTCATATTTTCAGATCAACATCACTGTATCCATCATGGAAGTTCAGCCCATATTCTCTGCATCTGTTGAAATTGAAAAGGTATACTTGATGTGTAATTCTGTAGTGATATTGTAGGCTTTCAGCTAAAGGGATTATCAAGATTCATGGTGTCTGCATGATCTGTTTTGGTGACTTGTCATACCTATAATTGCAATGGGAGGTTATTTTGTTCAAATAAAAAATTTGCAGTTCTACTTAGTGAGCAGAAACATTCCTACTAACACTAGCTGCTATAGTAAACACCCTTGCCTAAGTTTAACCAGTGTTTCCGCTATGTCAAAAACGATGAGACTGTTTCCGAGATGAAAACACAAGAGCATCTCCATTACCATGGCTCCCAAATGAGAGTACTATTATGGAATGTGCCCAAGACACCTCAGTTCTCTCACACGAGGGGCATGTTTAAACTGAGTATCAACAGGTGGCCTTGTCATTCTTGCGAGTTTGTATCAATTAGCTGCTCTCATGGAATAAAGTCATCTCTCAGTGTACTTCCTCGGCTACCATATCAGCAAACCTTGAGTTCTCTCCTGCAGAAGCACAAGGTAATACTACATCTTCCCGTGGGCAGAGTTGTGCAGCTGTGTACAGCTACAAAACAGTGCCCTCGGGAAGACTTAGTAACACATCTGAAATTTTTCTGTGCATCCCCAGAAAACTATAGCCACTACCAAATCACACAGCAGTCTTGTTATAAGAGGTAACTACGTAATAGGGGAAAAGTTGATTTAATGAGGCTGCCAAGCGGACCTTCTGCCTCCCTAGCAGAAAAAACCCTGGTTTAACTGAAGGTGTTGCTAATTGAAATCAATTGTTGAGGTTTCCACATAAGTGCAAGAGTGTGTGCTTGTTGAAAATCAGTGCACAGTATTTTTAGTCTTAACAATTTTCCATAAGGCAAGAGTTTATTTGCCTTGGCAGTAGTTTAAACATCTATTCACTATAACCAAGTGGGGCTATTACCTGTTGTCAAAATGTTTTTTGCAAACAATAAAGAATGTTGACCTGCGATAAGGTACAAATCGGGACTGCTTGAGAAACCTGCACTCAATGCATGGATTGAGTAAAACCCTTTAACAATTGGCTTTAAACTCATTAGAAATGGTAATAACCTGAATAAGTACAATTAATAGATTTTTGATTATCAAAATGAGTAAACATGGTAGCTCTGCATTACAGGTTTTATCAATTGTTTTATACTGAATGTTGGTTTTGAAGTTATTTACTGTTATAAATAGAATTCCATTTATAGATGGGAGTTCAGTTTTGCCGAGACAATATTGAACAAAACATAACTCACTATGACTGATCTTTATAGGACAAAGTGTGATCAGAGCATACGATTCGTTGAAGGCAGCAGCAACCAGAGCATCTCTCACAGAACCAGAATTAGTAGCAAGTACTGGATTGAGGAAGTCCCAGTATATGGCAACTGTAACTCAAGTACTTGACTTGAAAAGTCATGAAATGGAGTGGGTGGTACAACATCTTGGACATACGTTAGATGTCCACAAAATCCATTACAGGTATGGTACCTTTAGTTTTGAATTGAAATGAATGTCTAGTTCTGGTGTGCCCATCAATCATTCTTTCTATCTTTGGTATCAGGCCTGAAAATAAGCAGTCTGACATTTGCAGAATAAGGTCCCCAGAGGGTGAATTTGATGATGCTATCCCATACAGTGGGTCAGTTTATCCTCTGGGTACCTCTTTCTGTTTAGTTTTGAGAACCTGATTCAGACTGAGGTTTACAGAGGGTAAATTTAGTGATGCTACCCTGCTAAGCAGGGTAGCATCACTAAATTCACCCTCTGGGGACCTCATTTTGCAGATGACAGTCTGCTTATTTTCTGGCTTGTTTGGTATAAGTGTACCTTTTTGAAGCGGTTAAAGGCTATAGATATAGAATAAACGTATAGTGTTTTCAAATAAAAAATTTATTCTACAAGTAGGATTAAGAATGAAACCGACGAGCCTCTGGTGAGTCCGTTTCATCCTTAATCCTGTGGGTAGAATAAATTTTTTACTTGAAAACACTAGACGTTTATTTTGTTTATCCCATAAATCATTTACAGGTGTTATAGCCCCCATATTATATCGAGATTGATATGTCCTTAGTTGATAATTCTACACAATTGATATTTTTACATCCAGGCCTGAAAATAAGCAGTCTGATATTTGCAGATTGAGGTCCCCTGAGGGTGAATTTGATGATGCTACCCCAAACAGTGGGCCAACTTATCCTCTGGGTACCTCTTTTTGTTTAGTTTTGAGAACCTGATTCAGATTGAGGTTCACGGAGGGTAAATTTAGTGATGCTACCCTGCTGTGCAGGGTAGCATCACTAAATTCACCCTTTGGGGACCTCATTTTGCAGATGACAGTCTGCTTATTTTCTGGCTTGTTTGGTATAAGTGTACCTTTTTGAAGCGGTTAAAGGCTATAGATATAGAATAAACGTATAGCGTTTTCAAATAAAAAATGTATTCTACAAGTAGGATTAAGAATGAAACCGACGAGCCTCTGGTGAGTCCGTTTCATCCTTAATCCTGTGGGTAGAATAAATTTTTTACTTGAAAACACTAGACGTTCATTTTGTTTATCCCATAAATCATTTACAGGTGTTATAGCCCCCATATTATATCGAGATTGATACAATAGAATCCTCTTAACTGAATATCCATTTTGCCAGTGAAAATTATTCAATTAACAGGAGTATACAATTAACAGGGATTTTGTCAGTTTCCTGTGTTCTGGAGGAAAACTGAGCATTTATTCTATTATATTTGTTTGACAGACCTCATAGAGCTCTGGCAAACAAGATATAATAGAATAAATGTCTGTATTGGATGTAGTTAGGCCAAAAAGGTTGATAAATACGTGGAATTTGTGCATGTCACAGTAATGTTTTCAACATATTACAAAAATTTATATACCATTAACAGGAGTTTACTCTACAATCCATATGCAATTAACAGATCAAATTTGTACTGAAGTTATGGTAAATGAATTTGTGTTTGAAAATTATATCCAATTAACAGGGATATACAATTAAGAGATATCCAATTAAGTGGGCTCCACTGTATGTCCTTATTTGATAATTCTACGCAATTGATATTTTTCTGAAGGCAGATTCTAGCTGGTGTGACTCATTTGCACTAAGTGACCTTTGTGTGTATCTACATGTAAACATATTTACATCTAAGGTTGCACAGAAACTATTTTTATTAGATTACTGAACATATAGCTGTTGATTGTTTACTTGTTCAAGTTGGTCAAGGATCTTGTTTACATCAATTAAGACAGAATTACCTAGAAAATTATGGAAAACAGAATATTGGAGAACATTCTATCTGATAACTATATAAACCCTTATCAACAGAATTCAAAAACTCATTTTATAGAAAAACCCATTTTAGATAAACTCATTTCAGAGCAGTTGTTTACATTGGAGATTATTATCATTGCAGAATAGTGCATTTATTATAGAAGCAGTGCTTCTTTGTGAATTTTGAAGATTGATTCCAAAAGAGAATTTTGAAGAGAATTATTCCTCGTGTAAAAGAGAATTTATACTTTCTGTGAAACAGAATACATTTTTGTGAAAAGCCAGGATTCTACTGGATTATTTGGAAATTACCTGTGGTGCCAATTCTTACTGGATTTTTAAACCATTTGAATTTTTCTGAGAATTTTATTATATTTCATTGGAGACTGCTGAAATTTCTAAGTGAACATTTTATTATAAATCTACAGGATACTGTTTCTGAAGACACATTCTTGGATTTGATACTACCAGCTGGAAAATTTCTTCCAAATATTCTTCACCACTGGATTACTGGATTCTGTCAAACTGAATTTTGGACTAATTCACTAATTGATAAGTACAGTAGAATTCTCTTAATTGAATATCCATTTTGCCAGTGAAATTTATTCAATTAACAGGAGTATAAGTTAACAGGGATTTGGTCAGTTTCCTGTGTTCTGGGGGTAAACTGAGCATTTATTCTATTATATCTTGTTTGACAGAGCTCATATAGAATAAATGCCTGTATTGCATGTAGTGAGGCCAAATAGGTTGATAAATAAGGGGAATTTGGTGCGTGTCACAGTAATTTTTTTGACATATTACAAAAATTTATAAACAATTAACAGGAGTTTACTCTTCAACCCATATGCAATTAACAGATCAAATTTGTACTGAAGATATGGTAAATGGTTTCATGTTTGAAAATTATATTTAATTAACAGGGATATACAATTAAGAGATATCCAATTAAGTGGGCTCCACTGTACCACTGTTTTTATTTTCTGTAAACTGATTAGTGTAAAAGATCTTTTGTATCATTTTTTTATATTCATTTTTTTTAATTAAATTTCAGAATAATTAAATTCATAGTTATTGTTGCTGATTCTCAGATTTCTTTCTGTTACCAATATCATTAATATTTCTGCACCATGGTGAAATCGTGCTGTTTCTCGCTACAAAACACTGCGAGAAGTAAGAAGCACATTGGTTCAATTCCATCAACAAACAAAACTGCCAAAAATAAAAAAGGCGCAGTGATACATTTCTGTCTAAAATTAATTCCCCTACAAGCTTTAGCAAAACTTGCAAAAATACTTGTTTAAATGAACAATGTTTATCTTTCTTATTTTCGTTGTTTATTGTTATTTTGGTTGGTTTCAATTGATTTACTTTGTGTTTTCTTTGTTAATTGTTGTTCGTTTTATTGTTAGACAGAGTTGAAATGTGTCATATATTCTGAAACAAAACATTTCAGCGACAGTCACCGTTTGATAACGTTGGTTCATTATGTCTCCCACAAACGGAAAACAGATCATGACAACACGAATGCAGTAGAGGTCAGAGCTCAATAAGTCTGTCTCTTCTATAGGAACAAATTCTTTCAGTGTTAAACCTGCGGGGAAAATTTATCACCCTACTAGCAGCTGCTACTAGGTGAATAAAGCAAAAATTTATCGAAGACATTTATTGTTCGAATAAACTTCCATTTATGGGATGAATACAGATAATTTGTCTTTTAACAGACTGTTTGTTAACAAAATTATGTCATATACAGTTAAAACTAGAAGTCCTGTCATGAATTGCGCACAAATAGCATGTCGATCTGCGTGTTAATCTACGCGTTATGACCACAGTAAGGCTATCAAATTCTGTACTTATGACCTGTGCATAAGCAATGTTTCAGCCAATGGATCTCCGGGAAACCTGGAGGTCCATTGGCAGAAACATTGCCTGTGTTTACTGTGAGTAACCAGTAGAACCCGCCGCCCTGTGGATGCCATTCGATATGACAATTGTGCGCAATTACTATGCGCAATTAAGCCTAGAAAAGCGCACAGTTCGTGACAGAACTTCTAGTTTTAACTGTAATGCATGCATTGCATTGATTAGTGAGACCTGTGCTGACAATACTTCAATTATGGTTAGTCAAAACACTTCAATGTATTATGAGTGTAATATAATGGAAGTCACAAGGCTTGGAAAATATTGAAAAAGTAACACATTAACCCTTTACCTAACATGAAAAGCAGACGACACTTGCAAAAAAAATTCTTGAATAACTAAATTTTTATACTGTACCAATGACCCAGACATAGCTGGTGCTAACTCTTAAAATATAGGGCCAAACACAAATTTTGCCCCCCAATCCCCAAAATTTGCATCTAAAACTAAAGAAAACATGTCCTGAAAGGCCCTCCACACCTCGCCCCCACTGCGCATGCGCAGTGTCCAGGACGTTCCGAAATTGGCGCCATTTATCATTCTAAGTTTGGCCCTTCATCAGTTAACATCTGACTGATCTTTGTGCTTTTAAATCTCAGTTTAAATGATGCCAGACACATAAATATTAGTGAAATGGTGATTCTAAGGAGGATAGAAAAGGAGGAGAGGAAAAGAATGTGTGACAGAATATTATCAGGGCTGTAACTTAAAATTTTTTAATGAAATTATGTTAAGTTACCTATTTTCAAGGCAGCAGCCATTTTGTTGTCATTCTGATTATTTAGTTACACTGTTTTTTCAAGTGTTTTTCCTCTCTCCCTGTCCTTTAAGTTCCCCCTTGCTATTCTCCCATGCTTTTGGCATAGTTTCTGTAATTATTATTACTAAAATTTCTTGGGAGTTTTAGCTTAATAACAGAATGAATTCTGTTCTTTCCCCATGTTTACGTCTTCACCTACGGGTGGTTAGGCGTTGTGTTCTGCATCTACCATCTGATGTTCTGCAGTTTCTTCCCTGGAAGTCTCTGTTTTGCATCAGATGGTGTATTTTTGGTAACTGATTTCGGGCCTGGGTGCCTGGAGTCTTATTTTAGTGTTTTTACACTCATTGTTTACATTTACAACAGCCCTCTGTGTGAGGGGGGGATTTCTAAATAATAATATCTTTATGTTATTTTAATCATAACTAGATACATTATTATTGTTCGTAAGTGTTGAATAAATTGTTTAAAATATTTTTAAAATTTTTGTCCACACTTAGGCTTGGGATCCATTGGGGCTCAACGTTACTTTTCAGAAACTTGGGCTGTTCTGAAAAAATATTTTTTCAAAATATTTTGATTTCAATTATTTTTTCTATATTAATGGATCATATTATTATTATGTATTTGATTGCCAGGGGTTAGTGCGAGTACCAGGACTTGTTTTCTTTTCTCATTGAAAGGATATTGATCAATTGTTTTAGGAGGAAGTCTTCCTCTGACCTTATTATCATTCTATATGTGGTCAGTGTACTCGCATTAACTCCTGTTCTGTATCGTATGATTTCGATGACAATATGGGAAGCGTATGTCACGGTATGTTGTTGGGGATTTGGACACTCCGGTCCTTTCCCCGCAGGGTCACTCTACTTTATCAATTTCTATTTCAGACGATCAAGATTAGGGTGATGTATCTGTGATGTCTTCCAACAGTGTGCCTCCGTCGTCACAATTAATGAAGGGCTAGCGGAAAAGTGCTCATGTAATACGCCAATTGCCTAAGAGGACCCTAGTAGGTTCGACGGCCTTTGACGTCCGCTAGCTCGCCCGGTGTAGCGTCCATTCACCGAATGGTTCGGCAGCCGGGTTCGTCCGTTGCGGTCTAGAAGGAATTTTGGGGTGATGCGAGCACTATAAAATTAACTTAATGCACACCCAGTGACGGCGGATCGGAGGGAGAACGGAGGAAGCCTTTTAGTCCGGTTCATAGCTCGTTCCGGTCCATCCGGACGGCAAGCGAGAGAGGCCCCTCTCTCGTTCAACAACATCTGGCCCCAGATGTTGTGGTACAAATGTGTTGTTAGCGGAGCATACGTCCGTCGCTCGGGACGCTCCGTTGTATAGGCAGTCCGCTGAGACTGCTAAGGCTTCCTCTTCTCATCAGCGCACACGACCGCACCTTGGCTGCGTGACCGCCGATATATTACCAGCTTCGCCGATCAAGGATTCTTCGGCGACCAGGTCACACCATCCGGCAGCCAGGGATTCGAGACCGATGGACTCTGGACGTTCGCATAGGAAGTATGCGGGAGCCATCTGATGCGGAGCTGCCCTCGGCGAAGCACCGATAGACTGCGCCTCCGCAGGTCTCGACGCCGGACATTCTTGTGCACATAGCACAGCTTATCGCAGCATCCCAGCAGCCGACAGAAACGGTGTCGGATCGAGATTTATCCGACAGCGCTGGGTCGGTAGCCGGGGACTCGAGGCCTGCAGACTCCGGACGTTCGCATAGGAAGTGTGCGGGAGTCAACGTACACGGAGCTTCCAGCGGCAATGCATCGTAAGTCCGCTACGGCACAGGCCTCGGGAACGGACGTGCTTTCCTTAATAGCACAGTTTATCGCAGCATCCCAGCATCAACTGAATCTGTCGCATATATTTTATCCGACGATGCTGGGTCGGGACGCTCCGCGGAAGCGGGTACGGACGTCCGAAAGTTTCATCCGGTCCGACGGGATACCGAAAGGGATTCGGTGGATTTCAAGCTTTCCCTTTCGGAACAACATATGCTGCGATGCCGGATAAGAAACTGATAGCGTCGGTGGACTTAGAAATTTTTGGTTCGGTTCAGGGACATCGTCCCTCAGTTCCGACATAATCCAATAATGTCACACAAACTTTCGAATTATTGAACGACGCTATATATATTATTATTTTATGCTTGCTATCCAAGCATTTCTGGTTTCTTGTTCGAAGAGTTATGGAGATGTCTTTCAAAAGTGTGCCTCTGTCGTCATAGTTAATGAAGAGTTAGCGGCAATAAGTGCTCATGGAATATGTCTATCGCTTACGGAATGACATTCGCTAGCTCACCCGGTGTAGCATACATTCATCGAATGGTTCGGCTGCCGGGTTCGTCCGTTGCGGTCTAGGAAGGAGATTTGGGTGATGCGAGCACTTTAATTACTTTAGTACTCACCCAGTGACGGCAGATTGAGGACAGATCGGAGGAAGCCAACAACATAGGGGACCGCATGTTGTGGTTCAGATATTTTACATTCGGAGCATATGTCCGTTGCTCGGGACGCTCCGTTATATTGACAGTCCGAGAGACTGTCTTTAATGCTTCCTCATCCTCACAGCAGGGCACACGACCGCACATTGGCTACGTGACCTCGAGTATCCGATCAGTTTCGGCATTCAGTGATTCCACAGCGAATAGGTCGCGCCATCCGGTAGCCAAGGGACACGAGGCCTATACACTCCGTTCGCTCGCATATTGGAAGTATGCACGGGGTAACGATCTCGGAGCTTCCTGCGGCAATGCATCGTAAGACCGCTGCTCCTCAGGCCTCGGTGACGGACGTGCTATCCGAGTTAGCACAGTTGTTTCGCAGCATCCCAGCAATTGACGGTTTCTCGGTCGAATCAGGAATTATCCGACGGCGCTGGGTCGGTGCGGTCCGCGGTTGCATCAAGCTACGGACGACCGAACGCTTTATAGGGTCCGACAGGATGGCGAAAGGGATTCGAAAGATTTCGAGTTTTCCCTTTAGTAGTATCGGAAGATGCCTTTCATATCTTCTGGCATTTCTTCCAGTGATTATTTTTCGGACTTCATTGCTGCGATCTTGGATAAGAGACTTATAGCGTCATTGGACTCGGATTTTTCGATCGGTACAGGGACTTTGTCCCTGACTTACCGACGCAGTCCAATATTGTCATTACAACATGTGTTTTATTTTTCGACGCTATATATTATATATATATATACAAGCCTGCTACTAAGCATGATAGTTTAGTTTCTTGTCCGCGTGGCTCATTTCTGCCATTTTATCTTTTTTACATATAGTTTATTTTGGCAGAGCAGGGCAAACCGAGAGTTCATATGCGTCTAGACGGTGTGATTAAAGACTGCATATATTCTTTTTCGCCGTTTATGTCTTTTCCAATTTCAATATTGGGAACGACATTATGTATAGTAGACTTAACTTAGACGCTTTTTTATACGTAATCCGCCTTACTGAGGCGTTATCATTACGTCTTCAAGAAAAGATTTACGGGATATTATTCTCAATGTAATTTCTTTTGAGGGCAGTATTTTGTTCACGTATAACTCCGCCCTTCAGTGGCTGATTGGAGTGTTTAGACGTGATGCAGCCCTAGCTACATCCACGCGTGGATAGTAGGTTAAGAACTCTCTCAGAGTCGCTTCGTTCTCGGAGGAGCTTCTCTTCGACGGCAACTTTCCGGCAATCCATGAATTGCTTGGTTTATACATTCTCTTGTCTATCTACTGTTACAAGAGATTCAGACTGGGGCAAACATTCGGTGGTTGACTCAGAGAGTGCCGCCGCAGTTGCCGGACCCTAGTGTGGCTGTTATGACGGTTGCCAGTCAAACAGATTGGGATATATACTGATCCCTACGGATTCGAAGTGCCAGGGTCTTTGGGTTCCGCAGTCTTTTAGCTATCAGTTTAACTTCCGCGGAATAATGTTTTTTAGGCTTGCTTTATGTCATTGCATGAACATTATTCAGAAATGCATGCCCAAATTCCTGTCCTTTAATTCGACAGTAGTGGCGTATCTCCGGAACCAGGGAGGCACTCTTTCGTTTCCGTTATTCAATTTAATGGAAAGAATCCGTCTGTTGGTTATAGTACACCAAGTTCAGTTTTGGTCCGTCATATTCGGGGTCGTCTGATTGTTTTATCGCACTCCCGTTCTCTTACGGGTCGCTTGTTGCTGTCAGAATGGACTCTCAACAAACAAGTATTTAATCAGATTTGCTATCTATGGGAGCGCCCAATGATGTTTTATTATGACACAGCTTGCTAATCAATTGCAGACGTATGTGTTGGCTTGTCCAGATCTCTGAGCTAATACTGTTAACGCTCTATTGATCTATAGGACGCAATGATAGGGTACGCGTATCCTCCGGCGCTGTTGTTTTAGCAGGTATTGCTAAGATAAACAACCACAATACATTTCTGTTGATAGCATCTCTATCTTCACAGAGATCATGAGTAATTTACTCTCTTGTCTACTGTGGATCTTAACGTGAAATCTTCCTCTATGTGAGGATCTTTTTTCACTGGGTAAATCGTGTCATCTTTATCACAACCAGCAAGGTCGCAACCTTCATGTATTCCGTTGTGTGGTCCGTATTGCATTGTAAGCACTGTACTGGACTAGCTTTGGACGCGATTTCTTACTATAGGAGATCCTCTTCTTCGCTATTCTATGCGACTAAAGTGGAGGCTCTTCCGTCGTGGTGTAGGGATCATTATGTTCATATGGTTGATCCCTCCATACTACGCATTGCTAGTTTTTAGTATACTTGTTTCACAAGATCTACTGCAGCCTGTTGTTATTTAGGTTATAGGTTTATGTTACCTCATACCTATGCACTCTACGATAGTTTACAATTGAGTCTTTTGTCTCTTTATCTAAGTCAGTTAGTAACTTTTTGATAAATAGACTTAGAATCTTTAGATTAAATTCCTATACGGATTTTAACTTCGGTTCTTATTTAGCTAAGTAATCATTTGAGCCTCTGGAAACAGTAGTTTTCAAATTCTGACCTTTTAGACAGTAATTCTGTTGGTTTCTCTTTTACTGTAGAGTCAGTGAGTTTCATGCACTATCGATGGATGATTTTCACTTTCATAGTTTCGGAATCAATACTTCCGTTACTATTTAGGTTGGATTGTTGCATAAGAGTTAGGCTCCTATTATCCGGAACCTATTATTTTAAGGTCCTTCCGTCTTCGTATGGGCATAGGCCTTTACTCTTTCCGGGTACAGTTTATGTATTTATAAACAGATATCTGTTTATTACAAGGGCGTAAGCTTCTTCTGTCTTTGATGTCTAGTAGAAGGACGTTACGCTCCATTTTATTGTTAATCGATTCTATTAACTAGCGTACTGCTTATGGTATATCATTGGCTTAGCAGTTGTGCTTAAGATTTCGGCTCTTGAAGTAAGAGTTCTTCTACTTCTTGGGCTTACATTAATAGTGTTGCTATTATAGATTTTTGAAGGCTGCTCATTGCGCTCAGCCATCCATTCATGAATTTTATCTCAGAAATATCGAGTCCATTTCTGGAGGCCTCTATTGTTAGGTCTATTATCTACTGCTCAGAATGTCATTCACTTAACAGTTGCTACTATAGCTAGGTAGGCTGTCTGTTTCGGCAGTGTCTCCGTTCGGCTGCCCTCTTCGCTCTGGGCTATTTGACCCAGGGCAAGAAAAAGGGGGGGGGAGGGTGTTCCCTTGGGTCACCTGTTTTTACTATGAAAACAAGGGGATACCTCCTCCGGAGTTAGTAATTCTGAGCTGTTATTGGGATGGTTGTTTAGTGAGAAGTTTAAGTTTATAAAATTCATTCAAGTCTTAGTTTTTAAAGTATAGCTTTTGAATATTGCATATGTCAACGGACATGATTATGCAATTCTCACACACTTTTAGGAGTATAAGAGTCTCTATTCTCTAGACTTACTTTATTATTGGCTTACTTTAAAAATTATTAGTATAAGGATTATTGGATATTAATAGAGTACATGGATGTATGAAGCTCAATTTTTGGAAGGTGTTGTATCTTTCTAATTTATCATAAATAAGAAAGATACATGTAAGGCCTATTACTTCTTTTCCCTACAGGGGATGACTCTATTTTATTTTATTGAGCGTATTCCATTTTGCTCTATGTCCTTGGCCCTCCAGCCTTTTTACTATTCAGCTATGTCTGGGTCATTGGTACAGTATAAAAATGTTAAAAAATTTATAGTAATTTATATATTTTTTATACTTACCAATGACCCAGACGGGGATGGCCCTCCCAGGAGTTGGGAACTCTTGCCTCCCCGCTGAGTACATAGTGCTTACCAGGCACTGGTTATTAGAATGATAAATGGCGCCAATTTCGGAACGTCCTGGACACTGCGCATGCGCAGTGGGGGCGAGGTGTGGAGGGCCTTTCAGGACATGTTTTCTTTAGTTTTAGATGCAAATTTTGGGGATTGGGGGGCAAAATTTGTGTTTGGCCCTATATTTTAAGAGTTAGCACCAGCTATGTCTGGGTCATTGGTAAGTATAAAAAATATATAAATTACTATAAATTTTTTAACTTTTTTTCATTTTTTGTCTCAAAAACATAGGTTATGACCCCTCGTTGGAACGAGCTCGACGAGCTCGTTCCAACGAGGGGTCATAACCTATGTTTTTGAGACAAAAAATGAAAATATTTTGAAAATTAATTGGCGATTTTTGAGAATAGCGCTGGCCGGTTTTGGCCGTTACGTTGGGTAAAGGGTTAAAATCAAGCTGGTTTGTCACTATCGCTGGACACAAGAATCTAACATTACACAATGTTCCAATAGGAGTAAAATCTTCGCCCTCTGAATGGATAAGAGCTGGTGTAGTTTCTTTTATGTTTATGGCTCCAGTTGCAAATGTTACCGTCTGACATCACAACATGAAATATTTGAAATGACGTCCGTTTCGTAATTGCTTCATCAATGGAGTGACTAGAAAGCTGCTTCAAATTTCTGGTGTTTTCACACATGCAGTAAACAGTGTTCCAGATGAAGAATTGTTGAAATTACAAACCGATTTACGATTTGAACGGAGATGGAATGAGCTTATCTGGTTTATTGATTATTTATCCAGTGACATTGTGGGGTACACAAGAGGTTTATTTACTAAGCCTGTGATCGTTAAAAGTTGCCTTAAACAAGGCAACTTTTTAATGATCACAAGTTTAGTAAATAAGCCTATCAAGTTTCACGATGTTGATTTTGGGGTATGGGTAGTGTCTTGTTGGAACATATACATTATTGTGATGAGTTGACAGTAACATGGTCTGAGGTTTTCAGCTTGGAGCGTATGTTCAACCATGATGCTTTGCATCTCAGTTGAACATAAACTCCGAGATACAAATCTCAGACCATGTTACCATAAAGTCATCACAATAATTTATATAGTCAGATGCACTTGATGAATTTTTTTTTCTTGTGTGTATTCCAATTAACAGTTTAGATCTTAGTGTTAATATGGCCATCATTTCATCTGACAACATTAATAGGAATTTAGGCCATGCAAGAAATGTTCTGTTTCTTAGGCAATTTGTTTTTAAAAAAATATTTTTTCATCACATTTGGGTGAGATTGATAGATTTTTGGCTTAACTTGACCAAAGAAAAAATAAAGTATTGCCATTGGATGTCATCACACATGTATGTTGACATTTTCTTTTGTACAAACTACATGTACAGCCTAACTCATTGTATCCATCAAGAAATTCTTATGCTGGTCTAATCAATTCAATGCATGCAATATATGAAATAATTTTATTATCTAAGATAAAAAAAGCACAAGTAACTTCATTGTGAAAATTCATGATATGGAATCCTCTTTGATAAAAATTCCATTGCCAAGGAATTCAACAACTTTGGTAATGTTGCTGCTAATCTAGTGAAGAAACTGTCTAAATTTCCCAACATTTTTGACATTCAACCTCTGCAACATTTTTATTCTGATAAAATAGAGCCAAACCACCCTTTTGTTTTAGAGTGAGTATCTAGAGAAGACACTTTAAGACTCTTAAAGAGATTGAGCCCATCTAAAGCCACAGGACAGATCCTGATCTGATACCTGCCAAATTACTAAAGAATAAGGCTCATCAGGGCTGGGGTCAATTACATGTAAATGTAATTAGTTACAATTACTTTTAATGTTTCAATTACAATTACAATTACTTTTAATTTTTCAATTACAGTTACAATTACTTTTAATTTCAAAGTAATTAATTACAATTACAATTACTTCATGAACTGTAATTAATTACTTTTCAATTACTTTTAATTACTTTGGCAATATTTCTTTAAATGGAAAGCTTCATAACCAGTGTGTGTATGTATGGACTTTGCTTTTTGATTGTTAGCAGGGAAAATGCGTAATAGAACTGAAGAGGTGAAAAATGTTCAAGCCAAACTCCCTACTGTTATGAAATTAAGAATTGCTCGATTCTTAATTTCAGAACATGCTTACTGGGAGAAATGTTGTGAGAATTATGAGGTGTTAGACTCCAACATAATCAACTGAAAACAGTTAAGAAAAAAATAACACACACATTTTATTCATTTCCCAGGGAACAACTGTAAGAAAAGGAATAGAAACCAAAACTACATATTTCCTATTTCTTGCCATGACAGGTAGTAAATTATTATTAAAGATACAAGCGAGTGTAATTGCTTTCAATTACGAAACTGGGGTATATGGTTATTACATTCTATCATCATTAAATTCTGAAGAGTGTCATCCTCATAATCAGCTCATAATCTTTCGTAATAAATATAGAGAAATGTCATGCTTTGTCATGTTGTCATTGGTCTAAAAACACTACTGCTGACTTATCCATAGTCACTATTTATCTGTTTTATGATCAAAATCTACTGTATCCACCCCATACCGTAGTCTTCTATCCTCTTACAGCCTTGTACAATTACTACTGACTTGTAGCATTTCTGCAGGCTTGCAAACTACTCCAGAATTCAGGGCTGGGGCCAATTACATGTAAATGTAATTAATTACAATTACAATTACTTTTAATTTTTCAATTACAATTACAATTACTTTTAATTTCAAAGTAATTAATTACAATTACAATTACTTCATGAAATGTAATTAATTACTTTTCAATTACTTTTAATTATTTTGGCAATATTTCTTTAAATGGAAAGCTTTATAACCAGTATGTGTATGTATGACCTTTGCTTTTTTGCTATTGTTAGCAGGGAAAATGCATAATAGAATTGAAGAGGTGAAAAATGTTCAAGCCAAACTCACTATTGTTATGAAATTAAGAATTGCTTGATTCTTAATTTCAGATCATGATTACTGGGATAAATGTTGTGGGAATTATGAGGGTTTACACTCCAACATAATCAACTGAAAACAGTTAAGGAAAAAATAACACACACATTTTATTCATTTCCCAAGGAACTACTGTAAGAAAAGGAGTAGAAACCAAAAATACATATTGGCTATTTCTTGCCATGACAAGTGGTAAATTATTAAAAATACAACCAAACGTAATATTAATAATATTGATTAAAAAGGAGAGGCGATGATATGAGCCAGGCTCATATCATCGCCTCTCCTTTTTAATCAATATTATTAATATGACCATTGATTCCGGCCATATTCCGGATGAGCTAAAAACAGCAAAAGTTGTTCTGATTCACAAAAAGGGTGACAAATTTGCCAGTAGTATTTATAGACCACTATCCATATTTTCAATTCTATCAAAAATTCTTGAAAGTGTTATTTGTAATCAGCCAGAACGACATTTAAACAAGAAGAATGTTTTATGATTTTCAGTCGGGTTTCAGGCCAAGCTCCTCAGATACTTGTATTGTTCAGCTCACTGATCACATTAGAGATGAAATGGATAATGGAAATATGACTCGTATGATATTAACAGATCTTTAAAAAGCTTTGATAAAAGTATACCATAGCATTCTTTATAAATTGGAGACCCTTGGTTTAGATTCCTCTGCTCTCTCTTGGTTTGGGTCATATCGAACTGGGATAACAAGCAGTTGACATTGATGGAAACAGCTCTGAATATTTGCCAATAACCTGTGG
This sequence comes from Pictodentalium vernedei, assembly GCA_031216915.1. NCBI lineage: Eukaryota > Metazoa > Mollusca > Scaphopoda > Dentaliida > Dentaliidae > Pictodentalium > Pictodentalium vernedei. Next base: position 114,639,429 of record CM062292.1, read on the forward strand.
TGTTCCCCAAGGATCAATTTTAGACCCTTTATTGTTTCTAATCTATGTTAATGATGTCAGTAATGTGGTAGACAGCTATTGTATGCTGAACAATCAGCTCTCTTAGTTTCTAATACTGATGCCCACTCCATTGGGTTGATCCCCAGCATCAAGCTTCAAAAGCTGAATAAGTGGTTAGTTATCAATAAACTTTCAATCCACTTAGGTAAGAAACAATTCTATTTGGTATGCGGGGTGAAATTGCAAAGCAGCCTGGGCTGCAGGTCACCCTTGATGATGAGGTCGTCAGATCAACTTCTATACTTGAATATTTAGGAACTATCATAGATCAATAAGTAAAAAGTGAACTCATGGCTGAATATGTTTTTAATAAGGTTAACGTAAAATTGATATTTTTAGATCAATAAGTAAAAAGTGAACTCATGGCTGAATATGTTTTTAATAAGGTTAACGTAAAATTGATATTTTTAGATCAATAAGTAAAAAGTGAACTCATGGCTGAATATGTTTTTAATAAGGTTAATGTAAAATTGATATTTTTTGATCAATAAGTAAAAAGTGAACTCATGGCTGAATATGTTTTTAATAAGGTTAACGTAAAATTGATATTTTTAGATCAATAAGTAAAAAGTGAACTCATGGCTGAATATGTTTTTAATAAGGTTAATGTAAAATTGATATTTTTACTGAAAAGCAAAGTTTCTAAATCAAAATTGTAAAATACTTAAGGTTTTAGCATTGATGCAGTGCTATTTTGCTTTCTCGAGTGGTTTCTGGTTTTCAAACATGACCGAAAATAAAAAATGAAAGTGTCAGTGACACTGTAGCTTAACTTGATTGTGTGTAGTGTTTGATGAAAAAGATGATGTTCAATGTTTATGAAAGGTTTATGAAATAAGACAAGAATTGTGATAATTGAGAATATGTTTTCTATGTTCTCAATAAGAATAATTTGAGTGTAGACTAAAGAATTAAGACCTAGGTTGATGAGGCCCTCACACTTAATGTATGTCAACCAAAGTTACCAAGTTACAGTAAAATCATTCCAAAACGAGTCATCCTACCAAGTTACAATGAAACCCCTTCATAAACGCAACTCATAGACTTTGCTAAAGGAATCTAGGTCATGTGATGGTTCGGTGGTCACAGTTGACCGATCATGACCAAAATAGGAGAGTCTCATCTAGATATGATACCAGGTTATTCTAAAATGAAATCCCTTCATAATAAAATGACCAGTAAGCAGTGCTAAAGGAATCTAGTTCAAGTGACCAGGTGGTGGTAACAGTTGACCGATTGTTACCAAAATACGACCAAAAAAGGACGTTCTCATCTAGACAGTATACAGAGTCATCCTGCCGAGTTACAATGAAATCTCTTCATAAATATGACTTGTAGACTGTGCTAAAGGTTTTGGGGTTTTGGGCTCCCACAGCCATCACGGTTGACTGATCAAGACCAAAAGGGGACATTCTCATCTTGACATGACCTCAAACCTGCATATGAAATTTCGTGATGATTGGACAAGAACTACGGGGTGTAGCCTGTGCCAAAGAAAATGTGAACAGACTCGCGGACATCACAGACTTCTGCACATGTGATAGCAATAACCTATCTTGACTTTGTCAAGTTAAGCTAAAAATGATTTCAGGCAACTCGAAACAGACTGGTCAGATTTATCTTGGGATTTTACAGAACGGCTCATGTGGATCTCACTGAATTTCAACAACTTAACTAGTTACTTGTCGGAGAGAGGGTCAACTTTAGAAAGCTTAAGGTTGGTCTTGAAATTTCTGTACATAAAGCTCCTACATATATGAAAACCAATTTTATCCTTGCCATAGAAGAATGTCATCAAGAACTTTGTTCTGGTAATTTTAATTATTTTGTCCTTACCTCCAAATCAAATGGCCTTAGTAGTTTTTACTAATTATGGAATGGCCCACCAAAATCTCTTCATATTCTCTGAAATGGAAAAGAGGGAGGAAAACCCCTTTGCATATTATTGATATAGGAGCTTACTCATACTACATCACTTTTTCCAAGTCACCTCCTCCACTCCCCCCCCCCCCCCCCCACACACACACACACACACACTCGTTATTGTTATTATAATTACTCTTGTTCTTACAGGTTGAATCCGGCTCTCAAATTATAATGAATTTGTTCAAGTTTTCAATAAATTTGGTTGGGACCTTGACTTTTCATCTACAACCCCAGTCACATTACTAGAAGTCTGCCTGGGGACTACAATGGAAATAGGTTCCATAAGGAACTTTTTGTGTGATCCCAGGTGATTTCCAATACAACTTCTGTTCATCTAGCAGGGCTTTAGATTGGTCTAATTTGGGGACACCAGATTCAAGTAAAAAATGATTCTAAAGTATGAAACACTACATGATTAGTCAATTTACATACAAATATAATACTGTATAATACAGAGCTATTTTAGAATGTTTCAACAAGCTGTTTGTCGCCATGTCCTAATTTCTGCCGGCTTGATTTGGGGGTAATATAAAGACCTGCATTTAGTACCTATTGAGTATAGTCCAGATATCATAAAGATCTCCCCCACATCATACTATGTAATTCAAATCCATATTGCACTAGAATTGTATGTAAGTATTCAGGACAAATTGTTTTCATTTAGGCTGTGGTTGGTTGATTTTTAGTGCAGCGTTATCCTAGGTTCTGAGAATGAGATGCAGAATTAGGTTATAATTATTAATTATTTCTTCATAGGGAAATAATGCAGGGTAGCATGTTTTTATCCCTTTACCTAACACAGCATTTTGAAAATAGGATGGTGTCTGCTCTAAAAATAAACTGAAGCTTATGACCCCCTCTTTTGAACAAGCTCATTTCAAAGAGGGATCATAAACTACAGTTTGGAAGAAAATAGTAATAAAAAATAATGAAATTGAGTGTTTTGGGGGTACTGTGGAACCCTGTTAATTGAATAGCCATTTTACCAATGAAATTTATTCAATTAACAGGAGTATTCAATTAACTGGGATAGTATCACTCTCCTGTATTCTAGAGATAAAAATAAGCATTTAGTCCATTATATCTTGTTTGACAGAGTTCCATGAGCTCTGTTGAACAAGATATAATAGATTAAATGCCTGTATTGGATAGACTGAGGCCAAATAGGTCTATAAACAAAGAAAAACTTGGGAGAGTCAGGGTAATTTCTTGACAGGTTACAAGAAGATTTTTTATTCAATTAACAGGAGTTTATGACCTATATTCAATTAACAGGTCAAATTTGTACTGGGGGTATGGTAAATGGTTTGGTGCTGGGAAATTCTATTCCATTAACATGGTTATTCAGTTAAGAGATATCCAGTTAAGTGGGCTCCACTGTATTGTGTTTGTAAGTTTTGGCCGCTATGCTGGGTAAAGGCACATTTTTGTACTACAGTTTCCTTGTAAACTCTTATTATATATATTGAGTTTTACATAACTTCCAAAGGATATAAGTATATATGACTGGTCATACTCTGTATGGTACAGAATATTTTGGTCATTCTGCATTTCATAATTATTAATGCCAATCAAGTTGAAAATATCATTGGAGCTGATCATAAAGAGAAAGAGGTATTATTTTGGACAGGAAACTAAATGTGGGGAATAATACTAAACGAAAAATGAATTAACTGTGGCCTTATTTGTATATTGGCACCAATCAATCAAAATTAACATTTACTTGGGAAAGAGTGCTTTTGAGACTTTTTTGATTTCATTAGATCAATAAAAAAATTTTCTGTAGGTTCAAATTATATTTTTCAGAGCAAAAAGGGATGTATTGGAACGAACACAGATTACTAAGCTACTTCTGTTAAAAGACACTGGGCAAGTTGGCAAATATGCCAATAAGAAACTGGAGGACATTCAATTAGAAGGTATATTTGAATAAGAAGTAGCTCATCTTGACAGCATGTGTAGTTCAGATGAAAACCCACCACTCCAGCAGGAGGGGTGAATGTATTACTGGATCATGTTTCTGGTAGCCATGTTTGAAAAGCATATTGTGTTTCACTAGCCTGACTGTCTGCCTTTCGTGATCTGAACCCTACAGAGCCAGCAAATGGATCTTCTAAATTAACCCTTTTCCCAACGAATCGTCCACATCCGCCCACGTAATATGCAAATTCAGCAGTTGAAAAAAATACTATACTTTTATATCACAACCAATGGCCCAGACTAGCTGGTGCTAACTCAATTTAATTCAGGGCCAAAGACAAATTTTGCCCCACAATCCCCAAAATGTGCATACAAACCCGAAAAAAATAAGTCCTATCTGGTCCTCCATACTTTTGTTATTTGCAAATGCGCTGTATCCAGGAAGGTACCAAAATTGGCGCAAACCATCATTCTTTGTTTGGCCCTAAAGTCAGTAACAATGATCTTTTTTGAGGATGCTATACACAAATCAATGAAAGAATTGGTGGATCCAAGGCTGTAAATGGATGATGAACGTGAACAACGGTGGTTTCAAACATTCAGGGCTGTAACTTTATAATAATTATAAAAATTATTTCATGTTTCCCAATTTTGGGGCATACGCCTGACGTCATCATGCTTGCTGATGATTAATCCACTGTTTGTTATGTGTTCCTTCCCTATCCTTCCTTGAAGTCCTCATGTTCTAACTCCTAAGCTTTTTGGCTATTTTTTATTGAAATTTTTTATTAAATTTCTTGGGAGTTTAACGTGTATTACAGAATGTTTATTCCCATGGTTACGTTCTCACCGTAGGGGTGTTAGGTCATTTTGGTCTTGCATCTTCTATCCGATGTATCGTTTTTCTTCGTATGAAGATCTAGCTTTGCATCTGGTAGCATTTAAATCAAGTTACTGACTTTGGGGCTTTTTGTGTGCCTGATGTCTTGTTTCTGTTTTTTTTCCTTTGACATTGTTTACATTGGCAACGTCCTCAAATATATGTAGTATTTAATATTATGTTTCTGTAGGATACTTTGATTATGATTCCGGTAGTGTAGCTCAAAAGATTTGGATTTTGTCCACACTTAGGCTCTATCGGGATACCCTTGGGCTCATCATGTTCCCTTGGAGAACTTAGGCATTTTTTCAAAATTTGTTTGTTTTTTTTTTTAAATTTTTCGAATTTAATTTTGATTGCTATTATTCATGTATCTTTATCATATATTTTATTGTGGAGTTTGTAGGAGTGCTGTAGACTTTGTATTTTCATTGTAATTATGAAAGCTTACTACTCTAAATGTAAGGCGAGGAAGTCGACCTATGATTTACATGCTTGTTGCCTTGCCTGTAGTCGATGCATGCCTATGGATTCTTGTCCTACATGTATACATTGGGATACCAAACGTTGGAGACGTGTGTCGCGGTACATGAGGTGAGGTTCTTATGCCAGAGGTCTCACCCCAAGATATTTCGAGTTTTTCAGTTTCTTTTTCAGAGGAACAAGAACATGGTGATGGTATTGTGACACCCTTACAAAGTGTGCTGCTGTCGTCGCGCGCTGATGAGCAAACAGAGCTAGCTGCAAAAGTGCTCATGAATATTAAGCAAGGGATAAGTTAGTGTTCTTAATCCCTTGCAAGCAGCTAGCTTGACGGGGAAGCGGTTACTCCGTCCATGGGAGCCGTGACACTGGGTAAGTCCGTTGCAATCGAAGGAAGTGTATATTTGGGTAGAGCGAGCACCTCAAAATCAAAAGCTCACCCAGTGACGACGGAAATAGGTAGGAAGTCCGCAAGTTTCTTTTTGGGAGGCTCGACGAGGTCTTATAGACCGCGAGCGGAAAATCCTTCTCTAACCCAACAACATTTGGGGCCAAATGTTTTGACAAACTTGCATGAGCCGGAATATACGTCCACACCTGCTGCTCGGGACACTCCGTCTAGACTGCAGCTGGGATCGGCTACAGTCATGGCTTCCTCCACTACGTTACAAAAGCACACATGAATTCGGATATCCAGCCAGCTGAGCGAAGACGGTGCCAGTCTTCGCCTGTGAAGTCGGACCATCCGGTAGCTAGCAATCCAAGGCTTCATTCATTGGGACGTGTGGAGAAAATCTCTGGATCCTTGTCCCAGGAGCAGCAAGCGGCGAAAAAACAGAAGACCGCTGCTCCTCAAGCCTCAGTAACGGACTTGCTGATGCAAATTGCGCAGCTGATCGCAGCATCCCAGCAAGTGCAAGGGCAGCCTTCCTGCAGACTCCGGTGGTGAGTTGTCGGATGGTGCTGGGTCGGTCCAGTCATCTGCACATGCAGATGCGATGGACCGAATGTCACATCTGAATCAGTCGGATGTTGAAAGGGACAAGGAAGAGGATTACCCTTCCCTTTCAGACCATCATAGGGTAGTGATGAATTTTATTCATCAATACTATCCCAAAATTGTTCCACCTGATCAGCGTGCTGTGAATACCAGAGTGAAACTGCTGTTGTCTTTGGATGCAGATTTCGTGCGGAGGAAAGAGGATGTTCTTTCCTTCCCGAAACTGTTGACAGGTTCGCAGGCCTTCAGCCATGTTAACGACACCATATTCAACCTGTCTAGTGCAAAGAGGAAAGGCCGTTTCTTATTGACATCTTCTATAAATATACCATTCCTTGGACCACGTTCATTTCAAACGGTTGGAGAAGATGTCCAGATGAGCAGGCCAGGGATTTAGATATGTCCCTACCTGCTTCATTCAATATACGCTCGGAAGTGATGGAATGTGCTATTTCATCCAATAGAGCGAATCTGGATGTTATGTCATACGCAGATCACCCTACCAGAGCTATGGTGCAACGTCTTAATGGGACAGAATTTGAGGACTTTGTTCCTCACTTAGAGTTCTTTCCAGGGCAGTCATGTATGCCACGTACAACTCCACCCTGACAGTGGCAAATTTGGAGTTGATCAAACGTGATCCTGCCCTTGCGTCGTCATCACTTATAGATGACAAGGTAAAAAGCTCTCTCTAAGTCACTCCAGTCTCCGGAAATACTCTTGTTTGACAAGCTTTTATTAGTGTATGAACAGGCTACAAAGAAAGCTTCCAGTGCACTGCTACTGAAGTCGGTGTCTCAACAACACGCTTCAGCAGACCGGGATAAGCGAGGCCATTCCACTTCAAAATCAGCTAAAGGGAACTCCACGCGAGGGTACAATAAACCATCTTATTCTTACTCCAGAGGCCATCAGTATAGCGACTTGGGAAACAGGTGCAGGTCTGATCAAGACGAGGGACGATGGGACGAGGTTCTTAGTAGGGAGGATGTAGTTTCTCCTCCTGTAAGCCTTGTAAGTAATGCTTGCCAGTTGGCGGAAGGTTATCAAACTTTGCAAGAAACTGAATAGAAGTCACAGAAGATCAGTGGGTGAGAAGTGTAGTCTTGGAAGGCAGACAGCTGTCATTCTGAGCAAAACCTCCACTTACAAGATGTCCACATTGGACAAATCTTCCGGTGGATCCTTTCAAAAGAAAGTCTTTCCTAGCGGAGGTGCAGGCTCTCTTATTAAAGGAAGCAATAGACGTTGTCGAGAATCAAAATTCTCAAGGTTTTTACAGTCTCCTGTTCCTCGTACCAAAGCTAGACGGCTCATTCTGACCGGTAATAGACTTGAACTGGATAAACAAGTTGATCAGGGCTCCAAAGTTCTATATGGAAACCATTCGGTCGGTAGGAGCGAATATTCGAGTAGACGACTATGCGGCAAGCAAAGCTCTAAAGGACGCCTACTTTCATGTCCAGGAACATCCGGCATTCAGAAAGTACCTGCGTTTTGCCATGCAAGGAGAAGTTTATCAGTTCAGAGCAATGTGCTTCGGTCTGAACCTGGCTCCCTGGGCTTTCACTCGAATAATGAACTTGATAATGTCATACTTCTGAGCTCATTCGTCTGTGGTAACGTTGGCTTACTTGGATGACATTATTAACAGAATTATTCTTCAGAACGATGTTCAGAGTCTGCTTCAATTGTTCCCACGTCTCGGTTTCAAAGTAAACGAGAAAAAGTCAGATCTAGCTCCGTCCAAGTCCTTCATTCACTTGGGAATGAGCTTCGAGACTCACAACAATCTGGTTTGTCTGCCATTACCCAGTGCAAAATTAGTCAGTTGTTATGCTCTCTTTTGTCTAAACTCCTGCAGTAACAGCGAGGGAGTTTATGTGATTGATGGGGCTGTGCAGAGCAGCTGTGGATCTTATTCCCATGGGCTGTCTGCGCACGCATCCCCTCCAGATATTCTTTACTCAGAACTAGAGTGTGAAGATGCATTCGCTCGAAACCAGTATTGTTTTAACGGACCTGGTAAAACAAAAGGTTCAGATGTGGGCAGATCTTCAGTGGTTGACTCTGGAAATTCTGCTTCAACTGCCAGATCTGGCTTTCACGATTATGACGGATGCAAGTCAGGTGGGCTGGGGCACGGCTCTAAGTACCGCAGACTTGAAGTGTCAGGGTCTTTGGGGCTCTCAGTTCCTAGAGAAGCACATAAACATCAAGGAGATGATGTCAATCTGGCTAGCACTACAATATTGGATTCGTCAAATAGCGAACGTCTATGTTAAAATTCTGTTGGACAACTCGACAGTAGTAGCTTACCTCAGGAACCAAGTTGGCACTCATTCGATTCCGTTATGTGAATTAACGGAGAAGATTCTCCTATTTGTTCTGAATCAGGTTCATCTCTCAGTCCGTCATGCCAGGTCAAACGGAGAAGATTCTCCTATTTGTTCTGAATCATCAGGTTCATCTCTCAGTCCGTCATATGCCAGGTCATCTGAACGTACTTGCAGACTCGCTCTCTCGGAGAGGTCATCTGTTACCATCAGAGTGGACTCTCAACAAGCGATTTTAACCAGTATGATCGTCCCATGATAGATCTTTTTACGACACACCTAAACAAACAGTTATAGCCTCCTCTTCGTTGAATTGTGCAGCGAAGTGGAGGGTTTTCTTCCTTTGGAGTATGGATCAGTCAATAGACATATATGATCCGTCCATTCCACAGATTGCCAATTTGCTGGTTACCTGTTTGACAAACTCAAACTGCAGCCCGTCACTATTAAGGACTATAGGTCTATGTTATCAGACATTTTCGCTCATCATGATAACTTGGCTATTGGATCAGATACTTCTTTATCCAAGCTAGTTAGAAATTTCTCTATTAACAGACCTAGAACGTCAAATTAATTCCTAAGTGGAATTTGGCTTGGGTTCTGCTGAAGCTTCAAGAAGCCCCTTTTGAGTCGTTAGACGATGTAGAGTTAATTCATGACCTATAAAACGGCTTTTCTCTTAGCCTTTGTATCTGCCAGAAGAGTTAGTGAACTTCATGCATTATCTGTTGATGATTCCCATTACTGTAGTGTGGTTAATACTATTACCCTCACAACAGAAGTGGGATTCTTGGCTAAGAATCAGATTCCGGATAAGTGGCCAGAGCCTATTGTCATTAAGGCTTTACCATCCTCGGATAACCGTAGACCCTTGCTGCAGGGACCAGCCTAGGGGGAATTTTAGGGAGACTTCTGGTCTCCCTCCAGAAAAAATAGGGAGACTGCAGAGTCAAGTAGGGAGACTTCATAGGCAAGTGCCGCCCCTTCATATTTTCAGCTTGTTGTCCTCCATTAACGTCCGATTAATCCAGGTCCAGTTGTCTATGATGCATCTATGCCAGGTTAAAAAATCACAATGTAATTATTGACTGAAAATCCCCCACAGCTACCATCTCCTTCATGACCCCTCCCCTTTTTTCATGCCAGTCCCCCCCAGCACCCTTCTGTGCTTGCCTTTCACCAAAGTCTACTAAGCTAATAATTTCCCAAGTCTGGAAGTGTGAACAGGACCAGATGTAAGAAAGTTGCTTGGAAGGTACTTTGTTAGTTAATAAACAAAATACATACTGGGGTCGAGTATTTTGTAAAATAAATGTCATTCCACATCATTTTTATGGCATTCCGGTGTCATTCCGTGTCATTCCGGTGTTTAGGAGGACCCCTTTTTGAAGATCCTTCACATGTACACTTGTGCCCTGTACAAAGCTTTTCTTGACATCACTAAAGCTTTTTTCATGTGTTTCAATTCCATTCATGTTTTTCTGGGAATAGATGGCCCAACAGTTAACAGTTGTCAGCAAAACGAAACAAAAATACAGTGTTAGAAAATACGTCTGTTGTGTATACATTTTCGGCATCCTAAGCGAGGTAACCTACTTTCAAACTGGGTTATTTTGTTGAGTTGCGAAAGTCACCTATTTTCGTTTCGACACTTGAAGCACTGACTGAAACGGAACAAAATAGAAATAAAAAATCCACCAAAAGAGACAATGCCAATTGATCGCTGTGTTATTTCAAATAAATGGTTGCTTATTTGACGAATGAAAATGCCCATTTATCACACTCAAGCACATTCGATTTTTGAAAATAATCGTTTTTATGTAAACCTCGGACCACTCAGTTCAGCCTTTTCTCATTTTGGCCAATTTTTAGAGGGCGACTTGTAATCGCCCCAACTATTTTTCTAGGTGACTTGAAGCTTGGAAGGGCGACATAATCGCCCTAGTTGCCCTCATGGCTGGTCCTTGCCTTGCTGTGTCTAGTTAGAGCAAAGTGCATTTATAAACATCGATCGGATTTTATTAGAAAGGGAAGAAAAAGATTCTTTCTTTCTCTGATTCCTAACAGAAAAGATATATCTGTTCATTCTATCGCTAGATGGATTCAGTTAGCAATACGTATTGCCTATGAAAGTCTATGTTAGGATCAAAGTTCTGTCAACAAGATTTCAGCACACGAGGTTAGAGCACTGTTCATTTCTTGAGCTTATTCTAACAGTGTAGCCATTACTGATCTTATGAAGGCTGCATACTGGACACAGCCCTCTTCATTTACCAAGTTTTACCATAGAAATTTAGAGTCCATCTCCGGTGACCTTAGATCTTTGGGTCCTCTATCTGTTGCTCAGAATGTCGTCCATTAATATTACATCTTCAAGGTCTTTAGGCAGTCTGCTCTAGCACTTACCTCAGAACAAAGGGAAGGTGGGGGACGTTTTTTCCCTTATGTTATCAGGCTTTATAGTGAAAGGCAAGGGAATACCTCCTCCAGAGACAGTAGTCCAGCATCTGTGCTGGGTGGTTTTAATGTGTAGCTCGGTGTGAAGCAATAACTATGTCTCATTTATGTACCGTTTTTAAAGTGTAGCTCACTGTGAAGCATTTGTATATGTTACGTGTCATACGAGCATTAATATACAATCCTCGGACACTTTTAACTCAGTATAAAGTGTCTCATTCTCTGGACTGTCTTTATATGTTGGTTTCCTTCACCGAATTAGCATAACAGGTTATGCTGGCATTAAATGGAGAAATTATGTAATTCTCGATTACATTGTTGGTGTTATGCCATTCTGTTTTCTTGTAAACGAGAAGGACATATGTAATTCCTACGTCTTCTCCTATTCTCCTGAAAGCACTATCCTTTATCGAAGTAATTGAGAGATTGGATTTTCCTTTAAGTCCTAGGCCCTCCAGCCTTTTTACGATTCAGCTAGTCTGGGCCATTGGTTGTGGTATAAAAATATGATAAATCTGAAGTAATTTGTATATTTTTTATACGTATTATAACATTCAGCAGGCACTGTAGAAAGAATGATGGTTGGCGCCATTTTGGTACCTTTCTGGATACTGCGCATGTGCAGATAACAAAAGTATGGAGGACCAGATAGGACTTATTTTTTTCTATTTTGTATGCAAATTTTGGGGATTGGGGGGCAAAATTTTGTTTGGCCCTGAATTAAATTGAGTTAGCACCGGCTAGTCTGGGCCATTGGTAAGTATAAAAATATGCAAATTACTTAAAATTTATTATTTTTCAAAAAAGTTCAACAAACCCATATCATGTGATCCCTCTTTGGGTCGAGCTTGTTCCAATGAGAGGTCACATGATATGGTTTTGTTGAAATTTTTTGAAAAATTTAAAAAAGTCGTATTTAAAATAATAAATTTTGATATCATCTGCATTGGGTAAAGGGTTAACTCTTCATTCTTTTGCCATGAATCTTCATTTTGACAAGTGACGTTGATACAACCTAAGTTCAATTAGTTGTTGCTAGTCATCGGCATTGGAGCTTTCTTGTGCTTGCAAAACAAATGCCATCAATTAAATTTGCAGCTGCAACCCTGCTTTGTGACAGTCGTTTTAATTTTGATACAGGATACAGATAAGTGTGAGTCCTTCAACTGCTATTCGTTGCATGATATACATGGAGATACACAGACAAATGTTTACTGCTCCGATTCAGGCAGGATTTTCCCCCTCGAGTGGGGTGCTGGAGTATTAATACTGAATGAAATAATCCATGTGGGTCACAAGAGGAGAAAAATCGTACGAGAATCCAAGCAGTGAACTTTGTACAGTGGAACCCTGTTAATTGAAGTTCCACTTTGCCAATGAATATTATTCAATTAACAGGAGTATTCAGTTAACAGGGATTGTGTCACTTTCCTGTATTCTAGAGGTAAACTTAGCATTTATTCTATTATATCTTGTTTAACAGAGCTCCATGAGCTCTGTCAAACAAGATATAATAAATTAAATGCCTTTATTGGATGTACTGAGGCCAAATAGGTCTATAAACAAAGAGAAACTGGGGAGAGTCAGAGTAATATCTCGACAAGATACAATATTTTTTTATTCAATTAACAGGAGTTCACACTATAACCAATATTCAATTAACAGGTAAAATTTGTACTGGAGGTATAGTAGATGGTTTTGTGTTGGGAAATTATATTCAATTAACAGGGTTATTCAGTTAACAGATATCCAATTGAGTGGGCTCCACTGTATTATAATTTCTCAGTATTTGTCACCCCATCCCAAACAGCCCTTTCCAATTGATTCTTTGGTTTTTCTCAAAACATACCAGCCGGCCCTCAAAATGGGATATGGCAGTCAGCAGATGCCATGGGAATTCCCATAGAATTTCAATTTCTCCATTGCACAAGATGTACCAGGGGCTAACTGAATATTCAAATGCAAAGTGGCTGTCAAAATTGGTACAGCGCCAGGGCCCTATTTCATCTAAATTGTATCACATTACGTGTACGCTCCCTTTAAAACACTGCCAATCGACTCCCCACTAACTGCTCTATGAGGTGGGATATCAAAACCCAACCATGTGACTTCAATAAGATGTACTATCGGTTATAATTAGCACGAAGTGTTTCCCAGTGTTGTGACAAGGTTATGCTTCCGACACAAAATAGGACCTCCATACATCATTTCTCTGTAAAACAGCCATCGATAATTAGGGAAAAAAGCGCATCGCTCCAAAACGTTACAAATAAAAATAAAATCATTAAAATTTATTTTGAAATATCGTACAAAATGACTTTTGAGGGCAGTTTGGATCTCGCAGGAATATTTGTGAAGACCTTCTCCTTACTTTTTGTCGATGTTGTTGTTTCTTTGATCCCGTATTTTGTGGATACCAATTAGCACATTTTTCCAACCAGTCGGGCAAATATTATTTTTAATATCATATGGAAATTTAAAAAACACGTTTCGAATATATTGAGTAAAAATCAGTGCGATTTCGTCCTTGAATTTTTACAATCCGACTATTATTAGCGAAGTTTCGCCAAAAATGGAAATAATAAAAAAAATCTCATTTGTAACAGGTTGAAGAACATTTCGAAAAGAGTTATTCAAATACACACCATTTTTATTCTGCAGTGGTAGACATATTCCAGGCAATGAAAAAGAACTTTACTCAATTTGGTTGAGTTTCCAGGTATTCGCATGAAGGACAGCTGACGTCGACTTAACAGGTTGAGAACAATGTAGTTTCGTTACCCACTAAATGGGCCAAATTGCCAGAGTTATTAGACCACAGACATCTGGAAACCTGATCTAAATCACCCCTATCTCAAATCACCTCATTCTTATATACACCCACCCCCTCGAAAAATATATAATACACAGATCTGTGTGTTAACTTAATAATTTTGGAAGTGTGTGTGTGTGGGGGTGGGGGGGACATATATAAGAGGGAGGTGTGACATTGGGGGTGATGTGATATTAATCAGGTCTCCAGATGTCTGTGGTTAGACTAGGCAGTGGGACCTGGGGGCGGGATGCACAGCAACTCCAAATTACGACATCCCCTTTAATCCGAGGATGATATACAACATTTCTCAATAAACAAAATAAGCGTTCAACGGGTAATGTTGGATTTCAAGGCGTGCAGAGAACGAGCCGGTCCATTGCGAACTTGCCCCAGTGACGCGGTAAAGCATTGATGTTTTACAAGGCGATGTTCCCACTCAACTTGGCGGAGCAAAAATACAAAAAGAATACCCAAAAGATGGGTGTAGAATGTTAATCTGCACCACCAAAAAAAAAAATGTTCTTAGTAAAAGAAATGCAGTGGAAGACCAGTTGGGTATAGATATCATCTGACTGGTTGGTTGGTTGGGTGGGTGGGAGGGAGGCTAAGTACAAATTCAATGGAGTCAGAGAGCCGACTGTTTTGGGCCTCCAATCTTGCCATCAGAGGGTGCAGTTGCATAGGCCAACCCCACAAACATTTAATGTCTGTATTTCTGTCTCCTAATGTTCAGTGTTGCTGTAAGCCTACTACTTGTGGGCCTAGGCCTATTAAAAAAATCCCGGTGAACTTGGGTGGGGTGGGAATCTTATGCAGCATCAAGTGGGATATGCAAGTGCGATATAGGTATTGCTCCTCGCCGTATGGGGCGGAACAAAATTTCCTGACAGACCAAAATAATTTCCAGACTGATTTAAGATGTGGAACCAAATTTGATAAACAAACTGCGCGTGCACCTACATATCGGTTCCCGGATGTAAGATGGCGCTGTGCTGAAATCGTCTATTATGATTGAATAACACATGGGATGAGAAATCTGAGTCAATTCCTCTCCAACACAGTTTCGTCCAGCATGCAGTTCGACCCATTGTTCAGGTGAACAGAATATTCCTTTACATTGAACCATGCAGGGCCTTTGAAACACTGTGGATGACCAAGACTGTAATTGTGGATATCCTGGAACCCATCAACGGTCATGGAGAGAAGTTCTAAACAGAAACACTAACAGAGTGGAATTTTCACACATGTATCATCTTAACCTATGTGAAAGAAGCATTTCATTGAACTGAGGGTCCTTTGAACGACAACCTGCAGTCCATCTGCAGAAATATGTTGGTTCGGTGTCCCTTTTCCACCGAAGCTGAGAGTATATTTTGTGAGTGGAAACCTCACTTCTCAAGTGTTTTAGCAGAGATCCTTCTTTATGTGGCGAGATGGGCCACTATGTGTCTGAATGTATCTGAGATCAGTTAAAAATTATAAATTGGCAGAATTTGGGAGAGTTTTCAGTTTCCTGTCTGAACTCAGCAAAATTAGAAGAAACATATACATCTATTTTATATTTCATTAAAAAAACGATGCGTATAGCTTGAGGTTTGTTGCTTTGAACCACTGAGAAAAGCAGACCCAGGCTGTTGTAATATAACTGAATATAACACAACACTCAACATGATCAATTATTGAGTTCTCGCAGCAGCAATAAAATTTGGTAGCAATAACATTTCCTAATCCGAACTAATCCTTTAATTACCCTTCTAAAGATTTGAAACAAGAGCCGACAATAGCTACTGATTGTTTCTGAAACAGCCTCTGATCGCAATGAAACCTTTGACTGGTGACAATAGATAAAGCATAAATTATTCCTATGAAGTTTATTCTTTTGAGATTTCCAACATCAGAAACTAGTTAAATTGAATTACAATTTTGTTTTTCTATATACTTTTATATTTGCACTGTGACTTGTAAAGAAAATTTTGTTTCTAACATTTGACCTACCATTTAACAATTTTATTAGCACTACGACAAATGTTGAAATTATTTTGAATCTATTTATAGGAAAAGACAGCGCTCGTGTGGTGTTTTCCAACAAATAGTTGCAACACAATGAGAAAAAATTCAGTTTCTAACATTCGGCCTGTCACTTAAGTTAACCGTGCACATGTATATTACCACTACGAAAAAGCCTGGGCCGATTTAATCCGTGGACCGACTTAGGGGCATACCTCAGTTGTTGACTTTATTTTTGGTCGGCTTCTCCCATGGGCGACTTCCCACCATTTAACTCTTTGTAGACTTTATACCATGACAACAAGGCTTGAATTTTCTTTTTTGCGACAATTTATTGGAAAACATCCAGTGGTGTTTTGAATAGATAGTTGCAAAAAATGAGAAAAAAAAACAAAACAATTTCTACAGTCCCGTGTCTTGCAGCACACTGAGAGACCATGTGTTTGAGTGTTGTTTTCTTAATACTGGATAGCTGTCTTTTCCACCTAAGATCGCCGTATGTACATGTGCCGAGCCGACGTCCAGTAAGGGTGAACGGAAAAAAACCCTGATGGAGAAAAGCCCTAAGGAGAAAAGCCCTAAAATTGCATCTGAGGAGGAAAGCCCTGGTCCATTTTTGCATGGAGTGGAAAAAAGCCCTGATTCAATTTTTTTCTGTTATTTTTTAATTCATTATTTTTTATATAAAATCACATATTTTATTCTTTTTTTTTTTTTTTTATTTATTTACTGTTTTGCCTGTTTTTTGTACAGTAATCACCTTTTATGTCTAGTTTTTTCATTCTTTGTGAAATTTTTATTTTTTTAATTTTCATTCACTTTTATTTTAATTCAGGTAAAAGCTGCAATAGACTTTGGCTTGGCTCATATGTTTACAACAATAAACATTAATTAATTTACAAACATGGACTGGTGGTAGTCATTCCCAGTAAGAGCAGGCTTCGACACCCTTATAGTTTAAAGCCCCCCCCCCCCCATAAATAACAGATGTACGCCCCCCCCCCCCCCCCCCCCCCACCACAACAGTTTGTCAAAATATGTTTTGCTTCCAAAACACAGCTTATGACCCCTGATTGAAACAGACGCTACATGCTCGTTTCAATCAGAAGTCATAAGATATGCTTTGGAAGCAAAAAATTAAGATAAAAACCTAAAAAAATGGGAATGACGAATTTCGTGTATAGTGCTGACCGATTTTTACAGTTATGTCACGTAAAGTGTTAAATGCAAATATGAATATTACACAGTAATTACACTTGAATATTTCTCCATTTGAACTTTATAAGATTATTTTAATGTGATTTTTTGTTTTTGTTACAAATTACAATTAATTGAATATATTGATATATATGCATTCCCAATAAATTATAGCAAAATACAGAATAAATTTCAAAAAGATATTTAATAACATTTGATAAATAAAAGTTGTCAGAAAGGTTATAAACAACATCTCAAAAGTGTTATGCTTTATCAGACCAGTGCTGAAAAACCCCATTAATTCGCTCCACCCACTCATAAAAAGTTCCTCTATAAATAGACACAGAGATCTTAATTGAACCAGATTAACAGTGACTGTATTATGTAATCATATGTAACAACTGGGATAATTTGGAAGACTACTTTTACAGGGACTGTACACGTAATGATCAGTACCAGATGCACTCACATCATGAAAATAAAGTTTAGGTTCATTCAGCAGTTTATACAGAATAAGAGTTCATAAATGGTTAGTCCATACATTGTCCCACTGTATGAGGTGCGATTGTCATTTCTACAGGAGCAAACGTGATGTAGCGAAATGGCACCCCAACTAAATACTAATTGGGCATTATTGTTACCTGTATGTAGTCCAGTAAACTAGACCATCCTCATAATACGCTAATGTGATATGAGGGTCTACCCACCAAATCCCCGTTTCTAGTGCCACTCAAGCCTGAATATAAGCAACCTGTCATTTGCAAAATGGGGTCCCCAGAGGGTGAATTTGCTGATGCTATCCCATATAGTGGGCCAATTTATCCTCTAGATACATCTTTCTGTTTTGGGTTAAGACCTTGATTCAGATTGAGGTTCACAGAGGGTAAATTTTGTGATGCTACCCTGCTGTGCAGGGTAGCATCACCAAATACACCCTCTGGGGACCTCATTTTGCAGATGACCGTCTGCTTATTTTTGGGCTTGGTGCCACAGTGTTATTATAGTTGTAGTGGCAATTTCTAACTTCAAATCAACAAAGAATAAGTCTTTGTTCAATATTTAAAAAAAAATATGACATTCTCAGTTAGTAACCAAGATTGTTTTGAAAATTCAGAAAATGTGTCATTTGTCATAGTTAAAAAAAATGGGG
Organism: Pictodentalium vernedei; assembly: GCA_031216915.1. NCBI lineage: Eukaryota > Metazoa > Mollusca > Scaphopoda > Dentaliida > Dentaliidae > Pictodentalium > Pictodentalium vernedei. The sequence continues at coordinate 114,657,660 of CM062292.1, forward strand.
AAAAATGTCTTCCCAAGAAATGTTTGAGGAATGATATACTGTGCTTACATGTCACTTCAGACAACTAAAATGTGTAGGAAATGGGCTTTTTTGTATTCTGCCTTTCAGCAAAACTGTGGGATGGGAGTCTAATTTACATAAGTTACAGTTCAGTCACTGTGGATTGGTCATCCACACGTGGGCAGTGATGTTCACGCTTGCATTTACCAGGTAATAAAAATTACAATCAGCAAACTTTTAATTAATGAAGCACCGTGCTTCATTAATTAATTTTTTGATGATTATTCCTATAATTAGTGTTTGGAATCTAATATTATTATGTCCGTGGAAATATTGCCCACCCATGGAAAGTGACCAGTCCACGGTGGCCCCAGTGTATAATGAACTAATACTTTGGGAATATAGTTCATCAGCAATTCATGTTTGTAAGTAAAATCTCTCTGTGGAAGTTTCCTTCTTTTTCAAAAGATGGGATGTGGCCCTGCATGTGAAAAGAATTACAATTGCAGAATGGAACAGGGGAAACAAAACACGATATTCATTCCACCTTCTAAGACAAGTCAGTGTCTGAAAAAAACTTTTGTAAATAAACCAGAATGTGATATGGCTCTGAAAATGGAACTCATGTTTAATGTGAAGAATAACTGGAAGATATTGGTGTTGAATGCAAAATTTATGTGTGAACGTCAGCGGAGACATAGACGGAACATGATGTGTGTCTGATTCTGTGGGTGTTTTACATAATGAGTTGGAATGGAGTAGTCATGTTTCACGAGAGCCGCTTAATTCTGAAGTTTGGTGAAGAGTCTGTTTGTTTTGTTAAAAGCTGTACTCATCAAATGGATCAGTAAACAAATCCATTGGGAACTAGTCTAAATGACATTCGTTATCTTTTCTATTGGGCATGTGTTGAAATTCGTATCACTGTTTCTCTTCGGCTGGTGTCCATTCATGCCCTACCATTTGGTGGCTATTACTGTCAGTAAAAATATAAGTACAGATTTGGGCAGGTTTGCAAAACAGCTGGGAGAAACTTTTTTAAAAGAAGTTCGAAGTATGTCAAGATGTCTGAAGATTTACAGATATAAAGTTGACCAATTTAGATATAACAGAATCCACAGACAAGATGGCCATGGGTCTGGTTTAATGTTGTGGTTGGAAATGATTGGGTTTTTTTTTAATATCATCTCATTTTAACAAATGTTTTTGTGAACCGACATTATTTTGCTTTGGACGTTTTCATTTTTGCACTACATGACAGACAATCGATAATTGTGTAACATAATTTGGAATCTTTTTTAAGCGTAACTAATAACTTGATGGGAAAGGAACTAGTATAAACGATGCTGGGAAAAACGTTCCGGCTTGTACATCACCAGTTGAATACAGAAACATTTATGTCATAGCTGTTAAATACAAGGGTTTAAAGTTTAATGGATGTGTAATAATTTGTTTTACGTGTAGCGAATAGCATTGTGGCTTAATATTTATTTTCAGTGTGTTAATGAACTATGAAAGTCAACTGAAATGGTGGAGGTAGAGTATTTTTATTTTACCCATCTTATGTAACATGAGCGTACACTCTAAATTACATTCATCAGATTTGCAGACTTAGTATGCAGCTCGGAAAGGCAAACAAGTACTATCATTCTACTGCAAAATGAAACCATTGCAACTGCTATGAAATTCCCAGGAGATTTCAAGGGAAATTAGGGACGTGGTCACACGCTAGTTTATTTTTCATACTTTCGGTTAATATACCGTTTTGTTAACCCTTTACCCAACGTAATGGCCAAACCGACCTGCGCTATTCACAAATATCGCCAATTAATTTTCATTATTTTTTTCGTTTTTTTGTCCCAAAAACATAGGTTATGACCCCTCTTTGGAATGAGCTCATTGAGCTCATTCCAAAGATGGGTCATAACCTATGCTTTTGAGACAAAAAATGAAAAAAATTAGTTATTCAAGAATTTTGGTTGCAAGTGTCGTCTGCTTTTCATGCTAGGCAAAGGGTTAAGCATACTATTCATGTTGGTTGAAGATGCAATTCACAAGCACTGTCAGAGTAACTTCTATGTATGTCAGTCTCCTACCCATAAGCCACTACTCAATTTATATCCTTAGTGCTCAAAAGGTCAGCAGAATTATTTGATTACAAACGGAATTAGGAACATATCAATTATGGCAAGGTCAGTTACAAATGCTTCTCTCTAACAATATTCAATTGTCTTATGTATCAACAGATATCCTTCTTGAAAATCAAAACAGTGAAATGGTGACTGGAAATCATTCGGCTGCAGCTGAAGATGATATCAGTGAAACATCTGAAATGGATGTTGGTGAAACCTCTGCAAAAAGAAATTCTAGGCAGAAGATTGTCACAAAGTGGACCCAAGAAGAGGAGACAGAAATTCATGATTTGTTTAGAAAGTTTTTTAATAAGAAAGAACGTCCAACTCCTGATGATTGTGCGAAGGCTATAACAAAAAGTAGAAAAAGAAATGGTTTTATCCACTTGCGTAGAAAAGACGTCTTAAAAAAAAAACTGTTCCGAATGATTGATAAGATCAAGAACTAACCGGATTTTCACACTGAAAAGTGACATGCTTTCATTCACCCACAAACAGGTTATTTGTTTGATACAATGTTTGTTGCATAGCTAGGTGGTTGTAGGTGAATCACAGCAGTATTTTTTTCAATCTGTTATACATTTTAGGACAATTGTATTTCCATCAAATCAATAATATATACACAGAACGACACATGCGTGTAAATGCGTTAATCAATATGGAACTAGTGCCAGTATGGAAGGATAAAATGAGAGACCATAGGAGTTTTATTCTTCTGCAATAGCACAAGTGCTATATTGTTTAACCCAATCACACACGCATGTCATTCAGTGTTTATTACATGCCTTCACGTCTATAAAAAGAAATCCCAATTATTCGAAGGACACTCAGCAATTCATTTGACAAATATCAACAAAAAGAACACATTTTAACACAACCAAATTTGCGAGGGGAACTCGTGTTACTATTTCGTCGTCTGAGTTCCAATGTGATCTATTTGCCTACTGGCACATAGAACACATTGAAACTCAGGGAATGATTTTCAACTATTGCTAAGGATTGAAAATGTAATTGCATTGAACGATTTGTGGAAAATACCAGTGAAATTTTTGGTTCTATTTAAAAATAGTCTGTCAACAATTTCCATTCTGCACATATGTTCAGAACAGATTTTCTTTTTCCACATGGTTTAGAGTTGCCATAGATGGGGATTTCAAAGAACAGGCGTGTAATAAAAACTAAGGCCATTGCGGAAAGATAAAACTCTAGATCTATGGCCTCCCATTGTATCCTTCTGTGCTGGCACTCATGCCATATCGATTAACCCATTCACATGCGTGTGTCATTCTGTTTATTACATGCCTTCATGTCTATAAAAAAAAAAATTAATCGAAGAACACTCAGCAATTCATTTGACAATTATCAACAAAAAGAACACATTTTATCGCCAACCAAATTTGTGAAGGGAACCTGTGTTACTATTTTGTCCCCTGAGTTCCAGTGTGTTCTATGTGCCAGGGACCAGCCGTGAGGGTGACTAGGGCGATTAAGTCACCCTTCTAAGCCCAAAGTCGCCTAGAAAAATAGTCGGGGCGATTACAAGTCGCCCTCTAAAAATTGACCAAAATGAGAAAAGGCTGAACTGAGTGATGCGAGGTTTACATGAAAACGAGTATTTTCAAAAATCGAATGTGCTCGAGTGTGATAAATGGGCATTTTAATTCGTCAAATAAACGTCCATTTATTTGAAATCACACGACAAGCAATTGTCCATTGTCGCTTTTGGCAGATTTTTTTATTTCTATTTTGTTGCGTTCCAGTCGGAGCTTCAAGTGCCGAAACGAAAATAGGTGACTTACGCGACTCAACAAACAACCCAGTTTGAAAGTAGGTTATGTCGCTTAGGATGCCGAAAATGTATACATAACAGACGTATTTTATAACACATTATTTTCATTTCGATTTGCTGACGACTGTTAACTGTTGGGCTGTCTATTCCCAGAAAAACACGAATGGAATTGAAACACATGAAAAAAAGCTTTAGTGATGTCAAGAAAAGCTTTGTACAGAACACAAGTGTGCATGTGGACGATCTTGAAAAAGGGTCCTCCTAAACATTGGAATGACATGAAATGACGCGGAATGACACCGGAATGCCATAAAAATGATGCGGAATGACATTTCTTTTACAAAATAATCGACCCCAGAATGTATTTTGTTTATTAACTAACAAAGTACCTCCCAAGCAACCTTCTTACATCTGGTCCTGTTCACACTTTCAGACTTAGGAAATTATTAGGTTAGTAGACTTTGTTGAAAGGCAACCACAGGAGGGGGATGGGGGATTGGCACGGAGAAGAGGTGAGGGGTCATGAAGGAGAAGGTAGCAGTGGGGGATTTTCAGTCAATAATTACATTGTGATTTTTTAACCTGGCACAGATGCATCATAGACAACTGGACCTGGATTATTTGTACGTTAATGGAGGACCATAAATTGAAAATATGAAGGGGCGGCGGGGGTGGTACATGAATATTCTTAATTTTCCCCACTTGCCTATGAAGTCTCCCTACATGACTCTGCAGTCTCCCTATTTTTTCTGGAGGGAGACTTGAAGTCTCCCTAAAATTCCCCCCTAGGCTGGTCCCTGCTATGTGCCTACTGGCACATAGAATACATTGGAACTTGGGGGATGATTTTCAGCTATCGCTAGTGAGTTGAATAGTAATTTCATTGCATGATTTGTAGAAAATTCCAGTGAAATTTTGCTTCCATTTAAAAATAGTCAATGATTTCCGTTTTGCACATGTGTGGAACAGATTTTCATTTTTCACATGGTTTAGAGTTGCCATTGATGGGGATTTCATAGAACAGGCAAATAAAAACTAAGGCCCAAGGGAAGATTTCATTTGATGGTCAACATTGACTGTGTACATCATTCAGTGTCATGATTTGTTCATTGTGGAATGTGGCATGACAATTTCACATAGATATAAAAATGTAATAAGGTTATGATAAGGCCATGTAAATAAAATAGGTTCTCAGGGAATTTCTTTTCAAAGAGGGAGACAGGTGTTTATTGGATTAAAAACTGTTAAATTTTTCAGAAGGTGGCCTTGACAGGAGTCAATATCGGGGCTATTGCACCCAATCGCCCAGCCATAAATGCTCCTACACAATACCAACTGAGCCAACGGAAACCCCCAAATAGTATGTTAGTTCATATTTACAACCCGACCCGAGACCCTTTACGAGAAGTGACAATTACTGAGTTGTTGGAATTGTTTTATGTGTTGATTCGAAATTGTCTATGAGTAGCCTGTATTTTGTTGTGAGATTTACCCGTGGATTGTTTGCCTTAGCATCCATTGCAACTGGAACAGATTACTGTTACAATGGTCTATGGTCCCAGCTTTTAAACACAGGAATCTCAATTAATGGAAGATCTGTGAAGATGCTACTGCTTGAATTTAATTTTATATCGCCGATGTCAAGCAGGCATTGTCAATTCTCATATATTGGTCTCAGGTCGGGTTGTAAATGTGAACTAACATACTGGCTGAGTCAATTGCAACCTTTTTGGGGGTTGCTGTTTGCTCAGTTGGAATGGTGGCAGAGCATTTATGGCTAGGTGATAGGGTGCCGTAGACCTGAGATCGACTCCCCGTCGAGGCCACCTTCCGAAAAACTTTACAGTTTTCAATCCAGTTACGTGGTGCTAAGACAATGCCTGGTGGAATTCCTGCTTGACATTGGCGATATAAAATGAAATTCAAGCAGTTGCATCTTCACAGATCTTCCATTAATTGAGATTCTGGTATATACAGTAGAATCCTCTTAATTGAATATCCATTTTGCCAGTGAACATTATTCAGTTAACAGGAGTACACAATTAACAGGGATTTGGTCAGTTTCGTGTGTTCTGGAGGTAAACTGAGCATTTATTTTATTATATCTTGTTTGACAGAGCTCATAGAGCTCTGTCAAACAAGATGTAATAGAATAAATGCCTGTATTGGATGCAGTGAGGCCAAAAAGGTTGATAAATAAGGGGAATTTGGTGCGTGTCACAGTAATTTTTTCGACATATTACAAAAGTTTATATACAATTAACAGGAGTTTACTCTACAACCCATATGCAATTAACAGATTAAATTTGTACTGAAGGTGTGGTATATGGTTTTGTGTTTGAAAATTATATTCAGTTAACAGGGATATACAATTAAGAGATATCCAGTTAAGTGAGCTCCACTATAATATATGTGATCTAGGTTTAATAAAACTGAATATTTACTAAGATGAAGACTAATAACCATTGCCAATAGCCTTGACAGATATGCATTAAGGTGTCTGGAAATAATACTAATTTGTGTAGATTCTCAGACCTGGACAATACAAATTTACATAACTTTTATTAAATGAAACCTTGCAAAGCACTGTCCAGAGATGTTAATTGGGGGTGCATTCACATTGAAAATCCAAGATTGTTACAAATAAAACTAGAACGGTGTCATTTGTGTGCAAAGCACACTAAAGTGTTTCCCCGCAGTTTAGATATGACATCAAGATGGTCACAAAGCAATTCACATTCTCTAATGACAAAAGTGGCACTACTGACACCACATGGGGCCGCATCAAAAATCCAAAACGTTTATGCACACCTAGACACCCTACTAGAACATGAACACACTTTCAACGTTTCGAGTTAACTCCTAGGAACCTTTCACCAGAAACTGATTCTCTAACGATAAAAGTTACACTTTGGGTGCCACATGGGGCTGAATCAAACATTTATGCATATCTAGAGACAATACTGGAACACATGAACACACTTTCAACGTTTCGAATTAAAACATCTAGGAGCCTTTCGGTGGAAATCAATTCAATAATGACAAAAGTGGCACTATGGCACTGCAGGAGGGGGGGGGGGGGGGGGGGGAGGTGAATAAAAAATCTGAAACCTTTATGCACATCTACACACCCTACCCAAACATATGAACACATTTTCAGCATTTCAGATTAAAACCCCTAGGAGTCTTCTGCCAGAAACCAGTTCTTTAATAACAAAAGTGGCGCTACGGGTACCACATGGGACCAAATCAAAAGTCTGAAAACTTTATGCACATCTAGAATTAAAACACGTAGGAGCCGTTTGCACTACTGGCACCACATGGGGGAGGGGGGGGGGGGGGGGGTGTTGTCGAATCAAAAATCTGAAGCCTTTATGCACATCTGGACACCCTACCCAAACACATTTTCAGCATTTCGAATTAAAACCCCCTAGGAGCTTTCTGCCGGAAACCAATTCTCCAGTGACAAAAGTGGTGCTACGGGTGCCACATGGGACCAAATCAAAAATCCTAAACCTTTATGCTCATCTAGAGACCTTACCGGAACATATAAGCACACTTTAAGTGTTTCGAATTAAAACCCCTATGAGGCTTTCAATCCAAATTGATAAATTTGTCCCTTGAGTGTAAGAAGGCTTTGCAGTGCCTTCTTGCTCTCAAGGGACGAATACACCACCACCCAGGCTATTCTGTAGATTATGAGGCCTAAAACATGAACCAAGAACATGAACTTTGATGGGAAGGAAATAATTACAGAAATAAAAAAATTATAAAAAACAAGTTGCCTGCATGCAATTTTACAAATAACAGCCTGAGAAACAGAAAATCTACTTTGTAGGGCCTTATCATCATCTTTGTCTGCATTTACCTGAGTTTACATATAGAGATGGAGTGGTTAAACTGATTAATCGATTAATCTATGATCAACATCTTGATCGATCCAAAAAGTAATTGATCGATTAACCGTTACTTTTGAACTACTGTATTATATGGGTTAACAAAGGAACAAACTTGCTCCAAAACAGGAAGACATTATCACACTAACTCACATCGATTATATGAGAGAGAGTAAAGCATGCAAGTCACTTGCTGACATACTTGTTTACTTGCATGATCATCATACTGTACCAGTGGCTGGAAATAGTTATTCTTAACCCTTTACCAATTGTGGATTTCAGATCATACATGCAAAATAAATTCATGAATTACTAAACATTTTCAATTTTTGTCTCAAAAACATAGCTTATGACCCCTCATTGGAACAAGCTCAAATGAGGGCTCAAAAGCTATGTTTTTGAGACAAAAATTGAAAACATAATAAATTTGAATGGAGATTTTTGTATATAGGCCTAGTCGGTTTTGTTTGTTACATTGTGTAAAGGGTTCATGCTGTAAATCATCAACGGTATGGCAATTATTCAGATATCTATTTGAACAAGTGATTAATCAGTTAACTAAGGTTAATCCACGTGATTAATCGATGAAGAGAACCCCTTAAGCATTTCAGCTCTATTTACACACAGTAAACTCATTTCAATTACTGTCTTTGTCTTTTGCACCAAAAAACTGTTTTATCACATCAATTCAGGATTTTTTCAGCAGATATTTTGATTTTATCCAGGGTTATTTCCCGAAGATGTGATGGAAGTCCAGGTTTAGAACTGCACCACACTTCTGGCTGATTTTGGAGGTGAATTGTTGATATTTGTGGTTTTTAGCCATCATTCCTTGTTGAATAGAAAATAATAAATAAGTAAATGGACAGTTACTAGCCACGGTCTGAATTATGTTACAGTGGAACCTTGTTAATTGAATAGCCACTTCACCAATGAAAATTATTCACTTAACACAAGTACCGGTATTCAATTTACAGGGATTGTGTCACTTTCCTGTATTCTAGTGATAAACATAGCATTTATTCTGTTATATCTTGTTTGACAGAGCTCCATGAGCTCTGTCTAACAAGATATAAAAGATTAACCATTTAGCTAACAAATCGCCTGCATCCTCCCACATAATTTGCAAATTTAGCAGTTGAAAAAAATAAATTTTTCAAAATATTTCAACAAAACCATATCATGTGACCCCTCATTGGAACGAGCTCATCAAGCTCATTCCAATGAGAGTGTCACATGATATGGTTTTGTTAAACATTTTTTTAAAATGGGAGGTCCTTTACGAACGATCCCCATTTTCTTTCTGTCGGTTGAAAAACATGGCTCATCAAGCTCATTCCAATGAGAGTGTCACATGATATGGTTTTGTTAAACATTTTTTTAAAATGGAAGGTCCTTTACGAACGATCCCCATTTTCTTTCTGTCGGTTGAAAAACATGGCTGCCAGAGGCATTCTTTGATTCTGATTGGTGGATTTTCAAAAATCTACTCCTCTGAAACTTCAGGGCAAAATGTTTTGAAACTTCACATTATTGACGACTGGGACACCCTCTGCCAACGATCCTCATTTAATGTTAATCAGGTTACAAACATGGCTACAATTGCGGCTTATATCTACTATAAAAACTCTATGGGAAATCACATATTCATCTTCTTCTCTGGAACTACTGATCCGATGTGAATCAAACTTGGCAGGAATGGTCTATGTGAGGTCCTCTACAAACGATCGTCATTTTGTTCCCATCGGATGGAAAACATGGCCGCCAGAGGCATTCTTTGATTCTGATTGGTGGATTTTGAAAAATCTTCTCCGAAACCACAAGGCCAAATGTTTTGAAACTTCACATTATTGATGACTGGGACACCCTCTACCAACGATCCTCATTTAATGTTGATCGCTCTACAAACATGACCACAATTGCAGCTTATAGTTACTATAGGAACCCCATGGGAAATCACATTTTCATTTTCTTCTCTGGAACTGTTGAGCCAATGTGAACCAAACTTGGCAGGAATGGTCTATGGGAGGTACTCTATGAACGATCCTCATTTTGTTCCTGTCGGATGGAAAACATGTCTGCCAGAGGCATTCTTTGATTCTGATTGGTGGATTTTGAAAAATTCTTCTCCTCTGAAACCACAAGGCCAAATGTTTTGAAACTACACATGATTGATGACTGGGACACCCTATACCAATGATCCTCATTTAATGTTGATCGGTTTGCAAACATGGCTGCAATTGCCGCTTATAGTTCCTGTAAAAACCCTATAGAAAATCACATTTTCATCTTCTCTGGAACTTCTGAGCCAATGTGAACCAACCTTGGCAGAGATGGTCTATGGGTGGTTCTCTACAACTGTTTCTCATTTTGTTCCTGTTGGATGAAAAACATGGCTGCCAGAGGCATTCTTTGATTCTGATTGGTGGATTTTCAAAAAATCTCCTCTGAAACCACAAGGCCAAATGTTTTGAAACTTCAAATTATTGATGACTGGGACCCCCTTTACCAACGATCCTCATTTAATGTTGATCTCTGTACAAACATGGCCACAACAGCAGCTTATAGTTACTGTAGGAACCCTATGGGAAATCACATTTTCATTTTCTTATCTGGAACTGCTGAGTCGATGTGAACCAAGCTTGCCAGGAATGGTCTATGGGAGGTACTCTATGAACGATCCACATTTTGTTCCCGTCGGATGGAAAACATGTCTGCCAGAGGCATTCTTTGATTCTGATTGGTGGATTTTGAAAAATATTCTCCTCTGAAACCACAAGGCCAAATGTTTTGAAACTTCACATGATTGATGACTGGGACACCCTATACCAACAATCCTCATTTAATGTTGATCGGTTTGCAAACATGGCTGCAATTGTTGCTAATAGTTCCTGTAGAAACCCTATAGGAAATCACATTTTCATCTTCTCTGGAACTGCTGAGCCAATGTAAACCAACCTTGGCAGGAATGGTCTATGGGAAGTTCTCTACGACTGTTTCTCATTTTGTTCCTGTTGAATGAAAAACATGGCTGCCAGAGGCATTCTTTGATTCTGATTGGTCGATTTTGAAAAAATCTTCTCCCCTGAAACTACAAGACCAAATGTTTTGAAACTTCACTTGATTGATGACTGGGACACAAGCTACCAACGATCCTCATGCAATGTTTATCAGGTTGCAAACATGGCCACAATTGAGGCTTATAGTTACCATAGAAATCCTATGGGAAATCATATTTTCATCTTCTGTTCTGCCAGGTGAGCAATTACAGGCTATTTAGAGCCTCTTGTTAAGTTTGGTTTACATACAAACATGTGGGAAAAAGGAGATTCAGGTGTGAAAAAAGAAGGTTGTCACCACAATGTATCAGTAAACTGTAGAACTGTTTCATTAATTTCACAAGAATTATGAAACAATGTGTTTTTATTCATATTCTCAAAGAAACTGGCCCTTCTTGTTATAAAAATATCATAAAGTGGTAATAGAGATTAATAGACCTAATGAAAAATATCCATATCTATCTTCTTAGGATTTCCTCTAGGCAGGCAGGGACTCCTGTTCAGTAGGTTTTATACCACTCACCTGGTATAATACCTAAAGACCAGGTACCATTCCTCCACTCACTTGCTGACTATGTCACAAATTTACCGCACCGATGACCTCCATGAATGAGGTAAATGAAAAATCAAATGAAAAACGACAACTTTAATGAGAACAATAACAATATTATAGGTTAATGAAAAAAATCATCAACTTTAACCCTTTACCTAACGCACAGGGTATCAAAATTTATCATTTTAATTATTGATTTTTAAAAATTAAAAACAAAATTCAACAAAACCATATCATGTGACCCCCTCATTGGAATGAGCTTGTTCCAATGAGGGGGTCACATGGTATGGTTTTGGTTGATATTTTTGGAAAAATATATTTTATTCTGATGTTTAATTTGAAAATTACGCAAGCAGATGTAGCAGTGGGGTAAAGGGTTAATGAGAACAATAACAATTGAGATTCTGGTATATACAGTAGAAACCTCTTAATTGAATATCCATTTTGCCAGTGAAAATTATTCAATTAACAGGAGTATACAATTAACAGGGATTTGGTCAGTTTCCTGTGTTCTGGAGGTAAACTGAGCATTTCTTCTATTATATCTTGTTTGACAGAGCTCACAGAGCTCTGTCAAACAAGATATAATAGAATAAATGCCTGTATTGGATGTAGTGAGGCCAAAAAGGTTGATAAATAAGGGGAATTTGGTGCTTGTCACAGTAATTTTTTTGACATGTTACAAAAAATTATATACAATTAACAGGAGTTTACTCTTCAACCCATATGCAATTAACAGATCAAATTTGTACTGAAGATATGGTAAATGGTTTTGTGTTTGAAAATAATATTCAATTAACAGGGATATACAATTAAGAGATATCCAGTTAAGTGGGCTCCACTGTATTAAAAGTTAACAAACTACGTAACGTATTGACCTGAACCATAGATCACAGATTATCACTATATGTCACAGTCATTTGGAAACATTAATGTTGAAATTGATTATTCCAGTAGGCCACAAGAAAGATAACTCTAGGTAGCTGTGTATTAAAGTTATACCTACCATGTGGGATTTAACACTGGGTTGCTGTTTATTGAAGTGGCACCCACAGTGTATGGGATTCACGGCTGGTGTAGAGTTGGAAAATATCATCACAACAGTCCCCGTCCAGAACTTAGCAATCTGCACCCAGAAAAGTAACCAGTGGTCTCCTTGAAAGATCTGTATTGGGACCAACATTATTTTGCATTGCACAACCAGACCTTTAGATCAGTGTAATTTGGGCACAACAGCAAATATGGATGTGGCCTGCATGGTAGGAGAATAAGTACTGGTATTTCCTCCTTCTTGGCATCTGTTTTAGCTTTTACTTACCCATCTTAAAATGATACTTTACAACCCCTTGTTATCGGTCTTCACCATTATCATTGGTTCCCACCACCCTTTGACGTAAGTTTACTCAACTAACTCAAGAAGGCTTCTTAGTTTCCCAGTGTTGAGCCAAAGGCCTATTTGAATGTAAGCTAAGTTACGCATGGCGTTTACTGAGAAATGCCACAAACGTTAATATAATTGATCTCAAGCTTTAAGTGAATTCGCCACAGAAAAGCAATCGCCGTTGACAGTGTCGTATACGACACTGTCGACGATGATTGCTTTTCTGTGGCGAACTCGGTGGTATTTTAAAAAGTTATTTATCTGTTGCATTGTTTGATTCGAAGGTAAGCTCTAAGCTATATGATAATCATCAGGGAAACCTGGCCAAACTATATATTGCCAAAACACTGGAAAAAGTTTCAAACTCCGCAAAATTTGGGCGCAATTTAAAGGCCTGTGCACAACAGTCCACCTCCAGAAAAGAAACTGGTGGTGTCCCTCTGACTCCCTCAAGGATCTGTATTGGGACAAACATTATTTTCGCTTTGCATTAGTGATATAACAGAAGACTTAAATAGCACTGCCAAAACCAGACTTGCATACAATTTCTCTCTTAGTCCCCTTATCACCCCCTCCACAGGCTCCATTAAACCCCAGGTCATGGCTACCTCCTACCAACACTGATATCCTGACTGCCTCCTACCACCATATGGGTCGACTTTGTTATGGGCCAAGTTGGTATAGTACTGGAGTCTGAGTTAGTTATGGGTTGAGTTGTCCTGATACCACTGAAGCAAGCATGCAGATGCTAAATAGTGCATTTAATTTTGCTGTCCTCATCTATTAGAGTGCTTAGATCATCCTAATACTTGTATCAGAGCCTGGAACTTAACTGGATTTTTCTCCCCACACTTTGTATGCAAGATATGTGTGTTTCATGTGAAAAGGCCATGTTAGATAGATATCTATCTTACATGACCCACATGATTTTTTTCATTTCTCGTTAGTGTTGAAAGTATTGTTATTTGTTGTAATTGATGTCTTAATTAAAATCACTATGCATCCATCGATTGATTGATGCATGTGCCTGACTGATGTCATCAGAATGTGTCTATGTTCATTTCACTAAAAATCTTTAACCCCTGTCTTGAAATCAATCAAAATTGTTCAATATAGCTGCACATGCCCCTGGATTACTTTTGATGACGTCAGTGTGTTTTGGTGGTGGGAGAAAAATTATCCCTGATGGGATAAAATATTTGGTTCAGACACTTGGCAAGCCTTGTGTCTGGATCAAATATCTTGCCCTCGAGGGAGATTTCCCCATCTCACATCCACCCCATCAGAGATAATAATAATCTCTTGTGTTTTAACTCATTGGACATTTGTCCCAATTTTGATTTTAACACTCACTGCGAATCTGTTACAAGGTCTATATGAAATTTGATCCGAGATTCAATTTTGAATTAATATGCTGATTCGATCGAGATTCAGTTTGAGATTCAGTTCAAAAACTAAACTACCAATTCGTTGTTCCCTTACTGGAGGAATAAACCAAGTAAATTCAAAGGGGAAGAAGTGGACACACATAACACATAAACCAAAAAGAGATCAGCAATTATTCATGTTTTTTTCTGTACAAACACTCTTTAACCCTTTACCCAAAGCAGATCTGCTAATCACTTAAATTAATTGCAACTGCTCACAGTATTTATCTTATACAGAGGAACCCTCTTAATTGAATAGCCACTTTGCCAATGAAAATTATTCAGTTCACAGGAGTATTCAATTAATGGGGATTGTGTCACTTTCCTGTATTCTGGAGATAAATTTAGCATTTATTCTGTTATATCTTATTTGATAGAGCTCCATGAGCTCTGTCAAACAAGATGTAATAGATTAAATGCCTTTATTGGATGTAGTGAGGCCAAAGAGGTCTATAAACAAAAGGAAAACTGGAGTTTCTTGACAAGTTACAAGATTTTTTATTCAATTAACACAAGTTTACTCTACAACGTATATTCAATTAATGGGTGAAATTTGTACTGGAGGTATGGTAAATGGTTTTGTGTTGGGAAATTATATTCAATTAATAGGGTTATTCAGTTAAGAGATATCCAATTAAAAGGGCCCCACGGTACCTTGAATTAACAAAACACTCCACATGTACACTATATATTTACAACTGGAGAAACAGTTTTTCCCCATAAATAAAAAGCAAATCTAAACATACAAATTTTCCAGTTATATCCAGGCTTTAATAATTTACTATATGTACTACTGATCGATTTGATCCAGTTTCCAATGGTTTATCCAATACAATTTTGGGGGCGGTGGAACCAGGGGGCTGGGGCTTCAACCCCTCCACATTTTTTGCCGGACCATGTTTTTTGTATGCATATATTTTAACACAACAAATGACTGGTGAAACAAGAGGCGCATTCAGAGCCTCCCACCTTATTTTCGCCAGCTATGTTTATCTCATACTGGTTCAGTTTCGATGGATTTCGGATCATTTTTTGCAGTAAGTGGCAGCAAACACTAAAATGTATACAGTCTGTTAAAAAATCGGTTAACTGAAGTAGATCGTAATCTTACAGACATACAAGTACCAAATCCACCCCCAGACAAGATAATTCACAGACAGTATAATTGCTGTAAACATCTGGTAAAGCATACAGGTGAGGTCTATTTATCAGCTTTGGTCGTTACGACCATAGCTGATAAATAGACCTCACCTGTATGCTTTACCAATGTTTTTTAAAGTGTGAAATCTTTCAAATACATCTCCTGAAAAATCTCAAAATATCCACTCAGATGCATGGAAACAGGGTTTTGGGACCCTGGAATTTAAAATTTTCATACCAACGACCATCCCCTGAATCTGATGTTGAAATTCCTGATTCGCAGGACCCTATATGATTCCTCCTACCCCATGTGCATTTCCTGGTTAGAAGAGACCCACCACTCCACAGTGAGAGTCCCCTACGGTAGCAAGGTTTGGAAGGGTTGGTGTTTCACGAGTCATCCAGCTCTGGGGATCTGATATATCAGAATGTGCTACATTGGTATATTCTGTTGAAGGTTGGTTGACGCCCTATGCACTGGGGATTTCAATTGGCCATCACATGGATCTGCCAAATGAACACTCCATTCATGTTTCATCAGCCTTCAGTTTGGGAACAGTCACCATCATAATATAACCTTAGCTGTGGAAAGTGATGTAAAACCCCTACTAAACAAAATATCTTACCCCTATGTTAGTGAGTTTGTCAGTTTTCCACTAGAAGTTGGTGGATTCTATATGTCGTACGTTTTCCAGATTCCCTGTATTTTTGTACCTCTCGGCAAATGACTTTATTTTCTGGATTCCCATTATTGAGTACAACTGGAAGGTCCAGTCTGCAGAAGTATTTTCATTCTGAATCACGACAAAACTCAGAGCATTCAGCATTCCTATACGAGGAGTTAATTCATTTTTAGCTCAACTTGATCAAGTCCAGCTGAGCTATTGCCATTTATTCTCATCCATCGGAGTACGTCTGTACATCTGCACATTCACAGTTTCCTTTGGCACACCGCACAGGACTCATTTATGATCAGATCACTTGGAAACGTGATCTGCTTGTTTAGGGTGATCTCCAGATGTGAGCTATCGATTTTCTTCCATTTCTGTCAAAAAATGTTGCCGCTGGCAACATTCTTTGAACTTAGTTTAGTCAGACCTCAGTATTTCCCTTTAGCACACCTTACAGGGCACATTTATGATCGGGTATGCTTGTTTGGGGTGACCTCTGGATGGGAGCTATCCGTTTTATTCCATTTGCATAAAAAACTGTTGCCTCTGGCAATGACCATTGAACTTTGTTTAGTCTGGCATCAGTATATTCCTTTGGCACACTGTACAGGGCACATTTATGTTTAGATCAATTTGAAACTTGGAATTCTTGTCTGGGGTAACCTCTAGATGGGAGCTATCGATTTTCTTCAATTTGTGTCAAAAAATGTCAAAAACCTTCGATGAACTTAGTGCAGTTATGCATCAATATTTGCCTTTGGCACACCCTGCAGTGCACATTTTTGACTGGATCACTTTGAAACTTGGTGTGCTTGTTTGGGGTGACCTCTAGATGGGAGCTATCGACTTTCTTTAATTTCCGTCAAGAAATGTTGCCACTGGCAATGTTCTTAGAACTTTAGTCAGACCTCGATATTTCCCTTTGGCACACCTTTCAGGGCACATTTGTGATTGGATCACCTTGAAACTTTGTGTGTTCAGGGTGACCTCTAGTTTTGAGCTATTAATTTTTTTTCATTTCCATAAAAAATTATTTTTGTTATCACCAGCCTTTGTGCAGCAACTTATCCCATTTGCACACTCTGCAGGGTATATTTTTGAATTTCCATAAAAAAGAAAAAAAAACATTTCCACAAGCAGTGACCTTCAAACTTAGTGCATTTGTGCATTAACATCTTCCTTTGGCATGCTGCAGTGGGTGCATTCATTATCAGGTTGTTTTGAAACTTTGTATGCTTATTCAGGGTGACAAAGATAGGAGCTATCAATTTTCTTTTCATTTCCATCAAAAACTAACTGTTGCTGTTAACAACCCTCTTTGAATTTATTGCATTTGTGCACCAGCATTCCTCTTTGACATGCCCTACAGGGTACATTTATTGTAGGATTGTTTTTTAACCTGGTGTACTCATTGTGATAAGAGCTATTGATTAGCATTCATTTCTGTAAAAAAAGTTGCTGCTTACAATAACCTCTGAACTTACTACATTTGTGTATCAACATTCCTCCTTTAGCGAGCCTTACAGTTTACATTTAAAAATGAATGGATTGCTCTGATGTTGTGTGCACACAATGCTGTTATGTTGAAGTTTCATCAAATGATTGGTACCAATGATCTTCAATTTTGCCATTGTACTGATAATTTACCAGGTTAAAGTTTGTCAAGTTGAGCTACAGTGTCATTGACACTTTCATTTACATCTAAATTTGGCTATCTTCCGACTGTTGTGACAAGTAAACAAGAAAGACTATCATCAAGGCTTGTGTGCTAGACTGTAGGCATAGGCATCAGCTCAGGTCCACCGGAGGTGGACCTGAGGTGATACCTATTCCTCTTTGTGCTAGTTTACAAGTTTTCCAGTAAAGACAGGTTTTTCGATCAGTTGAAGCATACGTCTCTGTTTCATAGGTTATCCAGTAGATGTACCAAATTAAACCTTCATTTAGGCATTGTCTGCCTTTTAGGGAACTAACATCTTTATATAGCCTTGTTTGTTGAAAGTGATATAAAACCTCAAATCAAACAAATGCAACTCAATGCATAGTCAAAAATGTTAATCACTATTTTCTGACTAAAATTTTCCTGTTGGTTTTTGCCCATATGAGATTAAGATATTGTTATTCAATTTAATCGAGTTTGCTTCATAATGCAGAAAAATTCCATAAATATTTTGGGGAATGCATATGTCACTTTGGAATGTATGAACCATTTTAATCCAACCATACTGACTGTACTTTCATTAGCTGAACTTGACAAAATCAAGATAAGCTATTGCCATCACGCGTGCATAAGTCTGTGAGTCTGTTCACATTTTCCTTTAGGACAGTCTACACCCTGTAGTTTTTGTCCGATCATCACAAAATTTCATATGCAGGTTTGAGGTCATGTCTAGATCAGAACGTCTCCCTTTTGTTTGTGGTTGGTCAACCATGATGGCTGCCCAAGCCCAAAACCTGAAAACCTTCAGCAGAGTCTACAGGTTGTATTTATGAAGGGATTTCATTGTAACCCTGTACAGTATGTGGAGAGTGTATTATCACTAAATCACCTGCAGAGTGGAGATTCCACCCAAGCAATAATTGCAAATTTGTTGCAATTCATAACCAGCACAAGCAAAGTTTCAGCCAATGGACCTCCGGGTTAAACCCGGAGGTCCATTGGCTGAAACATTGATTGTGTTTTTTGTCGCTATGTACACAATTTGAAAGTTATAGCTTGGGTGACAACTCCACTCTGCGGTGATTTAGTTACAATCCACTCTCCATGTATTGTAGGATGACTCTGCACAATGGCTAGATGAAAACGTCCCCTTTTGGTCATGATCTGTCAACCGTGATGGCTGTCCAAGCCTGAAACCCCAAAACTTTTAGCACAGTCTACAGATTGTATTTGGTATGGAGGGAGTTCATTGTAACTTGGAATGATGTCTAGATGAGAACTTCCCCATTTGGTCACGATCTGTTAATCGTGATGGCTGCCCAAGCCCAAAACTCAAAAACCTTTAGCACAGTCTTCAGGTCGCATTTATGGAGGGATTTCATTGTAACTTGGTAGGATGACTCCATATAATGTCTAGATGAGAACATCCCCTTTTGGTCATGATTGTTCAACTGTGACGACTACAGCGACCCAATGCCTGAAAACCATTAGTACAGACTACAGGTCGTATTTATGAAGGGATTTCATTGTAACTTGGTAGGATGATTCAGGAAAATGCCTAGATGATGATGCCCCCTTTTGGTTGTGATCGGTCAACCGTGATGGCCACACAGGCCCGAAGCCAGAAAACCCACAATCTACAGGCCACATTTATGAAGGGATTTCGTTGTGACTTGATAGGATGACTAATTTTGGAATAATTTCACTGTAACTTGGTAACTTTGCTTGACATACATTAACTGTGAGGGCCACATTAACCCACCCTCAATTCTTTAGTACAGTCTACACCTCATATTATTTTTATTTTAACATAACATTCAGGGAAGAGAAATGAACATATTCTCAATTATCACATTTCTTGTCACATTTCATAATCCTTTCATAAACATTTAACATTATCCTTTTCATCAAACACAATACACAGTCAAGTTAAGCTACAGTGTCACCGAGACTTTCATTTTTAATTTTTATTAGTTCAACTTTCAAATTTGAGGTTATGCCATGGCCCGTCGTCCATCCGTCTGTCCATCTGTCCATCAACAATTTAATGCGGCTCGGGCTAGAGGCCGTATTTATGAACCGATCTTTACGAAACTTCTTGAGTACCTTTCTTATCACCGTGGGACAAGGATGAATGTTTTTGGGTGCAGTCCAAAATTCAAAATGGAAGCCATTTTGTACCAAAATTAGTGCAATCAGTTTTTTGTACAGAACATCTGTATGAAAGTTCTGATTTGAATAATTTTTGTATGAATGTTTAGTAACATGGAATACAACACATATAATATACAGGTTTTTTCTCGTGTAGAAATTATGCAAATTAGATGAACTTTGATTTATTCAGTGCTACTTACACACAGTAAGTGCACATGTCAATACGGCTCGGGCTAGAGGCTGTATTTATGAACCGATCTTCACAAAACTTCTTGGGTACCTTTGTTATCACTTTGGGACGACAAGTGTTTCTAGGTTCGGTCCAAAATTCAAAAAGGCTGCCAGTGGCCATTTTGTACCAAAATTAGGTCCAATCAGTTTTTTATACACAACTTATGTACAGCTAAGGCTAGAAGCCATATTTATGAACCGATTTTTTTAAAACTTCTTTGGTACCTTTGTTATCACCGTGGGACGAGAATAAGTGTTTTTGGATGCGGTCTGAAATTCAAGATGACCACCAGCAGCCATTTTGTACCAAAATTAGTGCAATCAGTTTTTTGTACAGAACTTCTGTATGAAAGTTCTGATTTGAATAAATTTTTGTATGAATGTTTAGTAACATGGAATACATCACATATAACATACAGGTTTTTTTCTTGTGCAGAAATTATGCAAATTAGATGAACTTTGATTTTTTCAGTGCTACTTATACACAGTAAGTGCACATGTCAATACAGCTCGGGCTGGAGTCTGTATTTATGAACCGATCTTCACGAAACTTCTTGGGTACCTTTCTTATCACCTTGGGACGGGAACAAGTGTTTTGGGGTGCCTTTGTTATAACTGTGCTGTTGAGAACAAATATTTTTGGGTTCAGTCAGACCCACTCTGAGACTCAAAGATTTCTTTTCTAGTTTAGCATCTGTTGCCCACCTTTACAATACTTTACCTATACATTTGTTACAGGCTACAGTCAGCATTTATGTACAGATCGTTACAATGCTTTATATGTACCTTTGTTATCAGGTCATTACCTAAATGTTTGTCAGTGCGGTGTCACATACTATACATGTACATGTCTTACACAAGATGAGCTACAGTGTCATTGACACTTTCATTTCAAGTGTTATTACTATTGTTAATTTGCGTTTTTGAGAGTTGATGAATAAATTTTATGCATCACATTAATAACTCTTATTACTATCATACTCTGCCAGTTTGTGAATATAATAGTATAATTTATGGACTGTTTGTTTTGTTTGCTTGTTCCACTATTCCTTGGAGGGTTTCACCCCGATCTTCACCAAACTTTGTCTGTGTGTAAAGGGTGACCCCAGAATTACCACTGGTGGGTTCGTTTTTGGAAATATCAAGGTCACTGAGGCCAAATGTTAACATGAATTTGCTAGCATTCAAAGTTCTTATGAAAGACCTGATGTCTTTTTGTAAGAACTTCCACACATCTGTCAATTTTACCTGATATTCATCCTCTGTGGTAAATCATCAAACAAATTAACAGCTTATGTAACTGCATCTAACTAAAGGTATATGGACTTGGTAGATCTATTCATACCACAAGTTTAATGTTGTGGGGGCATGGTGGCTCAGTATGTAGAGGTGCAGGCTGCAAGTCGAGAGGTCCTTGGTTGTCATCTGCTTTTCATATTAGTTAAAGGGTTAAACACCAATAAATAAATAAATAGAGTGACTTAATATGATGAGTTGATGAGAACTTCAGAAAAGCAAACCTACGGCCTGCTCGGTCGGTCAAACTGGCTATGTTGCCTCCCAGCGACGTACCACATGTTAAACTTGTGTACGAACTTGTTTAACTCCTTACCCAAGCCTGCCAGCGCGATTCTCAAAAATCGCCAATTAATTTCAATTACTTTTTCATTTTTTGTCTCAAAAACATAGGTTATGACCCCTCGTTGGAACGAGCTCGTTGAGCTCGTTCCAAAGAGGGGCCATAACCTATGTTTTTGAGACAGAAAATGAAAAAAATTAGTTATTCAAGAATTTTTTTTTGCAAGTGTCGTCTGCTTTTCATGTTACGTAAGGGGTTAAACACCAATAAATAAATAAATAAATAGAGTGCCTTAGTATGATGAGTAGATGAGAACTTCCTATTTTAGTCACCATGGCAGCTGTCTTGGATTTCTTCAGGATACTGCCTTCAGTTAATTTAGCACAGACCACAGCCCACATTTCTTTTCTGATCACTGTCAAATTTAAAATATATGTTCATTCAAGTTCATGCCTAGATGAGAATGTTTTCTTATAGTCACAGTTGGCTGCCATCACTGGCTGTCACAGCAGCCATCTTGGATTTTTACAACACTACAGGTTTAATTTATGCATTAATGTTCCTGAAAAGTGACTGAGAATGCCCTATTTTGTAACGGTTGGCTTTTGGGCTGTAGGATTAAATTATTTCTGATCCCCTCTCAACTACTTCAGGGTTTATATTTCGATGAGAATCCGAGAATCGATTCACACAACAAAACCGATGAGAATCCATGTTGATTCTCATTGCAGCTCTGCTAATATTCACATGAAAATAATTGAGTCAATTTAGCCTTTTACTTAGTACTTAACTAACACAGTGGCAACAAATTAACCAATACTGTGAAAGCTAGCATGACCTGATATATAGTGACACTTTGTCAATAAAATTGCACAAATATGGCCATCATTGGAACCGGTCATATTTTAAGGGTTTACTGGTAAATATTGTTTATTTATTTATTTATTTATTTTATTATTTATATATTATCTCCCCACCAAAAAGAAGCTTGCAGGAGATATAGAAATGGATTCCATCTGTCCATCTGTTTGTCCATCCCTAACCACTTTGGACCCGTGTATATATCTTCTGTATGCTGATGGACCACCACCCCAACAACTTTGTCCCCTTTTTTAGTGCACCACTTCTTGGGGGGGGGGGGGGGGGGTACCAGTGGCATTGCACCTTGTTATTTATATTGTTTAAAAATTATCAAATTTAGTTTATGTTTTAAAAATAGAAAGCTGTGTTGTTTGAAGGGTTTGGATTCTCCCAAATTTCGGTGAAAAAAGCCCTGTCCTTGTGAACATAAAATAGAGCTGCCCACTTTCCTGTAAATTATATTCTCTAGGATGATGCCATTGAGAACCTTTGTGTTGAAGGGTGGGGGGGGGGGGGGGGGGGGGGGGCGGCTAAGTCCTTGTAGTTGGTGAAAATGTCATGAGTAGTCTCTGGATTTGATTTGGATGTACTGTTTTTGCATTTTAAACAAGCTATTAATTGAAAATAGAATATGTTTTCATTGTTGGAATTTACTTTAAAAATGGTTCCACAATCCAACATGAGTATTTCCTTCAGTTCCTTGAATCCTGCACCCAATGAAACATGTACTGGTAACCAATTAACCCTGTGCATTTTTATGTAGCAGATGTGATTTTATCTTTCTTTTATTTAAAAATCAGCATATAATTGTAATTTATTTTGATCATTAAGAAGCCCCTATCAGAAGATGAAAGCAGTGGTCTTTGACAGATTTTATAGATTCTGATACAGGCTTTCATAGTTTTGTGCAGGTTCTAGAAGTCACGTGACAAGAAAGGTTGATGTTTTGTTGTTTTGTTTTCCATCGTTGAGTCATAGGCCATAATCTAGTAATTTTCACATTTGGTACACATTCTTCAGTACTTTTATAGTTTTCTTGTTGAAATCACAGCTCAAAGAGATTGATGGTAGTCATGGTGAAAGTGGGGCAGTGTAGTGTAGTGTCATCTAGAAGGGGTGTCGTTTGAATGGGATTGAGTGCCACAACCTGAATCCCTACTACTTGTTATTCGTGGTTAATAAATCAATGAACTAGTATTGAGTTACATGTAGTTGTGGCACAGTTCTGGTGGACATTATTGTAGTATCCCTGTGATGCCCTAAAGCAAGTCTGTTTCATTTACATCCTCAGTCTGTGTATATTTTCATGTAATGTGTGAAATGGCAGCAAACCAACTAATCCTGTGCATGGCCTACGGTTATCCAGTGTATGTTAGCTTGCCAACTAACTCGGTACATTGGGGGGGGGGGGGGGCGCAGTGGCTCAGTGGTACACTGCTGGACTTCTGTGCTAGACGTCCCGAGTTCGATCCCCGTCCAGGATGACCCACGTTGTGTCCTCGGGCAAGGCACTTTATCCCGGTTGCCTAATGGGGCATGATGACGCCGTGTACTAAGGCGTACTGCACGTCGAAGGAGCACATGTCTTCAACCGCTGTAACCCTGCTTGTGCGGAGCTTGAACAAAGTTAGAATGTTGAGGAGCTGACAGTTGCTCGTCGATGGTCGGTGGTTCTCTCTGGGTACTCCGGCTTCCTCCACCTGTAAAACTGTCACGATTAGCCATTGTGCATAAGTATGTGACCTTAAACACCAATAAATAAATAACTATATATTTCTCAGGATTAGACTTTCTTTTCTTTCTGGTAAAAAATAAAATCTCTATTATGTGATTAACTCTGTGCATTGCATTTAGTGAGTGTACATTTGATTTTCATCACAAGGGTAATATGCCAGTTAACATTTTTTATAACCAGAAAGTGTAACTAACCCTGTGCACAGGGTTAGTTACTCTTTCTAGTTATATACAAAATCCATTATTAACTGCACAGCCTTCACGTAAATCTCATCTATATCAACTCTTTACCTAACATAATGGCCAAAACCAGCCAGTATTATTCTCAAAATGTATTCAAACTCAGCCTATGACCCATTATTGGAATGAATTCTGAAAAGATTTTTTTGTGAATTCCAAAAATAAAAACATTTTCTAATTTCAATTGATAGGTTTTTCGCTAAAACAGAAGACATTGGTGGATCAAGATGGTCGGGGGGGGGGGGGGGGGTTCCCTCCACACACGCATGCCTTCCACTGGGGACAAAAATACCCTGTACTTGGCAAATTATCAAAGTATAAGGGGGCGCTGGGGCTCAGTGATAGACTGTTGGACTTCTATGCTAGAGGTCCCGAGTTCGATCCCTCCACACACGCATGCCTTCCACTGGGGACAAAAATACCCTGTACTTGGCAAATTATAAAAGTATAAGGGGGCGCTGGGGCTCAGTGATAGACTGTTGGACTTCTATGCTAGAGCTCCCGAGTTCGATCCCTCCACACACGCATGCCTTCCACTGGGGACAAAAATACCCTGTACTTGGCAAATTATAAAAGTATAAGGGGGCGCTGGGGCTCAGTGATGGACTGTTGGACTTCTATGCTAGAGGTCCCGAGTTTGATCCCCGTCCGGGATGACCCGCGTTGTGTCCTTCGGCAAGGCACTTTATCCCAGTTTCCGTGTATTAAGGCATACTGCACATCGATGGTGCACTTGTCTTCAACCGCTGTAACCCTGCTTGAACAGAGTTAGAATGTTGAGGAGCTGACAGTTGCTCATCGTTGCTCGGTGGTTCTCTCCGGGTACTCCGGCTTCCTCCACCCATAAAACTGTCACGGTCACGATTAGCCATTGTGCATAAGTATGTTGCTTTAAACCCCAATAAATAAATAAATGGACCTCTGACAATCAAGATATAATATATATATAAAATAGTCCATCTGTGAGTTGTTAGCTGTGGCGAACAAGCATAGATTGCCATCCTGGGCCGGCGTTGGTGCCACCCCATCCCTATGCATGATAAGTATTTTTCGATGGTTTGTTGTTTCATATAGATATCCGGATTTAAGTCCTTGAATGCTGCTGGCAGATATTCCTGCCCAGCACACAAATCTCTTGCCACTGATATATGTATAATTGAACACATTTAACCAGTTCACTTTGTAAACTGAATGGACTTTTGACCAGTGATTTCTAGAGCTAAATTTAGATGAATTTTTCATCAAATCTAGTCCTGGCTGTTTCTCAGCAGCCATGACTAGATTTGATGAAAAATATTTTGAAAATACTATAAGGTTAAGAGTTATATTTATTTATTATTTATTGGTGCTTATCGTCAAATACTTATGTACAATGGCCAATTGTGACCGTGACAGTTTTACGGGTGGAGGAAGATGGGTTAAGAGTTAATGGCTTTTTTGATGTATTTTGCTACCACTAAGAAATGCTGCTTGGGGCAGTTGATCCCCTCACCCTCCTCTTGACCACCACTTGTTACAGTATAAATTTTTAATAAATGGTATTTTTACTTTTTATTCCATTAACCATTTACCTAACGAATCGGCTGCATCCGTGTGCGTAATTTGGAAATTGAGCAGTTGAAAAAAATTAATTTTTCAAAATATTTCAACGAAACCATATTATGTGACCCCTCATTGGAACGAGCTCATCAAGCTCGTTCCAATGAGGGTCACATGGTATGGTTTTGTTGAATGTTTTTTTAAAAAAAAATAGTAATTAAAATAAACAAGCTATTAATTGAAAATAGAATGTGTTTTCATTTGTGGACTTTAGTTTAAAAAAACTCCCACAATCCAGTATAAGTATTTCCATTAGTTCCTGGGATACCGTACCCTGTGTAACATGTAACCAACTAACCCTGTGCAGCCTTAGTCGGTGTATATTTTCATGTAGTGTGTGATATGGTAGTTAACAATTTTTTATAGCCAGAAAGTGTGACTAACCCTGTGCATTGCACAGGGTTAGTCACACTTTCTGGTTATAAAAGATTTTCATTATTAACTTACCCTGTGGGGGGGCGCGGTGGCGTCGCGGTAACCGGTTCTCGTCAGATCAGCGAAGTTAAGCAACGTCGAGCGCGGTTAGTAGTTGGATGGGTGACCATTTCAGCGACTGATTCGTGCTCCCGTGTTGTGTCCTTGGGCAAGGCACTTAACCCCGATTGCCTACATGGGGGCACGATGACGCTGTGTACTAAGGCGTACTGCACGTCGATGGTGCGCATGTCTTCAACCAATCTAACCCTGCCTGTGCCGCGGTGCAGAGTTCAGAGTTACGATGTTGGAGAGCTGACAGCTGCTCGTCGTTGCTCGGTGTTCTCTCCGGGTACTCCGGCTTCCGGCTTCCTCCACCCGTAAAACTGTCACCGACATGATATGACCCTGGCTGTTAATGTGTCGTTAAACCCTAATAAAAAAACAACAAAAAAACTTACCCTGTGCACTGTACAGCCTTCATGTAAATCTAATCTAAAGCAACTCTAACCAGTAATTACACAAATCAGCTAGTACTATTCTCAAGAAGCATTCAAACTCAGCTTAAGACCCCTCATTGTTTTTGTTTTTTTTTCTATTTTCAAATAATGCTTGTTAACCCTTTGATACTTTTGTACGTCTTATGACGTACGAACTCAAACAGCGTGTTGATACCTTTGTACGTCTTATGACGTACGAAATCAAACAGCGCCTTGATACTTTTGTACGTCCTATGACGTACGAAATCAAACAGCGTGTTGATACTTTTGTACGCCCTACGACGTTAGAAATCAAACAGCACCTTGATACTTTTGTACGTCTTATGACGTACGAAATCAAACAGCGCCTTGATACTTTTGTACGTCCTATGAAGTACGAAATCAAACAGCGCCTTGATACTTTGTGGTCATTTGTTTTGTTATTATTTTTCGATTTTTTAAAGTTTTAAACTCAAATCCTATTTTCTCGCGAATAGTGCTCAGTGACAACCGTTGAGCCAAATGTTATCACAGCTTAAAATACAAATATAATCCTGCTGTCAAGACTTCTTAACTGGTTGAGTGCAAGAAGCCACTATCAAGGCTTTCAAAAAATGAGGATACCAGAGCAAAAGCCAACACTTCCCTTATTCATATTCAGTCAAACACAAATAATATTTCGTTTATATAAATTTGTTTTATTACAAATTATTGGCGAGTGCCTGTGGGCACTCTCCAATAATTTTGTAATAAAACAAGTTTGGAATAAAAAATTCAGACCACCAAAAATAATCTAGCCCTCAACCAGTTAATCACTAATGTGAAAAATATCTTGTTATTTGTACTTTCCGATGTTTCACGTCGCATTTTGAAAAACGTTGAAGAAACTGAATTCCCAGTGACGTTTGAACGTCAGGATAAATAAAGTCTCAAAGGGTTAATAATACATTTTGATATTCTCTACGTTGGGTAAAGGGTAAACAGTGATTTACTCTATCACCTGTAGACGCTTAACAGGTCAAATTTGCATATATAATTATGTTAAGGTCACATATTTTTGCACAATGGCTAATGGTGACCAAGACATGGATATAAAGTCAATTTCAGTCAATCATTGATATCCATACTTCCCATTTTAGAGGACTTAAACCCCAGGCATTGGTTACGGTATTCTGTTTTACCAGTTAAAGAGAGCTTGTTTACCACAGGAAATGGGCACTGTTTCACTCCCCGGAGTTCCCATGATGATGCATTAAGTGTTTGGTAATGGTTTTGCAATTGAAAGGTAAATGCAATCTTTTCCCCCGACTGTGGTAAACATGCTCTGTTTTATTGGCAAAATTGGACCCAGTCACCAATACATGGGGTTGAAATCCTCTAAAATGGGAAACATGGATATACACGATTGACTAAACTTGATTTGATCTCCATGCAGAAATATTTGTCCTTAAACAACAATAAATAAATGACAAAATTTCTGCAGTGTTCTATTCATTTTTTCCTAAAAGATGAAGACACTTCATTGAAATGGGGGTCATATGTTTTGGTTCAAGAGAAATTTAAATTTTATAGTAAATTTCTTTTCTAATTATACCTACCACAACTGTTTACTACAGGCTTGCACTACAAAGGAAGTCCCTAACTCGGAAAATATACTCTCTATTTTGGTCTTTCCCAAGCAATTTGGGAAAGAAAAGTGGTGCAAAAGCACCAAGAAAAAATAAGCCAAAACTGGGTCGAGTGCAACCTGCGCAGACCCAGTAGGGGGCGCTCTCTTCCAAGTACAACTCCACGACTTCCGTTGGCAGTGCGCATATACGTCGCTAATGACTCATTCTTTTTTAATCCGCCAACGTTAGAGTTATGTGATCAGCGGGGAGGAAGGATTCTTACCCGAATAAGAAGACGGGAGGGCCTCGATGTAAACAATTGTGGTAGGTGTAATAAGAAAGGAAATTTACTATAAAATTTAAATTTCTTATCAACCTACCTACAATTGTTTACTTATATGTGAGAAAACGCATATCCACCTGGAATAAAGGTTCGAACGCCCACCCCCCCCCCCCCCCCCCAAGCAAAGCAACACCCACGAAAGATTCCATCTTGGGGTAAGCTGCAAAGTCCGAGGCCTTTTCAAAGAAAAGTGCCGAACAAGCTTCGAGAGGTAAGAATTAGTGTCGATACGACGCTTCCCCACATAAGAAAAGGTCTCTGAAAGCATGGACCTGTAACTCTTGAAGACCCCGAGAATCAAACAGGTATACCAGAAACTCCGCAATCTGTGAAATCGAAGGATTGGCATAATCAACAGAGTGATCGGCACACCATCGACAGAAGACCTTCCACTTAGCTGCATAAGCTAAACCAGTGGAGTGCCTCCTTGAAGAAGAAATGCACTCCACTGCTCGTCTCGGAAAACCTCTACGGAGGAGACAGAACCTGACAAAAGATATGAGTGAAGGCACAATGAAGTCGGGTCGACGTGAAACCTCCTCGGGTGACCTTGGCAAAGAAGGACGCGACGTAGAGGGAGACGTGCCGGAACCGTCGCCATCAGAGATCGGAGCTGATTGATCCACACCTGCTGAGGCGACAGGGGAGCGATCAGAATGATTAGACAACTGCAGGTTCGAATTTTGGCTAGAACCTGAGGCAGAATCGGAACCGGTGGGAAGGCGTAACCGACTAGACCGTTCCAATCGAGTGACAGAGCGTCCACGGCAAAAGCCAGAGGATCTGGACACGGGGACACGAAAGTGTCCACCTGATGGTTCCAACGAGTCGCAAAGAGATCGATGTGGGGACGACCCCAGAGATCGCAAAGAGACTGGAACACTGCCCTGTGGAGCATCCACTCGGTGGAAATGACCCTGCCTCGTCGGGACAAGGAGTCGGCTAGGGCGTTCAGACGACCGGGAATGTGACGAACAACGACCCCGGCGTTGACATCGTGAGCGAGCAGTAGAAGATCCAGAGCCAATTCGTACATTGGAACCGAGTGCGTGCCGCCCTGGTTCCAAATGTAAGCAACCACTGTCGAATTGTCGGACAACAGAAGGACCTGGTGATTCGACAGGTGAGGAATCCACTGCCTGAAACTCAGAAGAAGAGCAAGAAGCTCCTTCTGGTTGATGTGTAGAGCTGCCTGATCCTGGTCCCACATCCTGTGAAGGGAAAGACCTAGAGGATCCAACGTCGCACCCCATCCGACATAGCTGGCATCTGTCGTCAGAACGCGATCGGACGTGGGTAAGTCCAACGGGACACCCTGCGTAATCCACTGAACATCCGTCCAGGGGAGAAGGTGAGGATGAAGAGATTCTGGTAACTGAAGCACCAGATCCAGAGAATCGACATTCGGCCTCCAACGACTGAGCAGAAAGTGTTGGAGAGGTCTGACACGCAGCCGACCTAGAGGCATGAGATCCGTCACCGAACCGCAGAGACCGAGCAGCCGGAGAAAACTCCGTGCTGTCGCGGATGTGGACTGGGACAGAGTCATAGCAAAAGCTGGCCTGGGGAACCGCCACCGTATTGAACTGAGTGCGGAAGGCCATCCCCAGATGACAAAACGACTGAGAAGGGACCAGATCTGACTTCTCGTTGACTCTGAATCCTAGCGACGTGAGCAAGCTCAACGGAGTGTCGACATCCGACTCCAGTAAGGCAGCATTGGAATGTCTCTGGAGGATATCGTCTAGATATGCCGAAGTAGTCACCCTGGACTTTGTGCGATGGAAGCCTATCACATGCGACATCAGTATGGTGAAGGCCCAAGGAGCCAGGTTGAGGCCGAAAGGCATGACCTTGAACTGGTAAACTCGCCCCAGAAAAGCGAACCTGAGATACTTCCGCGCCGACCGATTAATCGGAACGTGAAAGTAAGCATCTCGCAGGTCGATGCTGGAAGCGGAATCTCCCTGTTGAATGGAACGGCGGACTGACCTGAAAGTCTCCATGCTGAACTTGGGAGCAATAAAAGACTGCTTCAGGATACTCAGATCGATAACCGGTCAAAGTCGGCCGTCCTTCTTCGGCACCAAGAACAGGGAATAAAACCCCACTGACTGAATGTTCTTGACGACCTGATCGCCCCCTTTGCCAGGAGATTGTCTATCTCCGTGGACAAAAGTTCTCGACGTAAAACGTCTGAAGGAACTGTGGTTGGAGGATGCACTCTGGACAGAGTGGGGTGCCTCTGGAAGGATATTCGCAGCCCGGACCGAACAACATCTAACACCCAAGGATCGGATGTGATGGTGGCCCAACGGTCTGCAAACTCTGCTATTCTTTCTCCAACCTGAGACGAATTGAGGTGAGGACCTACATTTCGAGCACCGACGAGACCCGTGAGAGGAGAAACCACCTCCTCTACTGTATGAAGAATCCTGAGACTTCCCTCTAGCCTGCCAACGCTTACCCTTACCCCGTGAGTAAGAAGTAGAAGCGATGGCAGAAGGATCAGCCCTTTGCTTCGCAGAGGAAGCAGAAGGGTACTTGTTAGGCTTTGAACGGCCCCTGCCTCCCACAGAAGGCTGATCAAGCTGACGAAGCAGCAGCTGAATCCCTTCGAACTAGTTCCAAATTAGCCGTGTTACAGGCATGCGTGTGAGTAAGATGCACGAGCGCCTTGGACAGCACACGCAAAGGAGCCTGTACATCGTCAAACTTATCTGGGGCAGATGAGCAGCTAAGGCAGAGACGATGTGATCTGAGAGAGAAAGCATACCCAGCATTTCTCTCGATAAGCCCAAACACGGACTCCATAGGAATGACGGCATACTTGGGCTTGGAAAGCCCGAGGGAATTGGAGTCCTGATCCAAAACCGTCAATGTCTGGCAGACTGACGGATTGGCGGAATCGTAGGAACGATAACGCGCCGGAGGCAAAAAGGTGTCAACCCTGGTGAAGAACGGAGCCTTCATAGCCTTGGAACTCAGCTTAGAGTCCAAAGCTGAAAATTCTTCAACCACCTGTACTGACTGGCACGGTCGAAGACGCCCAGAAGCAGGTTGCTCCACAGGCTGTAGGCGCGCGACCGATGATCGCGGCCTGGCTGACACTGTCGGCTGGTTTGATGGTTTGAGATCCGGAAGGAACCCAAACACAGTCAAGAGCTGCCCCCAAGTCAGAAGACTGTTGGCTCTCGACATCAAGTATGTCTGACTCCTCCCCGGAGTCGGAAGACACATAGCCCATCGTGGGCAAATCAGCCGACGCCTCCCATGGTGTAGGCACACCAGGGGGATCAGAAAGCGGCCAGTTTCCAATCCCGGGAGGCGGCGCCATAGGGGGCGCCTGGAAACCACTCGCTGCCTCGTTGGAAGCAACGAGAAGGCTCTTGAACAGAACCTGAGTGAGTAAGGAGAGGGCCTCCATAAGCTCACTGCCTGTACTGGCCGGTTCGACATGGGGACGAAGCGGCAAAGTGGCTTCACACCTGACCCTCTTAACCAGCGAAGGGTCACGATCCTCAAATACATCCGAACCGGGGCGACGGGCGGCAGCCGAAACATCTGAGGGCAGACGTGTATAGGGGTACGACACACCCCAAGGATCAACATAGCGGGAACTCAGGAAAGTCGCTGCGGACCTCTGCGGGGCAGAAGGTCCAGGCTGCACAGAAGGCGTTGGTCCCGCAAAACTGGCAGTGTGACCAGAATGAGTGGACGGAAACGCCACGGAGTTCATAGTGGCCCCCACCATGAACATCTGAATCCAATGAAAAAACTGAGGTGATCGACGGCGCAGAGACCACAGTAGAGGGTTCGGCCTGCAGCCCCTTCCAACTTCGCCGAGTTGAAGCCAGGAAAAGCTGAGGCCGATATCCCACGTCCACACTGCCAGACATCCCTGCAAATCCCTGCAGGGATAAGCTGAGGCCCGCTGACACCGAAGACGAAGCAGACGTAACAGCAGTAATAGTAGATACGCCGGGAGTCGTTGAGGTTGGTGGAATTGTGGTGAGAGCACCCCTGCTCGGCTCCGAAGGAGGAGTCACAACCCTAGTGACAGCTTCAGATGTCGACTGGAGGGGGACCGCAGTCCCGGAACCAGGCACCTCTTCACCACACAACTCAATGGCTCCCGCAGTATCCACTACAGGAATAGACTGCACATCCCCCAGGGAGGAGGAATAACTCTTACCAGACGTGGTCGGTTCGGGAGGCCCCGAACGACCGCATTCCCCTTTCCCGCGGGAGCGGGAGGCACGGCCACGAGAACGCACAACACGGTTCACGGACGCCAGAAAGTGGATGATCACGATACACAAAGACCACAGGGTCGATTGGCCGAACACCCATTGCAAGAGGAGCAAGAAGCATGCGAATCGTCCACATGCTTAGGAAGCAAACATTGCCCACAAGGAATAGTCCTGGGCATGACAGAAGTGAGAGAAGCAGAGAAGGTGAATTCAGTAGAAAACAGAAGAACACTCCCAAAGAAGAGAGAAAGGTGACAGAACAACAGACCCCAGACGGCCGAAGAAGGACCACTCTCAAAGGAGAGAAGAGAATCTGTAATAAAGGTATCCCGCTGACACCTAACTCTAACACAATTAACAAAATGAAAAAACTTCAACATTTAATATAATTGAGACAATTTAAAGTCAGAAACCGCATGGCTCACGAAAATCGCGCGCGACTCGGAAAAGAAAATATAATACATTATGGATAAATAATTGCATAGAGAATATAATCAAAAAACAGTTCCTGATAAGAAAAAGATACTTTGATCTAACTTGATGCAGGATACACACAATCAACGAGCAGGATGAACACTGATACTAGTGCTGAGAAGAACGTCTCGTCAACATGGCGGACGAAAAAAAGAATCAGTCATTAGCGACGTATATGCGCACTGGCAACGGAAGTCGTGGAGTTGTACTTGGAAGAGAGCGTCCCCCTACTGGGTCTGCGCCGGTTGCACTCGACCCAATTTTAGCTTATTTTTTCTCGGTGCTTTTGCACCACTTTTCTTTCCCAAATTGCTTGGGAAAGACCAACATAGAGAGTATATTTTCCGAGTTAGGGACTTCCACTGTACTGCAAGCCTGTAGTAAACAATTGTAGGTAGGTTGATAAGAAATACCATAACTGAATTTTTTGTGGATTTTATTTAGGATCATGACTGGCCTTGAGGAAAATCTTATTATTCAAAGTGCTCTTTTATCTCATCTGTCACCACTGTGTTTAATTATTTATTGGGGTTTAATGACACTTTTGACAGCCAGGGTCACCTCGTGTCGGACAGTTTTACGGGGGGGTTAAGCCGGAATTCCTGGAGAGAACCACCGAGCAATGGTGACCAACTGCCAGACTCCCTAACATACTAACTTCACACAAGCAGGGTTAGCATTGGTTGAAGACAAGTGCACCATCGGCG
The DNA here is from genome assembly GCA_031216915.1 of Pictodentalium vernedei. Classification (NCBI taxonomy): domain Eukaryota; kingdom Metazoa; phylum Mollusca; class Scaphopoda; order Dentaliida; family Dentaliidae; genus Pictodentalium; species Pictodentalium vernedei. The sequence continues at coordinate 114,692,046 of CM062292.1, forward strand.
TGCAATACGCCTTAGTACACAACGCCACCGTGCCACCACGCAATTGGGATTAAATGTCTTGCCCAAGGACACAACGCAGTTGGGATTCGAATCGAGGACCTTTCTGCTTGCAGCCTGCATCTCTACCTACTGAGCCATTTGTTTTTGCAATTGTGTACTCTGGTTGACAAATTCTGTTTTACTTAACCCTTTGCACAATGATGTCAAAATGCGGGAATTTCAAGCAGCAAGATTTTCCCATAATGCAACTAGGAATTTGACCAATTCAGTCTTTTGTGACAGAGCTCAATGAGCTCTGTCAAACAAGACTGAATTTTTCAAATTCCTAGTTGCATTATGGATAAAAGGAAAAATTTGGTATTTCGACATCAGTCTGCAGAGGGTTAACCAGTACCCAAGTGAGTGGCCTCAAACGCGGGAACATGTTCGTAACTATCTTCGTATACTGAAGCGGGTGTGGGGGCATTTTTGCCTGAACATGGCTATGCCGATATGTGCTTATTTGAAAACGCACAATATGCGCACAAAACATGCAGCACAAAGGCCACATGCGATGAAAAAAAGGGATTCTAGAAGCAATTTGGGTACTAGAGAGGGGTTCCACGGAACGTGGGACTGCAGTTTGCTGGTGTGCTAGCGTACAAGGAATCAATGGGTATGTTTCAGTGAGCTATTCCGGTTTACTTGGTTTATTGTGAGTATGCGTAGACACACAGATTAAAAACCAGGTCGTTTTATTGAGCAGTTTATATTCTGGTTTATCATTCTGGATTAAACCAACTAAACCTCCTGGAGAGCAGGGTTATCTGTTTATCATTCTATTCTTGGCATGCGCATTGGAGTGCACATAAAAGTTCTAGGCCTCGCACAACAACAATCAAAAATATTCTGATTTCGTGTGTCATTTAAGAAATAAACAATGCCGGGTTCATGGAAAAAGCAATAAATAAAGAGAGAGAAACGATAAAAAAGTTAATAATGTTTATTTTGCCGATTCGGACTCCCGCGTTGTGTCCTTGGGCAAGGCACTTAACCCCGATTGACCACATGGGGGCACGATGACGCCGTGTACTAAGGCGTACTGCACGTCGATGGTGCGCATGTCTTCAACCAATCTAACCCTGCCTGTGCTGCAGTGCGGAGTTACGATGTTGGGGAGCTGGCAGCTGCTCGTTGTCGCTCGGTAGTTCTCTACGGGTACTTCGGCTTCCTCCACCGTAAAACTGTCACGGTCATGATTAGCCATTATGCATAAGTATGTGACCTTAAACACCAATAAATAAATAAATCAGTCCACGAATTTATAGGCATGTTTGCCTTGTATCTGTGGGTGTCGGTCAGCCTAAACATCGATGGCCACTGATGGTTATCGATGGCCACCCGTTTTAACCATAATTATCAAGTTTAAAAACATAATTCCAACTGAATGATCTTTATTTGATGTGTGGTGACCGTTTCCAACCATTAGTTTTGTACATTAATTGCTTTTTTTCGGAAAAAAACATTTTTATATAATAGTTCAAAGTCTATCTCCACGAGAAAGCTTGCACTCACTGGATGGGGAAATGAATTTTTACCTATTATAAGGTTTTGGCTAAAAAAAGTCAATTAATTTCCCAAACCAACTGCCGATGATCACTCCTCACGAAATACAGATAAATTAATGGGAATTATACTTTTACAGTCGAGCGGCCATCGGTGACGATCGCTCTCTCGCACTGGCTGTGGAGACAGACTTTGAACCATTATAATGCTTTTTCTGAAAAAAAAAACTATTAATTAACCAAACCAATGGTTGGAAACGCCCCCCCCCCCCCCCCCCCCCCACACACACACACATCAACTACAGATTATTTAATTGGAATTATGTTTTTAAAGTGATAATTGTGGTTAAAATGGTTAAAACGGGTGGCCATCGGTGTTTAGGAAGACCCGTGGGTGTTGGTAGTTACACCTGATGTTGTGGACATGAGTGAATAATCACCACGAGTCCTTGCGCTTTTATTGCGTCCAAGTGTTTTTTATATTGTTAGTCCCACGTGCGCACGCTTTCCACGCCCGTCATTCTGGGGTTTTCTTGACTTTCAATATCCATTGAATACTCTGTTACAAGTCTTCCTCTGACGCTGACACTTTCAATTCGGTACTATTATTAACCCTTTACCTAACATGAAAAGCAGACGACACATGCAAAAAAGATTCTTGAATAACTAATTTTTTTCATTTTTTGTCTCAAAAATATAGGTTATGACCCTCATTGGAACGAGCTCGTTCCAATGAGGGGTCATAACCTATGTTTTTGAGACAAAAAATGAAAAAAATAATGAAAATTAATTGTCGATTTTTGAGAATAGCGCCCGTCCTTAGTTTGAGTAAAGGGTTAAGCGTGTCACTCCGTTGAACTTGCGCGTATACCGATGGTTAAATGCATATATATATATATATATATAGCTTTCTTTCTGATCGCAGAGTGAGGGGGCTATGCAAATTTATTCATCTCGCCACTTCGGTTATGCAAATTTCTCAATCTCAACACTCAGTCTCATTTGCACCACAATCACCCCATTATGACTCTTTCGCTGCCGCGTGACGTGAGCCATAAAATCCGAATCAAATGGTTTCGCGCGCCGAAGGCGCGCAGGGGCGGTTTGAAGAGCAAGCCCCTTTCAACCCTCTCTGACAGTTTAGCGTCGGTTATGGCGTTTGCTTTTCTATTTGGGTGGAGGTGGCAGGGAAGGAGAGACTGTAGTGGTTGTTGGTGTAGTTGGACTGTTGATGATGGAGGACTGACTATGGTGGAATGGTCTAGTCCTGACTGCTTCAGGAGTGCAGGTTGCTTCAGGAGTGCTGTGGCTGGCGCGCTGTTCCAGGAGTGCTATCGCGTTCTTGGTGCGTTCAGCTGATTCTTTCTTTGTTTCTCTGATTTCATCCCGTATTTGCTGTAACAGTATCCATGCCTGATCCGGAAGGAAGGTTGAGACTGGAGAGGGAGACTTCAGAGAGCCAGTTTCCATTTCCGTATCCGACTCGCTGGTGACATCGCCATCCTCCACGTTGCCCCTCAAAGGAGAGGTAGCTGGGGAGTGGATGGGAGTTACAGGAGTTGGAGGGGGAAAATAGTAGTGGCCTCCTCCGCCTTCTCTTCCTTCTTCCTTTTCAGGAACAATTCCAGCCGCCGGGCATCCCGGCGCCTGGTGGATGGGCTCTTTTTCTTCTTCTTCTTCTTTTCAGGGCCAGGTCCAGGCTTCTTCGTGTGATGACCAGTGTAAGAGGGGTACCTCTCACCAAAGGTGCTACCTCTCCCCGAAGAAGGTGTGGTGTTGTTCCCTTCCGAGTCAAACTCCAGCGTCAGGTGGACACTCTTGCCTCTTGTCTGGAGAGTCCAGTCGAAAGGACAAGAGACGCCCAGAGCTGACAAAGCTTTCTGTAGGTTGGTTGGTAAATCCAAAGTAGCCATCGTGAATGCTTTGTGATTGTTCAGGTGGTGTTCTCACTCTCAAGTCAGAGGTGCGCAATGTGAGCCATAATCGACGATACCCCCTAGTTAGTACGCTCTGACGTCATCTAACATCAACATCAAAAAGGGAGATCTCAGCTCACACTACACTACCCATAACTACATTTTCGCAAAGGATACGTTTCACTACAAAGAAGTGTGAACATTTTTATGAACTTTTAATAATTTGATAGTGTGACAGATTATCTTCCTTGACAAGCTGACGAAGGTGCAATAAATTGTTTTTTGGGCAATCTTGAGGATGAATTGCTTTCCAAACAATCTCGGCATCCATTGAATTTCAAACAAGCAGGTGATTAAAATTGCAAAGAATACCAACATGGTTTGGAAAACAATTTATCGAAAAAAAAAAAATCCGAAAAAAAAATCTTGCAGCCTGCTAGACGAATTCTAAACGGATTAGCACTGATGAACTTTATTTATAGTTACTGGAAATCAATTACTGCACATGTATTGAAAAACTTAGCACAACGACCGGATCACGTGGAATTATAAAATTAGTTTGCAGTCATTTACTGGAAAACACAAATTGATGCTTTGCAGTAAATAATTGCAAAATGATTATGTTAGGAAATGCGTGACTTAAACAGTTCGAAGTTCTCGTGGGTCTGACCCTAGTACTGCCAGTGCGCACACTCAAACCAAATAGATCATTGGCCCTCGTTTCCCACTCTCGTGGATTCAAAAGCAAATAAAGTTATTCGGGTCGCATGGGATTTCAAATCCCACATTGTCCCTGTGCGCCTCTGGCGCTCTGAAACTTTTCATTCTTACATTCCTTTCATTCAGAAAACAGTTTAATGATAAATGCGCGGCAGGCAGAAATACCGCGGTGTAAAAAAAGTCATGAAATGCATACTGGTATATATAAAAAAAAAAAAAAAAAATAACTTGAAAATAATCACCGAAGATGAAAAATGAAAGAATAAACAAATAACTGTCAAAAAGTTAAAGTAAAATAATTTAATTGGGACGTCATTCGGCCTCGAAAGCTGCGCGTTTCGGCCCAAAACGAGGCCGAATAGCACACGAAAATTATTTGGGCCGAATCGCACGAGGCCGAAAATCATTTGAGCTGCGTACAATGTGTCACAGTGTGTACACATCACATGCAACACATGGGCACAAACCACATGCGTTGGACGCTTGGATAATAAATATTTTTTACATACATAGCCTAGGTAATATTTGATAATAGTCTTATATATTTGATATTGGGCGTATTGTTTCTTTTCCAAGCATCCAACGCCTGTGCAAACACATTGGATGTTCTGATGTGTGTTTATGTGAAAATGTACAATGTGCGCTCAACACATGCAACATCGTAGGTAGAGACGACGAAAGCATCGTGGTTTGCAAACATCAAGTCGTCGAAGGCAATGTTAAAATCAACAAGAAAACCAAACATTAATGAAATGTAATAGTTATTTGTTTAAGCAATATTTATTCATGGATTGTAGAAAAATATATTCATCAAGAATGTTGGAGAACAGAATATAAATGAATAACAATGGGTTTGTATGCCATTGCATAAATAGGAAATACAACAGGTGATTGGGATTCATCAGAAAGCCTATGGCTTATGTGAGTCGTCTCCCAAGGTCAAACAATTACACAAAATGAAAAATGGCAGTTGATGGGAAGGGTAGAGTCCATAGAGTTATCAAACTGTAGTTGCTGGAAGTCACACGAATAAAGCAAATACGTCCAGCCAGAATGTTCATGACTGAGACTGGAACATAAAAATTGTGTTAGAATCACTAATCAATCAATCCATCCATATTTCGGAGTTTGTTGTGCTACGTTTGGAATGCGAGCATCCAAATAAGCTACAAAATATGCAGTATAAGGAGGGGTTAACTATCGAAGCCCATCTGGAATATATACATTATACCATCCAGGCGCTCCAGCCAATGTGCGGCATATACACATACATATACACGTACACACACATACAAACGCTTGCCGAAATGCTCGGATATCATAAAATGAGACAATTTTTAGTATTCGCCAGGCTAGTACTGCCATACATAAGAGTGTCCAGATCTATAGAAAAAGGTAAAGACTTTAATGTTACTCTCCTAATCTCTTGATAATACGGGCAGTAGAACAGGAAGTGTTCTGCTGTTTCTAAGTTACCACAGCGACAGAACGGTGAGTGGTGAAGGTGATTATTATATAAATCGAAATTAAGATTACTGCAGTGCAAACGCAATCGGCAATGGTAGATTTGAGCTGGGCGAGAGAATGCATAACTAATATGTCCTGGTGCTCTATTGGTTTCAGAGTTAAGATATCTTTTAAAGTTATTCTGTGATGTATCCTCGCGAATGTAGAGGGGAATAGTATTCTAATGGTTGGTGACATTCGGGGCAAAGGACAGTTGATATAACTGTGTATTACAAAAAGGAACACGCAAATAGTTATTATTATATACTATTCCAAAAAGTATTTATATTTTCATCAAAAAGACAGTTGGGGCATTGCACAGTGACATCTGGTGAATGATTTCAGCGATAGCTGGGTGTCTGACAAGTACACATTCCACGCACTGAGCTGTAGAAGACGTAGACTCTCAGTCAGAGAATTTACCACATTCAGTCCAAGACCTCAATACCTTGTAAATCCTCCTCGGTTCGCTAGACAAGCGCGGATCCGACGTGGCATACTCCTCACCAAACGTCCAATATCTGCTTGACTGATGTTATTCCATTCTTCTTGCAGTGCAGTGGCGAGTTCCTGGGTATTGGTAGGGGGCTGTTGGTGTTATCGTAGGCGCCTGCCAAACATATCCCTGACGTGCTCGATGGGTGAAAAGTCTGGATTTAGTGCTGGCCAAGGCAGTGTTGTGATGTTCTGCTCCTGGAGAAACACTGTAGCGACACGGGCCCTGTGTGCTCTTGCATTGTCATCTTGGAAAATGAATCGACGGCCGTGACCTCGCGCAAATGGCACCACATGAGCTGCTAACATGTTGTCAAGGTAGTACTGCCCTGTGACACGCCCTTGGATGACATGTAATGCTTTTCTGCTTGTCATGGTTATGCCCCCCCCCCCCACACCATAACCTATCCACCACCAAAACGATCGTGCTACCTAACGGTTACGTCATGGTATCGTTCGTTCCGCCGCCGCCACACTCTGTTTCGCCTGTTGTGGAAGTCAAGAGTGAACCTCGATTCATCGGAAAATGTGACGTTGCTCCACCGACGATTGTCCCAGCGCTGTCGTGCTCCACACCAATTACGCCTTGCTGCGATGTGACGTTCAGTCAAAAATGGAATTATTCGAGGTGGTCGAGCGTACAAATTCCAGCTGTGCAGACGATTTCGGATAATCTGATCACTGACTCTCACATCTGTCGCTCGGCGCAGCTGATGTTCAATTTCTGTGGCACTTTGATGGCGGCTTCGTAATGCTGTGGTTCTGATGAAACGACCCCGGTTAGCAGTTGTCGCCCTTGAACTACCTGACCGACGTCTGTCATCAACATTGCCTGTCTGCCGGTAGCGTGACCACAACCTGCTAATCACCGATTGAGTAACGCTGAGAATTTGAGCCACTGCAGTCTGTCTGTTGCCAGCTTCCAACATGCCAACGGCCCGTAAACGTTCGTCACGTGTCAGTCTTCAGATACCTCAAAAGTTACGTTTCGACCAGAAACTATTGATGAACGAGTTTATACAAAAAAAGAACGATGAGACCTCCGAAAATGCCCGTTCAGTGCAAATGAAAATTTCAAATGCATCCCACAGACGTTAACGCGGCGCTCGTTGCAAAAAACCTGCACGAAGTTTTCGTGGGCCGGTGACATTCATGATCCACACTAAACTTGGTAACATATTGATGTGTCCAATCACGCGTATCCAATACCATTTTCCGAAAATATCAACATCAGTTTGGATATCCCCTACTTTTTTTGAATAGTTTTTATTAATCAGATTCAATGCACATTTGTGTATCAAGGGGAACTACTCTTGATTGATTTGGGAAAAGACAGCTCTTTAGTTCTATCAGACAATTTTGGTTGACGCCATATATTAAGTTGTGTTACAACGTACATGTGAAACTGAACGAAATAAATATTGAAAACTCTTTTAGATTTATAATTAAACACACAACAGTTACTTGAACGCAGACCGTAAGGACGGCCAGACAACGTATGGTTGGAGCGGGGTGTTCTATAAGCAACATAACCGGGTGTCATGCGACGATACATTTTGTAGAAGAGGATGAGTTTTTGTTTATGACGCCGTTGCTGTAAATTTTCCCATCAGGTCTCAGAGTACAGCAGAGTTTTACTAGCGCTTAAAGTTGCTCCTCTAACAATCCAGGCAGCTGCACTTTGCATTTTTTCTAGATTCAGAACAGTTGTCCCAGACGGTATCAGTGTATTCAAGAAGCGGGTACACAAAGGCAAGGTATATTTTTTTCCAGAACCCTGAGATCTAATAAGAATTTTACCTTCCTCATAAGGTCGAAACGTTCCCAAGCTTTAGCACAAATATAAGAAATGTGGTTGTTCCGCGTGCAGCGATCATTTAGAATAAGCCCTAAATGTTTATGCTCGCTGACTTCGGTAATTTGGGTATTCAAGAAAAATAGGGGAGGGTGGACATTACGTTTACGGGAAATTAACATACTTTCAGTTTTGCTAGGATTAATTTCCACCGACCACATTGAGGCCCAATTCTTGATAACAGATAAATCATGGTTGAGAATAACTGATGTTTGCAATGGCTTTTAGAAAATAATGTACAAGGACGTGTCGACAACAAATAACCTTGTACTACTAGTTAGGTTCTCAGTAATGTCATTGATATATATTGAAAAATTAGTAAGGGCCCTAAGATAGACCCTTGCGGGACTCCTGCCTTGATTGCTCTCCAGGATGGAGCAGAGTTGACGACAACACGCTGGGACCTATCGCGGAGGTAAGATTTGAGAAACAAAAGTGCCATACTTTGTCGAACGCCTCGCTCACATCGCAAAAGCTACTCGAACTTCCTTACTTTCGTCCAGTATCCGACAAAACTCATCGTAAATGTCCGTCAATTGGAAAACTGTAGAGTCGCCAGGCGTGAATCCCGACAGGTATTGAGTAATTATATTGTTAGATTTTAGGAAGCCCCCAAAGTCTCTTAAAGATGCACTTTTCGAATACTTTGCCTACACAGCTTAGCAAAGATACAGGACGGTAGTTCGTTACTGTATTGCAAGCCAGAAAATAAGCAGACTGTCCTTTACAAAATGAGGTCCCTAGAGGGTGAATTTAGTGATGCTACCCTGCGAAGCAGGGTAACATCATTAAATTTACCCTCTGTGAACCTCAGTTTGAATCAAGGTCTCAGGTTTGAACAGAAAGAGATACCCACAGGGTGAATTGACCTACTGTTTGGGACAGCAGCAGAAAATTCACCTCCCCCCTTGGGACCTCATTCTGCATATGACAGATTGCTTATTTTCGGGTTTGCTGTATTGGCAGGTGACTTTTTCAGGACAGGACTTAAAATGGCCTTTTGCCATTCAATAGGAAAATAAGTTTCAGAAAAAAGGACATTAAATATGGTGGTCAGTGGTTCACATAGGGATATTTTGCATTCTTTTAATAAACGCGGACTAATAAGGTCCGGACCTGCGGCTTTGGAGGGAATTAGAGATTTCAGAGCGCTGTACACTTCTCTAGATTGAAGAGTAATATTGTCGATTGTTGGTCGTTCCGGAAATACATTGCACGACAAGGAAGCGTTAGAGTCATCGACTGTTGATATGGTTCAAACAGAATCATTGAAAACTTCAGCTTTATCTACATTTTCTACATATACACGCTAAAAACTAAAGTGTTAAAAACTACACTTGAAGTGCTGTATTTAACACTTACTAAGTGCTGAACTAGCACTTTGTTCAAGTGCTCATATCCCAGAACTTGACAGGTGTTACAATAATACAACTTGACAAGTGTAATGTCGCGACACTTAAAAGGAAACAACGCAGATGACGCACATCAGGCTCGAACTCTCGAGCCTGATCCGCGTCATCTGCGTTGTGTTCTTTAATTGTGAACCCACCAAGCGCAAATCAAATTATGGACGATTCTGGAAGAACCACCAATGCTAGACACATGGGAAGTGCCATCCATTCAAGTTTCAGATGTCTGACGATTGTAATGTCTAAGTGCTTAAAGCATTGCACTTTGAGTGTTAAAATCAAACCCTAAGAGTTAGAATGGGTTTAACACCTTGAAAGTGTCAGTTTTAACACTTTAGTTTTTAGTGTGTATTAGATTATCATGACCAGTTGTGGAAATAGCTTGGGAATTATTGCTAATGACAGACTTCAGTGTTTTCCACCACATGGAAGGTGTCGTGTTACTAGAAAGAATAGTGTGTATTTTGTTGGTATGGAAACTTTTGGCTTTCCGAATGTTTCGTTTTTGCGTTGTACTTATTCCAGTGGCCAGCTAAATTTGTGCGTTTTGCTAAGCGGTATAGGCGTTTACGTTGTCTGATTGTGTATCTATTTCATTGTGCATCCAGGGTGGGCTCATTCCTCCTAGATGTGATAGTTTTGTTGGGTATATCTAGAGGCATGGGACAATAGAGTCTCAGTAAAATCTGATACCAATTTATCCTTATTATGACTATCGACCATTGAATCCCAATTAATACTCTTAAGGGCGTTATTCAGACGAACATAGTCACCTTGAGAGGACAACGGTATGCGACGTTTAAATGATGTATGTGGATTTACGGGAAATGCAATATCAAGGGAGGCAGGACAGTGACATCGAACTTGATCAGGAATAAGTGATTCGAGTACCTCACATGGCACTACATTAACTGTATTATTTACAGCGAATACGTCAAGCAAGGACACATATGATTCTGTGAAGTATGTTACCTCATTCACAAGCTGTCTGAAGTTGAAGGTGTTCAACAATTCCAGAAATGGGCCCTTGCGGGAGGATAGTTGGTTGTCATTAACCCTTTACCTCACATGAAAAGCAGACGACACTTGCAAAAAAATTCTTGAATAACTAAATTTTTTCATTTTTCGTCCCCAAAACATAGGTTATGACCCCATATTGGAACGAGCTCGACAATGAGGGGTCATAACCTATGCTTTTGAGACAAAAAATGAAAAAAATAATGAAAATTAATTGGCGATTTTTGAGAATAGCGGTGGCCAGTTTTGGCCGTTACGTTTGGTTAAGGATACAAATTCTGCAGATACAGTTTGCAAAGACCTTTTAATAATTTTCTTTACACATTATACAGACAACTGTACTTGTAAATACACAGAACGACACACGCGTGTCGTTCTGTGTTTATTACACGCCTTTAAAAAAACAATTATTAGAAGGACACTCAGCAATTCATTTGACAACTATCAACAAAGAGAACACATTTTATCGCCAACCAAATTTGCGAGGAGAGCCCGTGTTACTATTTCGTCCCCTGAGTTTCAATGTGTTCTATGTGCCTACTGACACATAGAACATCTTGGAACTCGGGAGGTGATTTTTAGCTATCGCTAGCGATTCAAATTGTAATTGCGGTGCACGATTTGTAGAAAATTTCAGTGAAATTTCGCTTTTTTGTAAAAATAGTCCGTCAACCACTTTCATTTTCCGCATAGATCCCTGTTGTTTTAGATGGGAATTTCCTAGAACAGGCGTGTAATAAATAACTTTGCTGACATTTTCTGTGTCAAAACATAGCTTAAGACCTCTTTGTGGGAATGCGGTGACTCATGAACATTGAACTTCAAACTGAAAGGTTCATGGTTCGATCCTGACCAGCGATACTGCATGGTGTCCTCGGGCAAGACAATTAATCCTCATAGTCCACGTTGAAGCACTGTGTGTTAAGGCGTACTGCACTTCGATGGAGCACTTGCCCTCAACCGCTGCTAAACCTGCTGGTGTAGAGCTAGTACGTTGGAGCGTTTGACAGTTGCAGCCAACAGATGCTCCCCGAACGGCAACGGTGGCTATACCCACGTCCTCGCCGCCAAGTTTGACTTTCTATTTCGTTTGTCTTTGTTGATATTGAATTAATAAATATCTTATCTTATCGTATCTCCATTAAACCATACAACAGGCCACCAAATGTATCCATAGAACACTAATGCCCCTGCTTTATAAAAAAACCCCTATATTTTAGTGGTTAATAAAGTCCAAAAAGGGGCCATAACTCACATACTCAAAATCAAACCCGTTTGGTATATTGTCTACGGTATAAGCTATATTCCAAATTTGATCAAAATCGGTCACCTATAACTTAACTTACCACCCGGAAACCGGTGTCAACATGTCTTCTAAGTTCTAAGTCAGAAAAGGGTCATAACTCTGCCAAAAATATCGGACCAAGCCCACTTTCAATCCCAATCTGTATTATGTGGTTATCAACCTATGTATAAAATTCTGTTTCATTTAGTTCAGTCACACTAAAGTTATCGTCCGGAAACCAATATCAACATGTCTTCTATGTCAGAAAAGGGCCATAACTCTGTCAAAAAATATCGGACCAAGCCCATATCAATTCCAACCTGTCATTATGTGGTTATAAACCCATGTATACAATTTTGTTTCATTCCGTTCTCTCTAACTAAAGTTATCGTTCGGAAACCAATATCAACTTGTTTTCTACGTCGCAAAATGACCATAACTCTGCCAAACAATACCGGACCAAGCCCACCATCAATTCGAACCTGTATTAGGTGGTTATAAACCAATGTATATAATTTTGTTTCTTTTTGTTCAGCCAAACTAAAGTTATCGTCCGGACACCATTTGACAGGCGGACGGACTGACGGAGGGACAGACAGACGGACAGGGCGGCGACTATATGCTCCCCCGAAATTTTTTCGGGGAGCATAAAAACAAGCTCAGTTTTTAGTTGTGGATGCATTATAATAAATTATGATGTGTGATTTATCCTGTCAGCGAAAACATGACCCCATCCATTTCATTAAAAAATGGGTCGAATTGACAAATTGTATTAAGAAGGTTCGAACACAGTGCAGGGTAATTACGTCTAGGTTGAACTCACTTTTGTGACGGCCGAACTCACTTTGTAAGGAGAACGAACTAACTTGGATCGAATTCTCCAACCTAGCCGAAGTCACCTGTGCCGAACTTGCTTTGGGCTGATTCACCTGATACCAATTTCCAAAAGTGTAGTCGCCCTGTCCAATACGCTTGAAATTCTTTAAAACGAATTTTCGAGAACCACCACTGACAATACTTGGATGGTGCCGGCGCATTTTCTCTCAAAACCACCTTGGCGCTGGTGCTTTGCCCTAAATCGCGGTTCGTACAATTTCGTCCCAAAAGTTGAATTTTTTTATTTTTAATTTTTAATTTTTTTTTTTTTTTTGGTGGGGGTGGGGGGGGGGGGCGTGGGGGGGGGGGGTGCCCTTCAAGTGTTTTCGAGTGAAGATATTAACTCCATAGTTTGGAACCCTGGCCAATAAAATTGAAATTATTTTAAAATAATTTCTTGTGAAGCTCCCTCCAGTCACAATGCTTTGAGATGTGGTATTCATCTTCTTTCAGTGAATGAGATTCAAGTTTGTTCACAAAATGTTTCTTATTTTTTACATGGTATATGCAGACAATAAGAGTGTTTCAAGGGCATTTTCAGTTTCTAGCGCGCTTGTGCTTGCACAAACATTTTCTTTATTTTTTAACGGTTCGGTTGAATGCGTGTGTGGGCTAAAACGACCTACCCCTCCCCCACCCCGTCAGCTTCGTTTTTGTCGTGCGTGTAATATCTATATTCGAAACCAGCACCGGTATGGGGAATGGCGATCATGTAAACGTTATGATTAAGTTAGATATTCACCAGTATCCTATGCCCAGTTAAGCCAAATCTTCGAACGGTGACCTTCCAAAAAGTTCAGACACCCCTTCTCATACACACACATATATATATACATCCCGGCACGCCAGATTGGCGGATTTAAATATTTGCTAGACAATAAAGCTACCAAAAAAATTCTCGTGTTCAAAATGACGATTTTGTTCCTCTGTTTCCCCAATTGCGGGTGAGGGTGTGTGGAAATTTTGGTCCTATCATGCTCCACTACTTTCCACAACAAATGTTGTAAACTTGCACAGCCACTTCGCTGTTGTATTTGATCGACGCTTTACACATAAACAAAGACAGGATGCAAATATTGGGTAGAATTGCGATTGTGACCGGCGCGACACGAGGTATCGGCAAAGCTGTTTGTGAGGCTATACTTCAAAAGCAAGGAAAGGTTTGTTTCGAGCACGCACGTAAATAAAGGTTTGTCAAAATAAGAATTACGGTTCTCAACTACAACCAGCAGCAGCTGTTGCAGCACCGGCGTAAATAAAATACGTCGTGTATGGTAGGCCATAACTGCAATTGAACTCTCCTTTCGTCGTACCTGTTATTTAGCGTGATGTAAACTGTTCGGGGGAATGTGAACAAAATATCTGGCGCAAATCGTCGGGTGCAACATTTTTTAATTAATATTTTACGGTGCACTCAGGGACGTGGATACAGTGTGGGGGTGGGGGGGGGGGGGGGTGGTGGGGGGTGGGGGAGGGGGGTCTCACCTCGAATAACCACCATAATTTTAAATCCTTCATAATTTTCAATAGTTGGAAATTCGAAGGTTAACTTTTAATTCCAATAGTTTGAAACTCGAATCAGTTTCCTTCAAGTGCATGTTTTCAACTTTACCGACTAGTCGATTTGCATTTTTAAACCCTTATTCACAGTTTTTCCGACTGCAATTAACGATCGGTTGTGGTTACCGGCAGATCCAAAATGATTTTGTTCAAATGTTCTGACTTTTCCAATCAGCTCACAAAATTTTTCAAAATTCCCACTCGAATCTGTGACCGGTCCTTTTTTTCGAATTCATCGCTCCGTTTCCCCGACAGTGACCAGACTACATAAGAACTAGAGATTGACAGCTATTCAGCCTATATCTACTGGTTCCAACTGGCTGGCACTCCTTCCAACTGACTGACAGTCATTTAGAAGGAATGGGTATTGGGCTTGGCTGAATATCTGTCAGTGTATAGTCCTTGTTTAGCCTGGTCAGTGAAAGGAAAAATGTAGGGTCCTACCTGGGGAAATGAATGTTTCCTGTGCATAAAATGATTTAAGCCAGAGGAAGGCCTCTGAATGCACCTCAGGGGTTCAAAAAATTAACACCCACTGTCAAGAGCGTGATACCCCCACTCCAACTCTCTCTCACAACACTGGGCTGCTCGCCCTCGTGATATGCCTATGACATGTCGCGTTGGGACCACAACTCCAGTTAGAAAGCTAACTGATCACCCCCCCCCCCCCCCCCCCAATTAAAGACCCTCTACCTACGTCCCTGTGTGCACTCTTGGTATACAATTGCATTGTATATCATATATACGATATGCTGATTGATGTCTCCAAAAATTGTTTTAAGATTTCAATATTTAATAAATATATTCAATATGTTTTCCGGGCACTTATTCTCACCGTTGTGAGGTACAACCACTAGAAAACCAATGTCAACAGTTCTCTCCTCGTTGTATATTTGATGTGAGACACGGATGTTTTATATATCGTGTCATAAAAGAATTAAGAATGAAAGTTAGGTAAATATGTTAATCAAGCTGATATAAACAGAAAACAGGCATCTTGATGCATGTTGGGGTGAAAGATTGTCTCGATAAGTATATGGTCGGCAGTACAAATCAGAAATGTAATCCAGAATGTGTTTGGTCCAGATTCCAAGAGATAACTACCGCAGACACCTAGCGATTATGTGAATGTTGGGTCTCTATTGTTTGCGGTACCTCAGAGACACTCTTGTTTGGATGTGATGCAACTCACACTCAGTGTGCAAAATTTAAAAAAATGATTCGACTGACCGTTCACGTGGGTTGGAGATGGCTAACCGAGCGCTCGGCTGTCTAAAAAATCTCGGGAAACTGTTTTTTTATCATTAACAAGTATTGATATATTGTATGGAATTGAAATATATATAGGCTCTCACGACAAAAGTCTAAAATTCTATCAAGACACAAGAAAGGCTGCTTAACAGGCACTCTCCCATAAATTATAATAAGACAAAAATGTGTGAACAAATCTTGAGGCTGAGAAAAAAATTAGCACTTTACCAGTTAAGTCACTCAGACTTTCCCATTCAAGATGCAACTATTGGCTAAACGAGCATTCGTTCGCGTAGATTTAAATTTACGCACCCACCACGCGAACGAAACGAGCGTTCTCGTCAACTTTTGCACACTGACACTGTTGTGATCACATTAAAAAGAAGTGTCATCTTAAGTAGATAATGTTTGACTTTGATGAGCTAGAAATATAAACATATCAGGTAACACATCTCTTTCAATGCAAGTGGTGTATTTAAATTTATTTCCAAATGAAACAAAATACTGGGACTTGATTGGCTGAGAGGTACGGTGTAACTTACAATCCACAGTAGCTTTTTTTTACACCGTGGTT
The DNA here is from genome assembly GCA_031216915.1 of Pictodentalium vernedei. Taxonomy (NCBI): domain Eukaryota; kingdom Metazoa; phylum Mollusca; class Scaphopoda; order Dentaliida; family Dentaliidae; genus Pictodentalium; species Pictodentalium vernedei. The sequence goes on from CM062292.1 coordinate 114,708,054, forward strand.
AACCACGGTGTAAAAACAAGAATACACAATAGCAGGCTATATGGCTAAAAAAAGTACCTATTTTTAATTATTAATTCATACCTTCTGCTTGGTTATGTTCGAACAAAAATGAAAATTCAGGAAATTTAATATTTATGTGCAATAAAATATTACAGATATGGATGTCTTTGGAACTGGCTCATTGAGCCAGTTCCAATGACATCCATATTTGCCTGGTTTTATAAAGAAGCAAAGTACAATTTTTCTGTCAGTTTTTTCCCACAATTTAGGTAAAACTTTTAAGTACACCAAAATTCTTGGAAATAAATCCGTTATCCTTGTATTTTCCAGGATGTATGGGAATTTACACCGGTCTGGGAACTCATACACCCTTCGGCGTCGCCTCAGGGGGTATGAGTTCCCAAACCGGTGTAATTCCCGTACACCCTTGAAAATACAAGGATAACTAATAGTATTTATGTATACACATAAACCATGCTGCTTGAAGAATAAAAATTATTCAGATCGCATTCCCAGGCCAGGTAGTCTAGAAAATCAAGGCGTCTAAACCATTTGCCCTCCTCAGATTACTTGGGAGTGCAAACTGCACCTGGAATTTTCAATACATCTACTTGTATGCTATTTTGGTTACAGTACATGGAGGGTGAACTGTCACCCCAATCACCCATGGAGTGGAGGTATCACCCAAGGTACTTCTCTCAAATTTCATACAGAAACACAAGAAGCACAAGCCAAGTTTCAATTAATGGAGCTCCAGATTTAACCCGGAGGTCCATTGGCTGAAACTTTGATTATGCTAATTACGCTTTGCATCAAATGATCATTTATTGCTTGGGAGAAATCATCACTCCACAGGTGATTTATTGACAACACACTCTCTATGTACTGTATATTCACTTCAAGGTATTACTATTGTGACTGAGAAGTTGTACTACATTCAGCGACATAGTGGAAAAATTGGCACATACATATTCTCATTAGTCAGAATGTTGCATTCAATTCTTATGTGACTGCCACTCAAAATGTATTGAAATGCGACAGAATGGGCTATGAATTATTGCGAATCAATGCAACATTGATAAATGATAATAGTTTTTTAAAAACAGTCCTACACTGGTCTGGCATCCAAGAAAATCAAGGGGCGCAAAAATTGCCCTCCTCGTTTTTTTCTAGGCGTGCAGTAGGCGTGCAGCACTTCTTCACTCCTAAAGAGTGCCAGACCTGCATTCCTCGGTCATAGTCATACCGAGTGTTAGGGTCCGGCGAATCACGATTTTTCCCTCGAATCGAATCAGACAAAAGATTCGAAACCGAATCGAATCTCCAATCGAATCATCTTCCCAATTGTAACGATACTATCGCCGTCGTACTTGTGCGCTCGATCGCCAATGTGAACCTATTGTCAATATGCGTACTGGGCTATTTCTTATCAAACTACCCTACAATTATTTACTACAGCCCTGAAAATCTAAATTTTAGAGTAAATTTCCTTTTTTATCATACCTACCACAACTGTTTACTACAGGCTTGCACTACAGTGGAAGCCCCTAACTCGGAAAATATACTCTCTATTTTGATCTTTCCCAAGGGATTTGGGAAAGAAATTATTATTAATTTTAACCACATTTTCATTGTATTTTGTATATTCTCCGTGTTCGCGCGCGACTTTCGCGTACCGCGCGGTTCGGACATATAATTTTTAGGTTGATAAATTTATGTCATCCTTTTGGATATTATTATTATTGGAGTTAGGTGTCAGTGGGAGGCTGTATGGACAGGATTTATCATCTCTGTTGAGGGCAGAATTTCTGTCTTTTGGGTCCCTGTCGGCCGTCTGGGTTCAGTTGTGTTGCCGCCGGTCCTTTATTTTCTGCCACCTTTCTCTCGTACTTGGGGGTGTTCTACTTTCTACATCTGTTGAGTTCACCTTTTCTTCTACTGCTCTCACCTCTATTAGGCCCAGGACTGTTCCTTGAGGGCAATGCCTTTTTGCCCAAGCATGTGGTGCGTTCTCGTGGCCGTTCCTACCACACCCGCGGGGAAGGGGAACGCTGTCATTCGGGGCCTCCCGACACGACCACGTCTGGTGAGAGTTATACCCTCTTCGTAGGGGATGTGCAGTCTTTTCCTGTGGTGGATACTGCTGGAGCTGTTGAGTTGTCTGGTGAAGAGATGCCTGGTTCCGGGACTGTGGTCCCTCTCCATTCGACATCTGAGGCTGTCACTAGGGTTGTGACTCCTCATTTGGAGCCGAGCTCGGTTGCTCTCTCTACTTTTCCACCGGTTTCAACAGCCCCCGTCGTATCTGCTGCTACTGCTGTTCCGTCTGCAACGTCATCGGTCACCGTTTCAGCCGGCCTCGGCTTATCTCTGCAGAGATGTCTGGTAGTGTAGACGTGGGATATCGGCCTCTGCCTGACTTCAACTCGGCGAAGTCAGAAGGGGCTGCCGGCCGAACCCTCTGCTGTTGTCTCTCAGCCGTCGAGCCCTGCAGCCTTCTCTTTGGATTCGGATGTTCCTGGTGGGGTCACCATGGACTCTGTTGCGTTTCCGTCCACGCACTCTGGTCCGACGGCCAGTTTTTGGGGACCGACGCTTTTTGTGCAGCCTGAACCTTCTGTCCCTCAGAGGTCCGCGATTACTCTCCTGAGTTCCCGCACTGTTGATCCTCGGGGTCTGGTATACCCCTATCAGCATTTGCGCGCAGATGTTTCGGCTGCCGCCCGTCGCCACGCGTCGGGTGTTCTGGAGGATCGTTGACCCTTCGCTGGTTCAGAGGGTCAGGAGTGAAGCCACTTTGCCGGTTCGTTCCCACGTCGAACCGGCTGCCATGAGCCGTGAGCTTAGGGAGGCCCTCTCCTTGCTCACTCAGGTTCTTTCCAAGAGCCTTACCGTTGCCTCCAGCGAGGCTACTAGTGGTTTCCAGGCGCCCCCCCCCCCCCGCCGCGGCGCCGCCTCCCGGGATTGGAAGCAGGCCACTTTCTGATCACCTGGTGTGCCTACACCATGGAGGCATCGGCTGGTTTGTCCGTGATGGGCTATGTGTCTTTCGACTCATAGGATGGGTCAGACACACCTGATGTTGAGGGCCAAAAGTCTTCTGACTTGGGGGCAGCTCTTGACTTTGTGTTGAGTTCCTTCCGGATCTCAAACCGTCAGACTAGCCGACGGCGTCAGCCAGGCCGCGATCATCGGTCGCGCGCCTCCAGCCTGTTTAGTAACCCCGCTACTGGGCGCCTTCGACCGTGCCAGTCGGTACAGGTGGTTGAAGCGTTTGCAGCTTTGGACTCTAAGCTGAGTTCCAAGGCTATGAAGACTTCGTTCTTCACCAGAGCTGACACCTTTTTGCCTCCAGTGCGGTATCGTTCCTACGATTCCGCTAATCCCTCAGTCTGCCAGACTTTGACGTCTTGGATCAGGACTCCACCTCTCTCGGGCTTTCCAAGCCCAACTCGGCCGTAATTCCTATGGCGACTCTGGAGTCCTTGTTGGGCTTATCGAGAGAGATGCTGGGCATGCTTTCTATCTCAGATCAGGTCGTCTCTGCTTTGGCTGCTCATCTTCCTCCAGATTAGTTTGACGACGTACAGGCTCCTCTGCGTGTGATTTCCAAGGAGCTCGTCCATCTTACTCACACGCATGCCTGTAACACGGCTAAATTGGAATTAGTTCGCCGGGACGCTGTGATGGACACAAGCAGTTCCCTCCCTGAGAGGTGGCGCGCTGCTCTTCGATCCGCTTCTTTGGCGGGTCCGCGACTTTTCCATGGTTCCGTGGCGACGGTCCGGGATGACGTCCTGTGTCATTCCAAAGATCAGCTGCTGCTTCGCCAGCTTGATCAGCCTTCTGTTGGAGGCAGGGGCCGTTCTAAGCCTAACGTCGGCAGGCCAGAGGGAGGACTCAGGATCATTCATCTAATAGAGGAGGTGGTTTCTCCCCTCGCGGGCCTCGCCGGGGCTCGAGATGAAGATCCTCACCTCGATTCGTCCCAGGTTGGAGGAAGGATATCAGGGTTCGCAATCACATCCGATCCCTAGGTGTTAGATGCTGTTCGGTCCGGGCTGCGAATATCCTTCCGGAGGCAACCCACTCTGTCAGAGTGCCTCTTCCAACACAAGTTCCTTCAGACGTTTCACGTCGGGAGCGTTTGATCACGGAGATGGACAATCTCCTGTCAAAGGGGGGCGATCGAGGTCGTCAAGAACATTCATTCAGTTTGATTTTATTCCAGCCTGTTCTTGGTGCCGAAGAAGGACGGCCGACTCCGACCGTTTATCGATCTGAGTATCCTGAACCAGTCTATCATTGTCCCCAAGTTCAGCATGGAGACTTTCAGGTCGGTTCGCCGCTCCATTAACCAGGGAGATTTCCCTTCCAGCATCGACCTTCGAGACACTTACTTTCACGTTCCGATTCATCGGACATCGCGAAAGTATCTCAGGTTCGCTTTTCTGGGGCGAGTTTACCAGTTCAAGGCCATGACTTTCGGCCTCAGCCTACCTCCTTGGACCTTCATCCGACTGATGTTGCATGTGATAGCCTTCCATCGCACACAGTCCAGGGTGACTACTGGACGATATCCTCCAGAGGCACTCCAATGCTGCTCATCTGGAGTCAGTTGTCGATACATTGTTTGCTCAGGTCGCTAGGGTTCAGAGTCAACGAGGAGAAGTCGAACCTGGCCCCTTCTCAGTCGTTTTGTCATCTGGGGATGTTTTTTCGTACTCGGCGGAATACGGTGGCGGTTCCCCGGGCAAGGGCCGTGATTCTCTCAGCTTTCCAGTCCATGTCCGCGACAGCTCGGAGTATTCTCCGGCTGCTCGGTCTCTGCGGTTCGGTGACTGATCTCATTCCTCTCGGTCGGCTGCATGTCAGACCTCTCCAACAGTTTCTGCTCAGTCGTTGGAGGCCGAATGTCGATCCACATGATCTGGTGCTTCAGTTACCAGACTCTCTTCATCGTCACCTTCTTCCCTGGACGGATATTCAGTGGATTATGCAGGGAGTTCTGTTGGACTTGCTCACGTCCGATCGTGTTCTGATGGCAGATGCCAGCGATCTAGGATGGGGTGCGACGCTGGATCCTCTAGGTCTTTCCCTTCACGGTGCATGGGACCAGGATCAGGCAGCTCTTCACATCAACCAGAAGGAGCTTCTTGCTCTTCTGAGTTTCCGGCAGTGCATCTCCCACCTTTCGAATCGCCAGGTCCTTCTGTTGTCCGACAATTCGACAGTGGTCGCTTACATTCGGAACCAGGGCGGCACGCACTCGGTTCCCATGTACGAATTGGCTCGGGATCTTCTACTGCTAGCTCAGGATGTCAACACCTGAGTAGTCGTTCGTCACTTTCCCGGTCGTCTGTACGTCCTAGCCGACTCCCCGTCCCGACGGGGCAGGATCATTTCCACCGAGTGGATGCTTCGCAGGGCAGTGTTTCAGTCGCTTTGCGATCTCTGGGGTCGTCCCCACATCGACCTCGTTGCGACCCATTGGAACCATCAGGTGGACACTTTCGTGTCCTCGTTTCCAGATCCTATGGCTTTCGTCGTAGACGCTCTGTCACTCGATTGGAATGGTCTAGTCGGTTACGCCTTCCCGCCGGTTCCGATTCTGCCTCTGGTTCTGGCCAAGGTCAGAACCTGCAGTTGTCGAATCATTCTGATCGCTCCCTGTCGCCTCAACGGGTGTGGATCAATCAGCTCCGCTCTCTGTTGGCGGCGGTTCCGGCACGTCTCCCTCTACATCGCGACCTTCTTTGCCAAGGTCACCTGAGGAGGTTTCACGTCGACCCGACTTCATTGTGCCTTCACGCATATCTTTTGTCAGGTCCTGTCTCCTCCGTAGAGGTTTTTCGAGGCGAGCAGTGGAGTGCATTTCTTCTTCAAGGCGGCACTCCACTGGTTTAGCCTATGCGGCTAAGTGGAAGGTCTTCTGTCGATGGTGTGCTGATCACTCTGTTGATTATGCCAATCCTTCGATAACACAGACTGCGGAGTTTCTAGTATATCTGTTTGATTCTCGGGGTCTCCAGTCTGTTACATTAAAGGATACAGGTCCATGCTTTCGGAGATCTTTTCGTATGTGGGAAAGCATCGTATCGGCACTAATCCATACCTCTCCAAGCTTATTCGGCACTTTTCTTTGAAAAGCCCTAGGATTTTGCAGCTTACCCCAAGATGGAATCTTTCTTGGGTTCTGGTTTGCTTTGGGGGGGGGGGGGGGGCGTTCGAACCTTTATCCCAGGTGGATATGCGCTTTCTCACAAACAAGACGGCTTTTCTGTTGGCTTTTGCCTCAGCCAGACGGGTTAGTGAGCTTCACGCCCTCTCTGTCGATCAGGCCTTTTTCAGGAGCTCCGCTAACAGTGTTACTTTTACCACTGATTGCTCCTTTCTGACCAAGAATCAGATACCAGGAACACCTCCACCTCCTATCTGCATCAGGGCTCTTCCTTCGGCTGAGGATAATCGCCCTTTGCTCTGTCCGGTTCGTGCACTTCGCATTTATCTTAACCGGGCTCGGTTCATTAGGAAAGGCAGGAAACGATTCTTTCTGTCTCTTATTCCTGGTCGACAGAAGATCTCTCCTCAATCCATTTCTCGATGGATTTGTCTTGCTATTCGCGCGGCTTATGCTCGTCTAGCGACTGACGATTGTATTACCAATCGTATTTCTGCCCACGATGTGCGTGCCTTGTCTACCTCCTGGGCTTATGCTAACTCCGCCAAGTTGTCGGATGTTATGCAGGCAGCCAACTGGAGAAAGCTTCTACTTTCTCCACCTTCTATCTGCGTCAGTTGCAGGAGCAGTCTGAGGACCTTTTTTCTTTGGGCCCTCTTTCTTCTGCTCAGGCTGTTGTCTACCCTAGCCATTAGGCTTCAAGGTCAGTTCCATCCCTGTGCTGTTTTACTGTCCGTTTTGTCTGTGCGACACGCAGTGCCATACATCTCATCTCTCATTGACTTTTACTAATGTTTGTGATGATATGGTTTGATAGGCATTGGGAACTCTTCTTCTCTCCACGGTTTCAGTGCAGTCGGGTTATGTGGGGGTTGGTTATGTGATTCCCTCTTCCTATTGTCTATTCAGCCTGTAGTAAACAATTGTAGGGTAGGTTGATAAGAAATCTAAATTTTATAGTAAATTTCCTTTCTTATTATACCTACCACCATTATTTACACCTATCATTTCTACTACGCTGATCACATAACTCCAATGTTGGCGGATTCAAAAGAATGATTCATTAGTTACTCGTCTACACACTGGTACCGGAAGCCGTGGATCTGTACTAGGAGAAGAGCATCCCCCACTGGATGTGCGCCGGTAGCACTCGACCCGGTTTTGGCTTTTTTTCTCGGTGCTTTTGCACCACTTTTCTTTCCCAAATCCCTTGGGAAAGATCAAAATGTAGAGTATATTTTCCGAGTTGGGGACTTCCAGTGTAGTGCAAGCCTGTAGTAAACAATTGTGGTAGGTATAAAAAGAATGGAAATGTACTATGAAATTTAGATTTCTCACCATTGAACTACAAGTATGAGTATATAGACCTGTCACTTGTTTCTGAGACCGAAAGGAGCGATTTATTCATTTACCAGCCACTGATATTCCATGTAGAAATATTTGTAAGGACCAGTGCAAGGGCCCGATGTTCAATGTACTTTCAGTACAATATTACAACAGTATAGGACAGGGTTCTGACCAAAATGACATTCAAACTAGAACCTGTCGCGTTGAACGGATCACTTCCACAATGAGTCTTGGCGTTTTCCGTTATCAATATTCTGGTGGTGACAAGTCATTCCGCGTTTATCTTAGCAACGAGACTAGATCAAAATGGAAATTGACCAGGTATCATTAGGTAGTCTAAACAAAAGCAATATATCGTCCCTTGTGTATAGCAAGGCTCCATCTACAATTCTACAACATTGCAGATGGCACCTTCTTCCACACACGTGGGCGATACATTGTGCAAACTAGACGCGGTGTGATCTCCGCTATTATACCCAGTTAGATTGGATACGGTCAATCTATTTCCACAGAAACCCCTGCCGGATGAGATGTCAACTTCAGAAAGTCAACAAAAGAGAGTGTATAAAATCCCAATCTCTATGGGATTCGAATTATTTCGAATATTCGAAATGGTATCGAATCTAATCGAATAAGAGAACAGATTCGAAACCGAATCGAATCTCGAATGTTCTCCGAGCCATATTGAGTGATCCTTGGATAGGGTCGTTTTCAACATTTTGGTTCTTTTACGGAATTAAACCTTGTCATTGAAGACATTATTGACACCATACATTCTAGACAAAACTGTTCACCTCACCACCATAGAAGATTTTGTTTACAGCAGTTTCATTAACATATTTTCAAAACTTTTAATGTTTATTTCTTAGTGGCGCAATATATACAAATTGTCAAGCCTCAGCTCATATACACCACAAAAAGACAGACCGTTGGTGTTGATTTCGTCGAAGAAAGAGTGCCTAGAAAAAATATTTCCTTAAATGGAATTTATTAAATGTTTAAATTGTTAAAAACAAACCGTGGCTCTCAAGATATATTATTTATTGTATAGGATGCAAAACAACTAAATATACATAACAAACTAGAATTAATAACCTATTTTGTCCAGTATGCTATTTGGAGATTTTCCCATATTGTTTCTGTTTACATTTCCCTTAACAAAATGCCCTCTTGAAAAACATTACCCATTGCCAAAAATTGAAATCAAAATCGACGTCCAATATGCCCGAATGTTGAAGAGATCTACCTACGATATGACAAAATCATGTACCATTAACCAGCGTCAAAGTTTTGGAGCAGATTTTTCACGTTGACACATCGTACCAGCGGACATATCAAGCCGCAATTGTTTTATGCACGAAGCTTACAATCCGTTATCAACATTTTTCATAATACCCACATTTTATAATATTGGGACACAGTTTGACCACCATAATTATTTTTTTTAACCGGACACGCTAAACTTTGAACAGTTGTTCAGAAGGTTACTATGTAGAACTTTGAAAAACACACTTTATAGTTTTAACCACCAGGTGGCTTCTATGGCCCCACTTGAACAAATTACTCAGATTTTCTACATTTTAGTTGAGCACACTATAAAACGCACTGCGGAGAGTGTGAATCTCACTGCTGGTAAAAGTAAAACGTCAATTGGGTAAAATCAGGCGTTTTTTGTCAACTGGGTTAGTTTTTTTTTATCATTTAACCCAGTAGTGTTTATTTTTGTTAGGCGTTTTCACGCGCAGTCATTAAAGGCCTCATTTGGGGATTTCCTCATGCCACCTACAGTCTCACACAATGAAGGAAGAACTGACACGTCTTGGTCTAGGTACTGTATGGAGTGATAGTGGACGAGGCTTGTATAAATAGACTGATATTAATGGACATTTTCTGACTTGGTCGAGGGCTGAGGTCCCTAAAGAAGCCAGTGGCAACAACTTGCTAGAATAAGCTAATCTCGGGGCTGGTCGTGTTAGCAGTAGTGGGAACGGGGGGCATTGGACGAGTAGTAGCAAACGTAGAAATGATAGGTGTAGCGGGAGGGTTATGATTGACGTATAAATAACCAAATGCAGTAAAATTGCCCCCGAGATAGTAAGTAGTCTATTAGCAAACGTATATGCAATACTAGTCCACGAAACAGCTTCCCCCAGTGCAGTTGTGCCCCCAAAACCCCCAATGGTCTCCACTAGTCCCCAAAGACTGGACCCACTCGTCCCAAGTGGTCCCCACTAGTCCCAAAAGGTTGACCTAACTCGTCCCCATTCGGTCCAACTAGTCCGCAAACAATTGTCTCTGGTACCAAGTGGTCCCCAAATACCAGCATGTGCGTATGTGCTACATGTGTTGTGCGTACTCTGCGCACTAATTCAAAAGAACATTTGGAATATGATAGGAGCTAGGTAGGAGCTAGGAATTATATAGGAGCCAGTACCTATGGGATGATTTAGATGCCAACACCCGTATGTGCTGCATGTGTTTTGCGCACCAATTCAAATGCACATCTGAAAATCATATGAGCTAGGAACTATACAGGGGCTAGGAGCCAAGAAGCCGTGGGATGATATAGGAGCTCTCCCAAGAAAATTTTGAAATCAGATATTGAATGGAGACTTCTCGTACGAAATATTACGTCACTTTTTTGGCCGTCAAATGACGTTTTTAGCAGCATGTTTAAAATTTGTAAGTTCATCAGTGAGTATCCAGTGACTTAGAGTTATACCTTTTGACTGTACGTTTCTTGAAGTGATAACTTTATTCCGTCAAGTTGATTTAATAGAGTTATCTCTTTAAGAATCTTTTAATTTATTAATTTATTTATTGGGGGGTTTAACGACACTTTCGACAGCCAGGGTCACCCTGCATCGGACAATTTTTACGCCATGGAGGGCGCCTGAGTACCCGGAGATAACCACCGAGCAACGGCGATGAACTGTTAGACTCCCCAACGTACTAACTCCGAACAAGCGGGGTTAGCATTGTTTGAAGACAGGTGCACCATAGACGTCCACTAAGCCTCAGTACACAGCACCACCGTGTCCCCCTCCTCAGTACACAGCGCCACCGTGCCCCCCAATCGGGATGAAGTGTCTTGCCCAAGGACATAACGCAGTTACCTTATCATGTGACCCCTCGTTGGAACGAGCTCGACGAGATCGTTCCAACGAGGGGTCACATGATATGGTTTTGTTGAATTTTTTTTTGAAAAATACTATTTTTTCTACTGCTGAATTTGCATATAACGCGGGCGGATGCCGTCGATTCAGTGAGTAAAGGGTTAATAGTAAGATCTTCTAGTTCTGTTGTGTTGAACTAAACTGTTAACCCTTTACCTAACGTAACGGCCAAAACCGGCCAGCGCTATTCTCAAAAATCGCCAATTAATTTTCATTATTCGTCGAGCTCGTTCCAACGAGGGGTCATAACCTATGTTTTTGAGACAAAAAATGAAAAAAATTAGTTATTCAAGAATTATTTTTGCAAGTGTCGTCTGCTTTTCAGGTTAGGTAAAGGGTTAATAAGGTTACAATGGTACTAACTTTGGAAAGGGCATGTAGTATTCCAGTACGACGGGCAGATTATCTTGCTGGTTCGGGGATCGGGAGTCGGGCTTGGCACAGGAGTCAGAACTTTGGGCGGCCCAGGCTTGACCCAAGAATCCTGGACACCTGGGCCAAGCCCGGCCTCCAAAGTTTCGTGCCCCGGGGTGACTACCATGGGCCCCACACTCTCCCCGGCTCTACCCACCAGTAGTGACTGCGTTGTGTCCTTGGGTAAGGCCCTGGTATGGGCACGGCGGCGCTGTATAATAAGGCATGCTGCACGTCGATGGTGCACTTGTCTTCAACCAATGTTGCCCCTGCTTGTGTGGATTTAGTAGAGAGACTGACAGTTGCATGCCGCCGCCCTGTGGTTCTCTGCGGGCACGCCGGCTTCCTCCACCCTAGCTGTCGAAGTGTCCTTATATCCCAACAGAAAAAAGTGGGACTGGTAATGTTCGTAGTGTTGGAAGTTGGAACATTGGACTTCTGGAAGGATCAGATAGCCGTTAGTGGAGCAAGCGTCAATGAGACTGTAGTCTGCTGACAAATGTATATGAAATATTGGTTCACAAAACAGTAGTTCCCAACACAGTGCACCCCACCAGCCTTCAGCAGTCTCTACTTGCCCCCAAGAGTCCCGATTTGTCCCTCCTTGTCCCTAAACCCCTGCCTCCGATGGTCCACAAATATCCTTATGCGCAGCATATATTGTACGCGCGTTGCGCACTTACACACAGGCACATATCAAATCCTGCTTCCGCTCACGTGTTGCATGTTGTGTGCTCTGTATATGCTCGACAGAGATCCCCTTTGTCAACGTATTAATCCCAATAGTCTCCACTGGCTACCAGTTGTCCCCAAAGTCTGGCCTCCTATGGTCCCCAAATACCCGTATGTGTTGCATGTATTGTGCATACAATGTGCACTAGCACACAGGTACATATTATCACACCCTGCTTGTGTCCATATGGTGCATGTGTTGTGCTGCATAGATACATGTAGTCGACAGAGATCCCCTTTGTAAATAGGCTGTATAGAAAGATCGTGGGCAACAACATTTAGATTTCATACATGTACATACAGCTTAGGATGAGTATCAAGTCATTGCTTTGGGATCCTGAGGAAATACACTAGAAAGAGGTGCCTAACACCCTATTCAAAGCCATACTTGAATAGTGACATTAAGGCACAAATAAAATAGTGCCGTTCTCTCAAACATATTTGACACAAAAAATCTGACCCACATACAGTACGGCCGCCGTGGACTTGTCATGGTTGTCAATATTTCCTCGGACGCAATAATATCAGATTACAAACACTAATTATGGGAATAAAAATCAAAAATTTAATTAATGAAGCACCGGGTATAACCCGGCTTTTCGTTAATTAAAATTTTGCTGCTGATGATTTTTAGTACCTTGACCAGTTCACGACGGCTGTATTGTAATAGGAATATATATGTGAAAAATTGTGGCGACAGGGGTGTGTCCCCCCCCCCCCCCCACCCCTAAATCCTGGCCCAAATTTCCTATAGTTGGAAATTCGGAGGGCAAGTCATGTTGGAAATTCCATCTATCTGGATTTTAGGGCTTCTTTGGCGATGCTGATGCAGGGATTAAAATTCATGTGCGAATCCGAATCGATTCGCTCAAATGATTCTCGCAATAGCGGGGGAGGAATTCGTCACATACAGGTGAATTGTGCACTTGGTGATACCTTCTTGAAATTTGGCACACTGTTAGTGTAGGCTATGAGGTTCTCAAAAACGATCGGCTACAAGTTGACACCGACCGGTGGCGACCAGTAGCGGCACAATCCTAAATGGCCGCCAGCGGCTGAAGGGAACCTCCTTTTCGACGGTCTACCGACTATACATCCGATTGTAAGGGCGCGAAAGTGAACTCTGATCCACGCACGTGTTGGAAACAGACGTGGGAGATGATGTAGAATAAAACGAGATTCTCTATACGGACGCATCAATTTCTTGGAACTTGAAAAGAGCGTTGTTTCTCCGGGATCAGCGTCATTCAGGCAAACCTGAATGACGCTGATCCCGGAGAAACAACGCTCTTTATGAAGCAGTCTCTTTGCCATACAATCTCTTGTTTGGCGTAATTCCGCAAGCAATTCTGATTTGTCTGTCGAAATTAATTCGAGAACGCGATTGTTCACAAAAATCATTCACAGAATGAGTGAGAATCCTCTTCGTGTACGGACTAGTACTGACTGGGAACGTTGTTGCTTTTGCCAGCAAGACAGTTCCAAGAAATTGATGCGTCCGTATAGAGAATCTCGTTTTCATGACGCCTATAAAGCTATTGAGGAAGACATAACGCGCTTCCTAGATAATGGCGTTGAGCTTCCATATAATTTGACCATTGATTGTTTGATGAGAGAGAGTGATGAGTGTATGTCGATGTCACTGTTGACGAATAAGGCAATATATCATAAGACATGCCGTGACAGTATTCGGACTCACATCGTACAGCGCGTGCTACACAAGCGAGAGCGAAATGAGGCAGTGGCATCCTGCTCCACGCTGAGTCCTAAAAGAACACGGACAAGTTTTGAATCTGGCTGTGACAGGAAACTGCCCCAGTGTGTTTATTGTCACAAACGCGAAGGTGACAGCAGTGAGCCTATTTGCAGATCAATGTCTGATAACAATAAACTCAAAATTATGGCAAAGGAAGCCGAGAACTGGGTTGTTTTTTCTCGGGTCAATGCAGCATTTGATTCCGCTGCTAGTGATCTTTACTATCACAAAACCTGTTATTGTAAGCTTGCCAATGAAGCACGAGCGGCTAAATCTAAAAAGTCGAAGAACGCCGAACATTCCGCGTCAGGCCTGCCCTATGACCCTCTCGTTATGGCAGAGCTCATAACATTTGTTGAACACAACGATTCTGCGATGAAGCTTGTCGATCTCAAGAATCTGTACAGTCGGAGGTTGAAGCAAGTCGGTTCTGATTGGCTTAGTGAAGAAATACATTCCACTCGATTCAAAGAACATTTGTTGCAGAAATTGGGCGATGGCTGGGACGCCTTCACACAGGGTAGAGATGTGTTTATTTCAAGTAGGTTTCGAGTTGGCTCCTTGTTGTCCGAATCTTTAACTCGTATAGTGTCTGAGGAAGAGGCAAAAAAGATAGTTGATGTGGGTCTTCTTCTGCGTAAACACATACTCATATCTCAAGCTCCTTTCACGGGATCATTTTCATCTTATTGCTTGAGCGAGCCTGTACCCAACTCACTCCTGACTCTTCTTAGAGTTCTACTTGAGGGCACATGTAGTATACAGAACTTAGGCGATGATGAGACTGTTAATGCCAAGACTCGAGTGGCTTGTACTATTTCACAGATGTTGATCAGCAATTCAGCGAAACGCTCCGAACATGCACAAAATGTTCACCAGAGACGTGACAGAGAAACTCCAATGCCTCTTTATGTGGGTTTGAAGTTGCATGCCCATGATCGTATGAAAAATCTTATCAGAGATTTTCATCAAATGGGACTCTCTGTCTCTTATGATCGCGTAATGGATGTTCGCAGGAGTTTCGCGAGAGCTGTTTCACTGCGGTTCAAGAACGAAGGTGTTGTAGTCCCAGCTAACTGCAAACGTAATGTTTTCTCGATAGGAACCACTGATAACATTGATGTATCTGGTAGATCTGATATGCATGGTACGTCCATCACACTCATTGGTCAACTGAGCAGGGACAATGTGGGTACTGATCCCCCACCACTGAGTTTAGATGTTCCAGAAGACACACAAATTGAACTCCCAGACGACTATGCATTTGTTCCTTTCGTTGAAGACTTTGGTGGGGACATCAGGCTTGAATCTCCAGATGAATGTAATGTACGGCCCAATGAATATGCAGATTTGAACGTGGGAGAGAATGACTGGTTGTCTCATGTGTCACAGATCAGCAATAAAGGGAAGGTTGATGGCAGCTGGCAGCTTGATGAAGTCCCTGTGACCTTTTCAGGCTTCTTTTCAAAACATGAAGATCAAGACAATGTCAAACCTCGTGCAGTTATTGGGGTATTCCCTGTTTTCAGTGAGCAGAAAGCGGACTCACTCAGTATGCAGAAGCATGCTATGTATGTGGTCAGGGAAGCTACTGCTTTCGTAAACCCCGGCCAGATACCTGTCATTGAAGGTGACTGTCCGTTGTATGCCAGGCAGAAAAAATGTCAATGGCTGTTCCCAGAGGAGATAGGTGAGGATCGAATGGTGTGTATGATTGGATTCCTGCATCTTGAAATGTGCACCCAAGAAGCTGGTGGTAAGCTTATGGGTGGTTCTGGTTGGGAGCGAATGTTTCACCTCGCAAAGATATTCACACCCGGTGTAGCATCATCCCTACTTGGTGGGAAACATGTCAAGAGGACGCGACAGGCATATCTTCTCACTCTAGCTTGGCTTGAGATCCTCAGAAAGAATGCTTATGAGATTTACTGTCAGCAGACTGGGCCCCATGAGTCATTTGAAATGTGGGAACAGAGGATTCTTTCACAATCTCCAACTGCGCGCTATTGGGGTGAAATCGTTCGGAACTTTCTCTTGACAAGCTGTCAATTCGTTCGGAACCAACGAATCGGTAACTGGCCTGGTACACTGTGTTCTATCGATGAGTTGTGCAGTTACTTTTTTGCCCTAGGACATACAAATTATTGTCGGTGGGTCCCCGTATTTCTGAGAGACATGTCTCAGCTACCCAGGCGGCATCCTTCAATCCACAACAAATTCATGGAAGGCCATTTTGTGGTCCAGCGTAGTGAGAGGAAGTTCAGTATGATGGGTTTAGATCAGAGCCAAGAACATAGTATCCAACTACTCAAAGAAGACAGTGGTCCAAAAGGTCTCTATGGCCAGGCTGAAGAGAAAGTCGTTATTGAGCTTTCAAGGTCAGAAGTTCTGCGTGTTATAGATGAGTATGAATATGCAAGTTTCCACACAACATCATCAGATAACACGGAACACCCGGAAAGTTCGGTATCAGAGCAGAAAAAATTTCTGAATCAATTGAAATCTCTCCTCGATCTGGTGAATCAGGGACTCATTATCAACCCTTATGATGAAACTAGTGGTCAGCTGGTGACATTAGATACTGGTGAATATATGGACCCCGAAGTTAGTAAGAGTTTACGGTCATTACCCGAAAGGGGCAAGCATTTATATTCCACTTTCTTGAAGGAAAGGCTTGTGGAATGCACCGTACCCCTGAATGATGTTATTCCCAAGGCAAATATATATACCTTCCTTAACCCACCCCCAGCCAACCTGGACAAAGGCCGAGACAAACTCATGTCAAGTAAAGCAACTGCCGCAATAGTTACCCAGATGTTCGTTTCACTGCAAGCCCGGCCTGATTCAAACATGGATGAGTTTTTCATGCACGAGAATGCACGTGATCCGCCAGCATTATCCGATAGAGGTAAGCTACGGAGTGGGACAAAATCTCAAATTCTCAATTGTTTACCAGCTATTCCTGCACAAGGGAAGAATTCAGCAGCTAGACAAGCTTCAGTTGTCATCTTGGATATGCCTGCTGTAGTCCATGTAATCAAACCACAGAAAGCGGATCTGTTTGGAGAATATGCTCGATTGCAATTATTGCCATACATCGAATCTCTGATTAACACGAACACCACAAGGGTTGATGCGATCTATGACTGTTACCCCGAAGGCAGTTTGAAGAATCAGACGCGAGCAAAACGCCTCGGTGAGACAGCAGTTAGGTTGATACGGGTGTCCGAGAACGTCCCTTTACCTAAAGGGAAGAATTGGCAGGCATTCTTGAAAGTTAGTGAGAATAAAGACGAATTTTTCAAGTTCCTGTCTGCTGAACTGCTGAAATTAACATCAACATCCGAGTACCAGTTGTTAACGACATCAGGAGAATATGTACTATGCAATAAGGATGTTAGCTTATGTGACATATCTCCATCGAACCACGAGGAAGCAGACACGCGCATGATGCTTCATCTCAACCATGCAGTCTCACAAGGTCACAAAATAGCTTTTCTTCGCACGGTTGATTCTGATGTCGTCATTCTGTCTTTGCACCATTTCGCAACATTCCGTGACCTTGGACTCAGTGAGCTGTGGATTGGGTTTGGAATTGGAAAGGCATATAAAGATATGCCAATTCATGAGATAGCTTCACAACTTGGACCTGATTACTGTAAGGCCCTGACTTTCTTCCACGCCTTCACAGGTTGTGATGTAACATCCAGCATGCTCGGCATTGGGAAGAAGACAGGATGGAATGCATGGATGAATTTTCCCGCATCAACTGAAATGATGATAGAATTGACTGAGAATCCGCAAGTCTTTTCAGAGGATTCCCCTCATATGCAGCATATCGAAAAACTCACCATACAGATGTACAGTAACAGTTGTGTCAGTACACGTGTCAATGATGCGAGACGGCATATGTTCACACATGGCCTTAAGTCTATGGAAAACATCCCGCCCACCAAAGCAGCTCTGTATCAACATGTAAAAAGGGTAATTCTTGTGTCATCTTTCATTTGGCATCGTGCTCTGCAGAAACACTTATGTGTGCCAGACCCATCACAGTACGGATGGGAGTGGAATCCACGTCTCAATATTCTGGTCCCATTTTGGACTCACCTAGGAGACGCAAGTGCTGCATGTGCACTGATGCTCCACTGTAGTTGTGCCAAGGCCTGCAAGGGCAATTGCAAATGCTTGAAAGCTGGATTAAGGTGCACACCTTTGTGTAAGTGTGAAGGTGGCTGTTGTAACAATATTGAGTAGTATACTGTCATGTTAGGACCAGTCATCTCCTATTCTGGTATTTTTTTTTCCATTTTCGGCCAGTTAACACATGTCATGTTTCTAGTTGAGTTGATTTTGCTAACAAATGTTCATCCCATGTGGCTTGCTACATTGTCCGGGGTATAGGAATACAGTTTTAGATTTCGGAAAATAGTCTGTTATTTACTGCACAAGACGGTGTTAATTCATGCATAGCATGATACAATATCCCCAACTATTTTGCCTCTGTACAACAGTTGATACCTTCGTTCACCCGTGTGTTCATCTATGGTATCCTTGTCTTTCTCTGGCCATAGGCCACATGTGACTAGTCAGTTCCTACTCCATAGCAAATCAACTTGGAAATCCTTCATCTTGTAGCGCACTCATGTCTCAATGAATCCATACCTGAGTTGATCTAATAAATCTAACGTAAGGTATCAAATTGCCATACCGGATCATATTTCGATAAGTTATTCGCTAAAACATTTCGACCACTCATCGACATCAAAGGTCATGTTTTGGCTCCCAGTGGTGGCTATATCTCTATATCCCTGGTAAAGTAGCATACCATGAGGGATGGGCATTAAGTGTCGGCAACATTAATCCTGACTTGGAACACACCACATCTTAACTGGCCGAAAATGAAGAATACTACTTGTAGTCAAAAAATATTCCTGTACCTCGAATGACTGCAAACATACACTCACCCCTTCTAGTCCCATTTTGCCAATGTTCTATACTGGCAAGATAACATTGTATAATTAACAACGGGAACTAATGCATCCCGAGTTCATTCCAGCACTGCCCTTGCTGGCAGACGTGTCGCTATGGTGTTGAGATTGAACCAGAACTCCTCTAGAAATTTGATAGTTTTATTTTCTTAGAAAATAAATCTATCGAAAATGCCGGAAGTTGAGAATAGACTGTCACTTTAATTGGATTATCAAATGTCCAAGTATCCCCACTGCTGCATACTATCGAGTACCCTTGTTCATGTGTTGACAGGAATCTCTCATACCATGTTCATTTGACCATTGCATTCCCGAGAAACATTCAACACTAATTTATCTACGGACGGACGATCATACTGACAGTCAGACACACAGACGCACACATCGACGGAAATTCTGATCCCATTATCCATTAATCTTCCCCCCAACTTGTTCCAAGGGCTTCACTCCATCATTCACATCAATTACAGCACATGTATGGTGTTAGGTTTGGAGCTTCAGTTGTGCGATCGGCGAAAATAGCTTTTTTTCGATCCGCTTGGCGGCCATTTTGGATTTCGCTGCTAGTGGTGGCTAGAGGATGGTGCCAACTTGTAGCCGATCGATTTTGAAATCTCTGATGCCTACCCTTACATCATGCCAAATTTCAGGAAGGTATCACCAAGTGCACAATTCTAGCGAATTCCTCCCCCGCTACAAGGGAAACAATGAGAATCAACTTAGATTCGCGCAAAATGTTCATTTGATTCTTGTCGTAGATTCTAAAGGTGGCTTTAACAAGCCAAGAGAATGCTCTGTTTTTGCCCCCTCATAATAAGGTAAAAAAACTACACTTAGCAGTGGTGTTTTGTGAAGTCTTGGCTGCCTATATAGGCAGCCAAGACTTCACTAGACACCACTGCCACGATACTGTAATTTCCATCAGCCAGACCACCACAAGCCTGTATGTTGGAACATGTGTTCTACGTGTACGTGTGTGAGAAACTCGACAAAATGGAAACTGGGCCCATAAATGGAAAACCCTCTGAAAAAACTATGACGTTAGCCTTTTACTTTGGCATATGTAAATGTTGCACTCACATAACAGTACTCTCAAATTCAAAATATTTAAGAACTGAAACTTGATTCTCGCAACAGGAGCTCGCGAGAATCGAAACTGATTCTCGTGAATGGAGGCAAATTTTAAGGCCTGCTGATGTCTCCTTTACTTCCCAAAATTCCTAACAATTTCTAACAATATCTTTTCTTCCCTTTTTAATCATCACTGGTACAATATTATCAGGACCAGGTGTTGATCAAGTGTTCATGCGTTTTATAGCATTATTCATTTTGTTGTCAGTGATAATTATCGGCCGCGAGAACGTTATTTTCCGTGGCAAGGGCTACATGATTTCTATCGTGAGCCAACGTAATCAACTCCACGAAGCTAGACAAATCGTGTAGCCCGGGTGTGATTTATGTGATTACTGTATAACCCGGCTGGATCGACTGTAACATGGATGAAAATGTTATGGTGGGGGTGGAAAACGTGCCTATTTGATGTCCACAGGGCATCAGGAAGGTAAACTTTGCTTCTAGGTTGATGTATAAACACTTTTCTCAAATTTAGTTAATCCATGAATGCTTCAGAGATGTTTTTGTGCTGCAGAATCGAAGATGGAGCATAATGTTCACAAATGAAGTTTGAACCGAAATGGTACGGAGAAAATTGTTAAAAAAGTACTCTTCTCATTATGACAACTTTGCTATGGCACATTTTTTTTATCCAAATTTGAACACGAATGTTTATTTACAAAATGGGGAAGTACCGTGTAAGATTGGGATAAGGTGTAAGTAAGGAATTCACGCAACTTGCTTACACTGAACCCGCTTATGAGAAAAAAAAATCTCAATTAATTAATCAGAAATCACAATGTATTGAACAAGCCATATATATTGCTCGGATGTATCTTTTCTTTGTCTATCCAGGAAAAGTAGAATATTCCGAGTTTTGATGAGAAAAAAGGAGGCTACCTCCCGATTTGTGTTTAACCCGCAATATTAACGAAACGGAGCTAGATTGTT
This sequence comes from Pictodentalium vernedei, assembly GCA_031216915.1. Classification (NCBI taxonomy): domain Eukaryota; kingdom Metazoa; phylum Mollusca; class Scaphopoda; order Dentaliida; family Dentaliidae; genus Pictodentalium; species Pictodentalium vernedei. The sequence continues at coordinate 114,728,715 of CM062292.1, forward strand.
TCTTTCAAATTTAACCCTTTGAACACTGGTGGTATCTTTTTTTGTCATTTCAATGACAGCAATTGGAAGAGTCCATATTCATTATTTGGGGGTAGACCAATTAATATTTTTAACGTGCAGATTTGTCTACCTCACACATTCACTTGGCAGCCATCCTGCGTAATGAAATGATGACGTATCATGTCGCTGGGCCGAAAAAGCGGCCTCTCCATTTCAAAGGATTAACTGCACTATGCCTGGTCAATTCGTCATTGAATTGGCTAAGCTTAAGTACTCACTTCGTATCGTTCAACTCGCTTTTCTGGGCAGACCATGCAGTTTTCAGTCGGATTAAATCCGCACCACTTGGGCTATACAGAGCTCTTGTGGGTCCGGCCTGGACTAAGGATTTGTAGCGGGCCTAGCTTTCTGGTGTTGGTGAGTAAAAGTTACTAACTGGGGTAGGGGTATTCATGAATTTGAACAACCTGCCGACGTATGGCGCGGTGTTACAGCACGTTGGCAGGTTGTTCAAATTCATGAATACCGACAGCGAGGTTAGTGACACGCCAATTCACATAACGCACGGGCCCAGGTATGGTGGATGAGTACGGGTATTCAAGTGACGCCACTTAAACACCTAGTCTGTTGTTCTATCAGGTATTTCACGTCTCTTACCAACCCGGAGAAGACAAAGGAATTTGGGTGTAATGGGTATTGAATTTCATTTCATTTTATGTACAGGTATGTGTAGCGGACATCGATGATACACTTGGTATGACAACAGTAAAAGAACTGAATGAAAAGTATGGCGAAGACACAGCGGTTTTCTTCAAGTGCGACGTGACCAAGAAAAGTGACCAAGAAGGTTGTACCATTGGAACAGTAATAATTACAGGTCTCATTGAGGGGCGCATCCATGATTTTCAGAGGGAAACATTTAGGATGATTTTGAAACGTGGGAGTGACAAAAATTTGGTCGAATCATGGCTGCTACGAAAGTTCGAGGAACACACAAGCAACAGACGACATTTATTTGGTAACTCGTGTTTTCAACATGTCGTCGCCTGAGTGCTAGAATGTCCTATGTCCCTTAGGGGACATAGTACATTCTAGCACTCAGACGGCGAATTGTGGTACAAACCATTTAATTCTTCAACTCACCCTTTAATGGCTTTACTGTTGTGTACCGATGTCCGAAGGCCTTTGGGGATTAGTACATTACAGTTAAGCCATCTGAAAGTTTAAAGCAAATTTCCACAATCAAAAATCGTTCAACCGGGTTCGTGAGTTTTCTATTGGTTGCTAAACGTCTTGGTTTTACGAAGAACAATATTATTTGATAAGCATTTTCGAAAAGTAGATGGGAGAGGCGCGTAATTCTGGGTGGCCTCCTCCTCTGAGTACGCCCGGGGACGTCGGTGTGTGAGTACGCCCGGGGATGTCGATGTTATTCATTATTACCTATCAGTGATCTCAACAGGACTTGTCCACTTGCGTCACAAAAATATTGGCTACCTTCAGGGCAGCTTGTGATTTCGGACGGCAAATGGCCTTTTTGTAAATTGAGGCATCGCTTCAAGATGTATCGATTCTACAGCTGGTGTAAAGTCAGATACACACCGAAATATACACTATAACGAATTGATTTCTATAGGCCGACCACTTCATTCCCAACTCAACACCTTTGAACTGATTTAAGTTCGTATGATGCTAGATTTGTTCAGAAAATAATAAAACTACGAACTTTATTCAAATTCTAAAACAGCTTCAATAATGGAACAGATTTTTTAACAAAAATTAAAATATGTGATGAAGCGAACAACCTCTGCATCATCTTGTTTTTACGCCGTGCTGGAGCATGGTGGATATAATGAAGACACTGCAAAACATTATTGACTGCATACCTCTCAGCCAATGAAATCCGTTGATTTTTTAATGGCTTTACCGCCATCGGTGTCTCTACATAATGTGGAGACAGGGTAGAATTCGTGGGCATTGGAACGAAATAAAATATGTGAAGTTTGAGAAAGATCAGTGGCTGTGAGGCACTGCAGATCTTTTGAGATCCTAGGCATCAAGATGCTAAGATACTTAACACAGCCCTGGTAAGTCGCCAGAGATGAAACCAAGCGATTGCGTAACCCACGCCCCAACAGTTATGTACGTATATGTTTGCTTATAATAATATGGCTGGCTCGGCAGCCACATTGATTTGACCATGCCAGCCATCTGAATTGTGGTTTCTGTCACTAAACTCAAGAATGCCCCCACTTCTCAGTTAATCTCTTGGCAGTGAGTTGAGGGCGGATAGTGGAAGGCTCCTTTCAATAAATGTCTGGATCCCAAATTGCCAAAAACTAAGCTTCACACTGACCTCGTCAACATGCACTGCTGTACACATGCCACGCTTTGCGTTTGGTATTGATTCGATTCGTTCCTTTAAAATATAGCCTATGACTCCTAGTTGCAACAAGCTCGTCAAGCTCGTTCAAATTAGGGGCCACATTCTATGCTTTTAGGGAAAAAAAACAAAAAGAAAAATTACACAAGAAATTTGTAAGTATCGTCTACAAGTGTTAGGTAGAAGGTTAGAGTTCCAGTAGGCCATACTCATCTGTGTCCAATTACTTGCATCGTTACTTGCTTGACCAGTAGAAATATGAGTACTCACAAGAACGTGGATTGACCACCGGTTAGATTCGCCGGTTATCCATGTGCTGGATATTCGCTTTCTGGGTCCTCAGGTTTCTACTAATGTGGCATGTAAGGGTATAGTCCGATGTCTATCGGTACAGTGGTGGAGTAACAAATTGCCCTCTGAGTAATACTATAAGTTACGAGATATTTAGTTAGCGGATCGGCGTCACATGAGGTGAAATGAGAACAATATTAAGCGAGGCTTTCGCCGAGCCTAAAATGGTTCTCTCTGAGTCTCATGTATCACAGTTGTCGCCAACTAATCTCCCCGTAACGTGTTTATTAGTTCAGGATTTTCTCCGAAATTTCATCAGTTGTGTTTTCAAACCGTTTCGTGTTTTCGTTAAATTTTCCTATCGACATTCATTCGTTTACAGAGGCAGGCGAGTAGGTGTGCAATACAAGGGGGAAATCCAACAACTCATTGATCGCCAAGTACACTATTAATTTATTACCTCTGACCTCGATTTTTGTGATAAAAACAAAATAGTAGACAGTGACAATTGATATACCACCAGTGGCTGTATATTGAATTACTGTGGGATCACTGGGGCTTTCAGTGGGCAGGTATGGTGTGATATAAGGCGAAGTGAGATCAATATTTTTGGTGATAAAATTGACAGCGGAAGTGCCGCCTACCGATTCTCATGTAAACAAAAGCCAATTCGCACGTATGTACGGCTCCTGTTCAGTAAAATCGAGAAAAATAATAGCAACTCTTAATAATCTGACGATCATGGTATAAATAAAATAGACCCAAAGTTGCTTGGTGTACCAAATGTTCACCACTCGTGGTGAAGTGGTGTTAATCGCGCGCCAAAGGCTCGCGGTTAACACCACTTCACCACTCGTGGTGAACATTTGGTACACCAAGCTTCTATGGCTATATTCTATATATTTACCAATGAATAACAATGGATGACGTCAGTTAAAGTTTTTTTTTACCATTCCCATGTTGTGTTTTCGACCCGACGGCAACATATTTTAATCCCTTAGTATCTCCTATACACCATTCACAAATGGATCGAATTTGCTTTTAGAATTTAAAAAGAGGAAACAACGCAGAACAATAATTTCTCTTGGAGATCAACAGTTTTATTGAATTATCATAGGTGACAAACCTATTTAACTTAACGTGGCGTTTTACGTCAAAAGTCGCGCGACCGTGAAACCGATTCTCTATATTTCCCGCTCGGGAGATGTCGAGTTTTACAACTTCAGCATTCCCACATTAACTTTCATTTGAGCACATAATGATTTTTATAAAAAACTAAGATGTTTTATTGACTTTCAACATTTACCACGCCCTTAAAAAATCCTGGATGCAATGGTGGGGGGCGGGGGGGGGGGCGTAACAAGCTTGCAGGAAGGTATGCCCTTTTATGCAAACCCCCCCCCCCCCCCCACACACACACAAACAATATTTTTACATCCCAATTTTAGGGAGATCATTTCCACCCCCCAAACCCTGTGTCTGTCAATATGCACTCCCCTAATTATTTAGCTCCTACTATTGGACAATTTTTCATTTGTCAATCGACACAACAATCTTAAAACCTAGTCTTAGAATAGAAACCAAAGAGATATGATCGTCCTTGAACACTTTTCCGTGAATGGGAGTAACTGGCTTATGATGGTCACCTAAGGTCTTTACTTCCTCTGGCATAAACATTGTTCCGCTTTTTACATAGCAACCATTCTAAAATAGCCTTTATTGAGTGAAGAAAACATCCAGTTCCAATCAGTGATCCTGTTCCATCTATTCATCTTATATCCACAATTCCTAAACCAGTCTTGATCAGTCCATCAACCTGTTCATCAACTAACAGGTTCAACTAATAAAATTTTGAACGCCCAACTGGGTCCACTGGATATCCGATGGTATCACAGCAGGATGAGAGGTTAACGAACAGTCCCTGATGTTTTTGCATATTGTTTGCATAACGGGAAGTTATGAACTTGTCCAGTTTAGTTCGGTTATTATTTTAACGTGGTCACAAGATCATCGCACAATTGCTTAAAAAAAAAACGTTTTGGAAAACATAAAATTAGTTTCCAGATCAGTCCAGATGCACTGGTGCTTGTCGTATCAGAAAAAAATAATATATTACGTAAATATATATATTATACTATCAATACTAAAATTATTGATAGTGTAATATACATTTTACTTGATATATTAAAATCTGCTAAGGCCCAAAAAAGTAAAAAATCTGTTTCTCAAGACCTCCCGCATGGTCTTTGGGGCCGCCGCTCAGTGGTAGATTGTTGGACTTCTCTGCTGGAAGTCCGGGACGACCCGCGTCGTGGCCTTGGACAAGGCACTTTATCCCGGTTGCCTACATGAGGGCACGATGGCGTCATGTACTAAGGCGTACTGCACGTCGATGGTGCACATGTCTTCAACCGCTGTAACTCTGCTTGAGCGGAGCTTGAACAAAGTTAGAATGTTGAGGAGCTGACAGTTGCTCGTCGATGCTGGGTGGTTCTCTCCGGGTACTCCGGCTTCCTCCACTCGTGAAACTGTCACGGTCACGATTAGCCATTGTGCATAAGTATGTGACCTTAAACACCAACAAATAAATAAATATATATATTTGGACTGCCGCATGTGCTCATTTTTTAACCAATGCAAACTTTGAAAAAGAAAATTAAATGGATACTTTAGCCAAGTTAATAAATATGTCTCTTGGGTACAAGGCTTTGCAATGCTTTGCATTGCAAAGCCTTGTTGCACTGAAGGGACGAAATACTCCACCACCCATGTTATTCTGTAGATTATGATGAGGCATAAAACATTAAACAAACCAGGAACGTGAACTTTTGGTGACACAGAAATAATTACAAAAATAAAATAAAAACCGCCCGCCCACATGCAACTTTACCAAAAATGGTCTGAGAAACAGAAGCTCTACTTTGTGGGGCCTAATACAAATAAAAATAATTTATCACATCCGAGATAATAATCAGGTTTGATAATGTCAAATTATGTTGATTATGTTTACAAAAATATATGAGTTTTGAGGCTAGCTTTTTTCTACAGGCACCTCCAAAAATGTTTCAAACATACCGTTTGGTTACAATCCTTCCACCATGATCCTAGTATTATAAATAGGTCGTTTTGCAGCTGACGTACTGTTATAGTTGCGATATTTTCTTTTAAACTTTTCAGTAGAACATTTTACATGGTCGTGAAAAAATGTGCTTTGGCCTTTTCGGACCACCCACCCACCCTTCCCCCTCAGCATACCTTTCTGCAAATTTTTAAACGACACCCCCACCCCCGGACCCGTCCAGAGAAAAGGTTACTGTATCAAAAGATAAAATATTCTTATTTTACTGTCAACCTCCTGTAACCAATCGGCGTGAAGTATCAGTCACTCAAGCCTGAGCCATATACTGTCAGCTCACAGATGAAGTCACCCTATATGGACCCATATGGGGCGAGCAGACGCCATTTGGGAATGATTACCAACAAATATCCTCGCCTCGCCTTCAAGAAAGACCCACGACACCAAAATATACCGAGCGTAAACTGAGTTAGCGCCCTTGCATCGAATGAAGCAGACGTTTCGTTTATGAACAAAAACACTCGTGTAAAAATCAGTCAGTTACATCGTGAAGTGTTTCGGAAATTCGTCGTAACAAGATGTAGCGAGAGGAAAGTACACCCCAAAAAACACATCAGAATCGAACGATCGGGCTACAAATACGTTCTTGTAAAAGGGAATCGGGCGGCTCATAACATAAATGCGTTATGGTGTGCTTAGTTGGCGGATGCGGGGTCGTATGAGTCGAAGCAAAAAGAATATACCGTACCGCCCGCCTTACCCAATATTGTTTTTGCTACATCTCTTGTAACACCGTATCTGCCAGCTAAGCACACCATAACTTATATTGTCGGTTATTCCAAAAATCTTTACGGTGCTCATATTGAATTTTCGCTTTCCGATTTTATTTGCAGATATGTTCAACTTTGTGAAGACAAAATTTGGAAAAGTTGATATCGTATGTAATAATGCCGGAATTATTGAAGAATCATACGAACAGTTTGATACAATGATAGGGGTCAATGTGGTATGTAGTCTACGCATTTTAACCTTAGAAAAATCTGTTCGTACATTTAGTAAGGTCTGTCACTATACGATTGGGATTTAATAACATATTCCACATACCTCAGGGCTGTCACTATAGGGACTGGGATTTAATAACAGGCTCTACATTCCCCAGGACTGTCACAATAGGGATTAGGATTTAATAACAGGCTCCACATACCCCAGGACTGTCACTACAGGAACTGGGATTTAATAACAGGCTCTGCATGCCGCAGGACTGTCACTATTGGGGCTGCGATTACTATAGACAGACCCACTATTGTGGTCTATGTCACCAGTTCTAGAGGGTGGTTATAGGTCAAAAATTACACAATCCCCACAGTGATGTGGCCACCGGGGGTGTGGTGCGTGGTTCTGGGCTGGATGGCCTTTCCCCCTCCTTAAAATTTTCGCTGTCCCCATTGGCCCAGTGGAACTTTCACATAACATAAATAGCCCCCAAATGGTCTCCAAAATAGGGCTACGCACCCTATAAATGCCCCAGATCCATTCTTAGAGCACTGCACTTTACAAACTTTTCTTGAGTATGGGAGGCCTAGTCTTGACTAGAACGCTTTTTCAAGGGAAGTGGGAGGATGGGGTAACAACCGGAGGGAGGATACTAGTTAAGAATAGGGGAGGCATCCTCACGAGGGCCTTCAAAATATGTTTGCCCCCCCCCCCCAAATTGGCTATGGTATCCCCTATTCTAGAATCCTGGCCACGCGCCTGGATCCAAACTTATAGGGACGGAGGGCTGTCCTTTGCAAAGCCCCACAGTAAATTTTGCGAATCGACTGTTGTCTTCTCTTTTCTTCGCCTCTTATGCTCTCGAGTGCTTAATAATAGTACAGGGCGAAATAATAGTACAGAGTGGAAAATTTCTGAAAATTAGTAATAGCAGAGCCGTTTTATAACACAGATGTCTGATGCTCTTGAAGTGGAGAATGGCTAAATTACTTTCAGTTATCATAATTTTCACATGGATTTGACTTGTTGCAATTTATGGGAGAGTGCACTCTCCATAAATTGTAACAAGTCAAAAACTTATAGACAAATTAATTCGGTTTCAGTGATGGTATGAAGCACATCCACTAAGTACTGGGTCTTAAAGTTATGGTAACAGTACTTCAGAATAAAGCCCAAATATTTGATTCCAGATCTCTGCCGGTTAACATTTCCATTGCATCCTGTGTTTGCTTGTACATGTACCTTACTAGTTTGTTTTGGTGAACTTATTGAGATAAGTGGCTGCTCTGCACATTCAGTTGCTGAAAATTAATAACCATACAGGGCCACATAAGGATCGTACAGGCGGGAATTTTGTTCGAAAAAGAATAATCATACATGTATGATTATTAGGCACTCAATAATTGTTGAATTGGTTATGTTTAAAAATTTCACTGTCACATTAATCGATTGTTATTGATGAGTTTTTGTCTGGAATCTGATGTTACTTTACCACGTGCAAATTTGTGTTTCACTGTCTTTTCTTACAATGGAAGTCTGAAATTCTGTTTTTGTGCTCTTTCCTATCATCTTCTGGCTGACATTCTTCTGACCTTCTGATGGTTCTTTGTACGAATTTAAAGCTGGATTCCACGTATGTTGAACTAATTTACCAATTATCAGTTTACCATTTTACCATTTACCATCACTAATTACCATTATCAATTACCAATCACCATTACCAATCACCATTGCCAATCACCATTGCCGGTTACCGTTACCAATCACCAATTATCACAATTAGAGTCAAACAGCCTTCTGAAAGTGGAAAACACTGGATATCTTGGTTCCTGAAAAAAGATATGTTATTCACTGAAAAGAAGTTTGTGCTGTGCTTTAGTTATGCTGTGAAAGTTATTTGCTGAAATGAATTATACACTAAGTTTAGTTGTGTTATTAAGAAAAATACCCCGGTATGACATGATAATTACTGTCGCAGCACTCTGGTGAGACAGAGTCACATGTAGACTGCGTGCAAGTGGCAAGATTGCATTCCTGCCGCAAACGCTTACAGAGTTACAGAGGAAGGATACAAATTGTCATATGTTCTATTATTATTATTAAAATTATTATTATTATTATTTGTTTATTTATTTTCTTAATTTTTAAATATATATATATATGTATTTCTCTTTTCTTTCTTTTGTTTGTGAATGAATTTTTTGTTTGTCTATCCATCAACCCCTTTCTGTATGTTTTTCATTTGTTTGCTTGTTTAATTGTATTAGTATTGTAGTTTTATGCCATATGTTACTCATTCTACAACAGCTTTGTACGTATCACCAAATACAAAAACTGATGTGATCAAGAAAAACAACAAGAAATGCCACTGGGTAACATATCCCCCTCCCCCCCCCCCCACCAAATAAAAAACAAAACACAAAAACTGGAGCTGTCGTCAATAATTGTGTGAAGTTTGATGGTTATGGACACAACACTTTCTAAGTTATGGCTGAGACATTACCTGTGGCCTTCAATTTACGTACTCAAGTCTGACCTTGTCCTTAATTTCAAGTACAGCTTTGGGGGAGAGGGTAGAGGGTTGGGGGGGGGGGTCGGTTCGGATTTTTGCGGCAAACCGGGAAACCGAACCGTAAGACCAAGCAAAAACCAACCAAATGGTTTCAGTGTGTTTGTGCATAAACTGATCAAACTACCGTATTGTGGGAGTGGGGTGGGTGGGAGGACTGGACTAATACCCCATACAGACTTTTGCCACTTATTCTATCCGACAAAGGAGCGAACACATTGTGTTCTCATTGTCATAGTTTCTCCCTTATTGACTTGTCCAACGGACGAGCCAATAAGGGAGAAAATGTGACAATGAGAACACTACTTCGGCCAGATAAACTGTATTCATTTATAACTCTAATTTATGAGTTTTTTTCTATCCCAATAGGCGAAGCAACTGATCCCCAAGGACCCCTAAGAGTGATCAAAGGAAAGTTAGGCTGAATCCACTGGAGATGCAGGCTTGGCAATTTCAGGAGAGCGATTTTTTAGCTCTCCTTACTGCCCTCCTGAAAGAATTAAGGAGAGCGAAAAATTGCCCTCCTAAATATTTTGGTCTGGGATGATTGAGATTACATGTATTATGGTCACATTAAATTTTTGTTGTAAAGCAAAAATGTAATTTAACTTCGAAGTCACATAACATCACGTAATTTCATTTTGAAAGTGGTTTTGTGGTAAAAGGTAATGGCTGCAACCATACCCAAACACAGCTGCAATCATTTGAAGCAAAATGGGTCACAGCAATATTTTTTTTTCTGTCAGTTTCAAGTTCAACAATTGACATCACAGTTTGAGGGGTAATTATTCAAGGAATATTGACACTATAATATACTACCATTACTACTATCCTGTCACTTGAAGCACTTGCACCAGGATGTGGCTATAGATTCAAGCAGACCTGTTGTCCAAGAAAGTCATACACCTACCACTACCACCTTCAACCCCCCCCCCCCCTTGGGGGGTTGAAGGTGGTAGTGGTAGGCGTATGACCTTCTAGGACAACAGGTCTGGGTACACAAACAGGTCTTGTCAAGTGTGTGTTCGGTTGTTGAGTGAGACATCTAGATGTCTAAGAGATTTCGCTTTACCTTAGTAAAGTTAATACAATCACTGATGTAGTCTGTTGGTTTCAGTTTCAATGAGTTTGTTCAACTGGATACTTAAAATGCTGTGTAAAGCTAATTGCTCTCCTAAGCTGATTGAGGAGAGCGATTTTTTGCCCTCCTGCATTTTTCAGAATGCCAGGCCTGGAGATGGGCCTTTTTGTCTTGAGTGGTGTCGTACAACCTATTGCGTTTTTTTCCAAGTTACTGAGTCCGGAGTGTTGTTTAGTGTATGTTTATGTTCTTAACACATAAAAAAGGAATCGAAACCGAGGTTTTTTCCTGCAACCGAACCGAATCTGAAAAATCAAATCCTCCCAGCTTTGATTTCAAGCAGCTATTTATACATGACACGCAATTGGCGTTAACATGTGTATGTAGTTTCATACTTGTAGATTTGTCTCTTTCTGGGTTAGGGCGAATATCGCCAAATTTTAAGTGTGACGTTGAAATTTAACCTTGGCCTTGAAATTAGGAACCCAGCCTGAAGTTAGAGACCAACAAGGGTGTATGACAGCCTGACAGCACCCCCACTGTCTTTTATAATTCTGTCAGGTTTGATGACTGTAGTGGCTGTATTTTCTGAGTTATTGCTGAGTCATGACTTATGACCTTCAAAATATGGCACTGAAGTATGACCACGACCTTGAAGATACGCAAGCGACTATTATACGCGACACATCTTCTGATTTTTCTTAACATTTATATGAAATTTGATAATATTAGTTTGAATCGTTTCTGGGTTATGGCCAGGACATGAATATGGACGGATTGTATGTGTGAACTTGAAAGTTGACCTTGACCTCGAAGTTCCGGGCCCACATATGGAACGTGACACATTCTCTCATTGTCCTTTAAAATTATTAAAAGTTTAACGTAATTATAGCCGGAATACTAAGTTTTTGAACGCACATGACTTGTAACTTTCAACATATGGCGCGCCAGTATGACCTCTATCTTGACCAGAGGCGGCATAAGCTCCAAAAAAGTGTGTGTGTGGGGAGGGGGGGGATCACACCAAAAATGGGAGGTCACACCTTTCTGGGTACCGATAGGGTGTAGGATGGAAAATAATTTTTCTTCGGGGGAGGGGGTGGGGAGTGGGGGCAATGGTGGTGTGCGGTTTATTCATGCAAAATATATAAATTTATATACGCTACTCCTCACCCTTATTCCCTCCCTATTTAAGACACTAATCTCAGCGACCTCAACCTAACCTCAACCTTATTATTTTGCGATATTGGATATTGAACGGTCAATATTGAATCCTGTGGCATCAGCTGTCTTCATGTGGCATTGGCTGTCTTCGGGTGTTACGACAGACTAGGATAATGGTAGTGGATTCAATTTTTTCGTTTTTTATTAAGAGTATTATTCGTCTTTATATATCTCGCCTTTTGGTACTCACTACAACATATATGGCGTCCAACCAATTCGCATACTTTGGATTGAATTGAATTGAGCCAGTTCTTTGCCTTAATTTGAATACAAATTTATATTTTGCAAATTCACAGGGTAAAGGTGAATGAGAAAAGAAATACAGAGAACTGATGAGAAAGAAATGTGTTGTGGCCATAGGGGTTGTGTACGTTATGTCGGAAAATGCCGTTCGGGTACCTATAATTGGCGAAAAAAGTGTGTGTTCGGGGGAGGGGGGGGGGGGGGTGGTGCGGATATGCCCCCTGTGCCTCCTCAGGCTCCGCCGTCCCTGATCTTTACATTTCCCTAACATTTGTACGAAATGTGATAATTGTAGTTTGATTCGTTCCTGTTTTGAGCTGAGACACAAATATCGACGGATTTTACTTGTGTCATTGAAATTTGACCATGATCTTGAAGATACGAACTCAGCTTAACTCCCTTCACTCTGATGTCAAATATCCAAATTTCACGTAACCATTTTCCCATAATGCAACTGGGAATTTGACCAATTCAATCTTGTTTGACAGAGCTCAATGAGCTCTGTCAAACAAGATTGAATTGGTTAAATTTCTAGTTGCATTATGGGAAAAATTTGCACCTTGAACTTTAGATATTTCGACATCAGTGTGCAGATGGTTAAAGTTATAGACCCAGGAAAGGCGTTTGACTCCTTCTTCCGTTGTACTTTACAGTTGTGTGAACTTCGAAAATTGTATCCACAGTAATATCTGAGTTTTAGTTGAGACACGATCTGTGACCTTCAACATATTGCTCGCAGGTATAATCTTGACTTTGAAGATAAGCAAGCAACTATTATACGCGACACACATTCTGACTATCCTTCACATAAAACCTGGAAATAAGCAGACTGTCATCTGCAGAATGAAGTTCCCGAGGGGGAATTTGGCGATGCTACCCTGCACAGCAGTGGAGCACCACTAAATTTACCATCTGTGAAACTCAATCTGAATCAAGGTCTCAGGCCTAAACAGAAAGGGGTATTCATAGGATAAATTGGCCCACTGTATGGGATAACATCAGCAAATTCTCCCTCTGGGGCACCTCATTCTGCAAATGAGATATTGCTTATTTCCAGCCTTGCTTAAAATTTGTATAAAATTTAATAAATGTAGTTTGATTCGTTTCTGAGTTATGGCTGAGGCACGAAGGTGACCCTAAATGTGACCAGACCATGACATTGAAGTTACTGAGAAAGAGACAATGTGACACTCTTTCCCTGGGCGATCGCTCACATCAAAGCTATGGGCATGTTAAACAACTAAATGATGCCTACCGCGTGAAAAAAAAAAACGATGATTATCATACAGATGGTTTCTTCCGTTTGTCCAACTCTGGAACTTTCTAACAATCACGGTTTGACCAATATGTTTTGTCACTTTTACGTTTCACCGTCAGCCTGAAAAGTGCACCTTACCTGAATCCGGTTCGGTAACTTTCAACCTCGACTTCAATTGCACAAAAACCTTATCAAAATCAATGACAAATTCATGCATTTTCAGAACAGAGGACACTTTAACGAGAGTTACACTTTCTTGCACACTTAACCTTGAACTTGTCTCGCCGGTATTGTGTTGCCTTGAAAGGATGCAATATAATGATGCTTAGGGAGTTAAGTTAATCTTCAATACTTCTGTCTTTTATGCTTACAGGTAGGTGTCATCACAGGTTGTATGCTTGCAGTCGAACACATGAAGAACACTGGGGGAGGTGTGATAATAAACACTAATTCCACTAGCGGTAAGTATCGATAGTATACCTGCTCAAGCCACCCCCCCCCCCCCCCCCCCACCCATCCTGGGCCGCGCAGCTACTCCATGGCTGACCATTTTCGTCATTGGAAAAGATGTATAGGAAAGTTAGCACCCCTTAATTTTCTAAAGTCGTCAATAGATATAACACTAAGGGTATGGAAATTTCATATAAAAATTGGAATTTCAAAATGCTTGCGAAGATGTAACATCGATGTGCGTATTACATGTACTTCATAAACTTCAGGCATTTTCCTGGAGAGTAGTATATACAGAAGCAGGCACTTTCACCATCTTTCGATGTTCTGTGGCCTTTTTCTCTTCATCATATCAACAGTGTGCATATCGTGACAGATAATACAGGCGATATCCTTTCCGATAATTTAATAGTATAGGGGCGCGGTGACTCAGTGGTTACGGCATTGGACTTCAAACCGAAAGGTCCACGGTTCGACCATGGACCCGCCATGGGCAACTGCGTTGTGTCCTTGGGCAAGGCACTTAATCCCGATTGAACGTGTGAGCTCGGTGGCGCTTTGTACTAAGGCGCACTGCGCGTCGATGGTGCACTTGTCTTCAACCAGTGCAACCCTGCTTGTGTGGAGTTAGTATGTTGGGGAGTTTAACAGTTGCTCGGTGTTTCTCTCCGGGTACTCCGGTTTCCTCCATCCGTAAAACAGTCAGACACGAAGTGACTCTGGCTGCCGAAAGTGTCGTTAAAACTCAATAAATAAATAATAAATAAATAAATATTCCAGTAACAGAGGCCAGTGCTGATATTCGAATTTGAGGAAATAATCAGCACAGGTTTATACGAGCGCCTGCTGTATCGTTTTAACTTATGTCAAAAGTGAGGTACTGATTCCCTACAGTTAAAACAAGAAGTCCTGTCATGAAATGCACACAAATAGCACGTCGATCTGCGCGTTAATCTACGCGTTATGACCATAGTGACGCTATCAAATTCTGTACATATGGCCTGTGCGCAAGTAATGTTTCAGCCAATGGACCTCCGGGTGACCCGGAGGTCCATTGGCTGAAACATTGCCTGTGTTTGCTATGAGTAACCAGGAGAACCTGCCGTGCTTTGGATGCCATTCGATATGGCAATTGCGCGCAATTCCCACGAGCAGTTAAGACTAGATAAGCGCACAGTTCATGACAGGACTTCTAGTTTTAACTGTAGGGCCATACGAAGCTTCGAAATTCGATTCGATTCGAAATCGTCCCCCATGATTCAAGTCGAATAGGTTTGCGTCAGGCTGATTCGGGGTATGGGATTGTTAGACATTAGGTATGGCGAGGAGTAGGTACCTAAGACCAGACAGGCGCGTAGACAGGATTCTATAATGGGGGTTCCCTAGCCATTTTTTTTTTGCCGGGGGGGGGGGGGGGATTGATTTGGAAGGCCGCTGTGGGGAAGGCCTTCCATATTCTTTTAACTAGCCCCCTGCAGTTGTGGATAAATAGATAAATAAATAAATAAATAAATAAATAAATAAATAAATAAATAAATAAATAAATAAATAAACTTCAGCACTCTACCAGTTAATAAATATGAAGAAACATTATCCATTTCACCTCATCAATTATCATAAAGCTCTCACAACATGATATCAGACAGATCAGGGCTCGAAGGTGTGGGAACAATCTTGGCCTGTAGAGATATGTATAACCCTCTTGTTCGTAGAATCAAAGACCAGTCTTTGTTAATTGATGCTATCAAACTGCACTTCACCTTTCTTAAGTAATCTGTGGTCATTTTCGTTAATTTGAACATTTAAAATATCCTTTTGGACAGAATAATGAAAAGATTGCTCGAACGAAAAACTCCTCTCAATTATTGGAACCCAACCAATTAATATGGCGTATTTAAGATTATGTTTCTTGAAATTCCAACCTCTGGGGTTCTATTTTCATGACCATAGTTGAATTATTTCTTCTGTATGATAAGTAATCATAATAAGCAACAACAAATATGTTCAAATACATTTAAAACAAAATGCTTAATAAAAAAAAATGCATGATGAGAAAAATGAGTAATCGGGTCCCAGTATCATAGCCCTCAGATCTAATATTGTCGCTGCCGCCCCCCCCCCCCCTCCAACTTTCACATAACCTATATATAGAGCCCCTAACATGGTCTCCAATATAGGATACACACTCTATAAATGGCCAAGATTAACTATTAGGGCACTGAATTTTGCATAATTTTCTTGGGGTGGGAGGCCTAGTTAACACTAGGACGCTCTGGCTGTTACCCCCACCTCCCACTTCCCTTTAAGGAGAGTTGGTAGACGGGGTAACAACTGGAGGGGCTAGTTCAGAATATGGAAGGCCCCCTCCCACAACAGCTTTCCGAATATCATGCTCCCCCAAAAGAAACCCTACAAAAAACTGGCTAGGGAACCCCTATTATAGAATCCTGTCTACCCACCATTCCCCATACCTAATGTCTAGCAATGCCATATCCCAAATCAGCCTGACACAAATCTAATCGACTTGAATCATGGGAACGATTTCGAATCGAATCGAATTTCGAAACTTCACATGACCCTAGGGAAGTTACAACGAAACCGTAGGCGCTCGTATAAACCTGTGCTGACTGTTTCCCCAAATTCGAATATTAGCACTGGTCTCTGGCAACTGTGTTATTATAATAATTATTTGTTTATTTATTGAGGTTTAAGGACACTTTCGACAGCCAGGGTCACCTCGTGCCGGACAGTTTTACGGGTGGAGAAAGACGGAGTATCTGGAGAGAACCAACGAGCAACAGCGAGCAACTGTCAGACTCCCCAGCGTACTAATTCCCCACAAGCAGGGTTAGCATTGGTTGAAGACAAGTGCACCATCGACGTGCAGTACGCCTTAGTACACAACGCCACCGTGCCCCACATGGGCAATTGGGATTAATCATAATATATAGAGGATATCTACGCTGTGGTATTATGGACCTGAAAGTCGATGGATATCGAGAAATATCCTTTAGATAATTTGCGATAATTCACAGGCTAGCATATAATAAAATTATTTATTATATGCTAGCCTGTGAATTATCGCAAATTATCTAAAAGATATTTCTCGATATCCATCGACTCAGAAGCTTCCTGATTGACGTCACGCTACGTCGCCTTGAAGGAACGATCTGCTGATCGTTGTTATTGTTTTGAAACGTACTCATTTGGGGTCGAATTGAGCTGAATATTGTGCAATAAATTGTCTCGTAGCATATAATAAAAAAGAAAATCTACTCTATTTACTATTTTAGTCAGTATCTGGAATTATCTCATGAGTGTGGACCTGACAGTTGTATTTTTCATGAGCGTTTGCCCGAGTGAAAAATAATATTTTCAGGTTCACACGATGAATTTTTTCAGTAGCTTCCTAAATGACGGTAAGCTTCGGTGCATGATAAGATAAGATAAGATTTATTAAGCAAATACACCAGAACAAAGGCAGATTGCTTTGTATATACAAAATCAACATAAATAGAAACATAAAACAATACTAATTCCAAATGACAAACGTAAATATCAAGGCTTATAGTGGTTGTAAAATAATATTGTTAATGTCATCTCTTGGTGTCAGATTGACAAAACATGTTCTCGTTGTTTTAAGAATTGCTGGATCATATTACAGATGATACCGCATAGCTGTGGCACATTGTTTCTCATCAGGGATATTAATCTCTCGGGTGTGTCCATCTCAACAAACTCTTGGTATTCACGTTCAAATGCACGTTCTCTAAGAGATGCATATTCACTGCACTCCAAAACGAAGTGCCATTCTGTTTCCACTGCACACGAGCCGCACATAAGCGTTCACTTACGGGGATGGGTGGTTGCATATGCCTCCCCTTTTCTATCATAAGTTTGTGGTTACTTACACGCAAACGAGTAAATATGTTTCTCGCCTCGGGGGATGTTGTATAGATCAAATAAGGCTCCAGGTGATATTTGTTTTTAAATTCTCGATAAGTTCTCAGCATATTTTTTCAGTTTTCCTGTTGTCATCAAATACAACATTTTATCTTACAATCAATATGTATTTTGTCTGTATTAACTCCGCAACTGTCGTGTATCCAACCCCCGATACAGATGTTTGTATGAGGGGGTCGGATACATGCACGTTCCATTTTTTTTCTTTTTGTTCATCCGTACGAATAAATAGTTCGTTATATATTCGTCTACATTCTTGACTTATCTCCAATATATTGTAAGATAAAATGATTATTACCGTTATGTGGATGTACACAATATGTATCCGAGTCTCGCTCCGGGTTCTAAGGGCAGATCACGACGTGATCTGCCCTTTGAACCCGGAGCGAGACTCGGATACATATTTTGTACATCCACGTAATGGTAATAATCTCTATATAAAATTTATTTAAATGGGTCTCTTTCAGATTTTCTCTTATTGTTATGTATTTCACAGGTTGAACGGGAATTTTCTGTTCAGATTTATTTTGAGGATTATAATTGGCTATAAGCTGCTGATATTTAACCAACATTGAGGTCGGCATAGTGTAATTCTCGGATTCAGTTCTTGCCTCTAATAGTAAGGAAGGGATTTGGAGATCATATAATTTTGATACAAACTTAGGGAACTGGATTTTGGCATCTATGTGCATTGGGTACTGTCCAAGTTCAGCTCTCACTGCATGGCTCGATGATTTATTGTTCACACACAAGACTAACTTACAGAACTGAATATGAACGGTTTCACATGGTGATTTATCAATATCAGTATTGTTGATTTCCGTGGTCCATAATTCACTGCCGTATAAGAGGATGGGTTTTTATGAGAATGTTGATCTTTTAAACCTTTCAGTTTGGGATATTGTTGCGCATTCTGTAGTTTACCGTTGGATGTAAACGAAAATCCTAGATATGTGTACCGATGGGCGTGCATGAGCTCACTGTTCCCAATATGAAAATCATGGGGCTCCTTAATCTTTCGCGATTGAAAAATCATGACTGTAGTTTTTTTCTCAACATTTACGCTAAGTGTGTAGTGCAGTAGCATTCAAGTTATCCAGTACTCTCTGTGGTCCCCGAGACGAGTTTGAGATGATCGCTGAATCGTCGGCAAATAGCAAGTGACTTAGATTCGTAGTATATAGACGAACGGGATCACATTTTTCATCTGAGATTAGGCCAATGTCGTCGATAAAGATTTTGAAGAGCGTCGGCGAGGTCACACAACCTTGTCTGACACCAGCCGTTGACATTAAGGGTGGGCTTAATCCTTGCGAAGTTTTTATTTGATAGTATTATTTGATAGTAACTTGAGCTCTATAGGGATTTTACAATTTTAAATACATTATCCTGTATCCCGAGACTGTGTAATGTATCAAAAAGAATGTTTCTATCATCAGTATCAAATGCTTTTCTAAAATCAACAAAAACAGCATATAACGGTTTTTTTTTTATATTTGTTTACAGCTGTTTTAAGAATAAAGGCGCTGTCAATAGTACTACGGTGTTTTCTAAACCCGAATTGATTATCTCTAATCAAGGAATTATCTTCAAGATAGGTATTAATCCTCTCGTTGATAACTCTGTTGAATAGCTTACCCAGAGCACCGCTGACGGCAATAGTTTCGATCACCCTCTTATATAATGTGGTGAGACCAGATTTACTCCATGAAGGGGGGGGGGGGGGGGGGGGGGATAATGATGTGATTCAAATACTTGATCAAATAATTTAGTTACATGACCAATCATATGCGAGACTATTATTTTTAAGAGTTCGTTTGAAATCTTATCATACCCGGTCGATTTATTGTTTTTCAGACTTGAAAAAAAATGCCTTGAACGTCGCTGTGAGGGAACGACCAGCAGCATTGTGTTATTGTATTGAAACTGTTTGCAGTCGAATTGGGCTGAATATTGCGCAGTAAAATGTCATGTAGTATATAATAAAAAGAAAATCTACGCTGTTTTAGTGAATATCGGGAATTATCTCATTCGTGTGGACCTGGAAGTTTTATTTTTCACGAGCGCTCGTGAAAAATAAAACTTTCAGGTCGACACTTATGAGATAATTCTCGATTTTCACTAAAACAGCGTAGATATCCTCTGTATATTTTTATTTATATTAATATCGGTACATATTGTTATTCTCAGGTTTAAGTCCAAGCCTGTCATTGCCGGTATATGCTGCTTCTAAATGGGGAATTGTTGGTTATACAAAAAGTATGGCGGTGAGTTTTTAGTTTTTATTTTTGTTTTGTTTTGGAATGTGGTTGACGTCTATTAACATTTCTTTGGCCAGTTATAAACACTGACACCCCAGCACCCTTGCATAATACTAGAAGCAGGTAAGTCACGAAGATGACCGAATGGGGCCGAGGGGGTGTATACCTGATCTTTCCCCGACTGTGATAGGTCAAGTCTCGCCTGGTAGAAATATGCCATCTAACTACATCATTATACTGTACCTCCGTCAAAGGCATGCCTTGATTATGTAGTTGAAATAATTTTCAGTCAGGATTATAGTTTACCCCCCCCACCCCCCCACCCCCCCAAAAAAAGGAGAAAAAAGAAAACATGGAGTTCTTGAAAACGTAGTATGGATTGATTCACATTATAGTCGTGGCGCATGTCTCCTACTTTAACTAGCAAAACGTACCGAACTCCAAAACTGTGTATACTTGACCCCCAACAGGATCGGGAACTACAGAACTCCATATGTTTGACCGACTGTATGTGTGTATGTGTGTGACAAAGTCCGAGTGTCAAATCTATCGTTTGAAAGTGCACGATTACTAGCAAAAGCGAGTCGATGTCTAAGACTCCAATCTGGACCGAAATGCCGACTGGAAAGATTAATGGGGGAGGGCGGGGTGAGTTGTGGGTGAGGGTACGCCTCACTAACTCTTAGTTACGACCATGACCAGAAGCGCATAGGTAACCTTAGCCATTTGTGTAAACGTGCTGATAGCAAGAGGGCGACGGGGGTAGTGCGGCCAGTAAAACCATGGTCGCACCACTTTCTGCATCATTCAAGATTGTTTGGAGTTACATCTTCAGAGTCGAAACAGGAGCGTAACAATCGGGTGGGAGTGGGGAGGGGGCTTATGAGTGTGAAAACCCCCTCCCAGTTAAATAACCTGGGAAGCCCCTGCATCATGACTACTACATGTATTTATGCATAAATAAAATTTCCTACTATTTTAACCCTTTACCTAACACGAAAGCAGACGACACTTGCAACTAAAATTCTAAAACTAATTTTTTTTTCGTTTTTTGCGTCAAAACCATAGCTTATGACCCCTCATTGGAACGAGCTCAACGTGCTCGTTCCAATGAGGGGTCATAAGCTTTTTTTTGACACAAAAAATGAAAAAAATAATGAAAAATGGATATTTTTTGTGAATAGTGCTGGCCGTAATCTACATTAACAAATATACCAACGACAGCATCAAAGCATGCCTTCTGCGAAGGCAAGCCTTGATGATGTAGTTTGAATATTTCTTCAGTCGGGAGGTGAGTCAGGACAGTCGTGACAAATTGGGTTTACACTACCCGCACCCCCAATCGGTGGTCTTTGCGACGCCCCTGAGTCGAAGATATAAAATAATAAATCACAATAATGAACTGAGGGCTGTGATTAATTGTAAATGAGTACCGGACCGGGTGCCCAGACTGGACGAGTGGACCATGGCACGGCTTGTATGTAAAGCAGGCCACATTTTTAATGATTATTCTTAGATCATCTGACAAATATCAGGGTGAGTTATTGACATCACTTGGCGTCCGCCGTATGTCGTCACTCGCACGTTAATTTTTGCATTCCAGTCTTCTCCAGAACCACTGCAGTGACTTCATCAAACCCAACCAAACTTGGCAGAAGTTATTTGGGGGGCATATCCTTCCACGTTTATTCCACAGAAGCTGCTGTGCACGAGCTATGCCCGATGAGCTGGGGACAGTGCCAAATGGTCCAAACGGTCACAATGCTTTGAAATTTGGGGTGCAACTGTCTTTGTACTGAGGATTCAAAAACTTTCTGGGGCAGATTTGGGCTCGCGCTGGGAGGGGCAAAATTTATGGCCCCGCCCAAACTTTTCTATTTTTACACTTCGAACTGATTGTCCAAATTGAACCAAATTTGCTATGCAGTTGTTTTAAGTGACATGTACTTATTTATGTAAAAAAAATCACGCTCCCATGAGAACTCCAGGAGTTAAAAAGAGAAAAAATTCAAATGCTCAGATATCCAAAACTGCATGTAGTAGGGAATTGTATTAAATGTGAGGCATTCTTAGGACTAGTAGAATCAACTGAACCAAAACAACTGCAATCGGTTGTGTCATGGGGTATCATATGGGGACGGCCGTCTAACCCACTTTAATTTCTTTTTAGACAACTTGATCCAGGTGATCGGTTTGAGCACTTGAGCTCTGGTTTAAATCACATTTGCTGTCCAAACCAAAAACTGGATGGATAATTCGCCCGAAGCTTCCTTGACAATCTTATCAACACCAAAAGTAAAAGATAACGTTCACGTTCACTCGCTAATTGTTTACCGGACAAAACAAAACCGAGAGAGAGAGAGAGAGAGAGAGAGAGTGAGAGTGAGAGAGAGAGAGAGAGAGAGAGAGAGAGAGATTATTTTTTGGAAGTTATTTTTATGAATTTTTATAAAATTTCAGCTACGACCCGAGCTAAAGGAGAGCGGTATTCGCATAAATTTAGTATGTCCAGCTACAGTCAGAACTCGACTTGAACATGTTGCTTATGGTAAAAAAGATATGGAAGATGCCATCGCAAGAAATGGTATTCTCGAGTAAGTACAAGTTTTGATTATTAAAAATCTGTTTTTTTTTCTACTGTAGAATTCACATGTCACACTCTTGAAATCAGATGGGTTTAAAATCAACACAAAACTATTGAGTTGAGTGAATATGAACCGAATTGGGTACGAGAGAAACAGAAATAGATACTCTGGGGACAGGTTGTTGGGACAGGGTGCAGACATCCACAAAGACCGATTATCTTGCATGTCGTTGATTTATCAGCGAATGGTCAGACCTTTTTTTCATACCAAATATAGGCTAATGTCAGGCAAATGATATATTACTACAATCTCTGTGTAATGATTTTTTTTAAAAAAGGAAGAAAAGCCCTGTCGCTTGTTCTTTTTCTCCAAATAAATATATTTTATTTACCGATAGTAGTAGAAGAGCGATCGATCGGCCCTCGTTCGGGGATCTCATGGGGGACCTCGTGTGACCTAGTTATGTGATTTTCGATTGTCAGGGTAATCTGTGTGAGCGGCTATCCCGTGACGTCATCCCCATATTGATTCGTGGTCTTAGTGTACATGCGCAGCACGTGTTGTTGGGGTGATACGTGTTTTGGTTGTCCATTTTGTATGAAGGAGGTCTCCATCTTGATTTTTATGGTAGCACGTGCTTGCTATTATTTGACCCAAGGACTTGCATTAGGATGGGGTATCTTCTGAGGGTGTGCTTCTTTGTATAAGAGGAAATCTAATTATAAATCTAAATAGTACTGACAATCCCTCCAAATCACCAAAAGCCACCCCAAACTACCGAAACAGGTTCAGATTTTCCCAGAACCCTCCCTTTCCCTATAATATGCGCATTCCTTTGTGTAAGAGTCAGTCTAATTACCCAGTATTCTCGGTTAGAAATACCACACTCAACCCGACAATTATTTATTTGGCTCGGATTTCTCACTAAATCCTCGGTTTCTATCTATTTCAGGTAGGACTCCTCCAGGATTATTTTTTTTTCCAATAATAGGCACATTCCTTTCTATAATAGTAAATCTAATTATCACAAACAACCCGACAACGACCCCGACCCAAATCACCCCCTCCCCCAAAATATCTGAAACAGACTCCCCAGACCCCCCTTTTCTACCTGTTCCCTTAATTTCAATGTGGAACTATATTTCACACGTTCTCACGCTTAATAATCTATATTAAGTAACATCCTTAATTGCCCCCCCCCCCCCCCACCCCATACTGTTGCTACTGAACTTTATTCAGTAAGTTCATTAACTTAGTCCATAACTAATTTTCAATGTGGAACTATATTTTTGAACGTTCCCATGCGCATCAGTCTATATTTAATAACTTCACCAGTTGACCCATTACTGTTGCTACTGATCTATATTTAGTAAGTTCATTAATTGATCCCCTAACTAATTTTCAATGTGGAACTATAATTTTACAAGTTCCTACGCGCATCGACAATGATGCTTGCAATGAAAGTTTTGCAAAGAATCCCCATACAACTTCAAGATTTATGACATCAATTACCTCGCTTTGTATCTGGATGGACAGCAGATTCCTGCCAAGCCTCCACAACCTAGATCGATGAACATGAAGTGACCAGATGTGCTGCGAGCCTGTTCCAAAACACCGGGCAGATGTACGAGAACAAAGGAAACCACGTCAGCAGAGAAGAACGCATGAAGGGCTTCACGCTGTTCGTCTTCGACATAACCCCAGACCTATCGCATGGACAACAACACTTCGATCTGATGAAGAGAGGAAACTTGAGATTGGTAGTCCATTTCGAAGACCCGTTACCGACCACGATCAACGTACTGGTCTATGCAGAATTCCAGAATAAAATAGAAGTGGATAATACCGATCTATGATTTGCAATTACGCGACTTGAAACAGATTACCAAGATTACCAGATCAGTGGCTTTGATAGCCAACACAGATCCAGATCCACAGAAAGTTTTTCTAAAAATTGTGAGTCATCACAACGCAGAATACTTTGATTCCTATGATTACTATGCATGTTCTATGAAATCCCCATCAAAAGCTACACTAAGCCATGCGGAAAATAAAAATCTCTTCCGCACATATGTGCGGAACGGAAATCGTTGATGGACTATTTTTTTATAAAGAAGCGAAATTTCACTGAACTTTTCTGCAAGTCGTGAACCGCAATTACAGTTTGAATCGGTAACAATAGCTAAAAATCGTCCCCTGAGTTCCATTGTGTCTTATGTGCTAGTACGCACATAGAACACATTGGAACTCTGGGAATGAAATAGTAACACGGGTTCCCCTCGCAAATTTGGTTGGCGATAAAATCTGTTCTTTTGGTTGATAGTAACTGTTGTCAAATGAATTGCTGAGTGTCCTTCAGCAATATAATTTTAATTTTACACCTCGTCCCTCCTTTCATGAAAAGGCATAATTTCTTTGCTGTTCTTGGACAGTAACCTGTTCTACAAGGGACACCTACATGCAGGGACAAACCTAGTAAGTAGCCAGTGTGAATTGGACTTCTAAAATTCTGATTTGGCTCCTGAATCTTAAATATGGGTTTCTAAGAGAAACAATTTTAATTATGTAAAAAAGAATGTAACTAAATGCACAAATGTATGTCCCACTCAGCTGAATGCTTCTGACAAGAAGATCGTTATCAAGACGTAATATACATTTTACTACATTTAACTGGTAGAGGGTATCTTTCAAGTGAAATTATATCATCTGTGTGGATCTACCTTGTTACAATTTAACCCTTTACCTAACATGAAAAACAGACGACACTTGCAAACAAAATTCATAAATAACTAATGTTTTTCATTTTTTGCCTCAAAAACATAGGTTATGACCCCTCATTGGAACGAGCTCGAAGAGATCGTTCCAAATGAGGGGTCATAACCTATGTTTTTGTGACAAAAATTGAAAAAAATAATAAAAATTAATTGGCGATTTTTGTGAATAGCGCTGGTCGGTTTTGGCCGTTACGTTGGGTAAAGGGAGAGTGCCTGTACTCTCCCATAAATTGTAACAAGGCAATATACATGAACAAATTTTGACAATCAACAATAATTTAGCACCATACTGGTTAAGAAGTAAATCTGGCCTCTAGATTTCAAAAGTAGGCTCCAAGAGTGGCTCTTATTTTTAAATGGTCAGGTCGGTCCCTGCCGACATGTATATGTTTTCCCCACTGGCGCAGAGAGCGTTTTCCGGTAGTGGGGCGAGTCCAAAACATTCTTGACAGACATTAAGGGTGCGCAGCATCGCCAATTTCTGTTGTAACCTCACCTAACCACTTATCTCCATATAACTGGATTGCAGGAACGCTCATTGGTCACATATAGAAAAGAGTCTTACCCGCCGCCATCTTGAGAGGAAAGGGAACGAACACTGTTAGAAATAAACAGCACCATGACGTTTGATGAAGTGAAAGCTTCAGTGATACCCTTCACGCCAACAATCACCATGGATTAGCATGACTGGGAGGAGTTATCACGTCGATTGACTGACGCCATCTTGAGAGGGTGGAGGATAATGGATATGTACAACATATTATAGTTGTTTTTGACAAAAAGAAGTTCCGAGATTGGTTGATACCGTGTAACTGGTCTTCGTTCTTGGTAAACATCACGGAGTTTGATGAACTGAAAGCTGTTACGCTATGACTAGAGTAAATATGCGGACAAACATAATCATTCCGAGGACATACACCTGTGATTCCAGAGAACCAAATTTTGGTATTTTTTTGTGGGCTTCAACATGTGCTTTATGAATAAGTTATAACAAAGTTTTCAAAAGAGAAGCTCCAAACAAACTTCCTCTGCATTATTTTTAGCTCAACTTTGACGAAGTCAAATTTGAGATATTGTCATGGCCCGTCGTCCGTCTGTCCGTCTGTCCGTACGTCAACAATTGGCTATGGCTCGGGCTAGAGGTCGTATTTATGAACCGATCTTTACGAAACTTCTTGTGTACCTTTGTTATAGGACGGGAACGAGTGTTTTTAGGTGTGGTCCGAAATTCAAGATGGCTGCCAGTGGCCATTTTGTACCGATGATGCAAAAATCAGTTTTTTGTACATAACTTCTGTATGAAAGTTCTGATTTGAATAAAGTTTTGTATAAATGTTTAGTACCATGGGATACATCACATATAATACGGGTTTTTTTCTCGTGCGTAAATTATGCAAATTAGACTGACTTCGATTTATTTAGTGTTACTTTCAAAGCTGTAAGTGCCAAGCTGCTATGGCTCGGGCTAGAGGCCGTATTTATGAACCGATCTTTACGAAACTTCTTGGGTACCTTTGTTATGACCGTGGGACGAGAACGAATGTTTTTGGGTGCGGTCCGAAATTCAAGATGGCTGCCAGCCGCCATTTTGTACCGACGATGCAGAAATCTGTTTTTTGTACAAAACTTCCATATGAAAGCTCTGATTTGAATAATTTTTTGTATGAATGTTTAGTACCATGGGATACATCACATATAATACGGGTTTTTTTCTCGTACGTAAATTGTGCAAATTAGACTAATTTTGATGTTTTTTGGGGTTACTTTCAGCACTGTAAGTGCAAATGCCAATACGGCTCGGGCTAGAGGCCGTATTTATGAACCGATCTTTACGAAACTTCTTGGGTACCTTTGGTATCACCGTGGGACGAGAACGAGTGTTTTGGGGTCCGGTCCGAAATTCAAGATGGCCGATGGCAGCCATTTTGTACAAAATTAGGTGCAATCAGATTTTTGCACAGAACTTCCATATGAAAGCCCTGATTTGAATAATTTTTTTGTGTGAATGTTTAGTACCATGGGATGCATCACATATAATACGGGTTTTTTTCTCGTGCAGAAATTATGCAAATTAGATGAACTTTGATTTTTTCAGTGCGACTTACACACAGTAAGTACACATGTCAATACGGCTCAGACTAGAGTCTGTATTTATGAACTGATCTTCACGAAATGTCTTGGGTACCTTTGTTATCACCTTGGGACGAGAACGAGTGTTTCTGGGTGCGGTCTAAAATTCAAGATGGCTGCCAGTGGCCATTTTGTACCGAAATTAGGTCTAATCAGTTTTTTGTACACATCTTCTATACAGCTCAGACTAGAGGCCATATTTATGAACCAATCTTTACGAAACTTCTTGGGTACCTTTGTTATCACCGTGGGATGAGAGCGAGTGTTTTTGGGTGTGGTCCGAAATTCAAGATGGCCACCAGCAGCCATTTTGTACCAAAATTAGTGCAATCAGTCTTTTGTATAGAACTTCTGTATGAAAGTTCTGATTTGAATAAATTTTTGTATGAATGTTTAGTAACATGGAATACATCACATATTGTAAGGGTTTTTTTTTCGTGCAGAAATTATGCAAATTAGATGAACTTTGATTTATTCAGTGCTACTTACACAATGTAAGCACACATGTCAATACGGCTCAGGGTAGAGGCTGTATTTATGAACCGATCTTCACAAAACTTCTTGGGTACCTTTGTTATCTCCTTGGGATGAGAATGAGTGTTTCTGGGTACGGTCCAAAATTCAAGATGGCTGCCAGTGGCCATTTTGTACCGAAATTAGGTCCAATCAGTTTTTTGTCACAAGTTCTATACAGCTCGTATTTATGAACTGATCTTCACAAAACTTCTTGAGTACTTTTGTTTTCACCTTGGGACAGGAACGAGTGTGTTTTGGGGTGCCTTTGTTATCACTGTGCTATGAGAACAAATATTTTGGGGTTCAGTCAGACCCACTCTGGGACTCAAAGATTTTTTCTAGTTCAGCATCTGACTGTCACCCACCTTTACAATACTTTACCTATACATTTGTTACAGGCAACGGTCAGTATTTATGTACAGACCGTTACAATACTTTATATGTACCTTTGTTATCAGGTCATTACCTAGATGTTTGTCATTGCTGTGTCACATACTATACATGTACATGTCTTTGTCTTGACAAGTTGAGCTACAGTGTCATTGACACTTTCATTTTAAAAATCAAGTCATGGATTCATGTATGGGTTGCCACATTTGTTGATAAGAAGTCTGAAACCATTGCTGAGCGAAGAGTACAGCTGATTGTGATAATGTGAAAGCTATTAAATGTAAAGACATCAATTATGGTACTCTACTCACAGTGCAACAGCTTCCATGTCAGCAAATATCAAGGATTGGGGGAGAGTTGTCGTGTTGATTGATTTGACGTCACTTTTGGGGGGGGGGGGCAGTTTGAGTGGTGACGTTTTTCGCTGACATTCAAGTGGTAGGTGAGAGCTTTCACGTCATCAAATGTCATGGATTGGGGGGGGGGGGTTGTCGCGTTGATTGATTTGACGTCATCTTATGGTGGTGGTGGGATGGGGGAGGTGGGGGGGGGAGGGGAGTTTGAGTGTCGATGCTTTTCGCTGACATTGAAATGCTAGGTAAACACCATGGCATTTGATGAAATGAAAGTTGTTACGCTGTGACTACAGTCACAGCGTAAGAGCTTTCACATCATTAAATGTCATGGCTTGATGGAGTTGTCACCTCAACTGGTTTGACGACATCATAGGAGAAGGGGGGGGGGGGGGTAGTTTGATTGACAACATTTTTTTGTCAAGGCACCAGCAGTCCACTTGTTTAGAGGTCAGTGCATCTAAGGAGGAGGACATTTATGGTAAACGGATGTCTAAAAGGCGTGATCTCATTGGTTTAAACTGATAATTGGCCGTTATCTCCACACGTTTCTATTCTTTATGTTTACAGATCTATCTGGACTACAGGCTTAATCTCCCAACAAACATGAACATTTTGCTGACATCCCCCTTCCTCCCACAAACTCACATCATCTTTTGCTTAAGATGTACTGTTATGTGGCTCAAACTGTTGGCTCCGACTGCTGGTATGGGCTTTTCGAGTCACGTCACATAACATAAAATCATCATGATCGGTGGGGGAGTGGAGGGGGGTGATCAGTTAAATGTCTAACTGGGGGCCGGGGTCCCAGTACGACATGCCATAGGCATGTTCGGTGGGAGAGGTGTGGGGGGGGGGGGGGGGGAGTTCGAGTGAATGCATCTCCCTCTTGCTGTCATAATCAACAGAATAGCATCTGTGGTGGTGTATTTCGTCCCTTCAGTGCAAGAAGGCTTTGCAGTGCTAAAGCATTTGCAAAGCCTTCTTGCACTTAAGGGACAATTTTATCAGTTTTATTAATTTGGGTAAAATATCACACATAAATCATTTAATTATTATTTTTTAAAGATTGCATTTGATTCAAAAAGAGAGCACGCTGCAGCCAAAATAACCACGCGGGGGTTTGGGGGGGGGGGGGGGCTGCGAAACAGATTTTTAACTTTTTTTAGGCCTATTCAACAATTTCAGAAGCACTGATTTTAAGAACTGGTAACCGGGAAATTCCCGTTCATGAGTTTACATCACAGCTCCAACGACGATGCTGGTCTCGAAAGAAGTTCACATTCGTCGTAATCTCATAAACTGAAATATGCAAGCACTGATACCATGGTCTTTGAATTTACCCGGTACCGGGATCCGCAGAGCCCAAAAGTTCTCGTTCCCGGTATTAGGCCCCACAAAATAAATTAATTGATTCTCAGGCAGTTCTTTTTCAAATCAGTGAGTGAGGGAGGGAAGGTTTTATTTTTCATTTTTATTAGAGAGGACTTCGGCTGTCTTTTCACACACAGAAATATAGAAAGTGCATACTTATACAAATAAATTCATTAAAAATAAAACATTCCTCTAAAAAACAAACTGTAGGTTCAAAGGCTTCATATTCTTTCGATGCCCTCCATATTATCTTTGAAGGAAAAGTATTTAATCTATGGGGACTTTCCTCGTTACAAATTATGGGAGAGTGCTCCCATAAATTGTAACAAGGCAAACATATTGGAGACGCAACTAAATAAATATGCATCAATCAAAAAATGTAAAATAAGTTCGGGTCTCTCTGAGTTTGTACTAATATTGGAAGACACTGAAAGGCAATAAAAATGTCCATTGAGGGGGTTAGAATTCGATGAGGGAGAACCTGAGAATCAAAACACTTTTTTAAAGCCTTAAACCTTAGTTTTATTTCGTTTATTTACAGACCATCACGTGTAGCAGAGGGATTCATTCAGCTGATTGAGGACGATACTAGACATGGAGCCATACTAAAAATGACAGAAAAGGGCGGTTTTGAATTTGTGGAATAATGACTTTAAACTATAGGTAATTCCAGATAGTGCATTCGATACAAACATTTATCATACGACTCGTCCGTTTTGTTCACTTTAAAACATTTGATATTTTGTTTTCATATCAATCAGTGATAAATAAAGCCTTCCGTCAATTTCATCGGTCAGTTTCAAAACTAGGCATTTTGATTGGCTGAACAAAATACAACTGGGCCACATTTTCATAATTTGCATAATTAGAGTTGGGAGCTTTCATTGGTCAATTTCAAAACTCGACAATTTGATTGGCTAAACAAAATTCAACTGGGTCATATTTGCATAAATTCAGTAGGGAGAATTTACGTTATCTGTTCTATTTCGGGTGGGTTATATTGTATTAATCTTTTACCTACAAGAAAAACGCCATTTATATTTTTTATATTTTCACTTTTTGCTTCCAAAACATAGGTTATAACCCCTCATTGGAACGAGCTCGACATAACCTATGTTTTGGAAGCAAAAAATGAATTTTTTTAGTTATACGAGGATGTTTTTTCCAAGTGCCGTCCTCAACTCAAGTTTGGTGATGGGTTAAAAAGTCATACTAAGTGGCTAATGTGTGCGTGTGTGTGTCATGTGATAAATAGAATATGAAATGAGTGTTTTTCTCATATAATATTTATGAAACTCGTCCGAATTTTCCGTTTTATAAATATTATATGAGAAAAACACTCATTCCATATCCTCTATATATCTCAAGTATATAAAGTTAGTTTACTTTTTCGGTTGCTTTTTTTCTCACAGCGACTCGTCCGAATTTTCCGTTTGGGCTCGCCAGAGACTCGCCAAAACGGAAAATTCTTAGACTCGTTTTATAAATATTATATGAGAAAAACACTCATTCCATATCGTCTATATATCTCAGGAGTATTCAAGTATATAAAGTTAGTTTACTTTTTCGGTTGCTTTTTTCTCACAGCGACATGTTGGTTGTCGGAAGCAAAATATGTCGACGGAGGCAAGAAATCTAAAAAGACTTCGGGTGTGCTAGCTATAAAGCTATGGTCGTCATACTATAATGTCACTTATAAAATAAAAGAAATATGCCTTTTCTACAAAGAGTTAATTATTATCGGTTTCTTCTTTGCTGTGCACTGACAGCTCAGTATTTTTTGCTTGGACTAAACTGCCATTTAATAATTGAGGTCTTCTATGTGGCAGCAAAGCTGAAAAGCAACAAAATGTAAACAACGTGAAAAATATAAAATAGAATAATGTGATACATATATATGATATGTACCTGAAAAGGGGAGATGGCCGGATAAGACGCCACGCCAAAAGCAGACTGGTGGAGAGTATTGGGGACGCTGGAGGGTAAAATTTCCAAGAATCAAGAATTCACTGATGCTAACGTGTACTGTAACCAAGATGGGATTTACTACAATTTACAAACTTAATTGATAATTTGGTCGAGTTCAGCTGCTGCCAAAGAAAATAGTGCATTCCTGGCATTGGCTGAATCAGCTAGACGCAACAGGTGACTGGCTGATAGTTTGGAACGGCGGGAAACTCTTTTGGTGGGAGTGTATTCTTGCGACTGACAGATTGATTACCAAAAAAATTTGTATGGGGTTTCCAATTAAAATTTAAGGTCAGGACCTGCGTGTAACCTGTTAAGACTAAAAGTTCAACGTTGCTTTATGTGCAGGGACGCAGGTCGCTGAAAAGCTATTAATCACCATCCCGTGCTCCACTCTGCCCTGGTAATGAGTTACTAGTATTCCCAAAGATTAGCGAAAGTGGACAACCCTGTATTGTTTAATAAATACAGCAAGTTCGTGTGAATTTGCTGTCAATTTGCTTCCAGCATCTTAAAGTGTAAGTTCATCGTCATACTCAAACTAAAACGGAGCACTCTCTCTCGTCGAAATTTCATTTAGATATTCTCGACCAGGTATTCAATATGACTATATAATCTGTGTATTTTCATAAATCCTCTTACATTCGCGAATCACAAAACTTTCAGATCAACATTGTAGTGATTTTACTTCACAAATTCAAGATCATTTTGAAAGTACATGATGGATCTGACGAGACCCGTATTACTCCGAGATATTTTCGCTTAAAACGAATTCTGTACTGAAATCACCCAATTCATTAAGTTACCACCAACAGAATCAAATCATCACTATGGGTAATATCGGTCATCACTAAGTCAAATAAAATGTTTTGATTCTCAGGCAATCCCTCACTGAAATTTAACCCCTCATTGGATGTTTTTATTATCTTGCAGTGTCTTCAATAATGGGGAGACTCCAAATTTTTACATTTTTGGATGGATGTATATAACTGAAATCTAAAAAGCTTAACTAAAGACAATCTGTATCTTGTGTTTTTGCAGATGCTTCTAGGTAAGTCTTGGCTGCCTATATAGGTAGCCAAGACTTGCCTAGAAATGACTGCCAAGGTACTTAAATTGTCTTAAAATGTAACTTGTCCGTTTGTTTGACTGAAGCTGTAATGATCAAATGGATCGATAAAAAATCAAAACAACCTTTTGCCATGTTTTGGGAACCAGTGTTTGTTGAAATTCGTATAGTTGTTTCTCTTCGGCTGGTGCCCATTCACGCCAAACCGTTTGGTGGCTATTACTGTTAGTAAAAATATAAGTACAAATTTGTGCAGATTTGCAAAACAGTTGGGAGAAACATTTTTAAAAGAAGTTCGAAGCATGTCAGGATGTACGAAGATTTACCGAAATAAAGTTGATCAATTTAGATATAATGGAATCCACAAAACGAGTCGGTCACGGAACTGGGTTAGTTTTCTAGTTGGAAATAATTGGGTTTTTTTTTAAAAAATATTATCTCAATTTTGGTTAACTGATTTTTGTGAACCGACTTTATTTTGCATTGGACGTTTCCATTTTCACACCACGCGACAAACGGCCGATAATTGTATAACGAAACTTGGAAACTTTTCGAATCGTAACTAATGACTCGATGGGAAAGGAACTGGTATGAACGGTGCTGGGAAAAAGGTTCCGGCTTGTACATCATTGAATACAGAATCATTTATGTCATAGCGGCTATTCCGTTAAATACAAGGGTTTAAAGTTGAATGGATGTGTAGTAAAAAACGTTATATAATGTTGTCACAACGTCAATGGCGTTGTAACAATTGTTATTTAACGTTGTATTGATGTTGTGTATTTGCAGGGTATATGGCCTGGTGGGGATACTGTATGTTAAAGTTGACGTTAAATGTATACTATGGGAAAACAGTTCCTGTAGTGTTTTTCACCTGCGACACATTTTGACTACGATTATTATATCTGTATACGCTTCACCTTTAGCCTATAAGAAATGGGGCGGTCGTGAAATGTATGCTTATACCTCACACAGAGGTAGCGTGTTGTTGACAGTTTAAATAGTGGGTCAAACATCCGCACTCAACTGATAAAAATACTGGGAACTGATCAAATTAATGGGACTCCATATCCAAGTCTCTCGACCAGTGGTACGTGAAGAAATTCCTTCAATATGAATGTAATTCTAAATAGTGATAAGAAATAAACAAACTCCGCCCAAGTTTGCTTTTTCCGTCTGGCATTGGTATTTCAAACCAAATTCAATTCAGTTCATGAGGCCACCTAAGGGATAGGTGTGGTGGGTGACTTGTGTTGGACTGTAGCACTGCAATCGTCCGTTCCGTCGTTTCTCACTGAGCTGGCCTATTCTTTTGTAGACAGATTAGTAGGTCTGAACCACTCGAGTTAGGCAATAGGCTTGTGCAGGAACTATTGTTCTTGGTCTCGTCGAATTACATGCTGAATTATGTAACAGATCTTCGTCAAGAGTCACACTCAACACACAGTTAGACGATGTACGCTAAGTCGCTAACCGGTATCGCCATTTATAAATTTTGTAATGGGTTTTTTGAGTTCATAAAGATTTGAGACCATAAACTAGAAAACTAAATATGATTGGTTAATGTCTGTATTTTGTACAGGGCTGGGAGGAGTTCAAAGTTTCCTTAACACGTTAACGTGTTAAATAATTCTGCTTTAACGAGTTAAATGGCGTAAAATGTTAAAATGAACACAATTTAATAACATCGGCCATTTTTATTGATCTGAATTTGAATATAATTGAACTTACGCACAGTTCGTCTCTTGAGTTCCAATGTGTTCTATGTGCCTACTGGCACATAGAACACATTGGAACTCAGGGGACGACTAGTTAAGATAGTTCTCTCAGGTTATCGTAAATTCTAACATTCCGCGATGTTTTCATTTAAGAATACAATCGCTATGGTCGTATCCTTAGAAAGAGACATCCGCCGTTGCTCGAACACCAGTCCTTAAATGGAAAATAGGCGTTCATATGAAGCTGATATTGCAGTATCGTCAAATATTGGCGGGCCAACTTCGCCAACATTGGAAGGAGGGCTACGGACATCTGAATTATTCGTGTTCTTCAATTTCGTCAAATGGCGCAAAATTCTACGTCATCGGCACGCGCGATCCGGCTTGGGCAAACATAAGAAAACGACGCAATGCTACATATTATACAGTTATAATCTACAAAGTAAGTTAAGCGTTTTTAACTTGGTTAAATTTTTTTAACGTTGTTAAAATAATTTAACACGTTAACGTTTGAAACGTTAACTGCTCCCTGCCCTGATTATGTATGCCTGTCGTAACGACCATCTCACAAAATTCAGTTTCATGTGTGTTTGGACGAAAGTATTCCTGTACCGGAAAGAACTGCCAAGAACGATAACATCGACTTCAGAGCACTCCTGTGAAGTAGAACCTACTATACAAAACAACCAGGAAGCTGATCACTAAAGGTGGACAGTCAGGCCATCATTGTAACACTAAATTTACCAACCTGATCACGGAACCATGTTAGTAGAATTTATACACCTCGTTATCGATGAGATCTCGTCTATTCTGAATGACCTAGTTCCAGATTGCGGTTTTCCCGTTACGTGGGTACAAGAGGTGCACAACTGCCTACTCGTCTATCTGACTATCCGGTTAGTGTCGCTAAATTAACCTATTATGGACCTCATTCTACAGACCCCCTGCTAATTATATTCGGCCTCACTTGGCATTGTCTTAAATGAAACCAAAACAATATTAAGTCGAGCTGAACTGAACGTGATTACCGTGAGTGTCAGCAGCCAGCAAAGTGACCCCTTTAACAGGAGCGGCGGAAGGTTCAAAAAGTATGCGTGTGTGTGTGTGTGGGGGGGGGGGGGGGGGGGGGGGGGTCACACGTTTTTGAGAACCGCAAGGGTGTAGGATGAAAAATAATTTTTCTATTTTCAGTTTTTATTTGTGGGCAGACCAATTAATATTTGTAACGTGCAGCCTCAGGGCTGCACGTTGAAAATATTGATTGGTCTTCCCCACACATTCACTTAACAGCTATCATACTTAATGAATTTATAAAGTATCATGTTCATGGGCCGGAAAAGCGTCCTCTCGGGTTCAAAGGGTTGTCATAACTTTGAAACCATCCTTTGAAAAATATTACGCTCCATTTGGAGCTTTCTATTTTTATTCAATAAAATCTTGAAAATCAGTGTGGTCATGTATGTATAGGTGATGTGTAGTGACCATAGGGGTTGTGCATGTTATGTCGGAAAATGCGATCCGGGTACCCATAACTGGTGAAAAACGTGGGGGGGGGGGGGGGGGGGGGGGCACGTGCCATATGTGCACCCACCGGCTCCTCCGCCCCTGCCCTTTAATCACACAGAGACACAGACATAGACGAGCATAGTCAGCATATGTCACAGTTTCCGCCCGCGGATTGTGCCCCTTGTCTGACGAGCCACTTTGCCCAGATAGCGCGAGAGAAACCTGTTCTCTTAACTGATTTTGTGCTGGTCTCGTTTAGAGTGCTAGATAAGTAATAGAATTGTGTTTATTTTAAAATTCTCACCTCTGGTATTCCTAAAATTTAAATCGAATATACACAAATTATACATTAAAATGAAGGATGAGATGTATAAAACGCGAAACAGATATGTAATCAACTCACAGAGTTGACAGCAGGCATCACTGGTTCCTGGAAGTCTGCTACTGTATTCGTACCAGAACTGATAATATAAAATAATATTTCACGAGAAATATTCTCAAAATTTTCAGTTTGAAATAGGTCTAAAAGGTGTTATTTATCAAACTCCAACTATCTTCAACGCACCTATACGGCTCACTCTCGATATATAGAGGATATGGAATGAGTGTTTTTCTCATGTAATATTTATGAAACGAGTCTAAGAATTTTCCGTTTTGGCGAGCCTCTGGCGAGCCCAAACGGAAAATTCGGACGAGTTTCATAAATATTAGATGAGAAAAAACACTCATTTTATATTCTATTTATCATATGACACACACACGCACAAATTAGCCGCTTAGTATGACCCTTTTAACCCATCTCCTAACTTGAGTTGCAGACGGCACTTGGAAAAAACGTCCTCGTATAACTAAAAAACCTAAATTTGAAAAAGAGATTGATTCTCACTGATTCCATCTGCATTACATGGTATAATTCATTGTAAACAACTAATTCTGGGGGATACCGAGTAATTTCGTGTGGACTGTGTCAGTTCCATGGACGCTCGACCTGCTAGCATGCCTTTATTGGGGATTGTCGGTAGTCGAGTGGTCTATGGTGCTGGTCCAGTTTCGCTAGGCGATTGGTGCCGCAGAAATGTACTCTCATCAAGGCAGTGGTTCGATCCCCACCGGCGTCAGAGTCTTTCATCCTAAAAAATGCATAACAGAAGTGCCGAATTCTGTATTCTGTACCTTAAGCGGGAAATTTGAAAAAGAGATTGATTCTCACTGATTTCATCTGCATTACATGTCCATGTGTCTTATATGAAAACCTTTCCGCGTCTCGAGATGTTAGAATAGAAAAGCTAAGTGTATCGAGGTGTGTCAAAAACTGATAACATGACGAATTGGTAACGTTTCAACTTCAACCGTGAAACTGGAGTATAGTCGCATTCCAACTCGACTATTTGTGCATGTGCTCGTGCTCAAACAAAATGTCTTCAGTTGTTCTTCGAGATAGGTGTGGACATTCTATACCAGTTTTTGAATGGGACGGATACTACCTTCCAAGTATGTTTGATGGTCACATGAAACACGAGAGCTTGATTGATTACATGAATGATGGAGATTACACAACTGACGATATTCTTCTTTCCACTTTTCCCCGTTCAGGTATATACAAATGTCGTATTATCTTTAAAAATGCTAATATCCATTCATAATAATAATAGTAATAATAATTCGTCGACCTTCCGCCGATTTGTCGCGGCCCTCCAGGGAGGCCTACATTAACCCTGTTGTCCCCCGCCGGACTATTCCTCCCCACTCTCCTCCGCACCTAATCTTCCAGTGTTCAGACAAAAACTGTTTCATAATTCCTTCCATCGGCTTTTTCTCGATCTCCCTAACTATAAAATTGACAACTTTCCCTCATGTCATTCTCTACCCACTTATCCTTCATGTTTTCATCCCATTTTCCATTAGTATTCCAAGGAGTCTTGTTCTACAAGGCAAATATTTGGGGTCTTCTAAAATGAAATGTTCCAGGGTCTCAGTTACCCCCAAATTACACATTTGGCACACTCTTTTCTCGCCTTTCCCGATTCTCCCTCTCAACTCCGGTGACTTCGATCTCACTATAACAACAAAGCCCCCCAGACCCGCCACCCCCATAATATCCATATAGATCTCCCTAAAAGCTGCTTGGGGCATCTTTTGTTTACAACCCGTCTTTTGAGCTCTTGGTCCTAATTCCAGCTGGAGATTTTCTATTGCAATTCTCGGGCACCCTTCCCCTGATAAGGCTACTTCCCTGCTTCAGACCCCTTCTAAATGTTCGGTCTCTAGAGAGTAAATCTCCATTAGCTCCATCGCTTTCCTTAACCACCCTGTCTGTATATTAGTGTTCCATACATGGTTATATGTCGTTTTACACCATCTGCTGCTTCGGAAGTTTACCACATAATTCAGGTAGCAGAATTTTCGCTTATCTATTCTATGTTTCACCGGCATCCACCTGAGTTCCACTCTGACCGCTTCCAGTGCAGCTGCGTTACTTGATACGGTTATCCACCGACAATTTTAACTGACTGAGTATCCACGTCGATATGTGTCTAGAGACGAGGTCTCGTCTAACCCCATCTCGAAAATCCATAACGTGCTAATAACTTATATACGTCATATTTTGTCCTGAGTGAGAGGTTAAATGGATACAATCGAACATATTTAAATATCATAAAATGTTTTGAATATATTTTGCATTCCAAATATTCATTCTAAGTTTATTGTAAAGAATAAATTAAGAACTATTTAAGGAACATGATAATGATATTAACCGACCATACGTATATACTGTCAAGGTGTGCAATTTAAAAATGTTGGGTAGGTTAAACCGGATCATTTCAAAGGGATGTATAACCATGGGCGTCTCGAAGATAACCGAATGGGCGTGTGGGGACGGCGTTGTAAATTCAGTTTGTCCCGACTGTTATTACTCAAGTCCCGACTGACAAAATACAGCAACTACATCACCAAGTAGTTATGTCTTCATTAAAACGGAATATGTCTTGCAGCACAAAAATATATCAAAGATTCACCACATTTCTAAAAAAACGCTCTCCACAAAACCATTGACCGAACTTCATTTACAATAAAACTGGCTGACGACACTGACAATGGGCACTCAAACAATGAATAAATTAATGTAAATTAACCCTTGTACTGCCACGCCCATTTTATCCATATTTGGAGAACCTCCATGGACGCCTGTATGCGAGGAAGTTCAATAAAATTTATGACATACTTCACACTAAAAACTAAAGTGTTACAAACGGACACTTTCAAGGTGTTAAACCCATTCTAACTCTTAGGGTTTGATTTAACACTCAAAGTGCAATGCTTTAAGCACTTAGACATTACAATCGTCAGACATCTGAAACTTGAATGGATGGCACTTCCCATGTGTCTAGCATTGTGGTTCTTCCAGAATCGTCCATAATTTGATTTGCGCTTGGTGGGTACATAATTAAAAGGACACAACGCAGATGACGCCGATCAGGCTCGAGAGTTCGAGCCTGATCCGCGTCATCTGCGTTGTTTCCTTTTAACTGTCGCGACATTACACTTGTCAAGTGGTATTATTATAACACCTGTAAAGTTCTGGGATATCTACACTTGAACAAAGTGCTAGTTCAGCACTTAGTAAGTGTTAAATCAGCACTTCAAGTGTAGTTTTTAACACTTTAGTTTTTAGCGTGTTGAAACTCTTATTATTTGATTAATTAATCAGATGGTAGGTTTGATCATACCAGAACATACAGATTATCATCATAAAATAAGTGACAATAGTCGCTTTCGGCAGCGTAAGTGTTAGATCAACACATGGCGCTAAAACGAATCACTTCCCGTCTACACAACACATGAGCTTATCCCACCGTTTCTTCTAGCTCTTCTTCAACAACACAAGAGCAGAACATTTGTGTCCTTTTGTGTTGTATCTCTATTTTTCAAAACCCCGTCATCTTGTCACAATTGTGTATATCCGTGATGTATTTAATATAATATACCTTGAAATTTGCGTTGGGTTGGGGAAGTTCAGTGAC
Organism: Pictodentalium vernedei; assembly: GCA_031216915.1. Taxonomy (NCBI): domain Eukaryota; kingdom Metazoa; phylum Mollusca; class Scaphopoda; order Dentaliida; family Dentaliidae; genus Pictodentalium; species Pictodentalium vernedei. Next base: position 114,768,912 of record CM062292.1, read on the forward strand.
TAAATAGCGCGCCTGTATCTTCAAAACGCTTGATGACGGTTTCCATTTCCAATCAAAGTGACATTCAATTTGGCAATCGGGACAAAATGCTGCTTATGAGCAGTAACATGAGATGTCATCAGATTGTTATATCACTGGCTCGTGTTTGTGCCACCAAGAAACCACGCAAGAGATTGAAACAATATTCTACGTTTGGATCACACAAAGCGATCACATGTATCGACATGAAATGAAAACTTTGTACTTCTCATACATTATATTCGGTGTTTGTGTATCCCACTGAACTTTAGCTGGCATTATATTCAGTTACATTATGAAAACAGAGTGCTCATTAGTACCAAAGCTTTCGGCTTCATCAGTGGTGAAAAGTAGAGAACTTTACATGTCGGCTTTCGAACATATACACAAGTACGAACAAAACATCGTTGACGTTTAAAGTTAATGACGTCGAAACAGCGACATAGACACGTTCAAGCGGGAAATTATTAATTTGGGGCAATTGAGTCTATTATTACAGCCCCCTTTTTTCTGGTGTCCAGTTTTCTGATTTCACTCGCCCTCCTTGATCAAACGAAGCTCTTTCTCACCACTTAGCCGATCCACCATGGACACCTTCAAGTCCTGAACTGAGTGCCCCCTCCCCTTATTGAAATGTTGGAAACTCGGTTTGTCCGGGTGCAACCTTATGTCCCGTAAGTGGTCCGTGATAATCTCTCTCGACTGTCTGTCCGTTTCCCCAACATACACAGCTGTTTCACATTTGTTATAGGCCAGTACATATACGATGTTACGTCACTTGCAGTTGTAGTTCCCCTTTATCGAACATTATTTTGTTTTGGATGTATGGCATACGTTCTGCTGTGAAATGATGTCACAAACTTTCCAATCACTACATATTTTTGTGATGGAGGACGTGAGTTTACTAGTTTTCGTGTGGACCAACATGTCACTAAGATTTTGGTCTCGTCTGTAAGCAGTTATCGGTGGGCTGAGGAACACCTGCTTCATTCTGTCTGATTCATGCAATACTGACATATATTTTCGACAGATTTTGCCCAATTCTGGTAATCCTGCCTTGAACATTGTCACAAGCGGTACTCTCTACTTTGATTTTTTCTTTCCAGTCTCCCTCGGGCTCAATAACAATTATCTGTCAAGATTGAACAATTTCAGATAACCACAAAATAGTGAATGTTTCGTAGCTACATTATTTATCAATAAGGAGCTACGTTAATCACGAGATGACGTTTTAATGAAATACGTTCGAAATATGCTAAACTTTTAAGTGACGTAAAAACGTCATACTAAAGCAGTAACTTTTAAAAAAAATCCAACACATTTTAGAGTTTGATCCTGTGACCCACCCGCCCCCACACGGTGCCACCTCAGAATTAGACCATAATGGTTGGAATTTCCCAGTGCAATACGACATTTTTAGATATGATTTTTTGTGTAGATTATAATCACAAAATTTCGAAAAACTGATACTGAAACTGACTTTGAAATAAAAGATACAGATAAGGCCAAACGAGATTAAATAATTGATTCTCAGGCAATTTTTTTTTAAACAAATGAGGGAGGGGGGGGGGTGTTTATTTTTGTTTTTATTCCCAGTGGAATGGTCAGTGATGCCTAAAATCCATTTGTGAGAGCCTAAAATTAAATACTAGAGCTTCCATGTTGATTTCACTGTGTCACTGATAGTGTTTGTTGTAAAAGTGATCATCCAACACAAAATCAACATAGAATAACTAAAATGGAGATCAACAACAAGGAGTTTTTTTAACTGGTTGAGTGATAGAAGCCACTATGAGGCCTTTCAAAAAAAAAAAAAAAAAAATGAAAGTACCAGTGCAAAAGCCAACATTTGCCTTGCCCATGTTTCGTATTCAGTCAAATGTAAATTGTTCTTTTACAAATTATTGGAGAGTGATGAACAAATTTAGACCACCAGTCAGGGGCGAATCCAGGAATTTGGAATGGGGGTGTGTGGAGGTGTGGGGGACCCAATTGCCCATATGATGCAAAACATCATCCGAGCCGCGTGTGCGAGAGGGGGTGTCCAGAAACAAGCGTTTTCCTCAACTCCGAGCTCTCATTTGGATAGTAAATTGCTGCCAGAAAAATAGTAATTAAATAGACAAATATACATACACCGTCGGCTGAGTGCTAGAATGTTCTATGTCCCGAAGGGGACATAGAACACTCTAGCACTCGGGCGACGACATGTTGAGTTATGAGATCTAAATCAGTGACAGTATCATATTCTGTACGGCCTAAAACTTATAGTTATGCCAATGTTGAATATGAGCCACCATAACTGCACAAGCATGCGTGATCATCTAAATTTGTAAATTCATACTTTGCTCAATGCTGTATTATGACGTGGCTCTGGCTAAAGTGCCCCCCGGATCAGCCCGTGTCCAAAAATAACCTAGCCCTAAACCAGTTAAATAAATATTTATTTTCTACATACAGATGAGAATGGTGTCGCATTTCGCGAAGAGAATAAAAATACTATATCAATGTATACAACATATTGCATCGCAAATCGTGATGCGATACCGCTACAATCACACCCTGTGATAGTATTATACATTTTGAATTTGGCCTCCGAAATAAATATGAGGAACGCGGGCCGAAAAAAACGAATGCGCCGGTGTCCGAGAATCAAAAGATTAATTTTCTTTAGCCTAAAAAGAATAGAAAAATATAAAATCGCACAATTTCCAATAACAAGAAAACATAGTGTGGCATTTCCCAGCTGTACCATATATAAATAGAGACCTATGTGAATAGCGTTTGTGTTGAAATGTGTTAAAAGTAGGCTAGATTTTGAATGACCTAAACACGTCAAAATGGCGCTAAATCAAAAAACTAAAACAACAATTATCTCGTTTTTTTGCTCTACAGTATACTTAAGCCAACTCAATTTAATGTTTGACCTTATGATCCCTATGCCTTCTCTTCAGCGTTCGGCTACAACGGTTGGAATTTCCCAACACAGTACGACATATAGATATGGCTTTTTGCGGCGAATGTATTATTGTGTTATTATTGAGGTTGAAAATAAAAGGAATAGAGGAGGGCGTTAAATTGGCATTGGCATCGCTGGCATCGAGTGGGAAAATTTGAAATGAAAATACAAAATAGCACAATTTCAACCCGAAAACAGAACGTAGAGTTTCATAGCTGTAACTTATATAAATAGGAAGCTATGCGAATCACAAGGTAATGTTTTGAATGAATTATGTAAAAAAATAGGCTAAATTTTGAAGTGACGTAAAAACGTCAAATTGGAGCCAAATCCTAAAAAAAACCCAAGTTTTCTCTAAATGTTTAGCTGTACAACATACTAAAATTAAAAAAAAAAATCATACTCATTTTAATTTTAATTTTTGACGTTATGACACCTATGATGTCACCTCAGCGTTCCTGGAACGGCACGATATTTTAGATATGTTTTTTTTTCGCATAGATTGTAGTCTGGAAACTTCGAAAGTTTGACGTTGAAATCGGGGCTGAAAATCAAAGGTATAGAGAAAAACGCCAAATCAGCATCGCTGGCATCGGGTGTATAAATTTGAAATGAAAATATAAAATCACACAATTTCAAATAACCAGAGTGCAGAGTTTCCTCGCTTTATCTTATATAAATAGACAGAATGGCATTCGCGTTCGAACTGCCATTTTTCATCGCATGAGATTGATTTGGGCTGAGGGATAATACTGAACGAGAAGCTGAAACGCCCGAGTGCGGTAAAAAATGACAGCTCGGACGCGTATGTTGTTCTTGCACGCCTACAGTTTACTAAAACAATATTAAAATCACAAATTATTGCCAAAAATAACCAAATTGTTAAAAAGAAATAGTTAAATAGTCCGCGCATGTGATCCGTATTGTTCAAGGGCAATACAAAAAAAAATTGTTCGCTTGGATTTTTGCAGAAAAAGCGTGTATTTTATGAAAATAAAAACATAGGCGTGCAATAAATAGGAATCTATATGAATCACGAGGTGGCGTTATCTAATGAAAATTTTCAAAAATTGCTAAATTTTGAAGTGAGAGATTTCTTTATCCCATATTGGATATGAAAGTTCGATAAATATATCAGGAAGATTATTGGTTGACATGCTTGATTTCTCTTCTCCTGTGCATTGTAATAAATTTGTAAAGTGGCCAATCCACGTCGAGGTATCTATTTCTTTTCTGAAGGATCCTGGATAGCTTTTTCTAGCCCCCCCCCCCCCCCCCCCACTCCCTATGCAAGATATGCGTGTCTCATCTGAGAAGGTTATATGGGATAGATATCTATCTCACATGACTCACGTGACCGTATCTTATGTTTCGTTTGTATTCGAAGTATTGTTGTACGTTGTACTTGATGTTAATAATAACAGTATATTGTGTACAGTTTGTTCAATTTGATAACTTAATTACCATCACTACAGCTTCTATCGATCGATTGATGCACGCGCCCAGCTGACGTCATCGGAATGTGTCAATGTTCATTTCGCTACAAATCTTTAACCCCTTTCTTTCCGGCGTTGGAATTTAATTTCCTGATATATACCTGTGGTATATACATAACTTTTGTGCGCGCTTTCCAATAAGCAAATCAGTTATTTTCAGAAATGGACAACAATACTGTTCGATATAGTTGCACGTGCCCCTGGATTACTTTTGAAGACGTCAGGGTGTTTTGACGGGGGTGTGGAGGGGGGGGGGGGGAGTTAATAATATTAATAATAATAATAATTTTAAAGCCTAGAATCCACACACGGTGCTCAATGGCTGTACAATAATTGCATAATATACACACATACACATACATTCTCTCACAGATACACTGATACATGGATCACTATTTCCATTTATTGGCGCCGAACGCCACATCAGCAACCGAGGCTATATCGTGGCGATAAGCGACAGAACCTAAAAGAAAAAGGGTACTGAATAAAAAAAAAAACAAACAAAAAAAACCAAAAAAAAAACTACAACTTTACCAAAACAAGTATGTGAGTGTAACTTGACGAGTAACGAGGCAATCCTCACTGACTCAGTCACACCCACGCACCTTGTAATGTCAGTTTATGACCAAAATTAAAAGACCACTGAAGGAAATGCCTTTCGAAAAAGGTAGATTTTAGTACCAGACTTGAATGATTTAAGTGATTTACTATTTTTTATGTCGGTTGGAAGGGAATTCCAAAGCCTTGGGCCAGCAACCACAAAGGCCCTATCACCAGCACTAGTAAATTTAGATACGGGCTGAACCAGATTGAGTTGACCTGATGGCCTTAGAGATCTCGGTGGTTTGTGGATGGTAACAGATCGGACAGGTAGGATGGTGCAGATCCCGAGATACACTTAAACACCAAAAGGACAATTTTAAATTGAATTCTTTGCTTAACGGGTAGCCAGTGTAACTCAGACAGTTCTGGTGTTATATGGCAGTACTTCTGAGTTCTGGTTATGACCCGTGCAGCACAATTTTGGATGTGTTGTAGCTTTTCAAGAATAGATGTTTGAGAGCCAATCAGAAGAGAGTTGCAGTAGTCGAGGCGACTGGTGACAAAGGCGTGGACAAGCTGTTGTGACGTCTGCGTATCAATGAAGGATCGAATTTTGCTGATATTTCTAAGATGAAAAAATGCACTGCGAGAGACATGTTTGATATGTTCATCAGCGGCCAAATTTTCATCCATGAAATAACCTAAGTTTCGAACACAGTTACTGGGTTTTATCGCAGAACCTCCAATATTGAGGGACAGTTTGGACATTTTTGAAAGTTGATGAGGTAGACCTATATATATTACTTCTGTCTTGTCATCGTTCAATTTAAGAAAGTTTCTAGTCATCCATGCCTTGATGTCTGAAATACAAAGTTCAGTCTTACTGCATGCTTCAGGCTCAAAGGCGTGAGTAAACCTAATATACAGCTGTGTGTCATCTGCGTAAAAATGAAAGTCAAGGCCATGGCTTCGGATAATGTCACTGAGAGGTAAGACATAGACAGTGTACAGTAGGGGACCCAACACTGATCCTTGAGGGACGCCAAAACGTAGTGTGACCTTGTCTGACGACTCACTGCCAATAAGGACACTCTGTGTGTGACCATTAAGGTACGACGAAACCCATCAGGTATCCCTGATGGAGGTGGATGTGAGATGGGAAATCGCACCCTTGGGACAAGATATTTGTCCCAGACACTCGGCAGGCCTCGTGTCTGGCCTAAATATCTTGCTCTCGGCTGAGATTTCCCCATCTCACACCCTAACCCATCAGAGGTAATAAGAGTCTTGCAATTTCGAGATACGGTCCCGATGTTTTCTAAATATTTATTGACATTATCTGATTAATCATTTTGCTCTTACTTATCCTAATTTGTTCCTTTTTTTCAAGATTTTCCGTAAGTGTAATATTCCTTTCTGAAGGTTTGCTTAAAAAGATGTGAGATTACCCGTTTTGCCATTCTTTTAACAGTTTTAGATAAATCATTTTATCTTGGTAGTTTTTTCTTGAATTTATTTTTGTTATTATTTTGGATATTAGTTTTGAAATACAGACTTTTTCTAGCCGCTTTCATTAGAATTTTGTTGAAATCGTTGACAGCCTTATCAACACCTAATTGGTCAATTGAATAGTTGTGTTTTAGAAAAAAAATGTTGCTCTTTTGTTGTTTCTTCTAAGGCACTGGGGAAAGCAACATCACTTTCATTGGTCCATTGGCCAGATATTTTGTATAATTTATAGTTTGCATTTACTGGGGTTTGCTTTTCAACCTATTAGAAGCAATTCTACAAGATAGTGAATAGTGATCTTACACAGAAGTTAAATCACCTTGAAAAAACTAAGTATATTTTTGTAATATTCATTACTCTGTAATTTAATCATTTGCCCCGCCTCTGCGTTTGATTGGTTGAAAGTATACAGCGTGAAAGTCGTCAAAATCGTATAAACTAAATCACGTAATGATTTGGAATGTCTACACTCTGGAAGCCCCACCCACCCAATCCAATTGTCACCGTGAGGGCGTGAGGGCAGACTGATAGATGGATAACAAGCTTGTAAACAAAGATCAATGATCGATTTTTCGTCGCCTCCAGTCAGCGAGAATACAATGATAATTTCTCGGGGACAATTGAATTTAATAAAATATACCGAAGTGGGAGACGAATAAAAGATCATACATCCAAACATGATTTTGGGGGAACTTAAAAAATGTTTTTAATGGTATTGTTACGTGACTTGCTAAATATCTGTCGTCTGCGATCGAAAATCAAAACAACAACCAATTTGACAATGACTGATGTGACCTGTTTGTGGCACACTTTCCTGAGTTTGATTGTTGTCTTTTGCGAAAATTATAAGTTTTTCATTCACGTACACATAGTTTTTATATTTTAATATTACAGCCGGATTAAATTATAAGAAATAACTGTTGTTTAATAACAGTTATTTCTTAAATAATCCATAGTCTATATGGTAGATTGCTTTTTTTGCATGACTCTGGTAACATGTTGGCTTTCCTATTACATCATCAAGTGTCCTGCCATTCAATATCATAGTTTTACTTGCAATGCGTAGGTCAATTAAGGATTTTCCCCTTTCACTTGGTGGGTGAATGTCAAAATTATTTCTGTAGGTGGAGGTATTTGGTGTGAACTCACAGGGCAGGTCTAAATAGTTAGGGTCCTTATCAGTTACCAAAATTGAGTCTGGGAGGTTATTTGTATATGCATTAAAATCATCCAGTATTAGGCGGTTTCCATTTTTTTGGAATTCTGCAGGATCATTTTGAATCACTGATAAAATATCTATTTCCGAATTGTATCTAGAATTGTCAGGACTGTCATACCAAAAACAAACAAACAAACAGATCTTTTTCAAATTTAAAGTAGTTTTTATCCAATTGCAACCACTGAAAATCAGAAGATCTGTTTGTCAAGTAAGTTACTCCAGATCTGATTTCTTTTTTATGAGTACAGTTATTCCCCGGGTTACATCCTTTTTTACTGTAATTTGGTCTCGTGATGTTATGGTGTGCATACCCATCTATGCAAGCTAAATCTCCATCTTTCTGTGATAAGTGTGTCTCCAGAATGACACTAATATCGTGTTTTTTAATAAACCCACTTACATCATCATCTTTAGTTTTTGAGGAACGAGTTCCTGAAACGTTTCTAATTAGACCTTGTATATTCCACGAACCGATTGTTAGGTTACACAATTTCATATTACCCTCTCATATGGAAACTATTAACCCTTTACCCAACGTAACGGCCAAAACCGGCCAGCGCTATTCTCAAAAATCGCCAATTATTTTTCATTATTTTTTTTCATTTTTTGTCTCAAAAACATAGGTTATGACCCCTCGTTGGAACGAGCTCGTCCATTGTAAATGGATCAAATTTTCTCTAGATTAGTTCAGTCTTTTGTGGTATACAATGACTATTTCCTATATACATAACCGTGATCAGCGGCATGACCATTCTGGATTGAACTACCTTCATACTCTCTTTGATAAAACCGTTGATTCCAAAGATTTTTTTACAAAGTTCTCTGTTGCTTAGGAGAGAAGTGTTGCTGATCATGCTGATAACTGCGCTCAGTTCCTAAAGCACTGAACTGCACAACTTCAGAAGTTGACTTCTTTCCTTGCTTGCCCTGGATTTGATTCCCTTTGACAAATTTGCAAAGTTCGACTCCAATTTGACACAGCTGTTCATTGATACGGTCTAAAGTAAGCTTAGTTTCACCATGTGTCGAATTATTGCATGTATAAAAACAGCATGGCTAGAAAACACAATTCTGCAACTAATAAATCTCATATTTCGACGATCTTCCTGTAAAGCATCATCATGATACTTTACAGAATGTATTTAAGATGAACAGGGATTATGATACTTTTGAATGAATTACCTAAAACAGCCTAAAACGTCATTTTTAATTACTTAGAACCAAGTTGTTAAATTTGTCCGAATTTGAATTTGGGATTTCCCGGAACGTTTAAGTTTCAACACTTTACAGTAAATGCGCTCCGTGAATTAACATTGATCACCAAATACAATCTGAAAATATAAACTAAATAAATATACACCTGGAACTTAATTAAGCACCCCCTGTTTTTTTCATTCACAGTGGTGTTAATAGAAACTGTCATTACTTTCATACTATCTTTAAGATGGCCAAAAGAGATTCTTTGCGGAAAGAATGGTCTATTGACAAATGAAAGACAACACAATGATGAAGATATGCAGTATTTTAATAGCGTTAATTACATCTCTCACTAATGTTTTTGCTAGAAAAATGTTCTCTTGACCAGTATGGTGCTGGAACGGTCCACGATGAAACAATGCCGGTAATTACTGACAAAAAATGTAACTTGTGATCTCCTGAACACAATAGCAGTGTCTGACGTCAGTAGCGAGTATATCCACAACGTGCCCGGATGACAGCCTGAACTCTCCTCCCAGTGCTACCAGTGAGCCTTCTGATACGACCCAGAGGCAATTGCTGCCACTCCTCATGCAATGCAGTTTCCAAATCAGCCAAACTCTGTACAGGAGTATCCCTTGCTTGCACACGACGTCCACGGAAGTCCCAGATGTGTTCTAAGGGATTCAAATCGGGGCCCATTGCAGGCCAAGTTAGTGTTGTAATACCGTTGTTCTGAAGGAATGCCCTCACCGCATGGGAACAATGTGGCCTTGCATTGTCGTCCATGAATACAGCGCCAGTAGTCAACCGGTGGTTGTCAAAATGAGGACGACAACCGGATTGAGAATGTCCCGGATGTACTGATGACCACTGAGATTCCCACGCACAGTCACCATATCAAATTTACAATCATGAGAGAGGCATCCCCAGATCATTATCGATTCTCCACCATAAGGAGCAGTATGCCTGATGTTCCTGCGCACGTAAGCAGTATTTCTATTCCTCCACACTCTAATGCGAACATTTGTGACGTGAGGCAGGAACCTACTCTCGTCTGACCAATGGACTATCCTCCATGTACTGAGATTCCAGTGTTGTCGTGCCATACACCACCCCAAACGTCGTCTTTGATGCTGATCGGACAGAGCTTGACGCTTGGTGACCCTTCTGGACCTCATACCCAGAGCTTTCAGACGGTTTCGGACAGTTCTGTGGCACTGACACCTGTTGGGGAGCCAAAAGCGTTTCAAAACCCCACTTGAAGAAAAGGGTTCACGCCTAACGCGGCGTGGCAGACTCCGATATTCCAGAAGAAAGGTCTTTCGGGATTGTCCAGGTCTTGATCGGTCCTTAACATCGTTGGTTTGTTGGTTTTTTGGGACAAGTCTGTTGATGACAGAATGACTATAGCCAAGTTGCCTGCCAATAGCTTTGAATGACATGCCTGTTGCATGCACGCCAACGATCTGCCATCTTAGTGCCTCTGACAGTCTCCCCCTTGCCTTGTCAACATTTACTGATAAAAGAATTGACAAATTTTCTTGTTTCATGCCCAGATATTGCATGTGGATGATAGTGGTTTTTGTGGCATCGTGGGTAACCTTCTTCACATGTTTGTGGCACGCTATCAACCAGAAACATAATGTTTTAAGAGATGAAATGTACTGCAAGACATAGCTGTCATGAAAACATAATAGTCAGTAACAGCAACTTCACTTTCATGAAACATTGCAGGGGGTACTTAATTAAGTTCCAGGTGCATATTATGCCGAAAGAAAAGGTTTTATGTCAGCGCACGTTAAGCTCAAACAGTAAGTAAAACTAGCGAAGCCGATTAGGGGATCGTTTCCAAAATCTAAACTGTACAATAAGTGTACAAACTTGGCATTCAAAGTTGAGAGTTTTTACTTGAGGTGTTTGGTATTGGTAAAAATACAGTTACTGGCAGCTATTACTACCAATAACAGGATTACCACGATCACCACTGAGAATCCAATGGTAATAATAACAATAATATTAGTAATAATTAGAGGCTAGGCATACGGTTTCAGAATACTATTAAGTTTATGCTTTGATTATGTCGTTGCCCCCAAGCTGAGCTGTATAAAGAACAGTTACGTGACATATGTTATAGATATCTTAGAAGGACCCTCTCCAGTTCCGCAAATACCATTTTGTCAGTCTTATATAGTTTTCCTCATCAAGTACTAGGGGCGGAATAATAGTACAGAGTGGAAATTTCATCAAAATTTAATAACAGTACAGGGGTGAAATAATGAGTTCATTTCCCAGAATATTCTTTATGTAGCTATATAACAATCAAAAGAATATGTATTAGCCCTTATCTGACTGTTATTCTTCATTTAACTTCACATTGAATTGGGTATTAAATGAAAACAATCATTTGGAATGAAATGAAAAAAAAATGTAGGGACCAAAATAAGAAGAGAACATTACGGATTTTTTTCTTGAAATTTAATAGAGTTCCCGTGGCGGTGATATGTTTATTTGGATCCGGAAAGTAGCTGCGCCTCATAAACGAGGACTACATGTGTACAATCGGGACCCACATGTTCGATATCTGACATTCTACCGCGCTTTTACATCTCTCAGCAATTCATTTCACAGCAATCAACAAAAGAACACAGTTTCTCGCCAACCAAATTTGCGTACTCACACTCTTCTTCTGGATATTCATTATCCCCTTCATGTATCGATTCTGTTTTTTCTTCTGTATTTTTGTACACATTAAACTCGCCATATCCTTCAATTTTAAACATTACATTTAGTTATTTCACAATCCGTTCAGTTTCGGGTGATCAATCGTCTGCTCAACGATGTCAGTTCGGCACATGTGTGCGGAACAGATTTTCATTTTCCTCATGGTTTAGTGTTGCTGTAGATGGGGATTTCATAGAACAGGCGTGTAATAAAATGCTTTTCACTTGGGTAGAACCAGGCATCACGAAGATGACCGATTTGGGTATGAGGTGATGTGTAACCAGATTTGTTCCGATTGACATGGCTCAAGTCCGGGGCGGCGAAGGTAAAATATGGTATACGACTTTTGGTCGCTTGTGGTATACTCATAACTGGTTGATAGCATCCTCTCTGTATTTAGCAGGCCTGTTATTTACAAAATGGGAGGGGAGCAATGGTGGCCCGCCTTAAATGAACATTTTTGGCCCACCTTAATTTGACACAAGGAGAGCCACTGAGGTCTGTTCTTGAGATTGGTAATTTTACCATTTTTACCATCTTATTGTTTGGGTTGTGCATATACTATCTTCTGTAGGTTTGAAAAAAATAATAATTTCCTGCAGAACATGTCAGGATTTCTGCATGAATTATGTAATTCAATAGTTTAATGTTCAATAGTTTAATACATTACACCATAATGACAGTTGCACAATACAAACATAACAAATAAGAAGACATAATAATCATGATGTATAATACACAGTACTAATAATTGTTTTCCTTAACCCAACGTAACGGCCAAAGCCGGCCCGCCCTATTCTCAAAAATCGCCAGTTAATTTTCATTATTCTTTCATTTTTTGTCTCAAAAACATAGGTTATGACCCCTCATTGGAACGAGCTCGTTGAGCTCGTTCCAATGAGGGATCATAACCAATGTTTTTGAGACAAAAAAATAGTTGTTCAAGAATTTATTTCGCAAGTGCCGTCTGCTTTTCGTGTTAGGTAAAGGGTTAACACGGTGATCTCGCTTACAAAAGAACGACCAGATCATGTTAGAAATAATGTTAATCGATTTACTATCACAGATTTTCAATATATAATGGAATTTCTCCGAATCATTCAATTGTTTTAATTCTTCGTTTTCTTTTATCATTTCTTCGAACCCCGAATTCCGACATATGCTTCACAATCCATAACAAAATGTTTTTCGCTCTCTATTTCACAAGTATCGCATACTTGGCATCTTCTACCGTTTACGGGCGTTGGCGCTTGTTTTTGTCCACCCTTTTCTATTTCTAAATTGTGGTTAATAACCCTATGGCTGGTCAACAGTTTACGGGACTGTCGTGGTCTGGTGAATTTCAGATAAGGTTCAAGCTTGTATTCATTTTTACCTAATCGATACCATCTTAATTTGTTACTTCCTTTCATCTTGCCATCATTAAACATATCTTTAGTAAATCTTTCTCTATGCTGAGATTCTAGTACATATTTCAGGCAACTTCCATTACTATTACTTAACGTATTAGCATCGTAAACTCTAATATTATTACGAGGTAACTGAGTTATCCAAGTTTTCAACAGTTTACATTTGAGCAACTCCTTGAATGGGTTGGAGAGAATGTTATCGCAAGCAATTTTGGAAAATTTATCGATATATTTATAGAGATGTAAGATGGCATCGTTCACAATAGGATATCTACGCAACTTGTCCCATGCTATGTGATTTAGATGCTTTTCTGTTTAACATCAATATTTGTTTACAAAATTTCATGTGGACTTGTTCACAGGTTGTGGTGTCTGCAAATCGAGTATTAAGGTCAGGGGACCATGTCTCGCAATCATATAATAAAATAGGTTTCATCAATTTAACAAAAAGTTTACAGTTCACATCACGAGTTAAGTCAAGTGACGTTTTGAGAGAATTTGTAAGGAAAAACATTGCTTTCGATCCTTTTGTACTTAAATTCTCATGAACTTGTTTCGTGTTTCCTTTGTATGTGAAATCAAGACCTAAGTATTTATATTGATCTACGATATCTAATTTCGCTGTTCCAATTCAAAATATAGCATCTTTTTTATCTTTTCTATTTTGGAAAATCATGCATTTTGTTTTATTAATATTGACACTAAGTTTGTTTTGATCCGCATAGTACTCTACCTTCTGAACACATTTATTCAATCCCGACGGAGACTCTGATAACGTTACCATGTCATCGGCAAAAAGTAGGTGACTGAGTCGTTGTCCATTGACATTAACTGGTGAACAGGATTCATCAAATATTCCGCAAATGTCATCAATAAAAAGAGTGGGAGATATAGAACATCCTTGTCTAACTCCCACTGTTGAGAATAAAGGTGGGATCAATCCTACTGAAGTTTTCATAGAATAGTGGACTCATAAAGAGAGCTAAGAATTTTGAGGACTTTCCCACCGATACGTAAAAAATGACCTCTCAACCGAATTAAATGCGTTCTTAAAATCAACAAAAGCCGCGTACATTGGTTTCGTCTCTTCTTTTTATTTATTTGCCACCGTGCGCAAAATGAGTGTACTGTCACTTGTTCCACGATGCTTCCTGAATCCAAATTGGCTATCGCTTATTAAATTGTTGAGTTCGAAATACTCATTCAGCCTTGAGTTTATTACTTTAATTAATTTTCCGAAATTGCTACTCAGAGCAATCGATCTGTAATTGTTAGGATCATGTCGATCGCCTATCTTAAAGTGAGTTTTTATTATAGACTCACTCCACCATGCAGGGCAATGACCTGGTATTGGTTAAATAGCTTGATTACATCATCTATGATAATTGGAACAATACGTTTTAATAATTCAGTCGGAATGTTATCTACAGCCGATGACTTTTTGTTTTACAGCTGGCTAGCAGTGTATAATATCTCTCTTGTGGTTATGCAGTCATTGTTTAATTTGATATCTGGCTCCTCAAATGTCGCCGGAAGATGACATATTTCGGATTCAGATCTTTTAGGACAAAGTAATGTTTTAAAGAACTCTTGAGTTTCATCTGGGTGTAAATAATCTGGATCTTCTTTCTTAGCACGAAATGTGTTCATAATACTCCAGTACTCGGAAGGTTTAGCTGTCTCCGTATTAGTTAATTTATCAGAGATACATTCATAAAATTCACTGCGCTTACTCTTTGTCTCTCGTTTATATTGATTTTTTTATAGATTGAAATTTAATCAGTAACGTCTTATCATAAGGCCTCTTCTTCAACTCATTTGCGACATTTGTCATATCTTTTTTAACTGTTTACAGTGTCTTTCAAACCAGGGTCGTTTACGTTTTTGTTTATACCTAAAATCTATCACTTTCGATGAAGCTTTATTGATAAATAATATGATGTCATTCAGATATCAAGTGGCCCGTTCAGTTCCAATGGGATTCGCAGAATACTCATTTAAACTGAACTCCATTAATCTTTTCTGAACATATGGGTCATATAATGTAGATATTAGTTTATCTCCGCTCTCTTTACCATTTTGTAACTATACATTATGTTTTCGGTAGGTTTTTTGAAGCTTAGTACTTTCTACTTTGATTACCCTAAAATCGAAATAAAAAGCCAGTTGACTATGATCTTAAAATTCGGTCGGGTATTTAACACAAAAATAGTTAACATCGAGAAGATATCTCTTATTTATCAATACATAGTCAACAATACTAGCGCCATTGCAACTGTAGCTCGTAAAATTTCCGAGAATCTCCAAATTTCCTGCCATTCACTATTCTCATACCAGGCGATTTGTACATGGATAATAATTGTGTGCCAAACGAATTACATTCCTTATCCAAACTTGCCCTATCATTTTCACAATCAAATGTATAATTATCAGGTAAAACTAAATGTGAATCGTCATCATTTGTAACATAATCTGGTCGACCACCATTACGTGCGTCAAAATCACCATCAATGATAGTCAACTGATCTAATTATAAATCCGCCAGGTCTCGCTCTAAGTTACTGACTATTGATTCTATAATTCCATAGTGCATGTATTATTATTTCCCCAATGAGAAGAATTAAATGGAGGAATGCATATACAGGGGCGGCGGAACGATTTTCAAAGTGTGTGTGTGTGGGGGGGGGGGGGGGGGGGCTGGATCGGGCGATGGATGGTCGTCGGTATGAAACATTTAAATTCCAGGGTCCCAAAGCCCCCATCTGAGTGGATATTTTGAGATTTTTCAGAAGATGTATTTGAAAGATTTCACACACTGAGAGCCGTTACAAAACGTCGGTAAAAAATATAGGTGAGGTTTATTTATCAGCTTTGGTCGTAACGACCAAAGCTGATAAATAGACCTCACATGTATGCTTTACAGCATGTATACTGTCTGTGGATTATCTTGTCTGGAGTGGATTTGGTACTTGTATGTCTGTAAGATTACGATCTACTTCAGTTAAGCGATTTTTGAACAGACTGTATACATTTTAGCGTTTGTTGCCACTTACTGAACAATGATCCGAAGTCCATCGAAACTGAACCAGTACGAGAGAAACATAGCTGACGAGAATATGGGGGAGGCTCTGGATCTGCCTCTTGTTTCACCAGTCATTGGTTGTGTTAAAATATATGCATACAAAAAAACATGGCCCGGCAAAAAAAAGTGGAGGGGCTGAAGTCCCCAAGCCCACCCCCCACCCCCGGTTCTGCCGCCCCTGATATGGAAATGTAGTCAGATAATTATAGCTAGTATCCGATAAGTGAGCAAAGTGGCTCCCAGTTAGTCTCAGTGAGACTCCTACACCTGGCCTCTCGCTAAGGCCGGGGGCCTGGCGTAGTGGTTTCACAGAGACTAGCTTCCAGTAAGCTTTTTATGTTTATGTGACAGAATTGTTAGATAAATAAATTATCATGATAATGTGCATGTCCTGTGATTTGCATCAGATTCTCGGCGGTGTCCAGAATGGAATCACAACTCGCCCGCAAAGCCGGCTCGTTGAGATCCCACTCTGGACACCACCTCGAATCTGATACAAATCACAGGACATGCACATTATCATGATAATCTGTATTTATCTGAACATGCAATTTCTAAATTGTACGTGGACAAACAAGTTCTAAAAGAAACAAACGCCCAGATGAGCAAGATGAACTCAACATAAACAGTATTTAATTCAATGGAGAAACAGATCACACTTAAAGATTAGCGATATCGATCACGGCTACTGACTAAAGTTCACTTTCGTAGCTCTGCTTGTATGTGGCAAGGTGGGCGTTTGCCACCGTCGCAAATGTTAGTTTAGGAGAGCTCCCGAGAGCAAGCGTAATCGCCAGCCTTAGAATGACAAACCTGATTTTTTAGTGAACAATATTTTGTAGGTAGTCACTGGTTTCATGAGATAATTAGCATGCTGGTGAACAAGAGGCTGTCTGTTTCGAATTGTACAGTTTTGGATTTTAATATAGAACTTCGAAAACTACAGCAAAGTGCCACGACATCTCCGGAACGTATCCAGCACACGCATCTACCTCCAGAATTGGTACCGAGAATACTAAAGAGTGCAAAGGTGATTTATGTGTTCAGGAATCCGAATGACGTTGCTTGGTCATATTACAACTTTAAGAAAGTTGTTTTGAAATACGAGGGTACATTTGAGGACTATTTAGAATGTTTCCTGGATGGAAAAGGTAAGATCAATTGGTTTTTCATATCCGCAGTAAAGTGTACTATGATATTGTTATTTGTGTAGACATTTACAGTTTTACATTCGATTAGATAATATTTCAGTACCCCTTCGTCGCGTATGGCCAAAGAAAACAGAATCGTCACAAGGAGAAATATCATTTATCACGAATATTGAAGTGAGAATGGCCTCCTCGTACGCAAAAGTACATGTGTGTGACCCCTCGTTTTGAGAAGTCCCATAATACAGTTTCCAATAGAGAGTGGCGTCATTTTTTTGAATTTCATCGTACGGTATATGTCCCGTGTTATACTACCCCGCAGGTCAATTTGCCGCTGCGACAAATTGTTAAGACGACAAAATTTCTAAATCGGATTAAAGGAATGTGGCGGAACAAGAAAAATGGGTAGGAGACATGTGATTTTTTGTTTTGTTTAATAATCACTGCATTATTACAAAATTGCCATTTTCACCCCTAAAGTAGTGTCCGTGTCCCAATTCGGGTTATAAGCCTGTTTTGAGGCAAAAATGGAAATTTTGCAGTCATTGCTGGGCTAGATTATCACGATGCGAAATATTATTGATAAAAAATATCACAAAATACTAATACAATAACAAGCAATAGGCCTACCAGAAAAATCAGATTTAGTCATTGTTAAATCATCAAAACCCCTTAACCCTTTACCCAACGCAGACGATATCAAAATTTATAATTTTAAAAATCATTTTCTAAATTTTTAAAAAAAATTTCAATAAAACCATATCATGTGACCCCTCATTGGAACCAGCTCGACGAGCTCGTTCCAAAGAGGGGTCACATGATATGGTTTTGTTGAATTTTTTCGAAAAATAGTATCTTTTCAGCTGCTGAATTTGCATATTACGCGGGCGGATGTGACCGATTCGTTGGGTAAAGGGTTAATTGTTTTCACATATTCTTTGTTGGTATTGTTTTTTTTTAAATTCTCAACACGACCGGCGATGTCCGTGTGTTGATAACAATCTGCACTGTTGATAACAATCTACTAAATGTACATTTCATATGTTACATTTAGGTATTGCTAATTAACCACGCAAGATACTTTTCATAACGCATCAATGTGCAAACTAAAAAAATCAAGAAAATATGAATAACATATTTTTTTAATTTGACAAATTTACGGCATTCTGTCGCCAGTGGCAGTGGCCTCCCTTGTGTGTGGTTGAAGCATTGATTTCGCTCCTCGCTTTATCCACTTTGTCGGCATTTTTCTTACAAAGGAGTTATGAAAAGTTTGCCAGTCATTCGTCTGCACTACATAGATTGACCTGTGAGTGGAATTTTGATCTTTCTAATTCACGTGATGGGGCTCTTCTGGAGCGCTGCGGCCTGGTGAGTTGGCTGGAGACAGTTTGATATTTGTTTGATGAGGACAAGGTATCAGTCCCCCTCTTTTCTTCCTTCTCTTTTCTTTCGCTGAATATCTACCATATTAACACCATTGGAATCTTGAATAGCGCATTGTTTATTATGATGTGTATATATTGAAAAATGCTGCATTTACTTGTTAATCGTATACAAAGGAGAGGACGTGTTTTAAGTGTTGAGCACTTGTTGTCCAATCCTTTTTGTTTATTTTGACAAATAAAATATGCTTAAACTAAACAAACGTGTGAGGAAGGCGAAACTTTCTGTAGTGCTTTGAACAAAGATGATGGACTCAGCTGATCGCTTACAAAACCAAACACAATTCCTTATAATTAGCGACAGAACTATTAATAGCAAATGATCCTCCACCTCCACAATAAATAGAAACTGCACAATTAAATACTGTACACTTGTAAATTCAAGCGTATCATCAGAGGAAGTGACATTTAGAGTAAATAATATTTTACAACGCGAGTTTGAAAATTTGCGGCGACCGCGTTACTCGTTGTTTGTTAACGTGCACAACAATATTGTTCCCGCAAAGCCGACTCGTTGAGATCCCACTCTGGACACCACCTCGAATCTGATACAAATCACAGGACATGCACATTATCACGATAATCTGTATTTATCTGAACATGCAATTTCTAAATTGTACGTGGCCAAACAAGTTCTAAAAGAAACAAACGCTCAGATGAGCAAGTTGAAGTTAGTTTGAACAGTATTTATTTCAATGTAGAAACAGAAGAAAAGTACAGGCAACAAGACAACAAACACATTTGTCATAACGAATATACATGAACGTGGATCCAGCAGCAAAGATAATGCTTATGTGGGCTGTTTCCACGAAGAACATTACACTGCAATTATAAATACATAGCGAAATATATCTGTATATATTGATGTTATCTGTGCTGCCTTTCGTGGGCTGGATCAAGTATTCTGTAAGGTTGTAGACAGGTTGAAGTTGAAGTCTTACAATACAGCCGCCGTGGAATGGTCAAAATCCACGCGTGGGCAGTGCTACCCACGGGCGCTTTTCTCAATCAATAATCAGTAGTTTTCAGCAAATATTCAATTAAAGAAGCACCGGGTCGTACCCGGTGCTTCTTTCATTGAAAATTTGAGAACGATTCCATTGTTTTATGTTGGAGATTCACTGTTAACATGTGCGTGGAAATATTGCCCAAGCGTGGGTTTTAACCTTTCCACGACGACCGTACAGTAACTTCAGAATTTTATAATATCAAACAGCCACAAGCGGAAATAAAAAAAAAAACTAACAGAACTCTTACCGTGAATCTCTAAAATCCGCCAAAGCTAAACCATGTGACTATCGGGTATACGTAGATAAAAAAACAGAGGAAGTTGCGTGCGACGTCATAAAAGGCTTTGTCGAAAAAAATCAACGAACTCGCTCGATCGACGTCGAACCAATCCGAGTATCTTCAGAGCATGATGCAACAAGCGTCAATCTGACTAGACGAACACCAGTGATCCACTGAGCACACTATGGTACCTCGATCCATATCCGACTCGTGTAACTAAAACAGAAATTATGCTTTTCGAAAGGACCACTCAGTGGAAGGCAACTCTACTTCAGTTTCCTTAGATGAAGCATCTACAATTGCTGACATCTATCAACCACCAGCCGACAATGAGACCAGCAAGCCTACAGCAGCAGCAACACGCGACAAACAAAA
Source organism: Pictodentalium vernedei (assembly GCA_031216915.1). Lineage (NCBI taxonomy): Eukaryota > Metazoa > Mollusca > Scaphopoda > Dentaliida > Dentaliidae > Pictodentalium > Pictodentalium vernedei. The sequence continues at coordinate 114,789,326 of CM062292.1, forward strand.
TCATCAATCAAAAGACGCTTATGCAAAAAACATTCCACTGAATGAACAGCAACGAGTGCGCTGATTCTAGAAACGCACAATTAATCCCGTCAAATAACTTTTAAAGTGTTTACATGCCTAAAACAAGACGATTCTTTCTTAGTGACATTGTTACACATGTCATAGCCTCTGACAATGAATCGTATTTGAAAGACATAAACGTGAAATACTCAATCGTACACTAAATGAAGTCCAAGCGTGCCAGCACTATACCAGCCCGAGTAAACATTTTCGCTGATGATTGTGGAATAATAAGCAGCAAAACATCTTGGCCAATAAGTGTCTCATGTCAACAGTGAATGAGCAAGTCAAGATTCAAGTCTGTCAACCAGAACTGCGCCGATATGCATTCATAAACTTCGCACCGCTTTTATTGTAGGTAAAAAACCTTCACCTCTGTTATATCAACTACCAAAATAAAGATATGCTCGTGGAACGCAACCGGCACGAACTCCTGTGTGCTTTTCTTGAGAAACATTCTCGCCCAAAATGAGATCGATGTTTGCGGTATTGTTGAGGACTGTTTGCTAGAGGCGGATCTTGATTTTATGATTAACATCAATAGCGACTTTATCTCCATCTCTTCCCCTGCCTCTGAATTAAATGTTAAATCTAATAGATGTAAAAGACGGATTTTTGTTTTGATGGTGTTTTTATCATTTAATAATTCTTGGGTAGCTCTCACATATATTTAAATAAAATGGGAAAACAAGTAACAAACTAAACAAAATATCAAGCATGTCATTTTTAAAGATCAAGGATCCTAAGAAGAAAGCAGAGAATACAAAAAGAGATACTCTGTGTGAGAATTTTTTCAAAGATATCTGTCTGAAGGATTGGTCGAAGTGCACCCCTGTTACACCACGAAACACAAAAATGCTATAGTCCTGTATTTTGAGTCTGTGTTAGTAAAGCTCGACGGGGACGAGGTGATAGAATGGTGGAACACAATGATCAAGTGTCGAGGGCAACTCATGCCCTCCAAGTTCGGAATTGAGTAATTTTTGGAGAATGCTGAGATATCTCATGAACTTGCATGATTAAGGAAGTATTTTGCATTTATTATTGGGTAGAAAACAACCCACTCAGATCTTGTGATGGAAAAAAAAGAATTAAATTAAAATAGGAAAAAAATATATGTATATTTATTTTTTTTAAAAAATGGATAGATTCATAGATGAAATGAAAAACCAACGAAAAGGAGAAGAGCGCCACGAATTTCTCGTCGATGTTTTTTATGTTAAGGGCAACTAGAGCTCACCTGTAAAATTATTCCATCCCTAATTAACACCATTTGATACTTTTGTACGTCTTATGACGTACGAAATGAAACATCGCGTTGGTACTTTGGTAATCTTTTCACGTACTTTCAGCTTTCACTTTATCAGCTGTTGTCCGTTCGATGATTTAACATGTCAAAGGACAGTCAACTGCAGTTATAAGTTAGCTTTTGAACATTTTTATATAAAATACCGATGGAAAAAACATACTTTCTTTCCATGTGAAAAAAACAGTGTGAAAAAACCCTGGAAAATACACCGGTATTTACGCCAATATATTTTGTTCATATAAATTTGTTTTATTACAAATTATTGGAGAGTGCCTGTGGGCACTATCCAATAATTTATTATAAAAAAAAGTTTTGAATAACAAATTTAGACCACCCAAAATAATCTAGCCCTCAACCAGATAATCACTATTATTGTCAATTCTGTGTGCGTTACCAACACATTAACAGTAATTTACATAGACGTAAGAAAGCCCAACAGACTTATAAATCGACGTGCATATTTTCCAGCTGGTCGTTAATGGCTATTTATAGCCATTATCGACCGGGGACCGAAGTCAAATATAACGTCATGACCTACTTCTGGAAGCGTTGCTTATGTTTACAGTTTGCAGACGACACGTCAATATAAGTAATAATAAGTAATAAAAGTCATGTCACAATCGTTCTCTCAGTCTCATTCGTCAGAGTTGGATGAAATAGAACAAATGGAAAGTGATTCTAGACCTGAGTCTACAAAAAGATCTACGGTAGGCTATATGGGATAAAAAAGTTTACCAATTGGTTGAAAAGGCGAAACAAGGACTGTGACTTTTATTCCACCAAGGCACAAGAACTGAATGAACTTTTAACAAACGTTGTTACTGTTAATTTTCTTGTGAATATTTAACGGGTAAACCCAGCAATCCTACTGATACTACTGTGTCTGAATGCAAAGTACCGCAGAGCGGTATTGATAATAATAATAATAACAAGATTTTCTTGGGCGTTTGGCTCTATTATCGGACCGCTACCAGTGATTAGCAGCCCTATGGTCATTAGCGGCCCTCGGCTGATAGCCGAGGGCCGCTAATGACCGTACGGCTGCTAATCACTGATAGCGGTCCGATAATGGAGCCCAACGCCCTCGAAAATCTTGTTATTGTATAAATGTGAAAAGTATCTTGTTATTTGTACTTTCCGACGTTTGACGTCGCATTTTCAAAAACGTTGAAGAAACTGATTCCCAGTGACGTTTGAACGTCAGGATAATTAAAGTCTCAAAGGGTTAAGTTTCCTCTCATCATCTGATTCTGTCATCTCATCACACAAGTTCACCATTTATTTACAAACTAAACGTCCCGCCAAAGAATTCTCAGTGCCCTCGCTTATCTTTCAAGGGAGATAACTCAAATCTTTCCAATCCATTTATGAACATCAGGGGAGCTTAATCCATCTTCTTAAACACAATATAACATATTCCTCTCTGTCTCTTTCTTTCTCTTCCTCTGAAGCCTTTTTAAAACTTATATACATGTACAGCTGTAGAAACAGTTTTTTGTAATTGCCCAATTTCTTCTGTTTTGTTAGTAAACAAATCGTCCACTGCTCAGTACTTGCCCTAAATCACTCCATGAAGCACCATTTTTGGAAAACAGTTTGATAGTTGTTCTCTGCTGTCAAGCCAGAAAATAAGCTGACTGTTATCTGCAACACGAGGTTACCAGAGGGTGAATTTAGTGATGCTACCCTGCAGAGCAGGGTAGCATCATTAAATTGTACGCTCTGTGAACCTCAATCTGAATCAGGGTCTCAAAACTAAACAGAAAGAGGTATCCAGAGGATAAATTGGCCCACTGTATGGGATAGCATCATCAAATTCACCTCCCGGGGACCTCATTCTGCAAATGTCAGACTGCTTATTTTCAGGCCTGTCTGCAGTTAATCTACTTTAGATTTGAAATTTCATTTTTTGTAGCATTTGTTTGAGGTCAATTCTTAGTCGTTTTTCTACGACCAACTTTGTGGAATTTACATTTTCTACCAGTGACCTGTTATCTGTGAATACGTGCTATGGAATAAAAAGCTTATAAAGCAGCTCACTCAAAAGGCACCCAACATAGAAAGTCATATCTAAGCCATCGACCATTACTAGAGTTTCAGTTGCAAGTGTACTTTTCACAATCCTTCTAGTTTGTTATTGATTCCCATGCAACTGGACAGCATAAATTATTTTGTCTGTCAAAAGATGATATATGCTGAAGCAATGGAAAAGCCATCTGGAAGGTTAGCAAAAGAGGCATCACAGTATAGTAGCAATCGCCAAGAATCAAATAAAATCCAGTTTGGGAAATTTTATGTCATACTTTTCTGATTGTAATTTCAACTTGTCATTACATCACACACCCTGAAATATCACCTTCTAGAAGCATCATTGAGTCCACACATATTTGTTGAGTTTCCACACTTTTACAGCTGATATATTCATATTAGGTGGTTCCAAATATCGTCGCCTGAGTGCTAGAATGTCTTATGTCCCCTTTGGGACACAGGACATTCTAGCACTCAGGCGACGATATACTTCTCTCCTAATTTTATTTCCTTGTAAAAATGCGGCTTTGGTGTCATTACATTTCCATGATAATGATGATGAAATGGCAAGCAGCGATGATCGAACTCGAAAAAGGTGACAATGGTAACTTAGAAGAATGCTTAGGTAAAGTTATATGCAAACAATTATTGCCCACTCCCATAGAATGAGAGCAGGCCATCAAAGGATTTTTCAAAATGTTCGATGTCGAGGGTTGAAAAAAGTTTTAGCCGCAAAAATTCTTCAATGAGATAAAATCTAGCGTGTTGGATTTATTTTGCCGAATGCTAGACATGGGTATCAAAGCAAAAATGGTATTGAAGTGTAGGATGAAGAAGATCGACCTGAACACGGGTGAAATCGAGATAAAATCATCCTATTTTCAATCTCGCATGACTGAACGCTCATCAATGCCTGATATCTTCGATGACATGAAAGAAAAGATATTACAATCTTTGGTCAATATCAAAATGAAGGTAGCAGTTGGAGATTCAGAAAAGTATTGAATCAAGAGAGTCAAATCGACAAGTACGATCCGTTGTGAACGCCTTCATATAAAAAGTTGCCTTATTTCATAGGAAAGAAAAAAACGCTGTGATTAACTTGAGAAATAAAGAAGATATCCAATGCTTTAAATGGGTCAACACGTCCGCCTAATATCCCATAGAAAAGCATCTGCTGACCGTCGAAGTATGTGGAGACTTGTAAAAAATTAGATTGGTTGGAAATGAATTCATGTTACATCAATCATTTTGAAAATCGAAATTCCACTGATGATGTCAGCGTCTTGGGATACGACGATTCGAAAACATTCCTCTGAGGACAAGTTCGCTGAAAAATCGTAAGAAAAACATCAATATATTATTGACTTCGGAAGATGACAATCAGCATTATTGTTGAATCAAGAGCACGAGTCAATTATTGTCAACACAGACTAGCGGGCACAAGGTGAGAGATTTTTCTGGCTCAACTGTTTGAATTCCTTCCAATGCAAAGAATCTACGAAACGCCATGCGGAATATTGCAACTCAAATCAACGCATTGCCATCGACATGCATAAGCTTCACACTCACATAAATTCATACATCACAACTGAAGATTGAGATTGCCTTTCATAGTATAGGCCAATTGCGAATGCTTCGTGGTGAAGATGAGTTTGTGCCAGTCCGATCATCGTCAGAGTTACACCGAAAAATATCAGAAGCCTTGTTTCTACAAAAACAATGTTCTTTCGATGATTGACATTCTTTAGGTCTGTACACCAACACGAAGCAGTCGAACGATGACGACGTGGCTCAAAAATTCGTGGAAGATTTGGAATTTCGAATCAAAACGTGAAACAAGAAATTGAAAACTCCCGAGAAGATGATCAACATAGACGAGCAATTGAAAGACAAGAGATCCACTGCATGCCACATCTGTAGATAAGCGTTCACTGAAAATTCATTTTCGGCACCCAAATACAAGAGTGAGAGATCACGATCACTACGCGGGTATATTACAAGGTGCCATGCACAGCAACTGCAATTTGAAGCATCGATATGCCAAGTTCTTTCCAATGATATTTCACAATCTGTCGAGTTACCTCAATAATCTGTTTATGAAGAATGTCGACAAAGCCGGTGACGGATATATAACTGCATCATGAAAAGTGAGGAACAATATATTTCTAGTCATAGACGAGAAAAAGAATAATTAAGAGATAACTGTTATTTTCCTTCGGTTTATGCGATATAAACCGAACATTTTCAGCACAAGCTTCATAACTCGCGTAGCGAGTTATGATTAAAGCTTGTGCTGAAAATTTTCGGTTTATATCGCATAAACCGACGGAAATCAACAGTTATTCCTTATAATTTAATCCGGCTGTAATATTAAAATATAAAAAGCTATGTGTACGTGAACAAAAAACTTTTAATTTTCGCAAAAGACACCAGTCAAACTCGGGAAAGTGTGCCACCAACAGGTCACGTCAATCATTCTCAAATTATTTGTTGTTTTGATTTTCGATCGCAGACGACAGATATTTAGCAAGTCGCGTAACAATATCATTAAAAACATTTTTTTTAAGTTCCCCCAAAATCATGTTTGGGTGTATGAATATTTGTTTCGTCTCCCACTTCGGTATATTTTATTAAATTCAATTGTTCCCGAGAAATTATCATTATATTCTTGCTGACTGGAGGCGATGAAAAATCGATCATTGATCTTGTTTACAAGCTTGTTATCCAACTATCAGTCTGCCGTCACGCCCTCACGGTGACATTTGGATTGAGTGGGCGGGGCTTCCAGGGTCTTCAAAGTTGGATCGGATACATGTGCGAACGTGTTGACATTCCAAATCATTACGTGATTTGGTTTATATGATTTTGACGACTTTCACGCTGTATGCTTTCAACCAATCAAACGCAGAGGCGGGGCAAATGATTAAATTATAAAGAAACGACGAACAGACGTTGGCAGACGATATGAAGAGAGAAATACGTTTCTTAGATAGTTTTAAATTCATTTTGTCCAATCCCGAGAAACTAGTTGGCAATTTAGGAAAGGGAAATTCGTGATTACGACCAAATACTTTCGAGACGAGCGGCCATTGGAGAGTATATTGAGGAAAGGAGTTTATCTCTATGATTACATGGATGACTTGAAAAGATTCGACAAGTTGATTCTACCTCCCAGAGATCATTTTTATTTGCTCAAAAAGTGTAGAAAATATTCGACATGAAAGCCATGAGAGATTATCACGATACCCAGCCGACGTATTCGAAAATGTTTCGCTTAGCCGACGTATTCGAAAAGTTTTCAGATGTCTGTGTGAGAGATTAGATCCGGCTTGTTATTACACGGCTCCCGGCCTGGCTTGTGGTGATCTGTTGAAGATGACCGAAATCCAGTTGGAATGATTATCTTGCGTAGATATATTGTTCATGTTCGACAAGAGTATGAGAGGTGGAGTGTTGACGACATCTCATAGATATTCAAAAGCGAACAATCGCTACATGGAAGAGGGATTCTATGCTCAAGGACCGAGTAATAACATACCCAGAGACTAATAATTTATACGGTTGGGCTATGAGTCACCCGTTACCAAAGTGAAAATTCAAATGTGTCAAGAAACACGGGAAGATGGAAAAATGGAGACACGATCTCTGCTTCTGGAGGTGGATCTAGAATATCCTGATACATTACATGATCGACACCACGACTATCCATTGGCACACGGACAACTGGAAGTGGACAAAATTGACAAACGCATTCCAAATTTAAACGACAAACGTCAATGTTCCAACAAGACTAAAATCCTCCTCCTCTGATTGGTCGAAAGCTCCCTTAGTATATTCTGTGTTTACGGCTCAAGTGGCAAATGTTACCGTCTGACGTTAATACGCGAAATATTTGAAATGACGTCGCCCGTTTCGTAATTGCTTCACCAACGGAGTGACTTGCAAGCCGCTTCATTTTTCTGGATTGTTCACTCGTGCAGCAGACGGTGTTCCGGATGAGGTGTTGTTTAAATTACAAACCGATTTAGATTTGAACTGAGGTGGAATGAGTTTATGTGGTTTATTGATTATTTATCAAGTGCCATCGTGGATACACGAGAGGGGTATTTACTAAACCTGTGATAGTTAAAAGTTGCCTTGAACATGGCAACTTTTAACGATCACAAGTTTAGTAAATAAGCCTCTCGTGTATCCATGATGCAGTTTTTAGGATATGGGTAGTGTCTTATTGGAACATATACATTATTGTGATGAGTTGACGGTAACATGGTCTGAGGTTTGCGGCTCGGAGCTTATGTTCAACCTCGACGCTTCGCGTCTCGGTTGAACATAAGCTCCGAGCCGCAAACCTCAGACCATGTTACCGTCAATTCATCACATAATTTATAATACTAAGTCTGAAACTCTATAAAAATTATGGCATGATGTTAGTCGACATACATCGCATCATCCGATTCGACGAGGAGACCTGGATGAAGAAGTGCATAGATATTAACACGAATTCGAGAATGCAAGTCGAGACCGAATTCGAGAAAGTGTTTTCAAACTCATGAACAATTCCATGTATGGAAAATCGATGGAAAACATCAATAAGAGGACCGACATTCATCTCGTCACGTTGGAGGGACAGGCCAGAAAATACGCTTCGAAACCAAACTACAAATATCGGACCATCTTCGACGACAATCTTGTGGCTGTGCACATGAAAAAGATGCGTCTGACATTCGACAAATCATCTTATTTGGGAATGTGCATCTTAAAGATCAACCAGGTGTTGATACACTGATTTTATTTGGAATACGTCAAGAGGAAATACGATTCGAAAGACAAACTGTTGTTAACCGACATGGATAGTTTTATGAGAGACAGACCAAAGATTTTTACTGAGACATATCTTCTGATGTGGATGCATGGCTCGACATGAGCAACTATCCCAGCAATCACGAATCTAATACTTCATCAGGTGCGAATAAGGTGGAGGGGAAATCACAGACTAGAAGAGTAGACAGATCATGGAATTCGTGGGTTTGAAATTGAAACTGTATGCTTACCTCTTAGATGGGAAGGCGTTCAATAAATGTAAAGATGCCCAAAAAATGTCATGGAAAATTACATCACTTTCGAAGAGTATAAAGAATGTCTGTTCAAAAGTCGACCATTTCAGAAATCGATGAACATGATTCAAAGTGACAAGCATGAGCTCTACACAGATAATCAATAAATTGCCTTATCAGCCGACGATGACAAGAGAATCGTACATTCAGGTGGGATACACACGTTAGCTCATGGTCATTATTCCCCCAAATCAATGATTCCTCAAAATCAAGAAAGATTAGACGAGTACCCAACACAGCACATTGCTAAGGACATAGAAAACCTAGAAGATAAATAGTAAAAAAATGGGATATATTTTTTTTTTTTTGGGGGGGGGGTGGGGGTGGGGGGGGGGGGTGGGGATGGAGAGAAGTAAAATACACACAACACATACTAAAAAAAATTGAAAAAAATAATTCAAATAAATAAAATGGAAAATATGAACAAATCGGTAGAAGGTGTAATTTTACCTAATGTACCCCTATCCAACATCGATCTGTTGGTTGCGGCCAGAGCATTGAAGATAAAACATTTCTGTGGTATAATTTCGAGAGATGTATTGTATAGAAAACCGCGAAACAGTCACAAATGTGGAATCGTGAATCTAGGCGATTTCTAGGGTGATGGCACCCATTGGGTGTTATGGTTCAAGTATGTGAAAAGAAAAAAATATTATTCCAACAAGAGCTGTGCAGTTAAACGAAAGTTCGGTTTGGTTTCGGTTTTGTTATCAAAACCAAAACCGAGACCGAAACAATTACAGAAAACCGACTGTCCCGGTTTCCAAATTAAATGCTGAAAATCTCTTATCAGATCTTCACATCTCAGAATAATGAGAGAAACAACATAAAGGTACCTTTTTTTGGAAACTTAAAAGTCGTGATACCCCTTTTTCAGAACAGCGACACAAGTAATTTATCACATTTGAACTTCGAGCGCTGCATTCACCAGAATACCGTGAAAATAGGTGACAAAATAGACTTCTCACGCATCGGGTTTTTACTTGAGTTGAATAAAGCCATTAACACTGTTAGAGCCAATGTTTTACTACAACACACATATAATTTTATAACAGACTTGACGCAAGAAATCATTTTCTTAAACTTGAAACTCTTGAGATAATTTACTCAAATACATTGTACTCAGGAAATCAGACTGTATCACACACCAATATGTTACCAAGTTTAGTGTGGAACATGACTATCACCGGCCCACGAAAACGTTATGCAGGTTTTTCGCACGAGAGCCTCGTTAATGTCTGTGGGGTACGTTTTGAAATTTTCATTTGTACTGGGCGGGCTTTTCGGAGGTCTCATCGTTCTTTTCTTGGTATAAGCTCGTTCATCAATAGTTTCCGGTCGAAACGTAACTTTTGAGATATGCGAAGACTGACACGTGACTAACGTTTACGTGCCGTTGGCATGTTGGAAGCTGGCAACAGACAAACTGCAGTGGCTCAAATTCTCAACGTTACTCAATCGGTGATTAGCAGGTTGTGGTCACGCTACTGTCAAACAGGCAATGTTGATGACAGAGGTCGGTCAGGTCGTCCAAGGGCGACAACTGCTAACCAGGATCGTTTCATCCGAGCCATAGCATTACGTAATCGCCATCAAGGTGCCTCAGAAATTGGACAGCAGCTGCACCGAGCGACAGATGTGCGAGTCAGTGGTCAGACTATCCGAAATCGCCAACACAGCTGGAATTTGTACGCTCGACGACCTCGAATAATTCCACGTTTGACTGAATGTCACATCGCAGCAAGGCGTAGTTGGCATGGAGCACGACAGCGCTGGGACAATCGTCGGTGGAGAAACGTGATGTTTTCCGATGAATCGAGGTTCACTCTCGACTTCCACGGCAGGCGAAAGAGAGTGTGGCGGCGGCGGAACGAACAATACCATGGCGTAACCGTAAGGCAGCACGATTGTTTTTGTGGTGGATCGGTTATGGTGTGGGGCGGCATAACCATGACAAGCAGAAGAGCATTGCATGTCACCCAAGGGCGTGTCAAAGGGCAGTATTACCGTGACAATATGTAAGCAACTCTTGTGGTGCCATTTGCGCGACGTCACTGCCGTCGATTCATTTTTCAAGACAACGCAAGAGTACACAGGGCCTGATTCGCTACAGTGTTCCTCCAGGAGCAGAACATCACTGCACTGCCTTGGCCAGCACTAAATCCAGACCTTTCACCAATCGAGCACGACTTGGATACGCTTGGCAGGCGCCTACGACAATGTCCAGGAACTCGCAGATGCACTGCTGGGAGAAAAGAATAACATCAGAGAAGCTGATATTGGACGTTTGGTGAGGAGTATGCCACGTCGGATCCGCGCTTGTCTCGCGAACCGAGGAGCATTTACAAGGTATTGTCGGACACCCATCTATCACTGAAATTATTCACCAGATGTCACTGTGCAATGCTTCAACTGTCTTCTTAATGAAAATATAATTATATTTCTTCATATATCCCACTTTTATCAAATATCCCCTACTTTTTTTGAATAGTATATATAAGGTAAATAAAAAAATAATAAAAAAATAGATGGAAAATAAAAAAAATGACAGTCGATACATTTGGAAGAACATCGGAAACAAAGAAAAAAACAAAGATAACCGTCAGAGACGATGGCAGGATCTCTGCCACATTCTAAAATGATCATTTTGTAAGGCGATATGAACTTTGAGAGGAACTGTTGAACATGAATAATTACAAGCTTTATAATGTTCCGAACTTGTAGTTCTCAGCGACACCACGACTAAAACGTTTGCTCATAAGAGAATTGCAGATTTCGAGAGGTGCGTGAGAGATAATTATATGAATAAAAACATGACGGACGAGCTAGACTTGAAATCTAAATGATTGGATTGGTAAACCTAGCAGATCCCATGGTTTCGAGCTATGCAGCCACAAAAACTTATGCCTTCAATTTGCACAGAGGTTTCAGTGAGTATCTGAGAGAATGCTACGTTCCGAAAATTGTGAATTCTGAAGTGAATGCGAATTCTCACGAGATATCGAATCTGGGAGAACCCCAGCATCCCAGAAATGCCGCCTCCAAACAATATGTGGACATCGCAGAATGAAAGATCATCAAAGCCGTAAATGACAAGAAGAAGGAAATGACGACCAATCTGAATGCCAGATTCAATAAGATTATTAATCCAGCACAAATTGGTGACAACAATTCCGAATCGACTGTAGTCAATACGGCTCTGTGGATTTTATCCTGATGACATCTCAAACCTATCTCGAAGGGCATGTAGATGGTCTCTATCTGAACAAACAATCGGGAGGAATGATGGCTTCTGGCTTCAACATGAGCGGCAACAAACTATTCAGTCTCGAGGCTGATCCAGAATACCATTCGTGTGCAGTCAGCAGACAAAACATGGACGACACCAAAGTTGAGAAAACCGGCGATGTGATGAAAGGCGATCTGGACATGGGAGGAAATCGAATCACGAATCTATCTGATCCAGAGTTCATGATGGATGCCTGTCGTATGATGTGGGTCATGGAAAAAATAAAATACGTGAGACAGTTGACAACCATGTGGGCTGAGGAAAGTGGTGCATTAGAATCTGGCAAATTAGAATGGCCTTTAGAAATAGAGGGAATGGACCGCTACATGATCAGATGGGATATTCCATGCTGATAGGAGGACACATCATTCGAGTGAGTCTGACTTCAAATGACTTTGAGAATAGGGCAGTCGTGAATTTGGCGCTGAATTGTATGGAAAACAATTTTTATAAAGTCGAGAAGATGGAGAATCCATATTCCAATACGAGCAAATTTGGAACAACTTTGAAAGTCGAAGAGGACGTTGAATTAATTTCGAGACAAGGATGACTAATCCTAAAGCTGTCACATTTATAGTGTTGATCGAATGCAATCCTTTGAAAATACAGAATATAACAGGAAATAAAATAAATATATCAAAACACAATAAAAAATGGATAAAGTTATAATTGAATTGAACAAGTGGAGTAGTTGAGGGAAAAAACACAAGAAACTTTGAAGATTTATTTAATAATGATAATGTTCTCAAACTTTCTTTTTTTATTTTTTTCTATTTTTTAAAGGATTTTTTAATGTTTTTTTGTGTTTTTTTTTATTTGTTTTCAATTATTGAATAACAGACATTTTACTTCCATCCGATTGAAACATAAACACTCTGTCGGATATGACAACTGCGAAAGCTTAAGTTCGCTTACGCACGTTCCTGTTGAACTGCATCTTAATGTCTAGAACAGTGTTCTTGAGTTTTGCGCTGTGTTTGCTGAAATCAAACACGAACAGGGGATAGAGCATCTTGTGTTCGGCGGTTGTTATGTTCAGATTGCTTATAAATTCGTCCACGTGATGATATTTTGAGCTGAAGTCTGCGGCATCACTGTACGTCCTGGAAAAGTCATTCTCGAACGAGGCACTGTAATCTGTGGCCGGACATCTCGTGAAGTTGAGAAACACCTGCATGTTTCTCAAGTTGCAATGATCGAATAGAGATGGATCCTTTTCTTGAGATCGGTCCTGTCCATCTGAAATCCCACTATGATGAAATGCAGTCATTCCAAAAAAAAAAAAGGATTTCACCAACAATCTTCAATCGAACTGAGTCGATGTTGGAATGTTCACAACATCGCATTGTCTCATTCTGAATCCCATCGGTAATCTGGTTTGTGGTTTGATGATGTTGAAGAGTTTCATTCTTTCCCTGTCGCTCGGAAGCACATGTGGCACGAATCATGATAACTTGCTGAGATGCACATTTCCGGTATCCATATTGCCAGCTCTCATGATGGCATTGTCGTCATTTTTATGAACTAGCGTGACGTTGTGTTTTAATCCATCTTCGGCGAATCCAAAAATGTACTTCAGAGGTATCCTGAACGAAAAACCTTCCTCTGAGCAAAGATACTTGAACAATGTGCTTAAACCGTGAGGCTGCACCCAAGTTGTCGTCACTCGCATTGGGGTGGTGTCTTTCACTCACAGTTGACTGAGTCCTCTACATTTGGAACAATCATCTGGATATTTCAAACGTCCTAACATCGAGGTAGCCTAACCGGGATGAAGAGATCTTGCATTTCGATATTGAATATTATCTCTCCTTCATTATTGAGACTAGTTTCCGCAACGGGTAAATAGTTGTATACTTCCTTCATACTATTGGATACTTTTGTCTCTCATTATACCTTCCATTATATCTAATAGGGTCCTCATCTTTTTTATTTCACTCTACTTTTCTATACTTTTTCTTACTTATTTTTGTTTATTTTATTTTCTTATTTATACATATGTGAAGGAAAAAAATGTTCTCCATTATTTTTTAAACACAGTGTTTTGCAATTGCTGATCGCAAAACTTTCCTTTGAACTCTTTGCTGTTTAATGCTTTTATCTAATAAGTGATGGAATCAATGTAGAACACTCGAACCATGACAAAGATTTCTTCAGTCCATCTAGCCATGTAAGCTTTTACAAAATAACTTTTCTACTTGTAAATTCTCACTCGATCGCCCACGGAAAATTTCGGTCGTTTCATCACCGTCGTCGCCATCCTCAATGGATAGAGATTCGCGTAGACTTTCTTTTCATTTTTGTGGATCGCTAGCTTCCAGAGTGTAATCCACACATGATCCAATCATTTGAATTATGTGCACTATGGACTTGTGTAGTTCATTCAATAATGCATTAGTGAATTACTTTTTCCCTATTCCGAATCGACGTTTAGTACCAATTAGCTTGCCGACTAGTAAAGGTTCGAATTTCTCTCTCAGCGTGAAATTGAGTATATTTTTTAAATCTCTCAACGTGTTCTTGTCGCACATGTCATTTCGAGTCTTCGTGTCGGGATGCTTAATGTAACAGAGATCGTGACTGCAGGCCGCTCAATCTACTCTGTTAATGGGTTGGCGTCACAATTTCGGCGTCACATCTTTCTTCAATTTCGTGCTGGGTCCTGTGAATCGATGTCCCGGCAGATGCATTGTGAAGAAAGGGTTATTGATGAGTCTGTTGACTGCTCGTCTGCCTATTTTATCGAATTGCGTTTTTGTGGAACCGCACACCTTGGTGCCACGAAACGTCTATCTATTATTTTTAGTTAGAACTCTTCGCACGTTATCGGTGTCCATGGACTTGTTTCATGTTATGTAATAGATTTTTTTTTGTTGTCAGATTTTTTTTTTCTTTCTTTTTTTTTTTTTTTATTGTTGTCTATATATATAACATCATTATTTTATTATAAATCTGTCACTATTGCTGAATCTTTTTTCCCAAGAGTTTACCAAAAAATTCCCTGGCTTCTTATCAACCTTTTTCAATCAGGTTATTTTTCATCTCCTCTTTAAGAACCTGGCGAGACTTTATTCTTATATCATTTTCAACACCTCGAATATATCCTTTTCATTGAGAATGCAGCGATAGTGAAGATCGGAAATCCCTCCATCCTTCAGAAAAGCCGATATCATGTCATTTATAGAATTGATTTTCACAGCAGCCAATACTTTGATCTTTTCGTGTTTCTTGACCTTCAACAATAATTTTTTATTCACATTTCCAATCATGCTCAAGAATCCAGCTGCAAGGACGAAGCCTTCCATCACCAGCACGGCTGTAATTATGCCCACGTTTAGGAGACCAAAGCCAGCAGCATTCAAACCCATGGTTCCGTTGATACTACAGTCGATAAGTCAGGATATACATTGTACATTATTTCTCGTTTTCATTTTTACTTGATTATTATTTCATCTTTTTTCCTAGTTTATATAAAAAGTATATACTGTGCTCGAGTTATTTCTCTCCCTTTTTTAAATGTCTTATAATAACATATTGAGAATGGGTATGTTTTTAAAAGGCGAATTGGGACCAAATAACAGACCTCAACCATCACTTATATTCTTACCTCTTTTGAGATGGAGACTGTCTCCGTGCATGTTAATGCACCGCTAACCAATCATGGGTCTTGGATACAATCCTTTACCATCCATTTCCATTCGATACATTATTCATCCTCTCTTCAAAAAAAGACAGTTTCCCATTATTTTCTGCACACCCATACTGGCCAGTCCCAATAGAGCTCCTTTACCCAAAGCGGGCAACACAGTCTTTGTTTGGTGACAATGGGTAACGCTTTCATGGCCAGTCCCGCCAACAATCCCACAAAAACAACACTTCATTTTCAAATTATATCTCAGTTGAGCGGGACTCAATCTCACAGTCAATCGTCTTTGATTACGATTCGCTATCCTACTGATGACCTAATTTCAACCTCTCCACCTTGCCTCGATTTTCTAATGTGCTACGAAGTCTGTCTTTCAGATATATCTCGTCATTATTTTTTTCGTATTTAACCCTTTACCCAACGTAATGGCCAAAAATGGTCAGCGCTATTCTCAACAATCGCCAATTAATCTTCATTATTTTTTCATTTTTTCTTCAAAACATAGGTTATGACCCCTCATTGGAACGAGCTCGTCGAGCTCGTTCCAACGAGGATCATGACCTATGTTTTTGAAACAAAATTGAAAAATATTAGTTATCAAGAGATATTTTTGCAAGTGTCGTCTGCTTTCCATGTTAGCGAAGGGTTAATTTGAATTGTTGAGTTTTATTTAATTGTTTTTTAATTTTCTATTATATATATAAACAAATTGATTTGAATTAAATAAATTAAAAAGAAATCAAAAAATTTGTTTTGTAAAACAAAAATAATTTTTTATGAAAAAATATGACTTGTACAAGAAAAATTAGTTTTCAGAAAATAGGGGGAATGAACTATTTATGGAGGAGGAAATGTTGGAGGCATCAATAAGATGCGAGAAGATATTGAGTAAATTTACAGGGGATAAAAAAAATTGTAAAACAATATTTTTTTTATTTAATAAAATATATATGTATAGGCCTATGTAACAGATTTAAAAAAAAAAAAATTCTCTTATGTGCTAACGTATCATCGCACTTTCGTCGCGAAGATTTAACAACTTCCTATTTTGATCCGTCAATTCAATGGTGATGATGTACAAGGTATACATTATTAATGGCAAATGGACGGGATTTTGTGGTCGATCTATGTTTTTGTAACCTGGAGACACATCCCAAAAGAAACAGTACATCGTGGGCTGTGTGCCACCATTCACGCAACTTCCAGAGATCACTTCCACAGTCACTAAGATGCTATTGATGGAGAGAATATCTATCAGGTTTTCAGATGTCGTGTGTCCCTCGTTCGTCTTTTGATCATATTTCAACATCTTCCCGAAAGTGTTGACTCGTCTGAAATCCACTCGATAACCGCCTTTCATGTCCAGTATCGTTCGCAGAGTGTTGGTATTGGCAGTTATGTTAATGGCGACTCTGCCCTGGCCGTCGATCTTCATTCTAGTCTGGACGCATTTGTTCAGATCGACTGTGTCGTAATTGCCTTTGGGAATGGGAATCATGAACCAACCCATTCCATCAGAATACCTGAACAGTTATTTCTTTCTCTGATGTTGGGAAATGAATAGTACGTCTCGAGATTCACCAGTACCATCTCGTATCTCTTATCCCTCTTCAATTCGACCGGCAGATTGAACTTCATCATGAATTGAGCCTTGTTGTCGCTCACCACTTTCGGAAAAGAATCTTTTGCAGTCGTATTATCGGTTGTCCTTTCAGTGTTCTAGGCTATCTTTTCTACTAACCGAGTTTTGCATTGTTGTGATATTGGTTTAAAAATTTAATAATTATTTTCATATTTTTTTTACTTCTATTTAATATTATTTTTGGATTGATGACCACAAAATTATAAGGTTCACGATCCCACACCACTCGTTTTACAATATCTCCTGAATCCTTCTTTGCTCATGTCGTTGGTCGCGTGATAGTCGTAGATGTGGCTGAGATTCTTGAGATCTTACAAAACAGACACAGAAAACTTGAGTACTCTTATGGTCTGTCTGGACAATCTGAAATAATGTTTGCGACAGACAGAACAATCCACGTTGCTGTGATGTCCTCAAATGTAGTACGATTCGCATCGATTCTGTTTCTCCAACAGCAGGTCATGAGTTTTTGTGATCCGAAATTCAAGTTTCGAGGATCAGGTACATCGTTTGCATTTTTGTAAAATTGACATTCTACGTTCGATGCTTTATTATTATATCCCAGTTCTTTCGTCATCTCTTGCAAGTTCATTTCCATGTCCTTCGGTAATTTTGGACTCTGGGCTTTTCACAATAATTCGCTTTCGGGTTGAAAGCGACTCTTGCTGAACATGAACAATCTATCGTAACCCATCCACTCAGGTTGCAAAAACAGATTCATCAACAGATTCATCTTTGTGCAATTCGATTTTCCCACTACCAGTCTTCTTATGCTTCTGGGTAAGTGTGTGGGATTCGATCTCTTGGTCTTCGTTTCATTCCGGGATAGATCTTTGATTTCCATCTCGCCTTGTTTAGTTCTTTTTTAATTTTTTTTTTAAACATTTCTTTTTTATTTCTTATATATAATAATAAAACGATTTTTTTTCTTTAAAGCATTTTTAATCCCCATCTGCTGTTCACTGTCTTAGCGAGTTTCTTTATCGGCAGAATGGCAGAACCCTTGAAAGTTTCAACTTTCATACTCGATAGAATCTCTTGCGGTTTTGATGTCAATTTCGGTCTTTTAGCCGGCGGTCTTATTAACCCTTTACCTAGCGTAACGGCCAAAACCGGTTAGCGCTATTCTCAAAAATCGCTAATTAATTTTCATTATTTTTTTCATTTTTTTGTCTCAAAAACATAGGTTATGACCCCTCGTTGGAACGAGCTCGTCGAGCTCGTTCCAGCGAGGGGCCATAACCTATGTTTTTGAGACAAAAAATTAAAAAATAGTTATTCAAGAATTATTTTTGCATGTGTCGTCTGCTTTTCTGGTTAGGTAAAGGGATAACTTCTGAATAAAATCGGCACCCCTCTTGCCAGCTTCTGAAACGATTCTAGTACTCACTTCCATCACGGCTTTCTTACCTGTATTCATCGCGGTCTTCCTGCCGACCTTCATGGCAGTCAAAGTGATCTGCTTTGCTACATTACCGGTGAAGGTGTGCGATAGAACTCCCATCATCGAATGCAGCAATCCTGAACCACCGTAGGCGTAAGATCTAGTATATACTCTGTTCTTTATCACTAACATATTTTTTCTTTCTTATTTTTAGCTGCGACTAGCAGCTCTATAAGTGGCAATGTGCGTCTGTCGGTCTGTCGGTCTGTCTGTGACCAACGAGTTTGTCTGTGACCAACGAGTTTCAAAACTCAATAACTTTTGAAATACGTGATGGGATGACTTTATATTTGGCATGTAAGTGTATCTTATTGACGTCTAGCCACTGTTCAATGCATGTGTTGTTCCAAATATTTTTCTTGGAGTTATGGCCCTTGATGAACATAGAATGTCGGTCGGTCTGTCTGCGACAAACGAGTTTCAAAACTCAATAACTTTTGAAATACTTGATGGAATGACTTTATATTTGGCATGTAAGTGTATCTTATTGATGTCTAGCCACTGTTCAATGCATGTGTTGTTCCAAATATTTTTCTTGGAGTTATGGCCCTTGATGAACTTACAATTTTGTGAAATTGCACCACCCGTCGCAGCTACGGCGTCGATGTCGCGATTTTTTTAAAATAATTATTTTTTTTATTTTTTTGTTCACTACTTTATTTACTATTATTTTTTTTCGTTCAACGCATTCATGAACGATTTATATGTATCTCTCTCCAAAACTCTCAATAATTCGCCTCATATGCAGGGTTTGCATTTTGAGAATTGGTCGGGGCCTGAAATAAGTCCACGAGATTTGAGGGTCGGGGCCTACTCGGGGCTGATCTTTAAACATGCCTTAATAGTTTAGTTTTGTTTTAAATTTTTGTCAGGGCTGGAAAAACAGCCCTGACAGAAGCACTCCCAGAGCTGATCTCAGGGCATGGGATGACCAGCCCCGATAAAATGCAAACCTCGATATACTTACCAACTCGTTTGTCACTCCTGTTTTACCGCCTTCTCGACTCGCCATAAAGAGACCCAATCTCTCTAGCAGCACGTTAGGATCGCAAGGAATGATTGTGGTGGTGGTGGTCATCCCCGTTCCAGTGACTGATTTGAAGAACGCTTTATTTGCATCCGAAGACGGTTTCACCACCACCTTCCACTTAAACCCCCTGCTCGCTTTCGGTCTTGTCTCTCTGAAATAGTTTTTTCTCAAAGTAATCCGTCCAAACCAGGAGATCACCACAAGTTTTGTAATCCCTTTCTCCGTAATCGTTAGGTTTAGCCAGCATGAGCAGATTCTACAGTCCCTTAGTGCCTTCGTATTCTCGATCTTTGACAATCAGATTTTAGTCGTCGGTTTTTTCCACTCGCTTGTCATCCATGCAGAGGTTGTCGTCGTCCACACTTACGCAAGGTGAATATTCGACGGATTCGTCTTATGTAATTTCACGTAATCATGGGGTTTCATTTTCCCGGATCTTCAGTCGTGTCGGTACCTCGCCGGACGTGCTCGTAATAATCGCCGATTTTTCACTCTCTGAATCGGTCTCCATTCTGTCTATCTCGAAAGGACTCAGCGGAGAGTAATGATGCTGAAGAGGAGTAGGATGTCCGACCAGAGTATATGTGGGAGACGATGGTGTGTAACGAACTGGACCAGAAAGTGTGTAACTATAAGTCCAATCATAAGTCGGATCATAAGGTTCGCGAATAGACGTCGGACCAGAAGGTCTGTAACTAAAAGACCTGCTTTCTCTCAGGGGTTTCAATTCTTTAACGATCTCTTTTTTTATCTGTTCCTGAGTTTCTGTCACGGGTTTGAACAACTTAATCGAGTCTCGTTTAATCTCGATGTCGCCCATTGGTTCTCGCCATGCTCTCTTGAATATTCCTCTTCAATTCTAAAAATCGACGAACCGTCTCATCTCTCAGCCTGGGATCCTTGATCTTTAAAAATGACATATTTATATTTAAGTTTTATTTTTAATTTATTTTATTTCTTTAGGTTTTGTTTTCTATTTAAATACATATAAAAAACCGGTGATATTTTTCTCTATTTCACCAACCCCAGAATCGCATCAATATATTTTTTTTGTGATGACGGCGACGTTATTATTCGGCTCACTCTCCCCATGTCTTAGAGAATTCTCGACTCGACGAAATGGAAAAAGACCCACACCGTCCTGCAATTATTCGGAATTTTCCCATTGGATTGAGACTGAGCAAAACGGCGATAATTGGAAAATCTGCATGACAATTGTAGAAGGCGGAAAAGGAGAAAATGAAAGGAGGAAGACCCACCGTCTCTACAGTTTTCAAAAATGTCCCATTGGAATGATACTGAGCAAAAAGTTTTATCTTTTAAAATACTTCTCATTGCATTAACCTTAGCCGATCTCTCCCAGAATACCAGCGCAGGCGAAAATGAGCTGTTTTTTAAGCCGAGCAAGAAAATTTTACAAGCTAAAATCCAATTGCTTCCAAGCTTAATTGTTTTAGTTAGCTGGAAATGGATTTTTGCTGAGCTGGAATGCCATTTTCACATCTACTTAGGCGTGACATAAAAAATCTCAGCTTTACTTGAGTACTAGAATAACATAGCTACGACTTGCCAAATTTCCTCAGGATATCTAACCCTAAAAAGGACTAACGATCTTATCAAGTCGACCCAACCTCGTCGGATGACCTAACAATCAGATTGGGAACCATGCACATGCGCCTCCTTACCTTCGGGTAACTGCTTGGAAGACACTATACAAAGGTATAATTATCTAAAACAAATTACTCTTTTCGAGTTGCCTCGTTCATTAACCCTTTACCCAGCATGAATAAAAGCAGTGTAGATAGTTTTCGTGGGGTGGTGTACATATTGAAGAACACAATCATGTTTTCGAAGAATTTGGAATGTTGATTTCTGATCCCGGGCAGGGAATCAAACCGTTAACAATCCCGCCTGGCATTCAGGAGTCGAATACATAAACCACCGAACCACTGCACATCTTCAGTAACCATGGCTGGAAACAGTTTATTAGATGATGTTCTCATGAAAACTTGGTTCACTTTCTTTACAGCAGCTGCATGAAAATGTAAAACGCGCTGCCCACAGTACGAAGAAAGTGCTATGGTTAGCATCAGACAAAGACTGGCACGGGCCTGTGTGTGTATATTGAAGGACACAAACATGTTGTCGAAGAATTTGTAATGCTGATTTCTGCCCCCCGTCCGGAAATCGAACCATCGGCAATCCTGCTTGGCATTCGGGAGTCCAACACCTAAACCAAGGGACCATTGCACACCGTCAAAAAACGATGACCGGAATCCAGCTTATGAGATGATGTTCGCATGAATACTTGGTTTACTTTCGCTACTCCAGCTACATGAAAGTGTGAAACGTGTTGGCTACAGTGCGACGAAGGTGCTGGTGGTGGCCTCAGACGAAGATTGGCACGGGCCTGTGTGTGGAAATTGATGGATACAGTCATGTTTTCGAAGACTTTGGCATGATGATTTCTGATCCCTGGGCGGGAATCGAACCGTCGGCAGCATTCGGGAGTTTAACATTTAACCCTTTACCTAACGCAGACGATATCAAAATTTATTATTTTAAATATAATTTTTTTAAATTTTTCAAAATATTTCAACAAAACCATATCATGTGACCCCTCACTGGAACGAGCTCAATCAGCTCGTTCCAATGAGGGGTCACATGATATGGTTTTGTTGAAACATTTTGAAAAATGTAATTTTTTCAACTGCTCAATTTGCATATTACGCGGGCGGATGCGGGCGATTCGTTGGGTAAAGGGTTAAACCACTGAACTGGCCTCCTTTTGAAGAATTTGGAATGTTGATTTCTGAACCCTGTCCGGGAATTAAACCGTCAGCTGTCCCGCCTGGCATTCAGGCGTTGAATACCTAAACCACTGAACCATAGCACACCTTCAGTAACGATTCCTGGAATCCAGTTTATTAGATGATGGTCTCATGAATACTTGGCTTACTTTCCTTACAGCAGCTGCATGAAAATGTAAAACGCACAGCCCACAGTGCGACGAAATTGCTGTGGTTGGCATCAGACGAAGACTGGCACGGACATGTGTGTGTATATTGAAGGACACAAACATGTTGTCGAAGAACTCGGAATGTTGATTTCTGATCCCAGGCCGTGAAGCAAACCGTTGGCATTCCCGTCTGGCATTCCGGAGTCTAACAACTAAACCACTGGAACATTGCACACCGTCAATAACGATGGTCAGAATCCAGTTTATTAGATGATGTTCTCATGAATATAACAATAACATGACTTTGGAGGGCATTGTGGTTTATAAACGGCCCAACAGGTGTGAATAACAGCCCGACAGCTTCTAAAGGCCCGAGACGAAGTCGAGGGCCGTTAATAAGCTGAATGGCTGTTATGCACACCTGTTGGGCCGTTAATAAACCACAAGGTCCGACAAAGTCATGTTATTACTATTATTACCACTGCGATTCTGAGAAGGTTTTGACCCTGTACCTTACATGGCAGCTACAAACAGCCAATTGGTCTTCATTCAATTCGCTTGATTGAGATATGTTTAAGCTTTTACCTAACATGAAAAGCAGACGACACTTGCAAAACAATTCTTGAATATCTAATTTCTTTAAGGTTTTGTCTCAAAAACATAGGTTATGACCCCTCATTGGAACGAGCTCAACGAGCTCGTTCCAACGAGGGGTCAAAACCTATGTTTTGAGACAAAAAATGAAAAAAATAATGAAAATTAATTAACGATTTTTGAGAATAGCACTGGCCGGTTTTGTCCGTTTCGTTGGTTAAAGGGTTAACGTTTTCAATTTTGGCAGATGATTGTCTGTTCTCAAACAAACTGGCGTGACATCATTATCACGTGTTCGGCACCGGTACTCTTTCAACTGCAACGAAGTTAGAAAACTTAAAAACAAACCCGCTATTTACCGCTTTTAAGTCAGGAATAAAGGCTTAAAATGTCTGCAGACTTACTTACTAAAAACAGCTGCTTGTTCTTATGGGACTAACTTTGCTGGACATTTTTAAATATTTAATAATTTAAATAAAAATCATATTGTTTACTAATTGAAACCATTTCTGGAAACTGTTTCCATTTTCGAGTGTACGACAGCGAAGAACAAAAGTCACTTGACGTGTCGGGCTGTTAATGAGATGTTTAACTCATTAACGGCCCGACACATCACGTGACTTTTTAAGTTGAGAGTAACGTTCTTGTAATGCCCTGTTAAACTTTGTTAATTTACTAGGGAAAGCCCTATAAAGTGGTAATAATACTTGGTTCACTTTCCTTGCAGCAGCTACATGAAAGTGTAAAACGCGCTGACCACAGTACGACGAAAGTGCTGTGGTTAGCATCAGACTGTTGTGTGTATTGAAGACACAATCATGTTTTCGAAGAATTTGTAACGTTGATTTCTGCCCCCCCCCCCCCCGCCCCCGTCCTGAAATCGAACTGTCGGCAATCCAGTCTGGAATTCGGGAGTCCAACACCTAAACCACAGGACCATTGCACACCGTCAAAAAACGATAACCGGAATACAGCTTATGAGATGATGTTTGCATGAATACTTGGTTTCCTTTCTTTACGACAGCTGCATGAAAGTGTGAAACGCGCTGGCTACAGTGCGACGGAAGTGCTGGTGTTGGCCTCGGTCAAAGAATGACACCGACCTGTGTGACGACATTGAAGGATACTGTCATGTTTTCGAAAACTTTGGAATGATGATTTCTGATCCCTGGCCGGGAATCGAACCGTCGACAATCCCGCTTGGCATTCGGGAATCTACCACCTGAATCACTGAACTGGCCTTTCGGTAATTTAATTAAATTTGCTGTATTTGTAACACAAGTGGAGTTCTGATGAGAGACAGAAGTTAAAAACCCACTTTCCACAGAAACTCTTGAAATTATATAATTGTTTCAACTTGCACTCAACCTGCAATTCACCCTGCAATTATCGATGGGAGGATAATGAAAATAGCTTGATTGTAAGAGGCTACACCATTAACTTTCAAGATTATTAGAGTTGGTCTTTAGTGAATGTCCCATTACCTTCGCCTGTCAAGTGAACTGATGACATCACATTCTGCTAATGGCACATTATAAAACAACTGCAGCCACAGTCGAGTTCCTTTGGGTTAGAAGCTCGTTACTTAAAACTGCTGAAAGCGCCTATTGTCACCTATTTTATACTCTCCCAAAAAAAGAAAGTGTGCATGCTAAAAAATAACACTAAAAAAAGATATATATCATTTTCTTTCATGGAAATTTTATTCAATCACAGATGAATCAATTTGTGATCTACACGAGAAATTTCATTACGCTACGATGAATACTCTTGGTGCCATGGAGAGTCAAAGACACTAAGGGTCAAACACAAAAGTCACACACTCAATATCTGGTATTACCTCTGTCTGCATCGACTACTGCTGTGCATCTACGCCTCATGGAAGCGAACAAGTTAGCATGGAAGTGGGTTAGGGTAGGGTTAGGGTTAGGGTTAGGTTAGGTAGGGCTAGGATAGGGTTATGGTTAGGTTAGGGTTAGGTTAGGGTTAGGTTAGCCCTACTCTACACCACTGCAGTCGAGCACGACGATGACGTAACGTCAAAATCGGACGAATTGCAGGTGTTCGAGGACGTAAGCCGTATTCTCTCAGGCGGTTGATTACTGTTTGAGGATGTATCCGTCTCAGGTTAGGGATGTTCCTGGCTGTCATCATTGCCGTTTGTTGCCGGTTCCGGAGATGGATGACACGGATATACCGATCTTGTGCAGGGGTGGTAACTCGGGGTCTCCCGGAGTGGGGTCGGTCTCGAACGCCATCATGTTGAGCATGTCGATGGACTAGCCTGTCTACAGTGTTACGGTGGCAGTTCAAATGCTGGGCAACCTCTCTGTGTGTTCTGCCAGCTCTAATCATACCCAGGGCAAGGAGACGTTGATTCATTGTCAATCTTGGCATGCTAATGTGGAGTCGTTTTAACAGCAGCCCACGTTTGAATGTGAACGATAGGAAGGCCTTACTTTAGTGTTTAAATACCCAAGGATTCACACTGCTGCATGAATTTTCAGACTCTCCACGTGCAAAACATGCCTTTTCACAAACGTGTAGCACGTCATTTAACGTTAATGCAATTTTAACGGGGAAAGCTGTTTTTGTGTTCAATATAACTTATTCATGAACAGGTTAACACTCGTTACACCTACGAAATTATTTTTTGGGAGTTTGATCAATTTCTGCAATGCAATTTTTTGGGTGAGTATATTATGATTATATCTATGCTCTGGCATGCGCAGATCAAACCTATCATCTGATTTATTGTTGTAAAGGGCTCAAAGAGCCCTTTACAACAATTAATCAGATGATAGACTTTCAAGTAAATCATAAATTTTTATTGAACTTCCTTGCATACAGACGTACACAGAAGGCCTCTCCATATATGGCTAAAGTGGGCGTGACAGTAAAAGGGTACCATATTGCAGTTGCGACTTTCCCTTATATACTCTAAAATCAGCTGGGTTAAAAAATAACCAATTGGGTTCATTTTCACTCAACCCAGTTGAATTGGGTTAATTTTGCCCCAACTAATTTTAGAGAATATGAGAAGACACTTTAGAATGTTGAGATAATACGTTAATTACTTGGCAGCTGATAGAAGAGCGATACGAGACTATTCAAAGAGAACTGATATTATATTCATTGCGATAAGAATGTTTTGGGATGGAACGCCCGTCACGGCACAACTAACACGTGACTGGTGTGTCTGAGACACGTGTAGCGATGCCTTGATATTTCAACGATAGGCGGATATATGGTACGTTGGGGCCGTTACAGGAAAGAGAAACATCATTTAAACACACACAGCGTAAATTTTCCACCAGTAAAATAACTCGCAAGTTATGTGAATTACCACGAGCGTAGATGCTGTTGCAGTTAATAGACATATAGCTTCAACGCACATGTCACTGATTAAAACTATGCTGGGATCATAGTTGAAGTTAATAGACTTCTAGATTCAATGCACATGTAATTGACTAAAACTATGCCGGGACCATTCACGTGTTATCACAGAAAATAAGAAACGATTTGAGGGTCAACTTCACTTTTTTATTTGAATCCACTCCTTATGCTCTGAATAAGGCGAACAATCACTTGGATCTTCTGGCCTATCGCTACACTATCGTCGCCCCCAACCCGCAAGTCAATGTCTAATCGATATTGCTGGATACACTATCCGGCCCACCAATTCATTACACCTCGGAACCCCAGTGGCTCACTGTTAAGTCTGTACAACACTGTGGTCACGACAACACTTACACCACTGGGTCAAGCTTTTATATACAAAATAATATACTGCACAGGAAGTTTGGAAACGTGCTGTTTAACGTATACAGACTAATTAGGTCAGTTATAAGTTAAACATAGATTGTGTATATCTGATTATCATCACATTGAACATACATTGGAGGTGAATAAAGCAGACTACGACAGTTGAGACCCGAATTACTTCTGTGTTTGTAAGCATGCCTACTGTATTAATTAGAATTTTGGAGGTCGGCTTATGTGTAAAAGAAAACTGGTCGGTTTTCTCATAACGATGATTTAACCCTTTACCTAACGTAACGGCCAAAACCGGCCAGCGCTATTCTCAAAAATCGCCAATTAATTTTCATTATTTTTTTCATTTTTGTCTCAAAAACATGGGTTATGACCCCTCGTTGGAACGAGCTCGTTCCAACGAGGGGTCATTACCTATGTTTTTAGGACAAAAAATGAAAAAACTAGTTATTCAAGAATTATTTTTGCAAGTGTCGTCTGCTTTTCAGGTCAGGTAAAGGATTAAGCCGACATACCTTCACAGAATGTTAGTCTGTGATTTGATGTAGAGCAACATGCCATCTTACAATACCATAAGAACTGCCATCTTGACTGGTCAGAAGAGAGCAACAGAAAAGTTCCACCATCATAGTGTGCTTCCCTGTCCTGGAGCGATTGGACCAGATAACTCGCGTCCTTGTTGTGCCAGAGTAACGAAACAAAACCTAAACAATACCTATATACCGAGAAAATTCAATGCATGCAGTAACCTTCAGCATTTACCGACCTGCATCAGATAATGTTATCTTGGAAATATATTCTGACCTGAAGTATGTATAGGAACCTACTCCTCTTAAAGAACCCGAAAATAACTCTTTTAGAAAATTGATCGTTATTTCACAAGTGACCACCCGTAGACTTCTCTGAAAGTTCATTATATTATTTCAAGCCGCAATTCAGACCAAAAGAGTTCACGCAGTTTACTTACTAGTAATTGATAACTTTAATATGTGATGAATTATGAGTGTCATTGGACTTTTCACTTGAACATGAAGATATGTGATGTTTTGAGCCTTTCTGCCACTGAAAGTAGGCACTATCAAATTTCTCGGGTCAAATTATCATAACAAATTAAAACAGAAGTTAATCTTGTATCTTGGTGTTAACATATTTTATTATATAACTATGTAATTTAACCGCTAAATATCACTACTGTTTGACGATCTTTTCCTGGTGCCCGGAAGATCCGCAGTGTAGAATCCCATTCCGTATCACTATAGTATGACGGACTTTTTAGGGTGCGTTCGGATTCGCATAATTAGCTGTTCCGGTCGCAGAGATTACTTTACTCCGAGCTGGAATGGGTGCGCTCGAACGGCGGAGCGGATTTTTGTTTTTGTATTCATGATATTTTTATCCTATTCACGCGCATAGGGAAATTCCCCGGAAGTGTGCACCTGTTGCAAAAATAAATGTAAACAAAAATAGTTCTTTTTTACTTCAAACAAATTTACCAAAAAATGTTGAGCAATTGTTAATGCTAGCGTTGGCATGCGATGTTGTACTATAAGTTGTACAATAAACATTTTATCGCCACAGTGAAGTGATATGGGTCGTAGTATCACGTTGAGTTGAGGAGGACAGATCGCCGGTTCAAACGAGCTGCCACAGGCAGACCCAGATCACCTCAAATCAAGTGAAAATGGCGGGACGACAACAGCTTCATCTCTGAGATTTATCTTTTCGATATTTAGGGTGTGGAAAAAATCTTTGTACAAGTCAGAAATGTGACAAAATGAAAAAGTACTTTTCACTGTTTCTATAAAATGTTTTCACGTCTCATCACGTTTCTGATAGTCAGTGAACAAGTTAGGAAGACGATGATGTTCCATATGTGTCGCCTATAATCGTGCCATTCAGCTTGGATACTCCATTATGCTGTCTTGTTTTGTGTTGTTTTGTGCCGTCTTTAGACTCTCTCCATGGATAATAACTGCTTTATTCTGTTTATTGTCTGCTAACTGCCGAGAGTCAGAGGACTGCCAGAAATAAAAGGAACGTACAAACTTTATTACACAAACAGCCATTCCATTTCCTGTTTACGCAAACTTGAAATTTTGAAAAATGTTGAACAATTCGGATATTCAAGATTCGTCGAGTTCATCTCAAGGAGGGTCCCGGCCCGATGACATACAAACAGGGAAGCGCAAGACACCTGAAGAAGTTTCACCTGGGGCTCCCAGAAGTTATGTCGAAGGAATTCGTGTGGGGATTTATCTCAGATGGCCTCAAAATCCTCCTCAAAGCTTCCTGTTTCCGCAGTTCAGATTGGTAAAACATATAATATCTCAGAAATTCAATCTACTACTACGAGTTCAGATTTCATCGATAATTCCTTACCACAGCTATTTCCAGCTTTCTCGCCGTTTATTACTAATATTATCTCCAGCCAAATGAAAACCTAAATTCGTGCTGTTTTAAAAGATGAAGTTCACTCAGCTCTAAAAGACTTGATGTCTGCCTATATAGTCCCTGAACTCAGAAAACCGCCTGAAAGTATCAAAGATGATATTGACACGGTGTTAACTACATTGCGTGAGGAATGTAGAGTTTTGAAAACCGAAAAAATAACTCACTGAGAACAGAGGTATCCTCCCTACGGCGTGAAATTGGGGTGTGCAAAAGAGAACTTGAGGAGACCGAACAGTATTCCAGGAGAAACTGCCTTGTTTTTCGAAATATTCCTTTCTCAGCCGAATCCAGCCATGTGAACGCTGACAAAATGATTGTTGACATTTGCGAGTCTAAACTAAAATTAAAACTGAAACCTGAAAACATAAGTAGGTCCCACCCAATAGGCAAACAGTGGACAAAACCTCTTGCTGCAAGCTCTCATAGTTCACAAAATTCTGAAAAGAGGGGCAATGTTCTTGTTCGCTTCACCACCTATAATATAAGAAATGAACTATACAGGGTGAAAAAAGAGTTGAAAAATAGTGGAGGTAGTATTTTTATAACCGAATCACTAACTGCCTACAGACAGGGGATTATAAAAAAAACTCACCGAAATGAAGAAGGCCAAGAAAGTACACACATTTTGGACAAACGATGGCAGGATATTTGTGAATAAAAACTTTTCAGGTCCGAAAATTCTCATAAAAAGTGATGAGGATCTCAACAGTCTATCGTAGAAATCTTGTCACAGTTTACCGCTATATCCAACGATCCTGCCAGTTATAACCCAAACTCTATTACCAACCCATTCACCTACTTCAGTTCTCTGTTACCAATTATTTTTGTTCACATTTACAGGTTTTGTGCCAAGGTGTATACTTCATGTAAAAACACTTACTGAAAAAAAACAAAACGGTACGACGGAGGAAAATAAATAAATAAATAAATAAATAAATAAATAAATAAATAAATAAATAAATAAATAAATGAATAAATAAATAAATTTCTAAAACTAACAAGAGAAAACAATAAATATAGTGAACATAATCAATCATTCACGCGATGTTTCGCCAAATTAAGTCTTGGCTGCTATATTAACAGCCACAACTTCATTTGGTGAATAATTCCAGAAATATTGATGAATGAAAAACAGACAGCGTGAAAAAACTGAATATAGCAGGATAGTTGTGGAAAAAATGGTGAACATTTTCTGAAACTCAGAAGAAAGTTAACAAATACAGTAAATATAACCAGTTTTTTCAGCCAGACCCATGAATGTTTCACTAAACTAAGCCGTGGCTGCTGTGATGGCAGCAACAGCTTCCTTTGGTGAAAGAATTATGAAAAACACAAAAATAGACAACTAATACAGTGAATTTAATCATTATTGTTTTGTAGTATTAACAGCCACGACTTCATTTTGGTGAGTAGTTTCTGAAATTTTAAAAGTAAAAATAGACAGCTTAAGAAAGTATACTTCATGTAAAAACTAATGATGTCTCCACTTACTGAAAAGAAACTAAACGGTACAGAGGAGGAAAACAAATAAATAAAGAAATAAAGAAATAAATTAATAAATCAATAAACTAACAAGAGAAAACAATAAATATAGTGAACATAATCAATCATTCACTCGATTTTTCGCCAAATTAAGTCTTGGCTGCTATATTAGCAGCCACGACTTAATTTGGTGAATAATTCCCGAAATAGTTAAGAATGAAAAACAGACAGCGTGAAAAAACTGAATATAGCAGGATTGTTGCGGAAGAAATGGTGAAACTGTTCTGAAACTCAGAAGAAAATTAACAGATACAGTAAATATAACCAGTTATTTCAGCCAGTTCCACGAATTCTTCACTAAACTAAGTCGTGACTGCTGTGATGGCAGCAACGGCTTCCTTTGGTGAAAAAGTATGAAAACCACAAAAATAGGCAACAAATACAGTGAATTTAATCATTAATGTTTTGCTGTATTAACAGCCACGACTTAATTTGGTGAATAATTCCCGAAATAGTTAAGAATGAAAAACAGACAGCGTGAAAAAACTGAATATAGCAGGATTGTTGCGGAAAAAATGGTGAAACTGTTCTGAAACTCAGAAGAAAATTAACAGATACAGTAAATATAACCAGTTATTTCAGTCAGTTCCACGAATTCTTCACTAAACTTCACTGACTGCTGTGATGGCAACAACGGCGTTCTTTGGTGAAAAAAGTATGAAAACCACAAAAATAGGCAACAAATACAGTGAATTTAATCATTAATGTTTTGCTGTATTAACAACCACGACTTCATTTGGTGAGTAGTTTTCGGAAATTTTGAAGATAAAAATAGACAGCTTAAAAAAGTGAAAACAGCAGGTTATTTGCGAAAAATAACTTTTCAACAAAGTTCTTTTAAAGAGAGACGATTACCCAACAGTCGATCGTACAGTACAGGTCGAAATAAGTTGTGGGATAGCCGCTATGAGCTGTCTGTCTATCTTTCTCTTCCTACGCTGATAACAACGGGGGCTGACATCATTTTCGTTGGAGCTTTCCAGAAGATGATATGGGCGTGTAGTCTTGTCAGTGCCTTGGGTGCGGTATATTTTGACTTGCAGTGTAAAAACCCTGTAAAAGCGTGCTACTATCTCCAACTATTTTACCATTCCCACCTCACCCCATCACTAATCCAGTCACTCGCTTCAATTCTCTGTTAGTAATTGTTTTATTTACACACTGGGTTTGTACCATACAGCAGCAGCAGCAACAACAACAACAACAACAACAACAACAACAACAACAACAACAGCAATAACATTAAAACAAAATTAATGTAAATTCAGTAAGAAAAGAGAGCAATACATGCACAATGTATATTATACTCTGCCGTTGTTTGCTGCTCTATCTTCATGTTAAGGGATTTGGTAAGCCATTTTTTATAAACTTCAGCAAGGTCATTTTGCAGTTTATGAGTCAAAGTTTTACAATTTCTTGATTGTAAGGTGTTCTATAACACCGATAGAGCATATGAATATACCTCACTTACCTTAAAACAAAAATGTTGACTTTAAAGATGACTTTTTAGAAAAAAATGTTTCGTCCTCAAAATCAGCTATGTACTCTATCAAATCTGAAAAGTAAATTTTCATTTACCTCAATTATATACCGGTGAATGATGAACTACAAAGTAATGATAAAAGAATAGTTCAGATTTAAAATAAATAAGGTTCTAAAATTTCTTGAAAACCATCATATTTGAGAATTTCTGAAACTATTTCAGCCGCAATTCTATGGAGGCCCAATGTAGTCAATAATCATAATTGTACAGAACATATGGAAACTGGAAAATAAGCTATAATAATAATAATAACAACAGTGCATTTACTAATACAGTGCAAAGAATGTCGAGAAAGTATGTTTTTTAAGCAACTTTTTTATTAACACCATCATTGCCAAATCAGCAAGACATTTTATCATGAAATAGTGTATTCCATCACACTTTTATCAACTGATTGAGAATATGGATGAACAATGTATGCAGAAAAAATGAAGAGATGGTTACATTTCAAGAAGTTCAAATTGAGATTGGATACTGATTTGCAAAGAATAAATATGTTACTGTCCCGCAGCCAATGTGGGTAGTAGTTCAGGCACAGGAACAAAGAAATGCTCATACAATACAGACAAGTAAAAAATGTATGCTGCATGTTTCCTGACTTCCCCAAGCCATCATTGGTAGTTTTGTTTCCCACCTAGTCTAATTTGAAACATGAGCAAGTCTTCATAATGTATTATGTCAGTCACCCATTATATGCAGACTGTACAGGGAATATTCATTTTATCATAGTCTGTATATAAATAGCTGCAAACTGTAATATACTTACATCAGAAAATTTAAGTAATTTTCAGTCACAAATGTAGAGGTCTTAGTCGTCCATGAATTTTAGGGAGCCCATCAAATAGTCATCAACTAACTCTGTGTAGTCAACATCATATTTTGTGGCATCACCCTCATATAGTATCTGAAATACAACAAAAACATGTATGACTGCGATGGGAGGAATAACGAAGTTTGTTGTGTCATATGAGCATGCTATGGTTCTTCACGCACATGGAAGCTGCTATTACCTAACATATTTGTCTGCTAAGCCATAAAACAACTGTGTAAGTTTTAGAGCTGAATAAAGACAGGACAGCTGTCACAGCGGACCTCAATAAGAAACCATAACAAAAAGAGTAACAATCATTGATAGATTATAAAATTCTCCAAGTCTCACAATATCGGCTGTTTCGTCTTTATCTGCAACTGAATACATATGGTACTGCAGTTTCTGACAGGGTTTGTGATTTTTATTTTTTCTGTTTTTTTTTTTAAAAACAAAATTGATAAAAATAAATTTTCTGATTTCAATCAGATGTAGTTTTATTAAGTCTGGGAGCGCGGTGGCTCAGTGGTAGACTGTCGGACTTCTATGCTAGAGGTCCCGAGTTCGATCCCGGTCCGGACGACCCGCGTTGTGTCCTTGGGCAAGACACTTTATCCCGGTTGCCTACATGGAGGCACGTTGACGCCGTGTACTAAGGCGTACTGCACGTCGATGGTGCATTGTCTTCAGCCTCTGTAACCCTGCTTGAGCGGAGCCTGAACAGAGTTAGAATGTTGAGGAGACGACAGTTGCTCGTCGATTCTCGGTGGTTCTCTCCGAGTACTGCGGCTTCCTCCACCCGTAAAACTGTCACGGTCACGATTAGCCATTGTGAATAAGTATGTGACCTTAAACAGCAACAAATAAATATATAATATAACTCTATTTGTTACACGATTGCAGATTTTTGTCAATATTGAAGGACTGAACGGTAACGAATTGAAATCGAGTTATTGCACATGTCGATGTCACCGTTTTTGATGACAATGATTAAATGATGAATAAATCACCAATCACCAGCTCAATGAAATAAATTAGACCAGATAATTTTGTACCATGATGATATTTTATATAGGCCTACTACAGTAAAAACTAGAAATAATGTCACGAACTGTGCGCTTATCTAGGCTTAATTGCGCGTAGGAATTGCGTGCAGTTGCCATATCGAATGGCATCCAAAGCACGACAGGTTCTCCTGGTTACTCATAGCGAACACAGGCAATGTTTCTGCCAATGGACCTCCGGGTTACCCGGAGGTCCATTGGCTGAAACATTGCTTGTGCACAGGCCATATGTGCAGAATTTGATAGCCTTACTATGGTCATAACGCGTAGATTAACGCGCAGATCAACGTGCTATTTGTGCGCATTTCGTGGCAGGACTTCTAGTTTTAACTGTATGTGTTTAAACATGAACAATAAAACAAAGAAACGGACAGCTGAAACACTACTACTATAAACTTCGGCAATTATTATACTTGCAGATGCTAGAGGTCCCGAGTTCGATCCCCGTCCGGGACGACCCGCGTTGTGTCCTTGGGCAAAGACACTTTATCCCGGTTGCCTACATGGGAGCACGATGTTGCTGCGTACTGAAGCGTACTGCACGTCGATGGTGCACATGTCTTCAACTGCTGTAACCCTGCTTGAGCTGAGCTTGAACAGAGTTAGAGTGTTGAGGAGCTGACAGTTGCTTGTCGATGCTCGGTGGTTCTCTTTCCAGGTACTCCAGCTTCCTCCACCCGTAAAACTGTCACGGTCATCATTAGTGATCTTAAACACCAATAAATAAATTTATTCAAGTCCATATATTTATTTTTTATGTCCATACTAAAAATTATTTAACGTAGGATATTCTTTCCCCCATGATTCCTTTAGACTGAGAAACAGAGTGACTTGGCTATGAAAGGAATCATGTGGCAGAGTGTGTTGGCAAAGGATGAACACAAGTGACTGATACTAAAACATTTACCTATGTTACCCAGTTCAGTCTGTGGTGGCACACACTAAAAACTAAAGTGTTAAAACTGACACTTTCAAGGTGTTAAACCCATTCTAACTCTTAGGGTTTGATTTTAACACTCAAAGTGCAATGCTTTAAGCACTTAGACATTACAATCGTCAGACATCTGAAACTTGAATGGATGGCACTTCCCATGTGTCTAGCATTGGGGGTTCTTTCAGAATCGTCCATAATTTGATTTGCGCTTGGTGGGTACATAATTAAAAGGACGCAACGCAGATGACGCGGATCAGGCTCGAGAGTTCGAGCCTGATCCGCGTCATCTGCGTTGTTTCCTTTTAAGTGTCGCGACATTACACTTGTCAAGTGGTATTATTGTAACACCTGTCAAGTTTTGGGATATCTACACATGAACAAAGTGCTAGTTCAGTACTCAGTAAGTGTTAAATACAGCACTTCAAGTGTAGTTTTTAACACTTTAGTTTTTAGCGTGCATGAGGGGAAGAGTTCCAGAATACATATGGCATAGAATAGGCAACACAGATGGAAATAGAGGAATCATCAAAACTGATCTTTTCTCATTGTTATAGCATTGCTTGAAGGAAGATGACTTTTTGAAAATTGTTTTTGCCACAAGCAACATTCCTAAATCACTGATCCTGGTTCTCAGAGTTGATTTATTATTTTTGATGTGTTCATTGAAAGATTATCATATATATGTTTAAAATTTGTCTTCACTAAGTCCACTTTAATATGATTCTATTCATACCAGCTGAAATTATATAAACTTAAAAAAACCTATTCAGGAAAATTTACATGTAACTAACCTACAGCATGTCCCAGTAGTCAAGATACAGTGGGATATATATCCCCATTCTGTAGAATGGTTCTACACTGTCTAATTACTGTCTAGTAGCTGTATTGCTTTTGTTAACCCTTTACCCAACGCAGACGATATCAAAATTTATTATTTTAAATATAATTTTTTAAAATTTTTCAAACAATTTCAACAAAACCATATCATGTGACCCCTCGTTGGAACGAGCTCGACGAGATCGTTCCAACGAGGGGTCACATGATATAGTTTTGTTGAAATTTTTTGAAAAATAATATTTTTTCAACTGCAGAATTTGCATATTATGTGGGCGGATGCGGCCGATTCGTTGGGTAAATGGTTAATATGAATTGCTGATCTGTATTTTGGTTTGGGGTTGTTGCTGTTTACTGACAGATCAAATACTTTAGATGAGGATTGACAGATTTCCCTGTAACTCTACATGAAGTCACATTCAATCATTGTGATTTTATTAAGATACAATACATAAGAGAAATATTTGTCAATCAATTTGCATAGGTTGCATCAACTGTCGGACTTTGCATCTACATTTTTCATATAGTCAAAATATTTGCATTATATAATAAAAAAGTGACTTCTTAATTACTAACCCTTTAACTAACATGAAAAGCAGACGATACTTGTAAACAGAATTATTGAATAACTAACTTTTCCATTTTTTGTCTCAAAAACATAGGTTATGACCCTTCATTGGAATGAGCTTCAGATGATCGTTCCAATGAGGGGCATAACCTATGTTTTTGAGACAAAAAAAATGAAAAAATAATGAAAATAATTAATTGGGTTTTTTGGAGAATAGCGCTGACCGGTTTTGGCCTTTACTCTGAGCAAAAGGTTAAAAGGGAGTGCCAGGGCTGGTAATGAAGATCCTAGATTGAAACCTGTTTCCAGGTAATGCTTAAATAGGATTGTTGAAGCCTACAGGTTGTGGCTTAACAATTTGTGAGAATAATCATTCATTTTAGTCTCTCTTTCTCAGTTTTCGACAGGCAAATTATCTTGTGCAACTTAATATCAAAAGTAAATAGCAACAACTGATGCATGATCTCACTGATGGGAGATCGCTTGTGTGGTGTTGCTATTTATTTTGCATACGTTCTTATAAAAAGCAATTGAGAAAAACGGTGTCGATCATGTCAAGAAAGATTTTCAAGTGATGTGAAACTTGTCAATGCAACAAATATCATAGTCATTTGATGGTAACCATTAATTTGCTATTGTTTCATCACTGCTGTAACCCCAAGGTCACCTGAACTGTCATTCACGGCATATTTCAAGGCACGAGTGCTTCAAATAATGGGATAAAATGAGAAACAGGAAAAATACTCACCTCATACACAGCATCTTTATCACCATCGTTGCCATAGAATACCTGGCGAACATCTCCACAGTACCACTCTGAACGTCCAAAATCGTCCTCCCACTGGTGCTGGATGCGCTTGTTTAAATATCTCAGGGCAGATTCATCAATGTCAGAGATGTTGATGGAATCTGATGCTATATCTGATGGGGCTTCAGCTTCAGTGGTGGAGGTCTGAATAAACTGCTTCTTTGTCTGTTTGGTTTTCTTGCTCTTTCCCCATGATTTCTTTGCTGCCTTTGTAGTGTCAATGTACTGTAATCAGAGATCGAGATCGCAATAAGAATAAGATAACAAATAGGGTCATTTTCCTTTCAATTCCATTACAAATCAATGAATGCTGAAAATGCAAATATCTCTATGATTGAAACACAATTTATTTATTGGTGTTTAAGGTCACATATTTCTGCACAATGGCTAAGCATGGCCATAACAGTTTTACGGGTGGAGGAAGCCGGAGTACCCGGAGAGAACCACCGAGCAACTGTCAACTCCCCAACATACTAACTCCACACAAGCAGGGTTAGCACTGGTTGAAGACAAGTGCACCATCGATGTGCAGTACGCCTTAGTACACAGCGTCACCGTGCCTCCACGTGGGCAATGGGGGTGAAGTGTCTTGCCCAAGGACACAACGCGGTTGCCGCAGGTGGGATTCGAACCGAGGACCTCTCGGCTTGCAGCCTGGACTTCTACCTACTGAGCCACCGCGCGCCCGATTAACCCTTTACCCAACATAACGGCCAAAACCGGCCAAAACCGGCCAGCGCTATTCTAAAAAATCGCCAATTAATTTTCATTATTTTTTTCATTTTTTGTCTCAAAAACATAGGTTATGACCCCTCGTTGGAACGAGCTCGTTCCAACGAGGGGTCATAACCTATGTTTTTAAGACAAAAATGAAAAAAATTAGTTATTCAAGAATTATTTTTGCAAGTGTCGTCTGCTTTTCAGGTTAGGTAAAGGGGTTAAAACACAATACATATTATTATTCATCATAATGTTTTAGAGCACTGAGGAGAAACAACAATGAAATTATATTAATCTGTCTGTCCACTCTAAAATGATGGAACGTTGCAATTAATTACAAAGTTCCCTGACAGAGATGCTCCGTCTTGTCCATGAGTGGACTCAGTCGAAGGGGCCTGTAGCCTCTGCTGACCCCCCTTTGAGCCATCCCTTTTATTATCCTCAAATTCCTCATTCATTTAGAATGCTCCAAAATGATGGACGCTACTCTGATTATTCCCTCTTTGCATAAAAGATTAATCATATATACTATTCTGCCAGGGTTTTCTTACCTCTATTTCACGCCATGCACATTGTAAACACTATAACCATGTGCCAAAAATGAAAAGCCCAATTTAGGTTGTGTATGGTGCAAAAACAGACAAATCTTATTTTCCTATACCATTGAATATGCGCATACCATTTCCATGTTAACCTTTTACCCAACTAATAGCCCGCATCTGCCCGCGTAATATGCAAATTCAGTAGCTGAAAAGATATTATTTTTCGATAATTTCAACAAAACCATATCATGTGAACCCTCTTTGGAACGAGTTCGTTTCAAAGAGGAGTCACATGATATGGTTTTGTTGAAATTTTTCGAAAAAATCCCCAAAAATGATATTTAAAGTAATAAATTTTGAAATCGTCGGCGTTGGGTAAAGGGTTAACCTGTGCAATATGCTTGTTGTTTTGCTCGTGGCTACATTTGGGTGTGACTATCAATATGTGTGCAGTACGGGTCAAAATAAGTTGTAGCATAACCGCAATAACGAAGTATCCTGCAGCTGCTATGCTGATAATACCTGGATCTAACATTATTTTTTGGAAAGCTGTTCATTGCAGCCCTCCTTCAGCATATTTTGACTGTCCTGTAAATATCAGCTGAGTGAAAGCTTCTTGTTCCTCTCTCCTGCCGAATAATAGTGATGTCGCTATTATTAAATTTGAAAAAATGTTCAGCAGCACTGTTATTAGGCCATCAATATTAATTGGCAGGTAACAGTACATCACTTGTATGAATATGTGGTGTATGAGAATGCAGAGAATGATGGCAACTATGTACCCAAACTCCTGGTTCCCGAAGCCCAGGTTTTTTCCCATGTCGTGGAACAGCCAATTCAGGAAGGAGAGCCTTACTGTAAAATGCTGATAACTTTGGAAGCATGGTGTTAGTCCAGAAGTCAAGATCTCGATGGATACGTTCGATATGGAGCTGGTGTGGATCCACTCTGCGTACAACCAGGTTTGCCCAGGGAAGATTTAATACATTCATTTGACCTTGTATTTGATAGTAGAAAGCATGTGACAGTTTAAGTTTGAGCATCCCATCGATGTTTTGCAGACAGAATCCCTTCGATTTGTGGGAAGCTTCTTCGAACATCATGATGTTGGTCATCAGTACATGCTTTATTTCTAAGATGCCATTGCCATGAAGTTGACTGGAGACATGACCATCCACACATGCGCCAAGAAACGGATGAGC